>JBBMOI010000004.1:3720000-3975000 GCA_038088405.1 Porites divaricata
TTCTTGCTTAGAGTGTCAGCTTAAGCGAAAAAAAAATTGACACACCTTCTTTGTAATGATTTTCCAAGTTTCAGCCGATGAAGGAATGGGTAAATAGAGTAAACTTGTCGAGTTTTGAACTCGAAAACTTTTTCAAATTCGTGCTTGCGTGATTAGCACGCGAAAAACAAAACATCTTGACGTCAAAACCATGTTTACATACTAGCTCTCATGTAAACACTCCTCTCAGCCAATCAGAGTGCGCGTACCATCTTAGTTATTTTATAAATAATACATAATGGTCACCCTAAAGAAATGGCCAGGTGACGGTTATATACAGGGTGATTGACTGGTATATACAGCTTTCCTTTAAACTCTACTGGAAAGTGATGAATAATGCTTTTATGTGAAAATAACTACTCTATTTAGAGATTTGAAAGGCGAGCCCAGTCTGGTAATAAGACATAAAGAAAATGTGCATGCTAAAGGCCCAGTGTGTCCAATAGTTGAAATTTGATAAAACCCAAATTACCTGGTAATTTAAATCAATTGATATCGGGAATCGATGAAATCGGAGGTTGAAAGAGTTTCATTGATTTTCATCAATTTTTGTTGATTATATTAATTTTATAGATCTATTATATCAATTTTCAGTGGCAATTATTTCAGTTATGCTTGAGCTTTTTCTCTTCCTAAAAAGAGATCTGTCATTCAATTGCTGCCTTTCCTCTAAATGTGTCGAAAATACAAAAAACTTGATTGAAAGTGTGTTGAAAATTCTCTCCATAATTTGTATGTGAGTGATATTCCTGCCCTGTTAGTGACAATGTAATGAGCTTTTGAATCAAATTTGTTGTGTTTCACTAATTATTTGATTGTAATCTAAATTGGTGACCATAGTACGCTGGTGGATGGCCGATTTCGAGCGGGTCCTGAATACAGTCCTTTATGACTGGTGTAGTTATAATAATTAACCTTTTAGGTGTTAAGAGTGACCAACATCAATTTTGTCCTAACATCATCAGCAGATCATCAAGAGTAAAGGTTATGAGAATTACTAAATTGATCACCAAAGGGAGAATGCTTTGATCTTAAACCAAATTCTCTCAACTATTCTTAAAAGAAATGTATAGAGATCAGTCTCGAGAATTTGTATGTGGATTTTAGGGTTTAAAAGGGTAAATTTTGACCCTGCTCACCATAGAGCCTCCAGTAACTCAGTGGTTGGAGCAACCGAACTAGAACTCATAGGGTCGTGAGTTAGAATCCCCAACGGGAGCTCGGATTTTTATCTGAGCTTTCTGGTGTTCCTTGCAAATTATATACAAGTCAAAAAGGTTGACCTTGCCCTTTTTATACAGATTACTGCTATATACAGGTTTAACAAAATTTGCCTCCTATTTTCTGTTTGATTATCCGGTGACCGGAATATGCAGGATGACCGCTATATACAGGGCTGTTATTAGCCTGAGATCATGCCCTCTCCCTATTAACCCTATATGTCTCTCACGGGAAGAGGGCATGATACATTTGTTTGTCAGATCACATGTAAAAAAGCCAGAATCTGGACTTTTTTCTGATTGGATAGGAAACAGTACGAATGATTTGCGCCGTTCTGATTGGCCAAAATGCCGCCATCCGTTAGTTGTTGTTGATTTCAGTCTGCATTTTTGCTTGCGTAATGAGCAGTGAATACACAGGTGAGTTCGTTATGAAATTTCTGCCGGCTTAGTTTTCTTGAATTTGAAGAATGCCTAAATAGAAATTTCATCCATTGAAATATTTTCCATCTCATCTTATACTAAAAATTCACCGATCATTTGAATGCAATTTGATACCGGCTACAAGTTACAGAAGCGACAAACGGGCTCACTTTTCAAATAATCAATTCATGAATGGAGTCTTGACCTGGTTTGACTGTAATTCTTCCTTCAGAAACCTGTGAATTATTCTGAGCGATCTTTGCTTTCACGACAACATCTTTCAGTTCGTGACTAGTATGATGCTTCAGCCTAATTTTTTGTTTCACTGCTTTCGGTACAGAATGAAGTCAACGAGCTATTTATTATTTGTAGCTGTTAAATAAAGGAACGGCAAGCTCCAGCTAGCAGTATTTCATCACAAAAACAACACATTTAAATTTTTTTTTTAGGAAGCGCCATCTGAACATGGACGTACTTAAAAATTTTCTTTTCCCTAAAATTGATTTTAAAAGAGACATTATTCGCACCAAAATTTGATTCCCTTATGGTAAGCGCTTATTGGCTAATAACATGACAGGTCAAGCAGACGTTAGATTATGTAAATTAGGGGGTGGTTGATGGCTTGTTAAATAAATGTATCAGGTGTTATTTTTTTCCCTCTCGAGCGAAAGAAGCAAGGAAGCAAAAAAAAAAATAACAATAACGCCTTATCTCAGGTTAGGCTGTTATATACAGGTTTGACTCTAACATGTTGTAGCTTATGCCAGGAATGATGAGATTTTGTAATGTACTATGTTATTTCAGTGTATTTTTTACTTTCATATTAACTTTATTGTAGATGCAAAAAAGAAGAAGGAACAGAAACAGATGGAAAAAGAGATGCAAAGGCTACATCTTCTTGCTGGAACTGGATCTTTTTCTAAGTAAGTTAAGCCTTATTTAAAAAAAAAATTGACAGTCTCTGACTGCATGTGGCTGCTGTTTTATTTTTATAGAATCTTGCAGTAAAAAATCAAATCTTGAACAAAAGAAAGGGGTAGATAAAATAATAGAAAAAGGCCAAAAGGGAAAGCTGGGGTTTAATGACCCGTAAATCAACATGAAAATTATTTTTACTGTCAACAGATCCAATGCAGGATTCAACATAGCATTTAAAACTTCATCAAATTCGACAAGTGGCAGTTCTGGATTCAAGCCAATCACAGTACAGCAAGGCTTTAAAGCCGTCCCACCCCCACCCCCTGACAATCTACCTCCTCTGCCCAGTGAGCCAGCCCCACCCCTCCCTAATGAGCCAGCCCCTCCTCCACCGCCACCCCCACCAGGAGATAATCAAGCAAAGAAACCGTTCAGTTTCAAGATGGGTGCACCCTCTGGTAATGCAAGTGAGGCAGAAACATCTGGAACAGCCACGCCCCCAAAACAAGGTTTTTCTTTTGACATTGGAAAGAAGAAAAGTCTGGGCATGGTGCAGTTTGGAATGAAGTCTAAACCTGTTAAAAGCACTGCTTCTGCATTTGCAGAATCAAGCAGTGAAGAGGAGGAAGAGGAAGAAGACCAAGAAGACCAGCGAGTTTCATTTGAGAGTGAGCAGCTGACATCTACTCCAACGCAACAGCAAGACACGCTGGAGAAGGTAATCGAGTACGCAGATACTTTGAGGATCAAGGCAGCTCTGCGTCCAAAATTGTTAATCAGATTCGTTAAGGGGACAGAGCAAGGAGGAATTCTTCCTGGGACTTTACAAACTGAGCCTACAGATAAAAAGACTGAGAATGTAAAAGTTAAGAAAAGATCATTCAAGGAGAAGAAAGAGCTAAGACATAGTGTACAAAGAGGGGAGTCAGGTGATTCTGATGAGCAAGAAAGGGGCGATGTCAAGAAAAGGACTTTTACAGAGGGAAGAGATGTCAGGATAAATTTAGACAGGGATGATTCAGCTGATTATGAAAAGAAAAGTTATGGTGATAGCAAGAAGAGGTCATTTAAAGAGAGAACTGGAAGAAGACGTAGCAGAGATAGAGAGGAATCCAGCAGCAGTAGTGGAAGTGAAGCAGAAACCACCAGGAGTGTGGACAAAAAGCTAAAATCATTTGAAGAGAAACAGAGAAAGGAAAAAGATTACTCTGAGAGAAAGGAGCAGGATTCAGCAGAAAGAAGAAAGGAGAGCTATTACAAGGAAAAATCAGAAGATTATAAAGACAGGAAAGTTTCGGTTGATAAGGGAGGTGAAAGGTATAAACAGTCAAAAGGTTATGAAAATAGCAAAGGGTCCAGAAGGAATGACTCTAGAAAGAGAGAGAATGAAAAATATGATTATAAAGAGTCAAAAGAGGAGGGATCTACTTATACCAAGAGATCCTCCGGCAAGAGAAATGACTCTTATGAGAGAAAAAAGAGAAGTTAAGTAGAAATAGCGGGGTTCAAAGATGGGAGAACTTGAGTATGTTTTGAGTTTTCTGTAGTGTGTGGCACAAAGCTGTTTGCTGTTAAGTTAACAATTTTGGTCTCTTGATAAGGTAATGACTCTCCTTGCTTTTATGTCTGGTAATGTCCAGATGGTCTGGGGGTTTTGTTCTATCCTTAACGCCCCAGATCTTATTGATAACAGAAAATCACAGACTTTGTATTTTGCTGTAAGTGGTGATCAGTTTTTAGTAACACAGTCAAAACTCCATGTGCGACCACCTTTTGTAAGCAGCCACATATTCAAAACACCAAAATTTCCCCAGTCAAATCGCTATCATTATTTAGAACCTCTTGTAAAGAGCCACCTCTCTAAAGCGACAGCGTCCACTTTTTTGGATGAGCGTTTTAGAATTTTCCATTGTTTTTACCTTCCTGTAAAGGACCACACAGGACATGGCTTGATTTGTGTTTGCCGTATGTATGATGCTACTCAGACAGGGTCGTGAAGTCTTCGCTTATAAGCCCCTGCTATGCAGGGTAACTGCCCATTAAAACACAACTTAAATAATTGATATGGCTGCCATGATGTGTTGCTAAAATGCTCTGTTATGTGTATACAGTAGTTGCCTCCCCCCCCCCCTGATGAAATCGGAAGCGGTTCAATTATCACAATGATGGCTCGTTTTCTGTGTGTTTGTTTTAATTTACATGTAAGCCAGCAAACATTCAAGTTTCTATCTTGAATGCCCAAGTGCTTAAATTGCATACCAGGAAAACCCTTCATTGGCATCAAATAAGTGTATAACAGGGCATGAATTTTTCTAGTATTTACAACTATAAACACCTATACATAAAAAATTGGCATCTTGTTTTACTTGTTTGTCGTGATCCGCTATTTTATGTTTTCACAACAATATCATTTGACTACAACTAACCAAAATTCACTTTCTGTTGCTTTCTCTTTCTTATTCAAGTTTAGTAATCCAAGTGAAATCTAAACAGCAAAAGCGTTTAATTTGCATAAGAAAACAACTTTGGAATTTTTAGTCAATGAGTGTCCACATCATTAAAATGGTCTACCAAGACAACAAATCAATAATTCCGTGGAAAACAAGATCCTGGCAGAGTTTACTTTCTACACCTAATGTGTCACCAATGTTTGTTTCTAGGTCATAAATAGTAAAAAAAGTAACAAAAGTCCATTTTTTTTTGTGAAAATAACAGTATATTAGTAATGAACAAACACATCGATCACAATGGTCCTCTTTCTTACCGGGCTGCTCTAGAGCTTGTCCATAAATTCTTCAGTCATTTTCTTAGTCTCTCTTTAGGTGGAGACACAACTCTAAGATAGATATTTATATGTTTTGTCAGTACTGACCAATGGTAATCTATCTTAGAGAGAGCTGAAAGTATCATGAATGTTAATTTTATGACAGCCATTTTAACTATTATTATTATTATTATTATTGGTCAGCATGTGCAAATTTTGCAACCAAAAAATCATTTTTGGCCTTAATGGGCAGAAATTTGAAAATTCTCTCTGAATGTTAGGCTGTGGAAACCAGGCACTTTTTTCGGTGCTTGTTTCACCTGCTATTTTCTCGGCGGGTGGAACAAGAAGCGTCTGCTCCCTGAAGGCTATCTGAATATCTATTCCTTTACTGAAAGTACCATGAGCCAGTCTCTTACTTCTTCCTGAAGAAATCTGAGTTCCAGATGTCCCACCAATTGACCAACTAATTTTTACCATTTAAAATGGATGGCACAAAATTAAATATGAGTTTGTGTAGTTCTATTGTAATACACCACCCCCATCAATTTCTCAGGAGTTCTTAAAGTATTTTACAAGTACATTAAAGTTGTTTTCATCCTTCTGTTTTCAGCTACTATTCATCAATAGCCTCGGGTATTTCGTTTCCATCTATAACGAGGGAGTGGATGATTCCATCTTTCTTTTTTCCTGAGCTGATGGCTTTTATGTAGCAGCTGTGACTTCCCCATTGGAAATGTGTTTCTGTTCCATCATCCACAAATTCACCCTGATGATAAAAAAAAAAAAATAACATGCTCAAATTAACTGTTACTTCTTTCACTAACAAGGTAGTTTGACCAAAATCAAGACAAAGAAAAACTGATAGTACTGCCATAGATGTGATGTGTCATTCGAATGGACACACCATAGGATCTCATTAACACACTTGTAAGCTAAAACCACTACAAGTCTCCATGGGTTGCTCAATCAATCCTCACTTTCTACAAGTTGCATACTGTTTATTATTTTGCATCTTAAGAGATGTTTAAGTGGCTCTGTTAGGGTAAATTCCCAACAAGTGACATGGACTTTAAACAGCCACATAAGACAAGATGAAATGGTGACACACAGCATGAAGATGGGTTAAATAACAACAGGGACATGGGCCACTCCTCAAAACACGAAACGACTATATTTGAAATTCAGACTAGGAACATGTGAACCCACCCCCCCCCCCCCAACCTCCCCAAGAGGGCCTTTTTTATGTTGCAGAGACAAAGGGTGCAGGTGTAACAAAATCACTGCATATTTAGTAAACAAGAAAGGGAAACCAGCCATGAGACAATCCTACTCTGCCAATAATATTTTAATAACACTTCTCGTCACTTGTTAGTGCAGAAAGTTTTCTTTGTACGCCACACGGAAAATGGAACACATTAGTTTGAGGCGAAGTTTCCAACCAGATCAAACCATTCCAATTTAGGTTTCAATCAAAAGTTTGATAACTTCTCAGGAAACTAACACTGAAAACAAGAATTCTGGAAATGGAATGGTAAGGTTTGGTTGGACTGGACTGACCGTTCAAAGAGGGCCACCTCTTGAAGTGGACCACTTTTTCCTAAAAATTTTCCCCCAAACTGATCCTTTCTATCTATCTATAGCTAGACTGAAATAATTGCTGGAAATTTTGGTATAATAGAAAGCATTCCAAGAAATGTGTGCAGAAAAGTAAGGAGAATATGTGATTATATGCTAAAGGTAAGTAAATAAGGATTAGACTTACAGCAGTTTCTACAACACCTCCATTCACCCACACTTCCATTGTGTCCTTCTCTAGAGAGAGAGAATCGAACAATACACATTTCAAAACATTTGCATGTAATTAAGAAGGGATCCTTTAGGAAATTGAGTAATTTTAATTTTCAGTGGACAGAAACCTTGTACCAAAATAATTTGAAACACATTACATTCAATTTTAGACTTTTCAAGGGCTATAGATGTAATTAGTCATGTAATAACTTCTGTAATAACACTTCTTACATCCTATGGCCCACCAAAGGCCCTTTTCACACTCCAGGCCACTATATACATACAATGTACACCACCACACCAAGAGACTATAACCCAGTGCAAGCAACTCCTTTATCTTTAATCAAGATAAATTTTGCCAATAGTGCTTATGCTAATCCGGCAATGGAGTGGCCAACAGTCGCTCAAATACATGGTAGGAAATTACAATGAAACATTATATGGTATTGGATTACATGGTATGAAAATAAATGAAGTGATTACGTTATTATGTTAAAGTAGTGGACACTCTGGATAAATTCTGGATAAGATGCTGAACTAACAACATCAGCTGATAATGCGTTCCACGCAGGGATTGATCTCACATAGAAAGAGTGTTTGTAAGCGTCAACTGAAGAGGAAGGGAGCCTGATCTTAAAGTCCTGACTCGCCCTTTTACGGCCATACACAGTCACGGAGGGAAGGTCATCAGGAAGGGAGATGTTGACTTGACCTCTATGTATCTTATAAAACCTATACTGTTATTATTATAGAGTACACTGTAGACTGTTCACAGTCCCCTATTTTTTTGTAAGATTGTCAGGTAGAGCGCTTACCATTATGCATGGCCATCTTGGTTTAAAAACATACACCTATTTCAATAAAGGTTCTTTTGGGATTTGGTCATTGAAACACAGAATACAATGCAATGCATTGCTTTAGTGACCACCAAAACAAAGGCAACCTTTATTGAAATACTTGTAGGTGTATGTTGTTGGCCTGTGAAAATGCCATTGTCACCCTGTTCACAGTCCCCAATTTCCCTAAGGCCGTTAAGTAAAGCACTTACAATTACTGTACAAATGTACTGAGTCAAGCCTGGGGAGGAGCATCAACTCTACCTAGGGGGCGGGGGGAGGTTTTGGAAGGAGGCAAGACAAACATTTTTTTACCCTTGCTTCTTTCCCCGAAAACTGCTATAAACCCCGAAGCCTGCCCCCTTGTTGGTTTGCCTTTTCCAGTGAAAAGGAACCTCCACCCCATGTCTCTGTGCTTATTTAGTCATCAGAACGTCAAAAAATACCACTCACTGGTATCTACGTTTTTGCTGAGTGGTTTATGGGACTTAGCTATATGATAGTCCATGATATGATTGAATCTAAAAATAAACTGGTCTGAAAATTTTCTTCTTGTGACCATGGATAATCATGGAAGTTATGACAAAAACCATTAAAAAAATCTTTCCATTAAGTCAAACATTATGTCTACACAGTATTGATGGCAGAGGAAACAAAACTTGCATCATGAATAAATACAGACAAATTTCAATTCAAAATTCTTAGAATGAAGGAAATTGGTGTAAAGTATCTAGAGAATTATTGAAAAATCAGAGGAAAATAACTACAGCAATTTGACAGGGGCAAAGTCAGTTTTGGTCTTTCAGGAAGTTTGAGAGATCAAATGTTCCATATATTACTCTGCAGCTGCCAACGTTTGTCACCGTACTTGAGGGCTGTGCTGACACTTTTTTATTTTAACCAATAAAGTTCTAATTGTGTCATTGTGTCAAATTTTGCATTTTGACAATGAAAATAAGAGTACTGGCTTATTCTCTTCCAATCGCAACGATAATAATCGATCACCTGCCATTAGGTGTGTAAATTCAGAAAACAAAGCGTTAAAAACTCAAATTAATCATGCCTTTTGAGCATAGCATGGTAAACTTTATTCCCTGGGAGAAAAACATTGGCTTTTTTTTGCATGTGATACTTGGACTTGACCATACATATAAATTCCTACCACGTAGTTTGTGTGAAAACTTGAGGCTTACTGTAATTTGCGAAAGGTGAGAATACAGCACTTTAAAAATCAATTTCAGGTTAATTTTTTATCCTCGACTGCAGAGCAACATATTTGACAGGCGTTAAAATGATTAACGATAATAGCAACAAAAAATAAATAAATAAAGCATTTTAAACTCACCCAGCACCATTCGTGTTTCTAACCCATCTAAAAGAAATGTCCATACTTTGGCTGTTTTCCTGCGATTTTCTACAAATTTCTTGAGGGGTTTACCATCGATTTCAAGGGTGTATTCATATTGAAAACCGCTAACCGCTTCAATATGTATCGTTGCTCTTTTCCCACCGACATTAAAACTTTCTTTTCCCACAAGTCTAAACATCCAGTTGTGTCGAATGACCTCTAGATTGTCAACTACAATAACTCGCTTTCCAGTGGTCGTCCCATGTTCAAATTGAATTCTGTGTTTCCCATCTGACAGAGCGATGTCCCAAGTTGCAACGACATCACGGAATCTATCATCGGTCATTTTCGCGGTCAGTTAAATCACCTTGGTCAGTGATTAGATTTCCAAAAAGCGGCGGTTTCAACTTTAAACTCAAACAGTTAAGACGCAGCTTGAGTTACGTTTTAAGAGCTATACCAGGTGCATGTACCGTAACCTTTTGGCAACACAGATGGAAAGATGATTGCAGCTCGATTTTTCTTCCACTACTGCCTCGTTTCCAAAATCGTGAGAACGAGGCTCCCTAACACGCTGTGTTCCTTGTGTCAGCGGCTTCTGTTAGAAGCCGCGAATTTGTTCTGTTTGCGTAAGGAGATTTGCTATTTTTTCGACTAATTTCCCTCGTGGCTTTATTTTTCTACACGGATAAAGATTACAAAATGAACTCCGCTAAAGGAAAGGTAATTAACTCTTTCGTACAATTTATTGTGCTTTTTTATCCTTCCTTGAAGCTCAAAGTTCATAGCAAACGCTGAATACGTTTGAGTTGATCTTGGGCCGGGGCAGAGAGCCGGCATTTTTCACCTTATTCCGAACAGGTTTTCTCTGGTTTTACTGACTATAACCTTGGAAAATTTCAGCTTAAAGATTTCCATGAAGATGTCAGGAAAGAGGTTTGTGTTGAACTCACAGTTTTGTGGCGTGGAGTGTTGTTTTTAGCTTTTTTAAAATGGTCAAAGACTGATGACATATACGGTTGAGCGTTTAATAGCTTGCTGTTAAACTTTATTTTAATATTAGCTTTAGCTTAACTGCATCGATTTTCCGTGTTTTTTACTTAGGCCGAAGATTCAGTTAAAAATTTCTTTCCTGACAGAGTTTTTGAGCTGGACAAACTTCTAAAGGTAACCTTTTAAGCCTTTTACCTTTAACTTGTTAAAGTTTACGTTGTAAAACTTGGTTGTTTTATGGCACACACCACGTGTAACTTGAGGAAATAATTTTATCGAACGTTAAAGCGTCATTAAATTTAACGTGCATTGTTTAGTTTTGTAAGTTTGGTTATCATGTACTGCCTTTTTGCTGCATTATTAGCTGCCACTTGTACCCTGTCTTCAAGCTAGAAGGTCTTATTTGAGGTTATCTTATTACCATTATAATAAATGTTCATTAATTCCTATTTATTATTCATTCAAAATATTTCCGCGATTCTGATTGGCTAAAAGCACACGTTTAATTCACCATAACCAGTTACTGATGACCAAATTTGGAAGAATTTTGACTTTAACCAGGAAATGACGTCAAAAATGCAGCGTTTTGGCAGGTTAAGGCACCATTAACTGAGAAGACCTGGGGATGAGGTTGAGTTGTTTTGATTGTGAACTTGAAAAATGGTGGACATTTCACACGTTTCAAGAGTAAGAACTAGGCGGAAAAGTAGATTAAAACATGGCAAGAACAGCAAGAAGGCAACTCGAAGGGCGACATCTGCTATTTGAAGAATATTTGCGGAGCTGGACAAACCTAAACGTACACTATCGAAGATGAACTGAACATCGATGGATCGATGGAGGTAAGCATGTTTTAGCTACGTTTTCAAACTAGGAATTATTTTGAATGAATAATAAAACAGTTATTGAATTCGGCTTTCGTATCATATGAAGAATTATGGAGATCTCGGAGGGTGTTATCCACCTCAGCCTACGGCCTCGACAGATAACACCCTCCTCGATCTCCATAATTCTTCGTAAGATACTCAGCCTCATTCATTAACTGTTAAATATTCGAACTGAACTCATGATCATCTGACGTTAGAGAACTTACATACAATAAGTATTTTGGTTGAGGTCAAAGGAAATGACTTAGCAATAACTGGCAACTAGAATAATATTTAAAATTCTGGCCAGAAATGGGCGCACTTTTCCAGGGAGGCTTCCTTGTTAATAAGGTTTCCCTTTAATGACTGGTTTAAAAGAGCAACAATTAAAATAATGAAGTAAACCTATAATTGAACTCTGTGAGCACTCAAGAGCAATGACAACAATCTACCATTCCTGATCAAATTGGAATTTGGAAATGTTGGTTTTTGAGGAGATGGGAAAACTGGAGTATGTGGAGAAAAACCTCTCGGAGCAAGGACAAGGACCAACAACAATCTCAAGCCACATATGGTGTTGAGGCCGGGATTTGAACCCGAACTATGTTGTTGGGAGGCAAGTACTCTCACCACTGTGTCACCCTAGCCTGTTTGGAAGGCATGCATTAAAAGAGGATGGAGAAGGGTGAATTTGTGCACATGAGAGTGCAACGGGTGTGCAAGGAGGGAAGAAAGGGAATGCCTGCAAGGATACTATTGTTTTCTCCTTTTTTATGCTCAGATTCTGAGTGTAAAAATCGTGATTGGTCAAATTTAATTAAGTGCCAATCTACGATTAAATACCTTGTTCCGGTTGGCTGATATCGTCATCTAGCCAATTGAGTAACTTGATCTATCTTTTGCCTTTTCATGTGGACTTTCTCAATAATTTCATTTTGAGTTTGTCTTGCGGGAATTATTGTTGGCCTAAGAAATAAAAGGCCTAAAGTTTACCTTGAAAAAAGAACAGAAGACAGCAGTGAAACAGCTTTTTGAAGGAAGAGACCTTGTGGTAGCTGGTTTTACCGAATGGTTTCGGAAGCTTCCAACTGATTCTTTTACTGGCCCGAAGAGAGAAACACCAGGCTGCTTGAGTCTGGTTATCCGCCCACTGACCCGCATTTATCAATGACCAGAAATCTATAAGTAGAAGGGATGGGCCTATGTACCTGCAGTTTGAGTGATAAACTTGGGGATTTACTGGACATCGAACAAGGAAAGTTTGTTATTGTTTATGCCTCTGCTGAGAGTGAGATCAAGAACTGAGAGTGTTTTGTTTATTCTCTGATTCCAAAACCTCTAGAAAGGTTTTGACGAGTTCGCATCCATTTTTAATTTTTCTGACGCAAACAGTACAAGCAAGTTGCAATAATATTAATTCCAACTGTCCATCTGTCCTTCAACCCATATAACACCAGTGTTTCACTCTACAGCGATGGTTTGAACAAATTAACACAGGATTTCATGTTGCTGTTGAATTGTTTTTCTTCTAGCGACCCCATTTACAGCTGTAGGTTTCACAATTAACCACCCGCCATGCCATTTTGTTTTTCTAGAAAAGAGCCCAGAATCTCTTGCTAACATTTTTGATTGAAATGTGGCTAAATTTTATTTAGGCTAAGTTAACCTCGAGCCAATGCAGCCAGCGGTGTTCCCGTATTAGCATGCGTGGCATACGGGGTGGCCCACTTGGGATTTTCAGGGCTGCTATCCTTTTGCATTATTTTGCAAGCCATTCTAGCTGATCATTGCAGATCACCTGTTTGCTTTGTGCTGGCGAATCTTTGTGGATTCTTGCTTGGCAAATATTTCATGATGTCATCTCGTTCGACTCGCAACAGCCAGTCTGCAGCTCTCGTTGCCTTATCCATCGCAGTTTCGGCAGAACCATCTTGTGCTTCAGTGATTGCTGATCCGGCGGCTAATCCTCCTGGCCCATCCACTGCTGCTCCTCATGCTGTCGCAGCCGTTGCTGTTCAACAAGATCAGCTGTCTCCTGCCTTTCTGGCAACTGTTGTTCAAGCAGTGAAAGATGCTTTAGCTGCCGAACGAGCACCGGCCTGCTCGGTTCTGAGCGCCAGTTCACAGCCTTCGACTGCAACCATGCTTGGGGGTGTTCCCGTTTCTTTGAGCGATCTTGCTTCGGCCTTTTTGACCTCTGGCACGGGCATTATTTTTTTACCCACCTCTGCGAGCTCAGCGTCCCAAGGTAGGCCCAGTTATGTTGTGCCCTCCTTTATTTCTACTTTTCCGATTTCTTCACCTGCAGTGTCTCTTCCCTCGTGTGCTTTTGGGACTTCCTCGTGACCAAGCGTGTCTTCGCTTTCATCCCTTCACGCACTACAGCAACCGTTCGTCGTTGGCCTGGGTTTCTCACCCATCCCGGCTAAGTTGGTGGGCCAAATCGTCGCTGGCAAATTCATCGACTTGAGCGAGCTGCTCGCCTCGAACATTGCTTCGGCAGAGCTGCCCGAGCCTCAACTTTACTTCGAAGGATGGCTCCTTCTCATGTCCACGCCAAAAAAACCAAAACGGTGCATAGAAGATATCACCAGCTGGCTGGAGGCCTTTTCCATCTACTGCCTCATTCTCGCTTCCCATTTCCCTCATCGCTGGAAAGACCTGATGAACTACCAGCTACTTATTTTGCGTACGCACCAACAATTTACTGGTTGGGTTTGGTTTGCATATGACCATGCCTTTCGCGAGCACACAGTGGCTACGAATCTAACCGACTGGTCGTCCATGCTTTTTAATTTTCATGCTGCAGGAGCGGCTGTACGAGCCTCCAACGCTCCTGTAGACGGTTCTCCCAAGCCTCGTGGATCTGCATCATCGACTATTGTGTGCAAGTCGTGGAATAGGGTATGGTGCGTGGCCCCCTGTGCTTCATGCCGTTTCGCCCATAATTGTTCGAGCTTTTCTGGCCCGCATCGTGTTAGTGCTTGCCCTGGCTAAACATCAAACCACCCCAATGACACTGTGAAGCAGCGTTCTGCCTCCCCTTCAGGATCCAGGAGCAAATCAAGGCGTCTTTGAACTAAAACAATTGCTCACTTAGGTTTTTCCAAGAGCTCAACTCTCTGTTTTTTACTGCTATGTCGTTGTTCCCTTGCCTAGTTTACAGCTATCCTCTTTTGAATTAAAGCTTGTTGGTTCAGGTGCTAGTTAATCTATTTGTTATCTTGCTGTCCCCCGTACTATTACTATATTCTCTTTATCTTATTTTTTTTAGGGTCACTTCCCCTAGTTTCGTTCATGACCCCCCTGCAAGCAGATCAATTTGCTTTGGAACTTTAGCATCATCCTGACCGGCAACTAGTGAACTATGTGTTGGATGGGATTAGTAATGGGTTTTGGGTGGGGTTCTCCCTGTCGCACAAGCTCAAGTCTGCCAAGAATAATAAACCATCTGCGCTACAGCATGCTGCAGTGGTCGACGAGTATTTGGCACATGAAGTTTGAATTCCTTAGGCCGGGTGGCAGGCCCCTTTACTTCCCCCCCTTTACCCAACTTGCAAGTTAGCAGCTTTGGAGTTATTCCAAAGCGGGGGCAGCCGAGAAAGTGGCGCTTGATTGTGGACCTTTCTTTCCCTGGGGGGGCTAGTGTCAATGATGGGATCAATCCCGATGAGTTCTCCTTTCATTATATCACTGTAGATAAGGTGATTCGTCTAGTTTCCCAGTTTGGCCGAGGGGCACTTATGGCCAAGTTTGATGTGGAGTCTGCCTATCGCAACGTTCCGATCCATCCACTGGATCGGTACTTGCTGAGAATGAAATGGCGCCATCATTTTTATGTGGATTTGGCTCTCCCGTTCGGCCTTCACTTGGCACCCTACATTTTTAATTCCATTGCAGACTTGGTGGAGTGGATCCTTATGAACAATCATCAGATCCCTGACCTGCTCCACTATTTGGATGATTTTCTTACTGCTGGCCCCCCAGATTCTCCTCAGTGCGCCTGCAATCTTATGGTTGCTTTGGCCATTTGTGATCGTCTTGGTTTACCTCTCCACCCTGGTAATTGCGTGGGTCCTTTGTTGGTGTTGACAGTTTTAGGCATTGAGCTGGATTCTGACCTTCAGATGGCACGCCTCCCTGAGGATAAGCCGCAGGCTCTTCAGGGGTTAGTCCACTCTTGGCTCCCCCAAAAATGGTGCTTCAGACAGGAACTGGAAACTCTAATAGGACACTTACATCATGCTGCAAAAGTAGTCTGGCCTGGTAGGACCTTCTTACGCCGTATGATTGACCTGCTCTGCTGCTTTCAGAGGAAGGATCATCCTATCCGCCTAAACAATCAGTTTCATCTTGACCTGCAGCATTTCTGGCAGCTGGCTCCCAATGCGCAGCGATCTCCTACCCCAGTTCCCCCTTAGCTTCTGGAGGAGTTGACCTCTCCGCTTTAGAGCTCCAATGCCAGTCCTTTTTGTGCCAGGGTTTGGCTCCCTCTACGCGTTGATCCTACTCCATGGCTCAGTCCAAGTTTATAGCCTTTTGTCACCAGCTTGGCATGCTCCACTCATCAGGTTCCCCCTGCCCAGCCGACGAATGGACGCTCTGCTTGTTTGCCACTTTTCTAGCCAAGACTGTCCAGCACGCATCCATCAAAGTTTATTTGTCTGGTGTAAGAGTTCTTCATATTGATCAGGGGTTCTCAGACCCATTAGCCGGTTGCCTTCGCCTCCATCAGATTTTATGAGGGATCAAGCGTTGCCAAGGTTCTCCTGTTGCTAGTCTTTTTCTGATCACGGATGACCTAATGCTGGTTATTTGGAACTCTCTGGACCTCAGCCTCCCCAATCACAGCATGTTTTGGGCTGCTTGCTGTCTTGGATATTTTGGTCTCCGCGCTTCAGAATTCACCGTACCAAACCTGGCTAGTTTTTCCCCATCACTCCATCTTAGTGTCCAAGATATTAGCGTGGACTCCATGGTCTCTCCATCCTGTGTGTGTGCACATTGGTGCTGGCTATTTGCCACTTTGCGCTCTCTCGGCACTGCTGACTTATCTCTCTCTGCGGGGCAATTCTGCAGGCCCTCTATTCTTGTTTCAAGACGGTCGACCTCTGTCCAGGGCTACCCTCACTGAATGGCTTCGACAAATTATGGCCTCAGCCAGGGTTCCTGGCAATTTTTCCAGCCGCAGTTTTCCCATTGGGGCAGCCACAGTAGCTGCTCGTAATGGAGTTCTGGACCATCTCATTCAAGCCATGGCCGTTGGTCTAGCAACGCCTATCAGCTCTATATCAGGACCCCTTCGGAGTCGCTGGCTACACTTTCGCAGAAACTAGTTTGACATTATTTATACATAAACAAGCAAAACAATACAAAACAAAACAAAAAAAATGGTGGCTATGCCTTTCATTATGCACATTTGGTCTATTGTCTCTGGAGTCTGCAACGCCGCACCAAAAGCATGGGGCTTTTCCTGGACTGCTTACTCAGTGGTAAGTCACCTCCTAGCTAGCAGGCTTGCCTTGGTCCGTCTCTGGTGCTTGGGGTTTTTCTCTTTGGATGTACGGAGGTACCAGGCTACCCCTGTTCGCGGGTCCCTCCGTTCTCCAAGCACCTGGAGATGGATGTGTTTTGGGTGGTTCCCGCTTCCAGGGTTGCCTGGTTACCTCCTTTGCCGTATTTTTTCACAGTTGGCCTCCCCGCTAACCTTTTAGGCACCAGTTCCCAAGCTCATCAATTGGCGATGAGTTTGATGTTATTTGACAGCCAGACATTTCACAGTCATCTTGTCTTTGTATATCAATAATTATTATTGGGAGGCAGTTTGGAAAAAACAATAGTGTCCTCTCGTGCGCCCAAATTCCCCTTCCACTTTTAATGCCTGCAATGCAGGCTAGTGCCACCCTTGCTTTCCAAATGTTATTAACAACATTTTATGTTAATTTTAGTCTGACATGTTCAGTAAAGATTCTATGGATAGAGTGCATAAAGGTGTCACCATGCCTGTCCACAAGAATGACACACACAACGACGTGGAGGTAATTAACAATCAACCCTTTGATTCTTCCTGTAGAAGGTAAAATGTAAAGGTGCACACAAGCCAAAGGTCCAAATGGCCAGAACTTATCCTGGTTTCTTTAGCATGAAGCATGCCTAGGAGTATTGCTACTCCCCCTGTGGACAGGATGCTAGTCCATCACAGGGCTACCCCCCGGCAGTATGTCACTGGTACCCACTTATACACCTGGGCCAAGTTGTTCAAAGCTGGGTTAAGATAACCCAGGGTTAATGCGAGATTTGAATTCCGATTTGAAAGTTTAAAAAGCATTTCAGTTTTAATTCTGTCTGTCTACAAGTTGATGACTGGGAAGCTCTAAAAATATCAGAGAAAATTATCCGAGAAAATGCTTTTGAACATGAGAAAAAGAAACCCGGGTTAAGCGCTAATCGGCTTTCGAACAACTGGGCCCTGGGTGAAGAAAGACAAAATGGAGTAAAGTTCCTTGTCTACATGTAGTAATTATTTAGACACTAAAAAAAAAGCTTCTTCCAAGAGTTTTTGCTGAAAAAGCATCTCCTCTGTTCATACTATTAAAGGATTTGACTAATCTGGCCCAATAGTTTGGATTAAAAGTGAATTTCACCTTACATTGGAAATGGTCTGGCCAGTCAGTTCTGACAAATGGAAAGCACCCATAGCCTTCGCAGCCTTCTCTATACATTTCAAATGGTACCAACCAAGAGAATAATAATTATTTGTTTTTTAAATTTATTATGACCTTTGTGTTTATTGGCCGGCCACATAATACAAAGAAATAAAAATAGTAATAATCATTAATCATTTTAATATCATGGGTGACAAATTACTCCTTAATTTTGGTGCGAAATTTCAGCATTAATTCATAATTTCACCTGTGAAATTACAGAATTGCCTTTGCAACGTTCCATATGCGTCAGTGCCAAGATGGTGACAAAGTTTTAAAATGTTATGAATGAGGATGTCATGGCATCAAAAGATTCTGTAGATAACCTAAACACATAAAAGAGCACATAGTGGACAAAAGCAAGTTTGAAATTATTCCCTAGTTTCACTCATCATCATTTGATTAGTATGTGTAATCAAATGGTATACTCGTTAAAATATTTCACTTGCGTTTTGTCCAAATCCTTAAAATTTCCCTTGACTAAGGCTTGGGAAATTATAAGGATTTGGACAAAACGCAAGTGAAATTACTCCCTAATTTCACAAGTATACCATTTGATTACCTATTAATATCATGGGTGGTGAATTACTTTAGCATTCTTGGATTTTTGACGTGTTTATCCTGGATCGTATCGATTGAGAACTCCACTCTCTCGAACGTTTAGAGCTTAAATTGGGCCTAAGTTCAGAATTTTTTCAACAAAATACCTGTTAGAATCCTTCTTGATGTGCTCTTTTGTGTGTTCAGGTTTTCTAAAGTGTCCTTTATGCCCTGGCACCACATCTTCCGGTCATGACATTTAAAACTTCGTCGCCATCTTGACACTGAGACGTTGGGAAGGTTGCCATGGAAATCTTGTAATTTCACCTGTGGAATTACAAATTATTGCAAAAATTTCGCACTAAAATTAAGGAGCAATTCGTCACCTATGATATTATACATACAAATCACACCTTGCTCTGAATTAATGGTAGTGCTAACCAACGCCAGGTTAGCTCAATTGGGAGAGTGCTGGTCTGCTGAGCAGGAGGTCGTGGGTTTAAATCCTGGCTAGACCAACGTTCAGGGTCTTTAAATAACTGAGAAGAAAGTGCTGCCTTTGTCTCGGATAAGGACGAAAAACCGTAGGTCCTGTCTCACATCACTTTCACTGATCTGTTCTTGTGGGATGTAAAAGAACCCACATGACTGTTCGAAAAGAGTAGGGGATGTAGACCGCAGTGGTGTGGCCAACCTTTACGGGTTGTGGGATTGGGTGGGGATGGCACCTTGCGTGGGACCTATGAGTCCCGTTCGTGCCCATTCCCTCTTGGCAGGCCTGTGTCTAGGAAAGCTGTCAAAAAAAATAACCAAACAAGTTCAATGTTTATTTTAGACCACACATAAAAAGAGAAAGCTGGCTGAAGGCCATGAATCAAAACACATGCAAGGTATGTCACAGGCAGCCCAAACTCTGTGGGAGTTCGTTGGACTTTGAATTTACAAGAGAATGTATGAAAATAAACAAAATACGTCCTAAATTTCATTTTTCGACAAAAATAGAAATAAAAATGACTTACCTTGAGTTTATGTTTTGTTATTTACTGTCTCTTTGCCTCTAGAGCCATTTGAAAGCCGTTTGATCGACGTTTAAGATTTTGAGTTGTACTAACAGTAAGAAAAATAGGAAGGCTGGGGACTCTAAAGCCGACCGTTCTGGCTCAAAGCTCCATAAATCCCATGAAAATGGTCCAAACTCGCCGAAAATTGCCTTCAAAGGATCTGTGTAAATAGCCTCACGCTCTTGTGATGTTTTGGTGAGCTTTGTCACGGTCAAATGGACCCAGGGACCCTCCCACCATGAGACTCGCGATGACACTCGTGATTCACTTAGCCCGCCCCCGGATGGAGGTCAATTGTTCTTGTGACGTAAGCTTTGAGTGACTCTTGATTACGTCAAGTCCAAGAGCCCGGTCATATGCATCCCGAGAAAGAAAACTCTGATGAAAAAAGGTTAAAATCAAGCACTTCGCTAGCAGTTGTGATGAAATCTAAGACTCCAGAAGCCTAAAAGGGAAAGACAAATTATCAACAGATCCTTTGACGGTAATTTCAGCCAGTTTGGACCATTTTCATGGGATTTATGGACATTTATTTCTATTTTTGTCGAAAAATGAAATTTAGGACATATTTTGTTTATTTTCATACATCCTCTTGTAAATTCAAAGTCCAACGAACTCCTACAGAATTTGGGCTGCCTTTAAGTATGTAAGTATATTTTGCGTAAGTCCATCACCTAAACAGGGCCTTAGCTACTTGTGCGCCAATACCCATGAGCATAGTGAAAATAACATAGACAATGAATTACTGAAAACAAGATAGAAAATGAAGCCAAAGAAATAAACAGAAGGAAAGTAAAATAATGATCGCTGAATTAAAAAAATACAGTTGCCTGTGTAACTCCTCTTCAACAGAGTAAAGAAGTGATCACCTCGCAAAAATGGAATTTGTGAAATTATGGGATTGGTTGGCATAACCAGAAAAATCACGATGAAAAATCAGCAAAAAATCAGCCTGTTAGTGCAAATTATTGGGGAAATATAAACGAAAAAAAATGTTGAGTTTTAAGGTTTGTTCATAGTGAAAAGTGCACTTTCCAGCTAGTTTACAGGCACTCCACTCAAATAATTTGGGACAAATAATCTAAACAGAACATAACAGGTTTAAAAACCCCAACTGACAGGAGGCAACTGGTTATTTTCAAGTGTGGCTGAGAATTTAAATCCAGCAAGGGGCCAGAGCAGGACTCGAACCCGTGAATCCAACAAGCACTTCGCCATGCTGCCTCCTAACGGATCATTATACATTTCTGGGAAACTGCCCACCTACCCCTCTTTAAGCCAACATTAACACTTACCTCTCATTTAGGGCAAATGTTGGCTTAGGGGAGGGGTAAGTGGGCAGATTCCCAGAAATGTATAATGATCCCTTCTATCCAGGCCTGTTTTAGAAGGATTTACAAGAAGCTGTTAATCATTAATGATTGTTAGTTTACATTTCCTCAAACTTAAATAGGTTTTACTAAACACGTAACAGCTAATTTGCACGAAATAGTTAAAAAAGTAAAATTTCACCCTTAACACAATCTCATTACGAAAATTCAACAGAGCAGAAATATTACTAACTGTTGACGTTATCCTCTCCTATTTAGGCCATCAAACTCATATCCCTTGTAACAAGGTGAGTCTTGATGAGGGGACATGAAAATGTTTTGAAGTGTCTGACACACCTCTAAATTCTCTGTGTGGTATTAATGTAAAGAACGTAGTGTGCAAGTTTGTGAGCTGGCTGCCATGATCCTTGAATATTTTAATGTTGAACTCTATTTGGTCAGATACTTTACATTACAGTGTTTTTTGTGGGCATTTTTACCCTATACTTTCTATTACATGTGTCTGTACTTTGGTTTACAGTTGTTGCATACAAGTAGTTGTTTTAATAGCTTTTGGACCTAAAAATGGGATTAAACAGCATGTGTAAAGTGTGCAGGGATCTTTTGAACTGAAACAAATTCATCAAAGTTTTGCTTACAATATTGTCAGTATAAATATACCCTTTTTCCATCAAGCTGTGCAAATATCATTATGTTTGTTTTTCTCTTTTTATGGGACATCTCTAATAAAATGTGCATTCTTTTATGCAAAGCAGGGCCAGGCATTAAGGGCCGGCAACTGGGGACCGAGGATGTCCTTGAGCTTTCATGATTAAAACCACCGGCTACTTCCATAGGAAAATAGAAGAAAAATGGAACCAAAAGAAATCCCTAGTGCTTAATTCCCTGCCACTTGAAATCTTACCTATATTTGCTGTAAAGATGGATATTTAACAATTAGTCGCCGAAGGCGACGTGAATATCGGTGAATAGTCACCTCGAATTCGTCTCGGTGACTATTCGCCAATATTCACGTCGCCTGAGGCGACTAATTGTTTTAGTATAATTAAATTGATTATTATTCGAGAAAACAAAATTATTGATCAATTTCCGACTCCGAAACATCAAAAAATCTGGCTGCCATTTTGAAAACTGCTAGCCTTCAATGCTATAATCACCGCGCGGTGATTATAGCAGGATAAAGCGAAGCTCCTAGCCAATCACAGCGCTCTATTTTCGATATTCATCGATGTAATTATACTAATTTCCATTATGCAACAAAAGAGTTAGGGATACTGAAGAGCTGACAAAACGTGACAAAGCATGTAGCATAACTGGGCATGTAATAGATTGATACAAAAAGCATCTTGTTATAACACTTGTTATAACAAATTTTATATTATTTTTTTAGTATATTTTGCAAGTAATTGAAGTCCTCAAACCCAAAATACAGACATTGATGGAGAAATGCAACACGGTAAGTTTGGTTCTAGAGTATTTTTGAACCCTGTAAAGTAATCCAAATTCAATGATAAGTATCAGAACTCCTTTGGATCAGCCCAGTTTCACTCCAAATGGTGGCCATTGTCAAACATTTACAAAATTCCATGATTCCTTTTTGTAGTGAGTGTGCATAATTATTGCATAAATTGTTAGTCATTATATAGTTTCTCAACTCCTCAACAGCTTCTCCCTACCACTGTTATAGAACATGAATAGGAAAAATGAATAAGGATATTAAACTTTAAATGAAGACTGACCTGTTTTAAGGTAATGTTTCTCAGGACGATTTGTAACAATGATGTTTAGTGCAAAACAGCGTTACAACATTGTGTTGCAACATTGTTTCGAAAGGCTGTAACATTGTTCCAACATTTGAACCCTGTGTTGCGCTAAAAATCGTCATAGTAAATCGTCTCACGTAACATCACCTTTAGGAAGGTTACCAATTTGTGGAGTTGTGTAATGAAACGGAGTTAACCACTTGTGGGAACCAGTGGGGAAAATAATTCATAATTATGTTGATATACCAGTACTTACCATGAGGGGTGTTTGTTGTTAGGTGAAGATGTGGATTCAGTTGTTAATCCCCAGAATAGAGGATGGAAACAACTTTGGTGTCTCTATCCAGGTAGTTTTTTTTTTCAATCAATACACATGCAGCTTAATGCAAGATAACATGTACATTGTTGTAAGCTACACTGTAGGTTACCCTACAGTCCTTGAGAGTCACCAACATTTAATTTCAGATGGATCGAAAGGCATCAATGACATCACAAGTCTTCATAGCCAATAACATCACAGCTTAAATGACAGACAACCAATAACATCCCGACTTCATTGAACAATCAAGGTTAATAACCAGAGTTTAATACCATCTACTGATGTGATACAACTCACTTTGACTCTGAAGACAACTAGGGCACAGGTTGTCGAAACGTCAGTCACTGTCAACAACAACAGTCCTATTCAGGACTACGTTCACCTGGACGATCATACTCAACCTACTTATTTAATTTATGCTTAATTAGTTTTACTGCTCTCAAGTACAGTGGACCCCCATTAACTCGAACCTTATAGGGAAACTGAAAAAAGTCTGAGTTTTTGGAGTTCAAGTTATCAGGAGCTTGAAGCAAATAACCAAAAATAAGGAAATGGGATGGGGAAGCAATGCAAGTACTATGCAAAGTTTACTTCAGGGGCAAGAAGAGATTTATAAAATGATGAATGATACTTTGAAATAGGAATTGAACAACAATACTTGATAATTATGCAGGGCTGTGCATTGTATTTAAACTGGGCTTAAAAAAAGGTATAAGCGACAAAGAATACACTATTGACACAGATGTTTTTAAATAAATTCAGTGTATTGGACTTCAGTATGTGATAGTTTTTTTTTATTTGCCAGGCACTTAAAATATGGTTTGAGTTATCAAGGGTAAAATTATACAGAAATGATCTGAAGGGAAATGAAAATATTACTTTGAGTTAGCGAGGGTGCAAGATATTGGGAGTCAACTGTACAAGAAAGGTTGCATCTGCCATCTTTTCAAGTCTCAACCACATACCATGTACATACATACATACATACATTTTTATTGTGTTTTGAAGTGAAAGTACAATAACATGCCCGCGGGTAGCTAAGCTAATCTAGGCGGGTCATATTTACAGAAAATAAGTACAACTAAATACAACTAAAAGTAATACGAGAACTAAAGAAACTAAAATTGACAACAATGACTAGAGACTGCTGATAAACTAATGGTATTACTAATAATAAATGACAACAGTAATAACAAGTAATTACAAGAGACTAAAACGATATTAAAGATTACATATCAACTAAGAGGAAAATAAATTTAACTTAACTCTTTGAGCGATTTCTGGGAGATCAATATAACAATCTTCTGAAGCTAGGATCTCAAAAAGTGTTTGTTTTATTTTCCTCTGAAAGGCATTTTTTGGAAGTTTTCTTAAAGATACAGGCATTTCATTCCATATTTTTGTTCCGATTCTAGAAAATGAATTCACTTGAATTGAGAGTCTGGTGCTCACCTTGCCAGTAGCAACTGTGAATTTTGCAATTCTCATAGTTGCATTTCTCTTTTCTCTCCCTAATGTAGGAGGAAACTCTCAGTGAAGTACAGAGAATTGAGGGGGAAGCAGCGACATTCTTGGACCAGATTTCAAGGTACAGTATTCAGGGTTCACACACACTTTGAAAGTCCTTAAAAATCTTTGAATTTCAAAATAGAAATTCAAGGCCTTGAAAGTCCTTGAAAATTGCGGTCGGTGCTGGAAAGTCCTTGAATTTCGGTGCTAACTTTATAATTTAAGTAGAACTCCAAAGGAAAAGAGCAAACACAGAAAGACCTTCGAGATAAAATTACCTACCGTATGTTGTGGAAGAACTAAAAACAGACATAGAATTAAGGCTCTTTTTTTAATTGAATAAAGTCCTTGAAATATGGGAAATGTGTCCTTGAAAGTCCTTGAATTTTTTGTTCAAAAACGGGTACGAACCCTGAGTATTACACCTACATGCATGACCATCTGTCGTGAGTGAACACCCATCCAAAATACCAAAAGAACATTTACCCAGTCAAAGCGCTATAGTTGCAAACTCTCAGAAAAGGTCACCTTGTTACATGTAATTCTTGCTGTGACCACTAGAGCGATTTTCGTATGACCTTGAAATGAAAGCGCGCGAACAAAACAGAAACGAGAAACGAACGGAAATAGAGCGATTTGATTGGTTTATCGAACGGACAGACAAACGCGTCTGGCTTTTCATTGGTTAAGCGAACGCTCAGGTGAAAAAACTTCATGCCCGAGAACTTTCTAGAAATCAACCGATACTTCGCTTTGACGTCATACTACAACACGATTGGCCAATCGAACAATGCCTTCTCCATATTAGGGTTTCTTTGGCGGGAAAACAAAGAGGCCATGTTTCGATCTTTTCGTCCATTGGCTGATGAAACAAAGAACAAACACTTACCGAAACCTTTTTTCAAGGTCATACGAAAATCGCTCTAAGCCTAAGATCAAATTTCTCATTTGTTGCCCAAGACGTTGATGAAATATCACGCAAATTCATTTTGTGCGATCATGTCCCCACATATGATTTTCATACATTCATAACTTCATGTCCACTCTGTTGCACAAATCATTGAATGTTACATTAACAAGGAGAAATTTCAGAAGTACATGTAAAGACCTCTCATTAGCCGAGTTTTCATACCGTAAATTATGGAGCAATTTTTTTTCCATCGTTTTATTGGCCAAGTGCGAAGCACACGGGCCATAAATTGATGGAAAAAATGAGGATCCTTAATTAACAGTATGGACCAAAAAAAAGGAGGCTAATAAGATGTTTATTATATGGCTTCCTGTTTGGAAGAGCAGAAAAAAGTGCAGAACAAGTGATTTGACAGTCATTTGACAGATGTCAGAAAATGAAAGTTTTAATTGGCTTATGGAAACAATAGCACATTACAAAGGCTTTCCATTGAAAATAGAATCAAAATGCAAATGAGCCATGTTGAAAAAGTTTATTCGATCAAAACTAAGGGTGTGCTCCTTTGCCTTTGAAATGATCCGGATCAGGATCAGCGCTCCGAGATCAATTGGATCATGGTAGATCAAATGAACCGATGACACATCCACTCTGGACAAGGATTCATCGGGTCATTTGATCTACCATGATCCAAGTGATCTCAGATCACTGATCCTGATCTGGTTCATCCCAAAGGAACGCACCCAAAGAGCACTGTACATAATCCTCTTTCCCAATGTGACGCTGGAGTCTTTTGAAAACTGGACATTGTGTCTGGCTTGAAGTCACTTCCATCTTTCTTTTGTTGGTCTTGGAAAAAAAAAAACCGGCAAATGGCAAAGAAGCTTGTCAAGATGATCAGGTGCAGGCATGTTTGTTGTTATATTTGTCGAAAGAATCGCTCGTTTCCTCTTAGGCAAAATTTCTCAAATCTCTGACGATCGATTTTCTCCTTCTTGTCTGTGTACTGCAATAAAATTTTCAAGTAACTCACTGGAATCCTCTTCTTCAATAAGATTACGATTCATTTTCTTCATTGGCTTTATTCCTAAATAAACACTGTTTAAAATGTTGAAGGATGAAGTCAACATCCAAGTCCTCAGTGTTGACAGACGTCCTATAACTTTCTTTAAACCTTTTTTTCGAGATAAAGAGATTGAGATCTGCAAAATGAGCATTTGTTTTGAAATTTTGGTCCCTATAGCAAGTTACGGACCGCAAATTGACCAATCGCATGGCGAAAACAGACTTAGCTGTTTGGTTTATATTTCCTTTGTTTTAAACCTCCCACAACTCTTACTTCCAAGAAGCCTCTCAAAAAGTCCTCTGAAAAATATAAATTAACCCCACAGCTTATTTTCTGTAATGTTTTGGTAGATGATGATGAAGTTGTTTTGAATGTGGCACTTTTGATATTTATCCTACTGCTCAAAACATACAATTACCATTCATTTGCAGATATTACATCACAAGAGGAAAGATAGTTTCCAAGATCTTAAAATACCCTCAGCTGGTAAGTGCTGGACTTTGTTCAAGTGTAGTGATGTTGTGTGATGACGATGATGATGATGATGGTGATGATGATGATATTTTTTCTTATTGGTAGTTATAATAATTGTTGTTATTAAAGTGTCATTATTTTGATCGTTTGCACTGAGCACTCTGTGAGTGTTAACATTCAGGACTTTTAGTTATTCTGTTGTGAATCAACTACTGAAATTCATTTAATAATTAACAATTACTGGATCAGGCTGAGCATCATCTGAAGAATTATGGAGATCGAGAAGGGTGCTATAAACCGAGGCCTATTAGGCTGGGGTGGATACCCCCTCCCCTCCCCCCTCTTTGGGTTTCACAAAGGTCGTCGTAACTACGAACTGGTTGCTTACGAGAAAGATCGGAAGGAGAGCTTTGACTGTATTTATACGACAAGAGATTACAAAAAGATATGCATATGATAACTCTACTTGAATATGGGGAGATTCGATATAACCCTAGTCTGCTACACTACACTGAAAACGGCTGTACAGCAGATTAATACAACCCCACTATCTACAATACTGACAGCTATTTTCGTAGGATGACTACCGGCAAGCTGTTATGGAGTTAGACGAAAAAGAATTCACTAGTCTACGCCTCTGTTGCTGCGAACTTCGAAATCATTATGTAAGTGAACCTGTTAATGCTGCAGTGTTATTTGATTTAGGGCGTGTTCGATTGACAGTATTCCTGAATAAGAGTACATTGGATAAACTGTAGAAATCACTTGTTTTGGCATTGAGTGCATTGCAATAGCTAGAAATCTGCTTGTATAGAGAATTTAAGTAGTCCAAAAATTGCGGTACAAGAGATTCGGTACAAAGCTTTGGCGTATTGTTATTCCGGAGTAAGATCACTCAAGCTCACCCTTAATTGCGGGCGACACCAAACAAGAGGAGCCCGCAATCCAAATCTCCTAGTTGTTATTACGCATGCGTCGCATGTATGTAGCCAGAGTTCGCTTGGACTTCCACTAAGAATGAATGGAAGGTACAGAATGCAATTTTATCACGCGCGTTTGGACCTTCTGTCACTCGTAATCTGATCACGCGTGATTTGACGATATGTCACGTGAAACTTACGCAAAGCACAGCCATGGAGCAAAAGCGTTTTGACCTTCGATCGTTGTCGCCCACACTCCGCAGTCTTTGGTTATTACTATATACCCCCAATAAACATCTTATTCAGGAGAAGGTTGAGTTTGATCGTCCGTGTGAACGTAGTCCTGAATAGGACTGTTGTTGTTGATATCATCAATATACCAGCGTATAACAGCATCAACTGACGTGATACAACTGGTACAACTTTGACAGTCTGAAGATGACTACCGCACAGGTTGTAGAAACGTCAGTCACTGTCAACAACAACAGTCCTGTTCAGGACTACGTTCACCCGGACGATCAAACTCAACCTACTCTTGAGATGACTCCTAGGTTCAAACCTTTCACAGTTTTAAACATCTTATTAAAAGTAAAATGCTCTCAATTGCCCACCTACGCAGGCGTTTCTGTAGCTTTTTCCATAAGTGCCTGCAGATGATGTAATAGGCAGCTATGCATGTGACCAGGTTAAGGGGACGTTAAAAATCTTAAAAATAAAACTTCAACAAAGGGGGGTAAGCGCCCATAAAGGCAGCAGGTAGATGGGTAGACCACTGCTAACAGCTTTTATTTGAAACCCCTACCACTGTTTAAAAAGAAAGTTGTGATGGTTTTGTAGTTAGAGACGTTTGGATTCGAGGACGACCGCTAGAACGAGTTTTGAATTCAAGGGGTTTTTTCGCGTATTCTTGAAAAATAGACACCCAGAAAGCTTCATTTTACTCAGTTTTTCACCAGAAAAAAATAACACGGTTATTGAAAGAGGATACCAAGGTAATCCCCCTTGCGAACGCAAAATGATAAAACTTCTGAGACTTCAAACATTTGATATTAAGACTTGTGTCCGTCACTATGACATTCTCGCTAAATCCTCGTAGTAGAATGACGACGGCTATTTCGTTTTCCCGCGAAAATGCCGCTAGTTCACGCGCGAGGATTACTTAGTATTGACACTGTATTGAGAAAATTTCATTCTCGTATTCGTGCTTGTTTTAGATTCTAAGGGCCTGTTTACATGGAGGTGGGGGACCCCAGGTAGGTGAGGTAACCCGCTATGGTGGGGTAACCCGCCTGTCCATATAAGTTCTCATTCTAATTTGATCACGTTTACATGACAGGTGGGGTGACCCGCCGCATGTTACCTCACCTACCTGGGGTCCCCCACTTCCATGTAAACAGGCCCTTAGGTTCTCTGGTATTAAATGTAGTCCGTTTTTTTTAACAGCTCTCTCTCCATGATACCATCACAAAGAACTTGGATAAAATCAAGAAACCTCGCACAAACAACGCAGATTCACTTTACTGAATAGGATTGAGAAGCATTGATTGTCTTATTATTTCTGTGGTACTTGCAACTAACAAACTGTGAAACTTTTATTCTAGAAAGTTTACGAGGAACCTTTTCTTTGTCTAAGCATTTTTTACCTGACCAGTAATATAAACGGAGCCTATTATTTTATTTTAGATGGTCTTGAACATGTATTTTAGACTTGCCCTCTCAGGCAAGTTACTGTAATGTAGACAAGTTGTGTTATTTATCTTAACAAATTAGTGTCAAATTCCCTCTTGGCTAAATCTTCAAAAGTCCATTTATTTTGTAAATAAATACAGTGGAACTCTGATAACGTTTGTTATGACACGGGCATGTTGTAGTAGGGTCTGTTCCATTTTACCATAACTGAAGTGATCACTGCCCTAAGACCTCTTCACCCCTAACATTGCTCTGTAAGTTTCTGTTTGTTTTTATCATTTTCCGTTAAAGTTATTTTAGAACGGATCTACCTTGGACGGCCCCCAAAGTTTAAAGCTGCACGTTATTTTAGCACCTACCAAGTGCCCTAAAAATGATCGTACGAAATTTTTGATCTTATGATTTGTAATTTTCGGGCAGATACGGCGATGTATTTAATATCTGTAAATCCTCCAAATAAAGTTCATGGAATCAATACCTTTTCCATTTTCTTCCTTGTTCAGAGCTATCAGTTTGCTGACTTTGATGTCAAACCCCGAATCTACACGCTTACAAGCAGACTTGTTCTTATTTACTTTTCTCTGTACCAAGTACTTAAGATTTAACATCAGTTTTATCGACTTTAAAGCCATGTAATAATCACATTTATTATACAGGTAAGCTTTTGCGCGAAAACATATTTTCATACGTGAAAATAGCATTATCTTCACACACGAAGAGATCAACGTTGCTAGGATTGCATACTGAATTGCGCCTTTCGCAGCGGAAATACTTTAACCCTTTGAGCCCCAGTATCCACATACAAATTCTCCAAGCTGACCTCCATACATTTCCTTAAAGAATTAGTTGAGAGAATTTGTTCAAAGATCAAAGTGTTTTCTCGTGGGTGATCATTTTATTGATTCTCATAACTTATCTCTTTACAGTGTATGGATTATTGTAAGGAGAAAATTGATCTTGGACACTATTGGGACTTAAAGGGTTAAGTGAAATGGTTTGGTAATACATTGAATTTTGTAAAATGAATAGAATATTACATGGCCGCTAGAAACAAGAAATTTCGGATCCTGGGTAACTGCCCACCTACCCCTCCCATAAGCTAACATTAACACTTACTTTTAACTTAGGGCAAAATGATGACTAAGGGAAGGGGTAGGTGGGCAGTTTCCCAGAAACCTAAATTTCGTATCTCCAAGCGGCCATGTAATATGTATGTGTAATCAAATGGTGACGAGTGAAATTAGGGAATAATTTCACGCTCGTTTTGTCCAAATCCTTATAATTTCCTGGGCCTTTAGGCGAGGGAAATTATTAGGAATTTGGACAAAACGCAAGTGAAATTATTCCCTAATTTCACGAGAATGCCATTTGATTACTTATTAATATCATGGGTGACGAATTACGTTAGCAATCGAGGATTTTTGACTTTGCGACCTCATGCGCAGTTTCATTACTCCCCTCTAGATTTAGTTTTTGTTTCCTGTGCAGCAAAGCTACCTTTTGTACCACATAGTAGGTGCCATCTTGAGTGGCTATTTTTCGGCCCTTCTCAGGCGAGCGAAGGCAAAGGGCGAAGCGAGCGAGGAGCGCAAGGCACGCGCGCCTTCCTCCGTCCCGTGTGTCTCTCGCTCCATGTCCACTTCGTGCGTCGCTCGCCCGAAAAACAAAAAAAAAATAGCACCAATTCTGCAGGCTACATAATTTCGAATGCAATTAGGATTAAATATGAACTCGTAAATTCTTTAAAAGACTAACAAAATTGCAGGAGCCCTCGATCAAGTGATTATTTATTCCCAAGTGCATGGTAAAAATCGTTTCACTGAAAATAATAATGGTGGAAAATTGCTGGATGGATCATAATCTGAGAGTAACACAGTTTTCAGGAAGAAAAGCAAGGTTGCAGAGAAAGAAAATCCAGGGTAAACAAGGGAATAGAATGTAAACATTTTACTCCCCCTACGCTAAGCGGTCGTCCGATTTTGTTAATCACTCGTATGATTTTTACTTTTATTTATTATTATTACTATTATTATTATTATTATTATTATCATCATCATCATCATCATCATCAGCATTGATTAAGGTGGCCTTAATTATTCCCAAAAATATCAAGCTATCTCCTATATCCTTAAATGTCTGGGGTCCTTCTTAGGATCTTAGCTGTTCCCAACAAACGAGCTTTCTGGAGCAATGCAATAATCCCAGGTGCTCCCAACTTGCTGATCCACATCCTTAGGAGTTCACTCACAGTCCCAAGAGCTCCAATTACATTTACAATAGGGATGACAGATACACACTGCTGCAGTTCCAGATCTTTTGCACTTCCACTTTTAAGTCCTGACACTGATCGATCTTCTCCCGTTCTTTTTCTGCTACCCTTGTATCAAAAGGGCAAGCTACATCGACGATAAAGCACACCCTAACCCTTCTTTTCCAGCACTACAATATCAGGTCTAATATGGTCTAAACGGTGACCCGTCTGAATTCTGAAATCCCAAAGTAACTTCACTTGGTCATTTTCCATCACTGCCTCTGGAGAATGGTCATACCAGGTTTAGCTGCACTGCAGATTAAGTTTTTTTGCAAGTTGATGATCAGTCTGTATGCTAAAAGGGTCCTAAAATCCCAAAGGATATTGACAATTATTATTAAAATTCGACGCTTTCAGAGGTTTGGGGGTCGTTTGTGGGCAGGTTTTTCACCACAATTGGCCTAATAAAAATGTGAACAATACCTCTTTTTATTCAAACAGTGAAATCAGACGCCATTATTTCCTATCTTTTTAAAAAACTATAACGTGTCTTCGAATCAACAGGAATTTCAAACAAACTTTTTTCGTTTTTAATCCTTAAATATGTGTAAAATAAGTATCCGAAAATCAAACTTGTCAAAAACATTTTACAAACTCATTACGCGAATTTGCCTAAAAAAAATTGACCAGTATGACGTAGAATGATTTGCAAGAATGAATGAATGTAGAATTATTTTCAAAATGGCAGCATACTCGCGTTGTCGACAACTCCTCAATCATCTCCGAGAGTCTTCATTTACTTCGCTATACGTTCGTTACAATGAGATAAATCGCTTAATTCGACAAAACACAAAGCAATGACCAGAATCGAAACTTTGCTGACGTCACATGACGTCATCAGCCTTTCTTTGATCCCTCACTCGCTCCCAGTCTCACAGATATTTCTGAAGAGGAAACAAAAGTGCTTGGAGGGCCAAAAACCAAGAAATATTTTGGGACACACACTTTTAAAGTTTAGAATTGTTAATTAAACATATCTAAGGACCAAAATCAATTCAAAATAATTTCGCGACATATATACGATAAGAGAACTGAGACGGTATTGTAAACATTTAGAGAATCCGAGGAGCTAGAGGCCAAATTTCCCCGAGAAACTGAACAATCTTAAGAGATAGAAGGCATGCACACGGCGAAAGGCATATTGTACTTTCAAAAAGAGGTGTACGTCAAATTTCCTATCAGCACGGAAAAGCGCGAATAATAACCAATGCGTAGATAATTACTCAAGGAAATTAAGGCGACAGACAAGGCTGCAGTTGAGGATAAAACGTAAGAAAACTGAGTTAGTCCTTCGTTGGAAGTAATCAAGTCACACTATGATGATGAAAAGAAGCGAGTTAACGGTAGAAAATATCCCAATTTGCTCTTTTAGTGAAAGTGACAGGTATAAAGTTCAAAACGGAAATTCTTTGGCCTAAAAACAAACAACAAGACAAGCGTAAATCAGCAGAATTGTCCAAGTTCCCGCGAACTTGCTCGTCGACCAAAAATCGTTCGTACAAACCTAAGGAAATTTTCTCCAAGTATGAGTGATAAATATTTTTGGAACAACATTCCCTCTTGTATCCGTCAAAACCTTCGAAAAAACAATTTAAATGTGCAGTGACAATTTATTGTGCTGCTCAGTACTAATATTATATAATTTTATATATATTTGTTCTGCTATCCTAAGCATAATATCTATACTGTATCTATTTTTTTGCTGTCATAATATACAATTTTACAAAGGGGCACAATATTATTCTACCTAGGTGTGCCCCTCTCCTACCTAGTATTATTTTATACTCTGTAATGAATAGTTCTGTAATTAATGCTAAGTTGAGAAAAAATAAAATACAAAATACAACCAGGGTTCCGTTCTCTACACAGTACGCTCACGGCTTTGCTTGAGGCAACAAATGCTTGGTCAGTAGACATCGACAATGGCCTTCTGAATGGCGTTGTCTTTATTGACCTTACTAAGGCCACATTCGACGCCATTGATCATGAGACCTTCTTGCGTAAGATGTCATACTTTGGTGTCGATCAGACAGCTATGAAGTGGTTCTCTTCGTACTTAAGTGGCCGAACTCAAAGCTGTAATGTCAGTGGCAAACTATCAACTGCTCGTACCTTCGTTGTGGTGTGCCGCAGGGCAGCATATTAGGTCCTTTTACTGTTTTTAATTAACATTAATGATCTCCCCAACTCCCTGCGGGGCACCGAGGCACCGTACCAAGAATGTTTGCCGATGGCACCAGTCGTACGTTAGCTGCTAAGATGTTAACAGAGCTTAAGTTAGCTTTAACCTCTGAATTAAATAACTTTACCTGTTGGCTAAAAGCTAACAGTTCAGTTTAAATGTTGCTCAAACAGAGCTTATGATATTGGATCAAAGCAAAGACTATCTGCCCAGTGTGACGACGTAGAAGTCAGAATTGATCACCAAATTATCAAGAGAGTCGATCATACCAAATCCTTGGGTCTTACCATAGATGCTCAACTCTCTTGGAGTAAACACGTTGAAGAGACTTGCAAGAAATTCTCTCCAGCTATAGGCGCCTTAACACGTGTGCGGCCCTTTATATCGAAAGAAACTGCAATTCAAATTTATAACTCTTTAGGGGGTGTTTACATGAGAAAACTCGCACCGGCGCGAGTTTCATACCGACATGATTTTGATTTCGTATCGCGTTTACATGATGACTGGGTCATTTCACATCTCGTTATTTGAAGGTACACTTCATGGGGATAAAATGCACGTGTGATTCAAAATAGCGAACATTACACATGCGCTACCCGTTCAAGTCTACCGGCAGACCGGTGGGTGGTCAATCTCGTCCCCAGAGCCTCCGTTACTTTTGTCCAGCGGATGGGGTAAAGGACGCGGTAGATACTTCATATATGATTCCTATAGTGTACCGATATATACATTCTTACTTACTTACTTACTCTTTCTTCTAGTGTACTCAGGTACTTGGTTTACTTAGGTACTTGGTTTGCTTCGGTGTCTGTGCCTACTTTTGTGTCTTGGATTGCTGGAGTAACTTGCCGTGCTTTAGTATCTTGGCCTGCTTCAGTAACTTGCCGTGCTTGAGTGTCTTGGCCTACTTCAGTAACTTGGCGTGCTTGAGTATCTTCCAATACTTCAGTTACTTGGCGTGCTTGAGTATCTTGCCCTAATTCAGTTACTTGGCGTGCTTGAGTGTCTTGGCCTACTTCAGTAACTTGGCGTGCTTGAGTATCTTGCCCTACTTCAGTTACTTGGCGTGCTTGAGTATCTTGGCCTACTTCAGTTACTTGGCGAGCTTGAGTGTCTTGGCCTACTTCAGTAACTTGGCGTGCTTGAGTATCTTGCAATACTTCAGTTACTTGGCGTGCTTGAGTATCTTGCCCTAATTCAGTTACTTGGCGTGCTTGAGTGTCTTGGCCTACTTCAGTTACTTGGCGTGCTTGAGTATCTTGGCCTACTTCAGTTACTTGGCGTGCTTGAGTATCTTGGCCTACTTCAGTTACTTGGCGTGCTTGAGTGTCTTGGCCTACTTCAGTAACTTGGCGTGCTTGAGTATCTTGCAATACTTCAGTTACTTGGCGTGCTTGAGTATCTTGCCCTACTTCAGTTACTTGGCGTGCTTGAGCATCTTGGCCTACTTCTGTTACTTGCCGTGCTTGAGTGTCTTGGCCTACTTCAGTAACTTGGCATGCTTGAGTATCTTGCCCTACTTCAGTTACTTGGCGTGCTTGAGTGTCTTGGCCTACTTCTGTAACTTGGCTTACTTGAGTATCTTTCCCTACTTCAGTTACTTGGCGTGCTTGAGTATCTACGCCTACTTCAGTAACTTGGCGTGCTTGAGTATCTTGCCCTACTTCAGTTACTTGGCGTGCTTGAGTATCTTGGCCTACTTCAGTTACTTGGCGTGCTTGAGTGTCTTGGCCTACTTCAGTAACTTGGCGTGCTTGAGTATCTTGCAATACTTCAGTTACTTGGCGTGCTTGAGTATCTTGCCCTACTTCAGTTACTTGCCGTGCTTGAGCATCTTGGCCTACTTCTGTTACTTGCCGTGCTTGAGTGTCTTGGCCTACTTCAGTTACTTGGCGTGCTTGAGTGTCTTGGCCTTCTTCTGTAACTTTTCTTACGTGAGTATCTTTCCCTACTTCAGTTACTTGGCGTGCTTGAGTATCTACGCCTACTTCAGTAACTTGGCGTGCTTGAGTATCTTGCCCTACTTCAGTTACTTGGCGTGCTTAAGTGTCTTGGCCTACTTCAGTTACTTGGCGTGCTTGAGTGTCTTGGCCTACTTCAGTAACTTGGCGTGCTTGAGTATCTTGCAATACTTCAGTTACTTGGCGTGCTTGAGTATCTTGCCCTACTTCACTTACTTGGCGTGCTTGAGCATCTTGACCTACTTCTGTTACTTGCCGTGCTTGAGTGTCTTGGCCTACTTCAGTAACTTGGCATGCTTGAGTATCTTGCCCTACTTCAGTTACTTGGCGTGCTTGAGTGTCTTGGCCTACTTCTGTAACTTGGCTTACTTGAGTATCTTTCCCTACTTCAGTTACTTGGCGTGCTTGAGTATCTACGCCTACTTCAGTAACTTGGCGTGCTTGAGTATCTTGCCCTACTTCAGTTACTTGGCGTGCTTGAGTATCTTGGCCTACTTCAGTTACTTGGCGTGCTTGAGTGTCTTGGCCTACTTCAGTAACTTGGCGTGCTTGAGTATCTTGCAATACTTCAGTTACTTGGCGTGCTTGAGTATCTTGCCCTACTTCAGTTACTTGGCGTGCTTGAGCATCTTGGCCTACTTCTGTTACTTGCCGTGCTTGAGTGTCTTGGCCTACTTCAGTTACTTGGCGTGCTTGAGTGTCTTGGCCTTCTTCTGTAACTTTTCTTACGTGAGTATCTTTCCCTACTTCAGTTACTTGGCGTGCTTGAGTATCTACGCCTACTTCAGTAACTTGGCGTGCTTGAGTATCTTGCCCTACTTCAGTTACTTGGCGTGCTTAAGTGTCTTGGCCTACTTCAGTTACTTGGCGTGCTTGAGTGTCTTGGCCTACTTCAGTAACTTGGCGTGCTTGAGTATCTTGCAATACTTCAGTTACTTGGCGTGCTTGAGTATCTTGCCCTACTTCAGTTACTTGGCGTGCTTGAGCATCTTGGCCTACTTCAGTTACTTGGCGTGCTTGAGTGTCTTGGCCTTCTTCTGTAACTTTTCTTACGTGAGTATCTTTCCCTACTTCAGTTACTTGGCGTGCTTGAGTATCTTGGCCTACTTCAGTAACTTGGCGTGCTTGAGTATCTTGCCCTACTTCAGTTACTTGGCGTGCTTGAGTGTCTTGGCCTACTTCAGTAACTTGGCGTGCTTGAGTATTTTGCCCTACTTCAGTTACTTGGCGTGCTTGAGTATCTTGGCCTACTTCAGTTACTTACCGTGCTTGAGTGTCTTAGCCTACTTCAGTAACTTGGCGTGCTTGAGCATCTTGGCCTACTTCAGTTACTTGGCCTGCTTGAGTGTCTTGGCCTACTTCTGTAACTTGGCTTACTTGAGTATCTTGCCCTCCTTCAGTTACTTGGCGTGCTTGAGTATCTTGGCCTACTTCAGTTACTTGGCGTGCTTGAGTGTCTTGGCCTACTTCAGTAACTTGGCGTGCTTGAGTATCTTGCAATACTTCAGTTACTTGGCGTGCTTGAGTATCTTGCCCTAATTCAGTTACTTGGCGTGCTTGAGTGTCTTGGCCTACTTCAGTAACTTGGCGTGCTTGAGTATCTTGGCCTACTTCAGTTACTTGGCGTGCTTGAGTATCTTGGCCTACTTCAGTTACTTGGCGTGCTTGAGTATCTTGGCCTACTTCAGTTACTTGGCGTGCTTGAGTGTCTTGTCTTACTTCTGTTACTTGCCGTGCTTGAGTTTCTTGGCCTACTTCAGTAACTTGGCGTGCTTGAGTATCTTGCCGTACTTCAGTTACTTGGCGTGCTTGAGTGTCTTGGCCTACTTCTGTAACTTGGCTTACTTGAGTATCTTTCCCTACTTCAGTTACTTGGCGTGCTTGAGTATCTACGCCTACTTCAGTAACTTGGCGTGCTTGAGTATCTTGGCCTACTTCAGTAACTTGGCGTGCTTGAGTATCTTGCCGTACTTCAGTTACTTGGCGTGCTTGAGTGTCTTGGCCTACTTCTGTAACTTGGCTTACTTGAGTATCTTTCCCTACTTCAGTTACTTGGCGTGCTTGAGTATCTACGCCTACTTCAGTAACTTGGCGTGCTTGAGTATCTTGCCCTACTTCAGTTAATTGGCGTGCTTGAGTATCTTGGCCTACTTCAGTTACTTGGCGTGCTTGAGTATCTACGCCTACTTCAGTAACTTGGCGTGCTTGAGTATCTTGCCCTACTTCAGTTACTTGGCGTGCTTAAGTGTCTTGGCCTACTTCAGTTACTTGGCGTGCTTGAGTATCTTGGCTTACTTTTGTGTCTTGGCCTACTTCAGTAACTTGGCGTACTTAAAAGTGTCTTGGCTTACTTTTGTGTCTTGTCCTACTCCAGTAACTTGGCGTGCTTGAGGTACTTGGCTCACTTAAATGTCTTGGCTTACTTCATTTACTTGGCGTGCTTGAGTGTCTTGTCCTATTTCAGTAACTTGGCGCGCCTGAGTGTCTTGCCTTGAACTACACTCGAAAATAATTTAATGTGTGCACCGTATTTCCTCTAAAAATAACCGTCCCTCGAATAATTAAAAAAAATTGATAAAGATATTTATTCGAATTAAAAACATTTCATCTCAATAAAAAAAAAGCTGTCTGCCTCCCTCGACTAGTCGCTTGTTACCCCTCTCGCCATCTTCTCTAGCTTTCTCGTTCTTTTATCCCCTCCCTTTCAAGTGGAAGTGGAATCTGATACAGAGAAACTGGTCAGTAATATTAATAATAATAATAATAATAAATATAATAATAAACTTCATTTAAGTGTCAGGTACTTTTGCTAACTGGGGACACTATGAAATAAAAAGATATATAATGTACAGCACTAAACTGAAATAATTAACAGTTTAAAAATAATAATAATTGATATCATACTACATAAGTACTGACTTAAATATCGATCGATTCGTTGCCTTTGTCTTGCATGACCGGTCTTGTTCTCAGAATGCTGCCCTTATGTTAAAATCTGCTTATGTAAAACCACTACTTTTCAGGCCTCTTTTTTAATCGGATTGTTAAACCCAGACTAGCTTCTTTCGACAATTTCCCACACTTTCACTACTATCGTTTGTGTATTTTATTATATTTCACCGTTGGACAATTACATTTTAACTACCGTTTCAAGAGAATTGTTTTTTTTTTGGGGGGGGGGGGAGGGGGGGGGGGGTTACTTATTTAGCTTGGGGCCCCGCATGGGTCAGGTGACCCGTTCACGCTTTAGGCCTTTTGCATGTTTTGTTTTTCGAAATAGAGGTCCCAGGAGAACTTTACGCCTTGCCTTTTTTTTATTTATTTTTTATTTTATTTTTATTTGCCACACAATAATTACAAAAAATAAAGGAAAACAAACAGCATTTCTTCATCTCCCTAACCAGTCCTATGTTCATGTTTAGTAAGGTTATTGTTTCGTACCATGGTGTTATGATTAGGCGGTCTATGTTTTGAATTAGGAATTACTTGTATCGCCCAGGCATGTACCAGGTATTTTACCCTTTTCATGGTTTGTGTGCCAGTCTTTGTACAAATGGCACAACAAATGGTAATGGGAATGAGATTAAATTTAAAACTTCAAAGCGAGGGATAGTTGTTGCTTTTACAGAATTGTTGAAGATCCAAGTTAAATTTTTGGAGAAATATTTTTAATACGTAGTTCAAAGAACTTCTCTTCAAACGCTCGTGCACACGCCCATGCAAATTTAGTTATATTTGAATCCTTTTTCGTGTCAAGCGATGTCTTGGCCGACATCTTGGTCACCCCTTTCAGAAACATAGGTGTTCGCATGTTAGAAAGCAAAAACTTGTTAGATTTGAAAAAATAATATGGAAGAATAATAATAAAGAAGTAAGACTTACAAGTTAATTCTCTCTCAAGAGGATGCGAGTAATTCAAATGTTGCTTACTGGAAGTCGTGCCCTAAATATTTTGTTTTATGATCCCATTAGACCAAAAAATTATCAGCTCCTTGATTAATTTTCAGACCTGCAATCGTCTCATATTTTCACATATTTTCCTCCACGGTTTAACAACAATTTCTCTCATAACAATCAGTTCCACTCTTACAATACAACAAAATTCCCAGGCGTACCGTCTACCGTACTGTCGTACAAACACTAAGAAGTTCTCGCCCTTTTTCCAAGTGAAAATCATCAACTGTCAATCCCTGTCCTCTTGTAAGAAAAAAGTGACGATTAAAGTATTGAGTAAGTATGAAAACAGTTCGTAAATCTTTCCGTCTTCGACTTTTCGCCATCTTTTCTTCAATTGATGTGAAACAGCTCTAGCCCGTAGTTTGAGAAGGCCTAACCTCTCATAAGCTCCTATAGTTTATGTTAGGTCTCCTCGACACTTATTTTTTCTTCTTTTCCTATATTTTTTGTAAGTATTGTGTGGCAAATAAAAATAAAATAAAAAATAAATAAAAAAAGAATTTTTTTCTCTGACAAACATCGGTGTATGATTTTTTCAACATTATTGCGCAGTACAAGATATCTTTCCAGTACAGTGGAACCTCGATTTAACGATCATCCTCGGTATGACGAACATAATCCACAACAGCAAACATAACTCAATATAACGAACATTTTGTTAGTTATCCCGAAAATTGGAGGTGTTCGATATAACGAACCCTCCATATAACGAATAAATTTAACCATGCCCTTGGCAATAAATAAATAATAAATCGGTCTTCCACTGTATATGGATTTTTTCCCCAAGTATTTATTTTCTTGAAAGAATTGTTTTCCCTCGAAATCGGTCTGCAGGATAGGCCATACCAGAAGTGGCGTGTAGACAAACGGCAACTTCCAGTATACCATAGCCTATGTAGTGACTGGAAGCAAGGTGTGTTGAATCTACATAACTAAAAAGGCCTTAAAAGGAAGCAACGTAACTTGTAAGACAAGTATCTCGAGCACTCCAAATCAAATAACCAACTCAAGCACGCGAAGAAAGCAAGCAAATCAGTTAAGAATCGCAAAAGTTGCGTCTATAACTGAGCTGATATTCTTTCATATAAGTCAGATCACTCAAGTTACCCAGGGAAGTCAAAAACACAAAGCGCTACGAACAATTAAATTAAAGTAAACTGAAGTAGCTTAAGTAAATCAAGTCACTGAGGTAACTCAAGACCGCTGAGAAACCAGTCTAAAATAGAGCAAGACAAGCAACTCATGTAGTTCAAGAAAATCACGCCAAGACACTCAAGAACGCCAAGTAACTGAAGTAGGCAAATACAAAAAAGTAAGTCAAGATACTCAAGCAAGTCAAGTAACTGAAGTAGGCCATGGCCAAGTCACAAAAGTAAGCCAAGATACTCAAGCTTGCCAAGTAACTGAAGTAGGCCAAGATACTCAAGCACGCCAAGTTACTGAAGTAGGCCAAGACACTCAAGCACGCCAAGTAACTGAAGTAGGGCAAGATACTCAAGCACGCCAAGTTACTGAAGTAGGCCAAGACACTCAAGCACGCCAAGTAACTGAAGTAGGCGTAGATACTCAAGCACGCCAAGTAACTAAAGTAGGGCAAGATACTCAAGCACGCCAAGTTACTGAAGTAGGCCAAGATACTCAAGCACGCCAAGTAACTGAAGTAGGCCAAGATACTCAAGCACGCCAAGTTACTGAAGTAGGGAAAGATACTCAAGTAAGCCAAGTTACTGAAGTAGGCCAAGACACTCAAGCACGGCAAGTAACAGAAGTAGGCCAAGATACTCAAGCACGCCAAGTAACTGAAGTAGGCCAAGATACTCAAGCATGCCAAGTAACTGAAGTAGGCCAAGATACTCAAGCACGCCAAGTAACTGAAGTAGGGCAAGATACTCAAGCACGCCAAGTTACTGAAGTAGGCCAAGACACTCAAGCACGCCAAGTTACTGAAGTAGGCCAAGACACTCAAGCACGCCAAGTAACTGAAGTAGGCCAAGACACTCAAGCACGCCAAGTTACTGAAGTAGGCCAAGACACTCAAGCACGGCAAGTAACTGAAGTAGGCCAAGACACTCAAGCACGCCAAGTAACTGGAGTAGGCCAAGATACTCAAGCACACCAAGTTACTGAAGTAGGCCAAGACACTCAAGCACGCTAAGTAACTGAAGTAGGCGTAGATACTCAAGCACGCCAAGTAACTGAAGTAGGGCAAGATACTCAAGCACGCCAAGTTACTGAAGTAGGCCAAGACACTCAAGCACGCCAAGTAACTGAAGTAGGCCAAGATACTCAAGCACGCCAAGTTACTGAAGTAGGCCAAGACACTCAAGCACGCCAAGTAACTGAAGTAGGCCAAGATACTCAAGCACGCCAAGTTACTGAAGTAGGCCAAGACACTCAAGCACACCAAGTAACTGAAGTAGGCCAAGATACTCAAATACGCCAAGTTACTGAAGTAGGCCAAGACACTCAAGCACGCCAATTAACTGAAGTAGGGCAAGATACTCAAGCACGCCAAGTTACTGAAGTAGGCCAAGACACTCAAGCACGGCAAGTAACTGAAGTAGGCCAAGATACTAAAGCACGGCAAGTTACTGAAGCAGGCCAAGATACTAAAGCACGGCAAGTTACTCCATCAATCCAAGACACAAAAGTAGGCACAGACACCGAAGCAAACCAAGTACCTAAGTAAACCAAGTACCTGCGTACACTAGAAGAAAGAGTAAGTAAGTAAGTAAGTAAGAATGTATATATCGGTACACTATAGGAATCATATATGAAGTATCTACCAAGGACGCTGGTTAGGGATCCCCGTCGCTGTACAAAGGATCGCGGCCTCTGGGAACGAGATTGATGGGTGGTCGTTTCGTGTTTACATGGTACCGTTGCGAGATTTCGTACCGGAGTAAAATTCTCGCCCCGGTACAAGAACCGGGGTGAACTCACGCCGGGGTGACTCGCGCCAGCATGAAATTTGTGGTGGTATCATGTGAACAAATATAGAGCCACGAGAGGGAACCGGAGTGAACTCGCTCCGGGGCGAAAGTCGCCCCGGTGTCATGTAAACACCTCCTTAGTTATGCCTCGTTTTAATTACTGTAGCTCCATCTGAGCCTGTTTGAGTGGTTACTTGAGTGATAAGCTCCAAAAATTACAGAATCCCGCAGACAGAGTTATTACTAAATCACCATTTGATACGAGCTCAAACCACCTTCTCTCCACTCTCCACTGGGAGAGGCTATCTTCGACGAAAGAAACGGAAAGCCTTAATGATGTTTAAAACCATGCTACAGGGGGGGGGGGGGGGGGGGGGCAGAGGATTTTTTTTCAGCGACTCGTTTTTTTATATTCCCCCCAAGCAATCAGCCGAAAAATGAATACCCCGCCCCCCTCACAAGAAATATCAAAAATAAATATCTGTATAATAGTACACTATCTATGTTCGAAATTTCAAGAGACATGTTTAATAAGAACATCGAAAGAGCTTTGACTGTTTATGTCATACCTATGCCAGCCAGTCTAAGTAGCGCGAATTAGGTATAGATAGCCTGCCAACTCGTGTACGCCGAATACTACCAGGAGTATTGAGAGGAACCTCCGTTTCACTGTCACTCTCGTCGACAAAAGCAACAACCTCATCATCATCATCACTCTCACTATCACATTCATCCACGGATTCATCTCCACTGTTGCCATCCTCTTCACCCTCGTTTTCCGGCCGTTCAGCATCATTCCTCTCAAGTGCGACATGTGCACTGGAGGATGATGATGCGGAGGATATTGATGATGATGACAATAATGATGATGACAATGATGATGATGACAATAATGATGAGGATAACAAGGCTGCTGATAATGATGATATTGACAATGATGTTGGTGACTGATGAGATTGACAGTGTTGAGGATAATGACAAAGATGAGTGAAAATGGGGAAGACCCTCGCCAAGATTTGGGTCGAAGGAATAATTCGTATACGAGATATCCGAAGAAATGTTTTACCCAAATTTATAGAGATATGTATGGAGACGCCACGCTCATGGATGAGCTCCAACATGGCGGACGGAAACCAACAGAAACATCTGTTACCGAGTTTTGCTACAAAAGCGTGAATTTATTCTTCGAGAAACTCATAAACATTAAAATAATACTTTTTCCAGTACATGAACTGTTTAGATGCCAAAATTTCCTGAAATAATTAAGTCATTTTTTTAACCTACATGACAGCTCTCTTGGCCGTCATGTAAATGCCGCGTCACGCAAAAGCTTAGAAATTCAAGCGTACTCTATCACAAAACCAAGAACCCTTTTGAAGCGAAAATTTGTTTGACAATTAGTTTTCAGCTGCTCTAATGTATCGTGAGAGTAAAATCTCGGTAGGATGGATAGTTTTTTAGTTTGAATTTTAGTGACGTCATGTGAAAACCAACAATTGAACATTTAAGTGCACATTTGTTGTTCAATTTCATAAAACTGTGCACTGTCGAATTACATTGTTTTCTTTTGCATTCATTGATTCAATAAAGTTGCACTGCTTAGACTGAGGTTGCATTAAATGTTCCATTTTAGATGTTTTACTTTCTATACTGTATCGAAACATTACATCTCTCTCAGAATAATAGAGGTACCCTTGTTGCTTACAATCGTTGCTTATTATTTCTTTTTTCACTTTTTTAAACTGTTACAAAAGCTAGACAGAATCTTACAAAAAATAAGCATCCCCCCCAGGAGATATTTAAACAATTTTCATATCCCGTCTTGTTTTGCTCTAAAAATTTGAGAACCCCCCCTAAAATCCTCTGCCCCCCCCCCCTGTAGGATGCATAATGAATGCAGCCTAAGAGCAGACATTCTTAAACGCAAATTTGCGTTTTTTTGAGGACGAAAGAAGTAGGTGTTGCAATAGTTTAATTTTCGGATTCATATTTTATACATGTTAATAACTACAAACGTCGAAAAAAATGTTCGTGTCATATAGTGCGACTTATCACGAAGATCACCGTAGATCACCGTTCTCATGAGTTCTCACAAGAGCTATCTGATATGGTGAGCACCAAGAGAGTCACGAGAGGATAAAGCTCTCTTTTGTGAACATAGCCCTAGGATTTGTCGAATATAAAGATTCACCGAATTTAATGTGCGATTGCCGGACTACTAATTTTTGAATAAAGTTGGCGCGCGTTGGTTGTGCTGACAGTGCTCAAACCCAGGCTACTCCAATTAGGGAGTTTAAGCAACCGGAAGTGGATTTTTTGAACTCTTCGGCAGTGATTTTGAACAAATTGTTGAGCAAATCTTCTCTATAAGAGTAAAGACACTCAGCATACAAATTTGGTAGCGCATATGCGTATTACAAGAAAAATATGCTCACTTCCGGTTGAAGTGCACGTTCCAGGCCTTTCGCGCAACTGACAACGCGATCAAAATGGCGGACAAAGAAAAGGAAGAAAGAGATAGTTTTCTACGGTCAATTTGTAAGTATAAGTGTTGCAGTACTACCTTTAATTAGAGCTTAAAATAGTGTTAGCATTGCTAAGTAAGGAGTTGTTAATTGAACTTCTTTTATTGTGAGATTTCTGGGATATCGATGTAAATTATTGCATGCATGTCATTGATATCACGATCATGTATGACTATCCCAGTCGCGAAGTTTGTCGACTGTTCAACTTGACGGCGTATTGCTTGTTTGTAATGTATTTTTAGATCAGATTATAATTTTAACTAATAAGGATCAGTAACATTTTTCTCCTTGAAGTGCTCACCTTGGCTTTCAATTTTATTTGCGTCCATGCGTTTATAAACGACGATTCAAATTTTGCGGTGAGTGATCAAGCAGACTGGTGCCGAGTGTTTTTTTCGCTTTTCAAAAGGGTGTAAAAGATTTTAAGTGCTATATTGTCTGCGTTGATGTTAATTGATGTTGATATATCTTATCAAAGCGCACTTTGCATTGTTGTTTTCTTTCCTTTCTGCCATGTGTTGATTGCAGTGAAAAAATGACGGTGATATCCTTGTTCCTGTGGGGGGAGGGGTAACTCCCAATAAAAGGGAGGTGGAAGCTTGTTGGATAAAAAGAATAAAACCCTTTAAGGAGATCAATCTGGGTACTAGAACCCCGGGGAGGTACTCCCATATATGGGCTATATAGGTACGTGCTGCGGAATAGGGTATGGTTTTTGAGGTTCTCGGTCCTTAAATAGGGTATCTTTTTTACCTTTTTGTTTCTGTGTCCCTGGTGTGGTCCTTAGATAGGGTAGCTTAATTGTATTATCTAATACTGGAGTGTGAAAACGTGCGCCTAAACGAACGGTTTTTTTAAAACTTGATGTATCCGTTTAAGTATTAACAAAGTGATTTTGCAACAGAGGTTTAATAGCTGTTAAGCGGGTAAATACACGTAACGCCTCTTCAAGCCACGTTTTTTTTTCCTTGAATAGGGTGTCTTTTTTCGGCTTTGGGCCTTAAAAGGGTATCAGTTTTCGCTTTCTTAGTCCTTAAATAGGGTTAGGGTTCAACGAACCTTCGCAGCACACCCCTATCCAAAATTCGCGGGAGTACACCCCCGGGACTAGAACATACAATCAAATAAGAGCTATAGTGATTTAAATTGCAATCAAGATGTCAACATCAAATACTTTCTCTTCGCACATGATCCTAATCAAGCCTGTATGGTTTGAAATATTGGCTTTTTCCTTCTAAACACCATAAGTAAATCAAACTATGCAATTTACACCAATAAGTGAGATAACCAGCATCCTCGTCCCTTTCATATGGGAGTTTCTTTCCTTGGGACTTGATCAATTTTCCTTGGGGAGAGTAACCTATGAAAGTTTGGACAGGGATGGGTACCCTGTGAGCAGAGGTTTCTCTCTTGCATGGCATTAGCACTTACGTGTAGTTAGTTGGTTTATGCCCTTTAATGTACTGTTGCAGCATAAACAAACCAACTACATGACTGACAAGCCATGCAAACAACTTTGTAATTACTTAAAGCCGTGGATGCAAGAAAGAAACCTCTGCTTGCAGGGTGAGGGAGGTTTTGTCAATTTCTCATAAATATAACCTATTCTAGTCCAAATACATTGGGTGTAGATACCTTTATAGCCTATATTTGACAGTACCCCCCCCCCTTCCCCCACCAAGAGTGATTTATGAGGCCTTGTTAGTTACCTAGTCTGAATTTCAAAACCTATCGTTTTGCGTATTTGTCACTATTGTATTTGCACTTTTCTCTGTCACTGTTGCAGTTTCAGCCCATATTTGTGTCACTCGTTACCATTTTTGTTTCCTATGTTGCTGTTTCAAGGCCATGTGCTTGTTGGAACTTGACCCTAACAGGGACTCATAATTGTCCCACAATAGTTCTTCTCACTGGAATATTAACAAAATAATTTGTTATTTCCCCTCTTCCTGATGTGTGAAGAATGTTCTCATAGTTTCCTTTTCCAACAGTCAATTTGACCGTCTTGAGACAAACAGTAAACTGATTTTATTTGTATTATGCAGTAAATAGAGGTCCTAATAAGAGGCAGATCAAACCTGCAGAAAACAACTCCCTCCTTCAGTTAGCACTAGGAGAGGATAGTGAGGACAGTGAAGAGGATGAAGATTTTCAGCTGAATGATGAAGATGATGACGATGACGGTATGTCAAAATAAACGAAGAAAAGATCATTGCAGTTAAATTCCATAAATGACCTAATAGATGCCCACTTCCTAATAAACACCTCTTATCTAATAAAAGCCCCTCTTTGCTATTAAAATTGTATGAGAGGCCTCTCTCTAATAGGTGCCTGCTCTCTCTTTTGAACACCCCCTATCTATTAAACGCCCCTGGACCCATAAAATTGAACAGACACCCCAGGTGTTTATTAGGTCATTTGCGGTATGCAATATTTATACAGTTGTGAAAAGAAAGCCTGAAAAAATTCACTACTATAAATGTGGCGAGAGTTTTTGAACTTGGAAAATGAATGCGATGGGCTAGAAGATTAGGGTCATACTAAAATCTTTACATTGTAAAAAGATGAGACCGCAAGCAGTCTTATTTCTTCTTATCAAGATATTTTTGAGTTTTTGAATTTAACCATGCTGTTTTGCAACATGCTATGATATAAACTCAATGGATGTGCATCGCATTAGTTACATTAGCCACGGCTAACAGAAAAAATTTTATTGTAAACTTTAATTAAACCTACATAAGAGTTTTACAAGACTTCAAGACCAGATGGTCTAAATGAGAGATGATGATGGCCTGAATCCTAGGAAGCCTAAGATTCTGAGGACGCGAATTCAGAACAAGTTCAGAATTATATTATGTATTTTGGTCTCTAAGCAGGGAAGAAAGTAATATTAATTTTTTAAATTAATTACTGATTCAGGAGGATCTGGCTCAGATCAGGAAGAAGACAATGATAAAACAGAGAAAAGCGATAAGGGTCAACTCAAAAAGCAGGTTGTAGAAACGAGTGATGATGATGATGATGATGATGATGAGGATGAAGGTGATGATGATGATGATGACGATACTCAGACTGAAGAAGCGCCTACTCAAACATTTACTGTCGGAGACCTGATTGAGGCTTTGAAGACCAAGAAAAAGATTCCAGTTAGTCAGCCAAGTTCTGTGGTAAATAATGTTTTCCATTTTGTGTCATTGCTTATAATTAATGGGCTTAAAACATGGTTCATTTTTGCCTCTTGGTGGGGTGTTCAATACCTGTGTGCATGTGCACTTGTAACCTGTGAGCAAGCTCTCCAATTAGGACTTGCAAAGCAAGCCACAAGAGAACATGTATGCGAGCAGGCGGAGTGAGAGGCGAAGCCATGATTGGCTGAGGAAAAGGAGGCCCTTCGATTCGCAGCTCCTTTTGTGTGCGGCTCGGATTTACCTGAATTTTGTGGCTCCACGACCTCGTGAAATATTAGAAGCCTGTCTATCAGTCATGAGCTGTAAGGCTGTGTACTGAGAAAAATTGAATGGAGCACAGTGCTTTGAACCTGTGAAATCAAGGGTGCCCAGCATATGATTTTTGTGAAGATTTCGTAGCCACCCAAGAGTGATAGCAAGGTACCATAAGACAATGGATAACAAAGGCAAATAGTAGGGTGAGAAATGGTGCCAATACCTAGAAATTCTTGGGTGTAGGGAAACTTTAATGCAGTCTCTCTCTTTAGAGTATTTGTAGTGAGTCCCAAAATTTCTTTTGTCTGTGTGTTTCCTTTCTTCCTGGAGTCTTCAACTTTTTGCTGCAAAAGTCTCAGACATTAGATGTCCGAGACTTTTCAGAGAAGTTTTCAGAAAGCCTGTGCATCTCAGCGTCTCCATACACCACCCCTATACGTAGAACATTGACTGAAAGTGAAGTTGATGTAGAGCTCTTTATACGTAGGCCTCAAGTGAAGTGTCTGCTTCATCAAAGAAGGTTGACATCCTTATTTGTGGAATCTGCTTAGATGATGTGAGGTAAGGATATCATGACAGTGAGTAGGGGATGTGATTCTTAATGTTATGTGATAATTAATTAAGTTTAATCAGTTGAAAAAGGGTCCAAGAAAAAGTTCTGGACCTGATTAAGACTTAATAGTACCATTCAAGACCATTGCAATGATCAGCCACAGTGCTCTTTCCATTTGAGCTCATTAAGCCAACTAGAGGTGGACAGTAATATAATATTATTCTAAATATACCTGATGGTGGAGATTAAGACTATAATTGACACTATTATACATATCCAAAAATATCTCAAAAATATCTTGTATGATTATTTCAGGATCCTTGAAGATACTATCTGTGAGGGTACAAATAGTGCAGTAGTTTTAAAAAGATGGTTACTGGTTATAATCTTGCGTACCACATTATTCTGCTGCAGTTTAGGATCCTTACAAGTAAATTCTAAATTTCTGTTTAAGATTCTGTAGGATCCTGGAAAGGATGCGATTCTTACTTAGGATCCTGACCAGGCTCCTATTCCTAAACAGGATCCTTACTAGGTTCCCAATCCCAAACAGGATCCTGACTAGGTTCCCATTCCTAAACAGGATCCTGACTAGGTTCCCATTCCTAAACAGGATCCTGACTAGGTTCCTATTCCTAAACAGGATCCTGACTAGGATCCTTATCCTGACCAGGATCCTACATAGGATTTCTACCAGGGATACTGGATACATGTAGCTTTTCGTGCCGACAAGGAAAGCTATCTATGTATGGCAATGGCACAGAACTAGAAAAAGTTGTTCATACACATGGAACATCATTAATTTTCAGAGTGGCTGTCTGTGAGGGCTTGGTGAATTAAATCCCAGTCCTCAGTCCTTACCCCTTAAGCTCTAAGAGTGATCCGCATCAAATTTCTCCTTGTAATATCAATGCAAGATGAAACAGAGTGGTTATGAGAATTATGGACATGATCACACAAGATGAATTTGCTTGATATTTTACCAACTTCTCCCCACTACTTCTGTAGAAAATGAGTAGGGGCAACAAATGAGAATTCAAATTTTGATCTTATGGTTTAAAGGGTTAATGTTCCTTCCATCTCAGTGGATTCTAGTCCTCCCTCCTACCTTCACTTCTGCAATGGTCTGTTCAATACTTGTTCACACTGCACTAACCTAACCGCGGTATGTGACACCCCACTTTCAAGAATGGCATGGCGCTTCACCTCGTTCCAGAAATTGTGTCGTAATCAATATTCAAGATTATGTGTGAACGGAAGCCCTATCTGGTATAGTTTTTCGTGCTGGCACAAAAGCTACATGTATGTGGTGTAATGTGAACATAGCTTAAATGGAAATGAATATAATCACTTGTTAAGTTTGATTATATTTATTCTAATTTATTATGTTCATATTCAGCCTCAAGTTTTAGACAAGAAATATTCAGACATTTTGTTTGGTGCTGAGTCTTCATCAAGTAGATTAAATGCTTTGATACGTCTAATCTAAAACTTGAGGGCACTTGACTGTTATACTAACATTTACCCTCGGCCAAATATGTAAATGCCACAAGTTCTATGTTACATCAGTCTAATATCTCTCAGTCAAAAATGGCTTCCAATTTTTAAGTTTTTTGTCTTACATTATAGTGATGAAGGAGATGAAATAGTAGAATGTGACAACTGTGGTATTACCGTCCATGAAGGTAAATAAGATTGTCTTTCCTCATGTGCGTGTTTTTGGTTGTGTTTAAGGGCTGACTACCTAGTCTTCATTCAACTCATACATACCTCTGTATTTTGTTTAAACTGAAGTTTTATATAATTTTCCAGGTTGCTATGGTATTAATGATGAAGATAGTGATTCTGGGAAGAGTAATGATACTGATTCACCTACAGAACTCTGGTTCTGTGATGCCTGCAAAGTCGGATTACTACCAGTAAGTTTATTTTCCCTCTCACTGGTACATTCATGTAACTTCCAGACAGGTTGTTGGGAGTCTGAGGATGTTTTTGGGTCTTAGGGAGTTGTTTACCACAGATGTGTAGCCTCTTATGGAAACAATGTTAAAGGGGTTTGTCATGTGTTCCTGTCCCTCTAGTGTTTGTTGGTCAGGAAAGTGTGACAAACCCTTAAGAACATCTCTGTAGGAGGCCAACAGATATGTTTCAAGTCAATTAAATTCAGGTCAAAACTTTTTAGCATGGGGGGATTCTCAATTTCCTTTGTCTCATAGCCCTAATTCATGAATGATTATGGCTGGGAGAAATTGAGAATCAACCTCAAGGTTGAAAAGTTTTAACAAGAATTATTTTTGACCAATAACTGAATTAATTAACTGAATTACAATTAATCGTGGTGAATTTTTTTGTTTTTGCTTTCTTTTAAAGGACTGTGAGTTGTGTCCAAATCTTGGTGGAATATTCAAAGAAACAGATACAGGCCAGTAAGTGAAAAAAGGAAAAAAAGTAATGTTAAGACATTAAAGTACTGTTATTCAGTTTTATATCTCAACCATAATACTGTATGTGAGATAGAAACATACACACAAAAAATAGGATGCCTAAGTTTTAAAATAAAGACCACATCATAGTTTTAGTAAGCTGTCATTATTAAGGGATCAATTTAGGTTTTTAGTTAGCTACTCTCCTACCCCTCCCCTAAGCCAACATTTTGCCCTAATTGAGAGGTAAGTGTTAATGTTGGCTTAGGGGAGGGGTAGGTGAGTAGTTTCCCCAGAACCCTTAAGTGATCTTACCTTTTTATGGGGAAATATGACAAGTGACAATTTGACGTGCATACTGCTAAATTCTCTGTTGCATCTTATTAAACTTGCAATTTCAAAATGTTTCCAATATGTTTGTTATCCGCCAGGTGGGTCCATCTTCTATGCGCCCTGTACACTCCCGATGTAGCATTTGTTAAACCAGAGAAGCTGCAGTGTGTCACTTTATCAGAGGTCCCACCCTACAAGTGGGGAGCAAAGGTATGTGCTTTTCCCTGAGATTTACATTCGCTACTTATTTATACTGTAGCTTAAAATGCAATTTACACCTCTATGTGTGACTAAGTTGCCAGGTAAATACTTTTTATTATTATTATTTTTTTATTTGCAATAATGACATTGAAATACAAAAAAATACAGAAACACACTAAAAGGGAAAGAGAACAAAAAATAAAAAAAATAATAAATAAATAAATAAACGGAGACTACTTACATACGTAAATATATGTATAGAGCGTTTTCACTCACGTGGCTAGCATCTATGCTAATTTATTGGAACAAAAGAAAGTTTTTACATAAGAAAAGAGTTCAACTCCCACAGGATTGTCTTGGTACACCAACATGGCCGCCGTTCTATTGTTTTGGAACACCAATATGGCCGCCGTGACGTCATGTGAAAACGCTCTATAATAAGTACAGCTGCAGGCAGGGAATCAGACATCGAGGAGTTTCTTTTGATTCTATTTTTCTTCCATTTTTCTATAAAAGTAGTTGGGGGCCATGTTCGTAGTAGCTGGGGGGAAATCGCCGCCTCTTAATGACAGCCATGCACTTTATCAGAGGTGTTAAAGATGTGCCTTTTTTGTCTTCTTAGGATTGCAATCTCTGTGAAGATGAGCGATTTTGTCGCACTGGCGTTTGTATTGAATGTGATGCGGGAATGTGCAGGACGTACTTCCACGTTACTTGGTGAGTTGAAGTAATAAGAATGGGAAATATTTCACACATGAGATGTTATTTTATTTTTTTATTATTTTGCCATGCAAAATAAATTACAGTAAATAGCATTAAAATCATAACAAATGTTTGATAAGATTAACTTAAAAGTAGTAAACAGCTAGAAATTATATGTTACATGTATCTATAGACAACTACATCTTTACTAAAAGATGGGTGTCATCTATTTTGACACATATCAGCCTTAACGTATACAGCTATTTTGAGAAAGGTTGTCGGAAGAAATGTCCACGCGACAATCCCGAAAGGTAATATGGGATATGATCAATACACTGTTCTTGACATTGCAGCTGTTGAACCTATTTGTTTGTTTTTTTTTTTTTGCTTTCCTTAGCACTCGCAAACAAACGTCCACGACCTCTCGTGCAATTCTTTCAAATGTCTTCGAAGAACTGAGTGAACTCAAAACCACCCACAATACCTTTCGGGGTTGTCGCGTGCACTTTTTCCGACAACCTTTCTCGAAATAGCTGTATTTTCTCAAGATTGGGCTAGTAACTTCTATAGAGTGTTTTCACTCACGCGGCCAGCATCTATGCAAATTTTTTGGAACAAAAGAAAGCGTTTGCATAAGAAAAGAGTTCAACTCCCACAGGACTGGTTTGGGACACCAACATGGCTGTCGTTTCATTGTTTTGGGACACCAACATGGCCGCATCTTCTAACAAAATCATTGGAGCGATTTTCGTATGACCTTGAAAAATGGTTTCGGTAAGTGTTCGTCATTTACTTCATCAGCCGATGGATGAAACGATCAAAACATGGACTCTTCGTTTTCCCACAAAAAACCCCTAATAGGGAGAAGGCATTGTTCGATTGGTCAATCGTGTTGCAGTATAACGTCAAGCGAAGTATCGATTGATTTCTAGAAAGTTCTTGGGCATGAAGTTTTTTCATCCATAACCTGAGATCAGGCGTTGTTTTTTTTTTCTTTTTTTTGGCTTCTTTGCTTCTTTGGCTCGAGAGGGAAAAAAACCCTCTTCCCGTGTGAGACATAAATGATTAATGGGGGGAGGGCATGATCTCAGGCTATTTCATCCGAGGTTCGTTCAACCAACCAAAATCCACGCGTGTTTGTATCCGTTCGATGAACCAATCAAGTTGCTCTATTTTGCGTTTGTTGTTGCTGTTTTGTTCGCGCGCTTTCATTTCTAGGTCATACGAAAATCGCTCTAACTAAGACCAGCAAGAAGGGGTCATGACAGCTGCTTACCCAAAAGACAAGCTAGAATACAAGTTTTTTTTTAAGCCCTGATTTTGTCACATATTTTTCACCATCTTAATCACGTTTTTGTCATTAAAATTGATTATTGCTTTGTTTTTAGCGCTCAGATGTTTGGACTTCTGTCAGAGGTTCCTGAAGAATGTGATGAGGTATGCTGCAACAATGAGCGACTGACATGCGACCCTTTACATTAACTTTGGTGATGTAAACCTGACAATGTTCTTTGGTTGGATTTCCTTGCAGGATGTTGCTGATCCTTTGTTTGCGCATTGTAGACTGCATGCAGTGAAAAGGACATCAGATAGCAAGGTGAGAAAAACACCAAATACTTGACCATATTTGCAAAATTGCCAGTATAATACATTTGGGAATGTTATAATGAAGTAATGGATGAAGAAATATGCCGTATGACCGAAAACTTTCTCTTAATGAACACCTTTACAAGATAGATAACTTCCTTAAACAGAAATCTAAGGTTTGTCCTTGTTTTTGTTCTTTCTATGACACACACCTCGCTAAAATGCCAGCTGTTCGTCAGCCAATTCTTTGACTCGCTACAAGATGGACACCTCCCTAAACCAGACACCAAGAGTTGCTCCTTTCCGCCCTTCATTTATTATCTTTGACACGCTATAAGGCCAAGACCTCCCTTAAACGGACACCAAGAATTGGTCCCCGCCCGTTCTTTAGTCATTTTCTTTGACTGTCCGTAAGACAGACACCTCCCTAAACCGGATACCTAGAGTTGGTCCCTGCCGTTCTTCACTCATTTTCTTTGGCTCTCTATAAGATAGAGACCTCCTTAAACCGGACAGCAAGTGTTGGTCCCTGCCATTCCTCAGTCGTTTTCGTCAATTCTCTATAAGACGGAAACAGAGAGTTAGTCCCTGCCGTTCTTTTTTCATTTTTCTTTGACTCTCTATAGTGCAGACGCTACCCTAAAGGGCAGGGGGTTCATTAAGGTTTTGAACAGGAGGACAACTGAGTTTGACACCCGGCAAAGAATTGGCAAGGCCCGGAGGGCCTTGCACCCTAGGGGGGTCCGGGGGCATGCTCGAGATGAGATGTAAAGCAGCCGGGCAAAGTCGTGTTCACAGCCGGTCAATTTGCCCGGTGCCCGGCCCTTAATGAACCCCCTGAAAAGGGACACCTAGGGATAGTCCCAGCCGTTCGTCAGTTATTTTCTTTGACCGTCTTTGTGGCGACCACTTTTCTGTGATACAAACAATGCTGGTAGTTTAGGTTTTGAAAATTTGAACTTTACACAAAAACATCAAGTTTTTGTTCGTTTGTTTTCTTTTTTTTTCACGGAGCTTGTATTTGCAAATGGAAACTCGGCAATGGATTGGAGCAACATAGATATTGTGTAGTGTATATTTTTGTATAGTTTCTCTCACTGTACCTTTTTCGTGTTCAATGTCTGAGTCAATTACACTTGCACAATGTCTTACTACTAATTAAGTTGTTTTGATTAACAGAACATTTTTATAATTTGTTTCTTCTGTGTGTTATAAATTTTTTTCCCTAGAGACGCACTTGGCTAGCCTACCAGTCGCGCTACAAGAAAGCTGCTGAAAGACGATCAGCTGAAGACAAGGTATAGATAAACTTCCTCTCTGGGGTAGCTCGCGCAGCAAGCGTTTCCGCGCGAGTTGTCGAGGACGTTGGAAAGAGAGCGATAAAAACGAATGAAGGCAAAGAGGAGAAAATGAAGTTTTCTCTCTCTTCTTTGGATTTGGATTTCTCTCCTTTTTTTGTATTGAAAATAGTAGCCTGTGAGAGCATCCGGTTTTTTCGGTTTTAGTTTCACCTGTCGGAGGGAGAGAAGCGACGACCGGAAATACGTCTGCGTCTGCAGGCTATGAAAATAGAGCCTGCTAAATCCTTTGGACAAAAGTTAAAGCCACAATTCTATTTTCCATCCTCAAAAATATTCAAGTGTCATGAATACTAAGTGCGTAAATTTCACGGCAATTTTACCATGAAATTTGCCATTTAGTGTTCACTTAACAAACAGTATCCCAACTTGAATTGAACCACTCAGAAATGAACATGATAAATCTCCCTACCCTCCAAAATTTCTAGAATCATGAATTTGAACCCCCCAAAATCTATCGCTTACATCTCCTTCAGTTTGAGTTCCGAGTACCCGCAGGGGATAAACAATACATCTCCCCAGAGGTCAGTCTTAAATGGACGTGGCCACTGATGACGTAGTCTGCTACGCAGCCGTTTTTAGTGTCGTCACGCAACGAGTGGGAGGAGCGTTGCGTGACGACCCAAAAAACGGCTGTGTAGTAGACTGCTGATGACAATGTGATCGTTGATGAGCGTTATCTGACCCTTGAAACTGCATGCCATCGGATTCCAGCAAAATTCGTCTTCAAACAGCTAAAAATTCAGCAGGGTGAATGCTCATTTTGAGTTATAGTGATCCCATTCCCGTCCAACCCGAAACTGGAGGGAAGCTCAAATAACGGAAAAGTTTGCATGGTTACCATTTTTCACGGTTCTTTCGGCCTCCTTTGTATACTTGCAGGAAAGAGTAAAGCAGTGTTTGGAAGCTGTCCGCTCTGACTTTCAAGCAAAAAGAATGAAGAACATACCAAAATGCTATAGTAAGTACGATCGAATTGTTTAGTTAATGTTAGTTTTCAGATTTCATCTCGCCACGCGAAATACTGCACACGACAAGAAACCTTACAGTTCTCTTTTGTGGGTAGGATATACACTAAAATAATGTATGCATTATATTCGGCACATGAAAAGTTCGATGTATGAATCCTATTCGCACTTTTGCCGTTTTATGGGACTGAGCTGGTCGAATTAATTAGTTGGGTCGACCCAAATTGAAATCGTCGAATTTAATTGATTCAAACGTCGAACTTGTCATGCCCCGAGTCAAATGATTCGATTCGGCGCTTGAAGAATGCGACGTTTGAACCGGGCCTAATTTTCCGTATTTGTCTCCTCAGCTCCTTCGGAGAAGATTCCTCGACTTTTGAATACCTGTCCTGGAGGTAAGGAGTATGAAAATGATTAACGTTGTCACGTGAAATTATTCTCCAAAAAGGTCAGCATTTTGCGTGCGCAGCGGGATACTTCGGGATGGGCTATAGGCACACACACCTTCGGCCCATGGCTGAAGCTGCGAGCGGCGACCGAAACCGTAAACAACGAAACGCAACGTTAAGCCTGGTAAACTGTACATAGTCCCTTGTTTTTCCGTAAGATCGTCGGGATCGAGCACCTACCCTTACAGGCGGCCATCTTGGTTTCCAATGTACCTAATATAGTCTGGGGGTGAGCATCAAATCTACGTAGGTGGCAGGGGACGGTTTCGAAGGAGGCTGTTTTTCTTGGCTCCCCTACCCAATCCTGCTATGACCTCCGACACCCGCCTCCTCGGTACGTTTGAAACCAAGATGGCCGCCCGTAGCGGTAAGCTCTGAATTGAACACCCTGAACACCCTCCTACCCTGGGTGCCAGAGATTTTTTCCTTATTCCTGACCTCTGGAGCCATGGTGTCAGTCTCAACGATCTTACGAAAAAAATAGGGGACAGTGAACTGGTAGCCTGGGTATCAGGCGCTTGGAAGTATTGGGTGCAAGAAAGAACAGGGCGCGCGAGGGAGACACGCCCCTTTATTTGCTGCGCACACTACTTCCAAGCGCCTGGAAATGGAATCCACCGCTATCGTGTGTCATTTTGTAAGTTTTTTTTTTCATGTCTTAAGCCGTTGTATGACATTTTTTCCTTCATTTATCTTTTCTTGGAGTTTTGAAAACCGGGTTAGCCAAAAAAATTAACTCATTCTACTACTTGGCAATTTAAAACGATAAAAACTCAGTCAAAGGCCGGTTAAAAACCTTTTTCTGACGCCAGGTGGTAAGTTAGTGGTCCCTAGTAGCATTTCACCGAGTCCAAATTTAAAATGACGCAAATTTTAGAACATTTATTCAGTAATGTAACGCCATAAAGTTTCAACCCAGTGTTATTTCGGGTCTACAGTAACTTGCCCAAGAGGGCAAGACTAAAATACATGTTCAAGACTATCTAAAATAAAATAATATACTACGTTTATCTTACTGGTCAAGTACTGAAATGCTTATGCAAAGACTTCCTCTTAAACTTTCCAAAATAAAAGTTTCACAGTTTATTAGTTGCAAGTACCACAGAAACGATAAAAGCAGGCTAAGACAGAGGAAGTTGAGATAAATTACAAATGTTTGCTAACCCGGTTTTCATAAATTCAGATAGATCTATATATTGAACAACCAAGTCCTTACAAAAGAAATCGCAAGCTGTTTTTTTCACTGTCCTCTTCGTTTGATAACATGTTTTGCATTGATTGCACTAAAAATCTGAAAGTCATTCTCTGAATAGTGTTTGCAACAGTCATTTTGTCTTTACTTTCTCTTTGATCTCGACTTCGATTCTTTCAAATCTTTTGTTCCACAGCATGCCGCCAGCTTTTCAAGAAAGCCCAGCTCCTAGGCTACACCACAGGACAGGTAATCTTTTTATATCAGCTTGCACGGGATGGGTACTTTGCTTGATACATTAGTGTTCCCGGGGGTTTCTATAGAAAATGCTCGATTCCAAAATTTTAGGTGTTATTGGTTTAAAGCGCTCAAAGTTGAAAAATGGTTTCAAATCGCGCGGCCAAAATTCCACGTGAGTTGACTGATGATGTAACTAGCCTTATTTTGTTTGAATGGAAAATCATTCACTCAAAGCAAGTTTGGCGGAGGGTAAAAAAGAGACGTGTCGTTGAGGACAATATTGGTTTGCTGGAACTCCATTTCCGCTTCCTTTCTTGCCTTCCCTACCCTTTAATCGGCATCAAAGTTAGCTAGACTTTGTTCAGGTTTTTCTTATTCTCTTACGCATGCCTTTCCTCCCCTTCCCCCGAAGAGAGTTTTGTGCCTTTGCTCAACTGCCGGCTTTGTTTGGGGAGGGGGTGGGGAGGTTAGGATGGGGAAGACCGGAGGGATCTGGATTGTTTTGTTCTCCAAAATGTAGCCCATTTCAAGGGTCTCAACAAATTTGTCATTGACTGTTCCCATTGATAAGTCATTGTAGGTATGGCTTAACCAGGGTTTAGGTCATTTTAAAGATGTGGGTGAATAGTTTTCTTCCAACCTCACTTTTTTCAGACTCAGAGTATTGTAAACGTTCGGCGGAAATGGTTCGTCCAGCCTGCTCTCACAAGCGAATTTGTTCATTATTATCACGGTAAGTATAATGTTAACATTTCTTTTTTCACCTAGTTGATATTTATAATAAGGGGTGCATCTTATAGAGAGTCAAAGAAAATGACTGAAGAACGGTAGGGACCAACGCCACTTGTCCTGTCTAGGGAAAGGTTCATCGTATAGAGTCCAAAAAAATGATTGAAGTGTCTTGTCTTGAGAGATGTCCGTCTTTTAGAGAGACAAAGAAAATAACAGGTGAACGGTGGGGACCAACTTTAGGTGTCCGGCTTAGGGAGATGTCCATCTTGTAGAGAGTCAAGGAAAAAGGAATGAAGAATGGCTGGGACCTTCTCTAGGTGTCCACTGTAGGGAGGTGTCCGTCCGTCATATAGAGAGTTTCAAAGAAAATGACTGAACAACGGCAGGGATCAACTCTTGGTGTTTGGTTTAGGGGGGTGTCCGTCTTTCAGAGGTGGCCGTTAAAGAAAAGTTCACTGTATTTCTATGTCAGATCGAAGTGCTCGATTGAAAGAGATGCAGGAAAGACAGGGAGAACTTGAGTCAAACAACAAAAGGTTACAACAAGAGGAACAGGACTTGAGAGAGAAATATCACGAGGTTTGAATTCTCGCATGTAGCTCGCTACAACCTCGGACAAAAACTTTTGAAACCCATTACAAAAATAACTATTTTTTGTACTCGTCCTGGCATAAAAGCTCACTGTCGAAAATTGCAAGACCGTCTCACGCCTCCCCTATTCCAATGTTGTTTGCGGTAACACCAGAAATGCACACGTGAGCTTTTAGACCAAAACAACTCTGAACAGGGGGTGGTTGGGGAGGGGGGCGACTTTGTTCCCGTTAGAAATGATTGCAGTATGGCACGAAATTACGAAATACATGGATATCTCTAAAGAGTTTTGTCCGGGGTTGTAGCATGCGTGGTAAGCATTAAAAAATGATGGAGAGTTGGAAAATTTGGTTCGCGAGAAAGCCAAAAGCGCATGCCTAGAGAGGCGGTCCTCGTAGTACACGTTACAAAAAGTCCCTCATGAACGTGTGTTTTGTGGGCTCTTCTAATAGATACACATTTGATCTCTCTCTACATATATTTAACAATTATTGCATGAGGCTGAGTATGATCTGAAGAATTATGGAGATCGAGTTTGCCCTCCGAGGTCTACATAATTCTTCAGGTGATACGAGAGCCGAATTCAATAATTGTTTTATTTCTCATTCAAAATAATTCCTAGTTTACAAACAAGTTTACCTCCATCAATGTTAAGTTCATCTTCAATTGCCTGTTTACCGGCAAGTTTAGGAGAAAAAGGGTTGTTCAGGACTGCAAATGTTCTCCAAATAGCAATTGTCGTCCGTTGAGATATCTCCTTGCTGTTCTTACTATGTTTTTAGCCAGTAGTTCGCCTATTTCTTCCTCATGAAACGAATGAAATGTTCCACCATTTTGTACACACTGCAACAACAATTATGCTGCCCAATTAACGTACTTTTTTTCTTCCGAATTTGGTCGACAGTAGCTGGTTATGATGAATTATGCGTGGGATTTTAGCCAATCAGAAACGGAGGAATATTTTGAATGAATAATAATGTACGTTATTTACCCACGCCAAGTCCGGGCCCTTTTTCGTAATATAATAGGGGGTGTTTACATGACACCGGGGCGACTTTCGCCCCGAAGCGAGTTCACTCCGGTTCCCTCTCATGGCTCTATATTTGTTTACATGATACCACCACAAATTTCATGCTGGTGCGAGTCACCCCGGCGCGAGTTCACCCCGGTTCTCTTACCGGGGCGAGAATTTCACTCCGGTACAAAATCTCGCAACGGTATCATGTAAACACGAAACGACCACCCGTTTCGGTGTGAACCGGTAGACTGGAACGGGTAGGGCATGCGTAATGTTCGCGATTTTGAATCATACGTGCATTTTATCAACATGAAGTGTACCTTCAAATAACGAGATGTGAAATAACCCAGTCGTCATGTAAAGGCGATACGAAATCAAAAAGTCATGTCGGTATGAAACTCGCGCCGGTGCGAGTTTTCTCATGTAAACACCCCCTAAGAGAGCTTTAGATTCTGAGACGAGAACGACTACGAGTACCAGATTTTCTCAATACTAAGTATTGCTCTCGCGTGAATCAGCGTCATTTTGGCGGGAAAACGTGGTAGCCGTCGTCATTCTACTACGAGTTTTAGCGAGAATGTCGTATTGGCGGGAACAAGTTATCAAATGTAAGAAGTGTTATGACTTTGCCATCGGGAGAGAGCTTAACCGCCTTCAGTATAAATAACCGTACGAACCTTTTTGGTGGTAAAATATAAAACGAAGCTTTCCGGGGTGTCTTTTTTTAGAACTCGTGCTGGTTGTAGTCCTCAAATCTAAAGCTCTGTACAGTACCGCAAATGATCCCGAGACAGCAAATGATCCCCAAAATGGACCACAGAGCTTAAGCAACTACGACGACTAAGGCAGTGAAAACGTCACTACGTAAATAAATTCGCATTCGTTCAAACTCTATCGCATTATTTATAGCCTTGGTCAATTTGGGAAATGTAGGTGAATTTTTCTTGAGTTGAATTCTTAAGTACTCTATACTGCCAAGTTTTTAAAAAGAAAGATTTGTTGTCCTTGTGTTCGTTTCCTCTGTAAAATCTCGCATTTAAAGGTTTCACTTCGTAGTCGTTCTGTGGATGTTAAAGAATTATACCAAAGAACGTGCTGCAAGTGCATAGCTGTTGTTTCTCGCGGTTTAACCAATGTATTTGACGTTCTCGTTGCCGTTGTCGTTATGGTTGCATAAGCGCCTTATTAAAACAAGACCAACTTTACCATATTTCCAACAGCTTTCACTTTGATGACGGATGTCTTGAAAACAAAGACCCCTAAGACCCTCTAAGACCCCCCACCGAATGACTCCGAATTTTATTGATTAGGGGTAGGAAACTGAGTTAATCTACTTTCAGCTCAGTTTGCGACTTAAATGGAACCTGATTCGCTCAGTTTCCTAACCCTAATCAATAAAATTCAGAGTCATTCGGTGGGGGGTCTTTGTTTTCAAGACACCCCTTTGATGACTGCCTTACAGTGCGACTACTGTAACCGGGGGCACTTAGACAAAGTTGATCAATAGGATTACAGAAAAATAACAATACATTCCAAGCAGGTTGGTTCTAGGTGGCTCCAGTTATGGTAGTCGCACTTTAAGGATCTATCCACATAAGAGCGATGTTGTATAGCAAAACAAACGTTTCATGTCACTCCCGGGATCCATAGTATAAACTGAGCTACTGATAAGCACTATTGAAACAAGAAGGGAACTGAAGGCAAAATGTGTCCCGCAATTGTTTCTGGGATTGTTACTGGGTACGCGCCAGTAACAGTCCCGGAAGTCTTTGCGAAAGTTTGCTCGACCCAGTTCCCCTCTCGTTTTTAACGTGGCGAATAACCAACACTCTTGTCTGAGAAGACCCTTAGCACCATAGGATGTGAGGTCCTACTCCGGTGAAATTTTCTGTTTTATTTGTGTTTATCATCTCTATCAGTTGACTGAAACTATTCAGCTATTGGCAGAAGACATCCTTGAAAGGAGACAAGAGACAACACGACTTCACCGCTGCTTGTGTAAGCTTGCGGGCGAGGTAACTAACGTCTTCCTTCGTCTTTATGAATTACAGTCAACTCTCTGCAAGAAGGACATATTTAGGACCGGTACTACATTTCCGTCTTAGAGGGATGTCGGTCTAATAGAGAGCCAAATAAAGGGAGTAAGGAAAGGCAGAGACAACCTTGGCAGTCTCTTTTACAGAGATGTCCGTCTTATAGAGGTGTCCGTTTTATAGAGGTGTCCGCTTTACAGAGATGTCCGTCTTATAAAGGTGTCCGTTTTACAGTGGTGTCCGTCTTATAGAGGTGCCTGTTTTACAGAGGTGTCCATCTTATAGAGGTGTTCGTTTTACAGAGGTGTCCGTTTTATAGCAGTGTCCGTTTTACAGAGATGTCAGTCTTATAGAGGTGTCCGTTTTACAGAGGTCTCGTTTTATAGAGGGGTCCGTTTTACAGAGATGTCCGTTTTACAGAGGTGTCCGTGTTATAGAGGTGTCCGTTTTACAGAGGTGTCCGTCTTATAGAGGTGCCCGTTTTACAGAGGTGTCCATCTCATAGAGGTGTTCGTTTTACAGAGGTGTCCGTTTTATAGCAGTGTCCGTTTTACAGAGATGTCAGTCTTATAGAGGTATCCGTTTTACAGAGGTCTCGTTTTATAGAGGGGTCCGTTTTACAGAGATGTCCGTTTTACAGAGGTGTCCGTGTTATAGAGGTGTCCGTTTTACAGAGGTGTCCGTCTTATAGAGGTGCCCGTTTTACAGAGGTGTCCATCTCATAGAGGTGTTCGTTTTACAGAGGTGTCCGTTTTATAGCAGTGTCCGTTTTACAGAGATGTCAGTCTTATAGAGGTATCCGTTTTACAGAGGTCTCGTTTTATAGAGGGGTCCGTTTTACAGAGATGTCCGTCTTATAGAGGTGTCCGTGTTATAGAGGGGTCTGTTTTACAGAGATGTCCGTCTTATAGAGGTATCCGTCTAATAGAGGTGTCTGTCTTATAGAGGTGTCCGTTTTACAGAGGTGTCCGTGTTATAGAGGTGTCCGTTTCATAGCATTGTCCGTTTTACAGAGATGTCCGTCTTATAGAGGTGTCCGTTTTACAGAGGTGTCGTTTTATAGAGGGGTCCGTTTTACAGAGATGTCCGTCTTATAGAGATGTCCGTCTAATAGAGGTCTCCGTTTTGCAGGTGTCCGTCTTATAGAGGTGTCAGTTTTACAGAGGTGTCCGTCTTATAGAGGTGTCCGTTTTACAGAGGTCTTCGTCTTATAGAGGTGTCCGTTAAGAGAGTTGACTGTATCAGTAAAGAAGATCTGCACTATGTTTTATGAAATTTCTAAACGAGAAGTTGCCCCGACCCTAGAACTCTCCTCTCTCCTGAGGCCTCAGCCTGTGTGCGGTGGCATCCTTCCCTCAAAAAATCGGGGAGATTTTTTCCTTTGAGGGGGAGGGGACGGGGGTTCATATAGGCCACAGAGGCCTCCACTGGTGTTCCAAAAATAAAATTGATACTAAAAAGATATGGTAAGCACGCGGAGGTCGATGGGAAAAAGGAAAGGCTAAAGCGAGGCCTCTTTCCTCTCATTGGCCACTGCTCCTAGTGGCACAGAGAGGCCTGAGTAGAGGATACAGGCCCAAGATGAAGGATACAGCATGTGTATGCAAGTTACTTGAGTCTGCCTCCCAAATTTTACTAATTTATACGCTCTGGAGACCGTTTTCGAAAAGCTTCCAAAATCGCCGTGGACGCCAGGCCAAAGCGAAGGGAAAAGATGTGTTTTTGAATTTATGCGGGGTAATTGTGCACCGAGTTTTGGCGAAAACTGTTCGCGCGTAGGGAAAAACCGTCCTACTGCTTGCTTCTTCTGCCTTTGAGGTGATGTTACACAGGATGATTCGTACCTTAAAAATCGTCGTTGCCAATCGTCTCATGTAGCATCACCTTTAGTCTCAATTTATAGTCCGATCGGCTGTTTCTCCTGTACGGTTCGCACTTTTTTTGTTTGTTGCTTTTCAGGAGTTAACTCAGCCGTCCGTATTGGAATCCAAGAAAACGAAGACGGCGGCTTCACAAACACGGATGAAGCCTTTAAAACTCCACATGTAAGTATAAGAGACGCTATAGTGGATTTGGGTGGTTGAAGGTCACGCAAAGTCGGGGTGACCCCTTTGCTATGAAATACAGTAAAAACCCGCGACTAAGAACCTGTTAGGCTAAAACTTGAAACAGGTTCTTTTTTTCTAAAATCTTTAAAACAAATTCTGTACACTTGGGCAAATAAGATAAGTCAACATTCAGAATTCTCTTTTGAGATAAAGGTACCTTATCACTCCAACTGCAAAACTAATTTAGTATAGCAATAAACTGAAGACCTTTAAATACTCTTAGCTACAGTATATTTTGTTCTTCAGAAAATAAGAACCTATTTAAGAACCTAAATAGCCTAAATTTTTGCCAATAACCATTTATGCCAGAACCTGTCTAGGGTAACTTTGGAAAATGCAGGTTCTTAGTCGCAGGTTTTTACTGTAGCCCGACTTTTCCATGTAGCATTCCTCAATGTCCTTCGTGGTTATAGAAACTGACGCCCAAGGCCCTATGTGCTTCTGATTGGCTGGTAATCCCGACCGACTCCCGACTCCCGATAACTCTGACCCTCGCTAACTCGAACCACATCTATTTCCCCTGGATTTTCTTCATACAATTACTGTAATTTTTCTCTCGGTAGCTCGAACCCTCGATAAGTCAAACCTCCCGCTAACTTGAAGTAATTCAGTTTTGTTTCCCTTCGATGATGACATAATTTTACCCTCCGAGGATAACTCGAACCATGTTTTAAGCGCGTGACAAGTTGATCGAAAAAGAAAAAAGTATGTACACTGCAGTCAGAAACATTGAATTTAATATTTATAACAACTGTGTATTCTTTGTCTTCACTTTTTTGTCAGTTCAGGTCAACTACAGTGTCCATTCCTGTATATTAATGAAGCTTTGTTTTCTCAATTCCAAGTGTGCATGATGCTTGTATTCTTTCCCCGTCCCTTTTTCTTATTTCCTCATTTTCGGTTACTTGCTTCGAACTCCCGATAACTCCAGCCTTTTTAGATTTTCCTTGCAGTTTCAAGTTATCGCGAGTCTACTGTCTTAGTAGTAAAAAGACGTCATCGTACAAATAGCGTTTTCCGTTGGCCCGAGTAAATGACCTGTTTAAACAGGACGATGAAGTTATGACCTGAATGTTCTGTCACGTGTTTCCCGGCAGGTGCAACACGTGCAAAACAACCGAGAATCAACATCAACTGGTGCAGTGTGACACGTGCCACTACCACTATCACCTGGCATGCGTCGATCCACCTCTAACGCGCATGCCCAAGCGATCAGCCAAGTGTCTCTGGTGAGTAGAGAAGTATCTGCCATCTTTAATTCTCTTTTTTGACAGATGAAGACCGGGGAGAGTAGAAATAGCAACCCATGGGGTAGTTGCTAGGGCGAAATAGGGAGAAAGGGGAGACGGAGGGGGGAAAATAATTTATCGTCTCCCTTTCTCTTTGAATCGCTCCAGTGCTCCTCTTTTTTGTAATTCAATACGGCAGTTTCAACATGGCAATTGCGCGAAGATAAACACTTGCGCACCAGCGAAAACGCCTGCAATTCAGAGGCTTTTATTTATCTTTCACACCGATATTTGATCCCTGCAGGCAGAGAACGAAAGTGAAAACCTCTTTCTTTTAATCGCCAGAACGCGGCTTAGTTTGCGGCTTAATTGTGCACAAGCAAAAAAGGGGAGTATCACGGTGTTGTGGAAACTTGCTTTGTGGTGTGGGTTTTGTTCAGTGACTTCTGAATCCTTTTTATTACGGTCATTTGGTGACTGCACACATCCGCAACACCAAGAAACTACCAAAAAATCCCTCTGGCAGCAAGGGTAGGTTTTTTTGAAGGGCATATCACTTGCTTTCACTGCTACTTAAAAAACCTAGTAGTGGGATAATATTTGTCAGTGGAAAATGTATTCAATTTTCCTGGCCTTCGTTAGCCTTTTTCGCAAGCGGCACACACGAACGGATACTCTTGGAGCTAAAAAATTGTGACAACACATGAGAAATATGAGCACAAGGAAGCGCAACAAAGGGGACAACGCACGCTGGACAAGTCCTTGCTTAATTCGAATTCCCACTGTCGCGTAATTTTTACGTACGTACGCCCGTAAATAAAATCGAGGCAGTACATGAAAGGGCGCACTTAAGCGTAAAAGTTGTGCCGACATAAAAAGTATCCGGTACGGTACGAACGGCAAGGCAATTATTATTATTATTATTATTTAAAAATTTATTATTATTATTATTATTATTATTATTATTATTATTATTTAAAGCAGTCTGCAATACTCTGTTGAGAGTGAAGACTGAATTGGTAAATAAACTGGAACAAGTCGTTCTGCGCACTTATCGAACATCGTACTGGAGTGGTTAGCTGAGAGGGTTTGGTTCACTAAATCTTAGAGCGATTTTCGTATGACCTTGAAATGAAAACGCGCGAACAAAACAGAAACAACAAGCGAACGGAAATAGAGCGATTTGATTGGTGTATCGAACGGATACAAACGCACCTGGCTTTTGGTTGGCTAAGCGAACGCTCGGGTAAACAAACTTCATGCCCGAAGAACTTTCTAGAAATTGCTTTGACGTCATACTGCAACACGATTGGTCAATCGAACAATGCCTTCTCCATATTAGGGTTTTCTTTGGCGGGAAAACGAAGAGTCCATGTTTTGTTCTTTCCATCCATTGGCTGATAAAACAAATAACAAACACTTACAGAAACCATTTTTCAAGGTCATACGAAAATCGCTCTAATCCACACTTTTGAACATCTGAATATTTACTTCCGTCTCAGTGGATTCCAGGTCTCGCTCCGACTTTACATCCGCTACGGTCCGATTACCTGTTTACACTGGAACAAAGAGTAGCAGAAAGCTATCCGATATGTGAGGATCCACTTTCAGTAACACGTCTTAACGAAATGTAGTGGCTTGTGTTTGAACACTTATAAAATGTCCTTCAAATATGGACTCGTGATGGTTATGGTATACTCTGGGTGGAGTTGTGATCAGGAGAGCAACTCTCACGAAAGTTCTGATATCTCAGTCTGTAGGTCTGTAGGTTCAGTTGAAATGTGAGATCTCTCTTCAGAAGTTTTAACTTTCAAGTTTATTGTTTTGCCACAATACAAATGAAGTACTTAAATATAAAAGGCTAACGGCGAGGAAGCCCAAGGGAAACCACTAGGTTTATAAGGAATAGGCTTCCTCAAGTAATTATTACGAAGTATCAGCAGAAGTATACATGTCAAATAAATGGCAGAGCTACTTAACAGTAAACATTATGACATATTAGATATTTGTATTAAACTTAGTTAGGTTAAAAAATGCAAAGCGAAAAGTGGGAAAAAATTAAATGGAGAGGCAAAGAAAATATGTTTTGGTACGGAAATGCTTTCAGTTTACAGAAAAAGGAGGCGATGCTTGTTGTATTTTGAATTTCAACACTAAGGGAGTTAAAGAACTTAGGACCTTGGAAACAGATAGAAAACTTTCTTATATTAGTCCTGCAACGGGGTAAATAAAAGAGCCCCGGTCTTCTTGTGTTATGAAGAATGCACGCCCGACTGTGGGAGATATGGGCATAAACTTACGCGTTTTGTTGTCCCTTTACAAACTAGATGCTCCAATTTAGCCGAATGTACCCGATATAATCTTCCTATTGTTTTTAAACTCTATTTTATTTGTTTTAAATAACGGTTCAAACCTTTAAAAGAACAGAATTTTCACCTTTACGCATGCTAGATGTATATATGGCGCGCGCTGCTATTTACACGCGCGCTCTTCATTTAGTGTCTAATAACAATTGCGTATTGCAACGGTTTTCTCATCACTGAAGAAGACATTTATGACTCTTTTTGATAACTTGTAAGAATATCATCCTATTGTTGGTTTTCACATGACGTAACCAAAATGCAAACTAAAAAACTATCGATCCTACCGAGATTTTACTTTCACGATGCATTAGAGCAGCTGAAAACTAATTTTCATACAAATTTTCGCTTCAAAAGGATTCTTGGTTTTGTGATAGAGTACGCTTGAATTTCTAAGCTTTTGCGTGACGCGCCATTTACATGACGGCCAAGCAGATGACTTATTTTAGGAAATTTTGCTATCTAAACAGTTCATGTATTAGAAAAAGTATTACTTTAATGTTTATGAGTTTCTCGAATATTAAATTCACGCTTTTGTAGCAAAACTCGGTAACAGATGTTTCTGTTGGTTTCCTTCCGCCATGTTGGAGCTCATCCGGATGAGCTCCAGCATGGCGTCTCCATACAAACCTCTATAAATTTGGGTAAAACATTTCTTCGGATATCTCGTATACGAATTATTCCTTCGACCCAAATCTTGGCAAGGGTCTTTGTATATTTACCTCCTTTCATTTCCAAGATTCTGGACTTTATCTGTCGAATGGTTTTGATTTTTATTTTAATCTATTTTGAATGGCGTGACACTGAAAACCAGCAATAAGCTGTATATACATCGAACTGTCTTTGGTTCTCGATGGACCAGGTTAAAATGATACGCATCCTGATACGCATACAATTTTCGTGTTTCAGCTGGAACTAAGGAATTTGCTAGCAGGGTTTGTGGTGTAAAGTTTTAGATTTTTAGAATTTTTATAACTTTTGTCATTGAATCATAATTTGAGGTTAAGGTATTTTTAATTATATCTTAGCAATTGGTAATTCAAATTTTTAAAACTTTGTATTTTAATTTCTGCAATTAATTTACCCGTGGGATATCTGTAGTAGCCATATAACAATGTTTACACTTTATTGATAACTTTTATCGCTTTTACTTCATATATTTCATCCAAGTTTCAAACTCTGTTTTTCCCATACAAACTCTTAAATTACGATATTACGCTTGGGCTACCTGTGATTTACCGCGTAAAGTAAAGTGCCAATGTCTATCCTGAAAATTTTACGTTCGTCACTTTCTTGTGTGTCTAGCGTCAATCAGTAGAATATGATTCTTTTTTTCGTTGTTGGCGAAGTTCTAAGAGCATTTCGTGGGAGAACTAATCTACTTGGCCTTTTAACCCTTTCAACCATAATATCCAAATTCGAATTCTCCTTTGTTGTCCCTATACGTTTTCTATAGTAATAGTGGGAAGAAGTTACTGAAGAATCAGTTAGATTCATCTTGTGTGATCATGTCCTTAATTCTCGCCACCACTCTGTTTTCTAAAGCATTGATATTATAATTACATGGAGAAATTTCTTGTTGATCACTCTTAGGGCGTAAAGGGCTAGATAGCTAGATAGTGTTGATTTAAAAACGATGAGTGTTAAAGTTACATGAGCTTGTGGGGTCGTTTGCAGCTAACCATTGACAATAAGAAACTAAAACCTAATGGTATTTACAAACAGCAAATAAGAATATAACTGAAATATTTTCTAATGTGAGAAAGTGAAGTATATACAAAATCATCTTTTCTAAAACTACAATAGTAGATGCGGATGTTATCTTAAAGTTGAATTCATTGAAGGCCACGAAATGGAATATCGTTTGCCAGGGCACTATAATTAGAGGTCACAACTTCCATAGGACTGAGCCTCTATACACGACGAAGTCTTTTATGTAGTGAGTGTTGAAACACGGAAGTACTAGAGAACTCATGCCCGGAAATAACTTGTAGCCCGTTTCTTTGAATTAAAATCGTTTAGTATGTCAGGTAACTTATCATGGCAAGCTTTATGAAAACAAATAAAAATAGCATCTTTAAGATAAAAAGAGAGGGTTGACCATTAAGCCCGTTGTAGGACTTAAGCAGACGCCATGTCTTTGGGCAAATTCAAAATAAGTCTCGCAGCGCAGGCCTGCAATGAAGCCGTTCCAGAGACTGAAATAAGTCAGAGTTGCAGTCCATGAGTGGTCCTGATATGCCAAAGTCCCTTTTTGGTATGCCCGTTTAACGGTGACCAGATTATTGTCTTTATGGAAATGACGGACAATTGTATCGATTACTACTTATTCAAGGATCTTGCTTGGGACGCTCAGCAGTGATATCGCTCTATAGTTACTGCTATTAGTTTCGTCGTCCTTTTTTTGTTCTGGAGTAAGCCTCGCAGTTTTCCAGCTCAGTAAACACAATCCTGTTCTTAATGCAAAGTCGGAGTAGGCTGAATATTGACGGGCTATCGTGTCGCCCGCTAGCTTTAAAAGCTTTGGAGGTATGTTGTCCTGTGGATTCCTCTGTTCTCAGCGCTTTCTTTTGTCTGCTAGTTAAGACTCCGAAACCGTAGGCATCTGTGGGTCACGGAGTATCCTTCTCGTCCTTGTCTACGCAACATGCCCCGTGTCCACAACTTGTAGGCTGGGGTAAAGTGTTGGTTAGCCTGAAACCGATCGCTAAGCACAGTTTGGTCATCACATGACAAAATCCTCATAACTTTGTTCGCTGATGAATTAGTGAAAGTAAAAACTTTGACAACTTTACTGGCCAGGTGTCGTTTCACAATTTACAAACGTCACTTTTCTCTTTACATCTTTCATTTTCCTTTTGGCCCAAAGCAAGTCCATTGGTTTTCTTACTACATTTTGTTTTAGTAGCAGACGACACTGAAACGACTTTCAGTTAACACTATCTAGAGCTTTAGATCTTTCCTTATGTCATGTTCTCGTTCATGTGAAATATTTGCTTTATTGTCCTTTTTACAATTTGGCGAATCTCTCGGTACCTCCAGCAATAAACAAGAGGATTTAATGTTGAATTCAGAAAAACCAAGAATCCTGTGGCCGATTGAGCTACGACAAACGAAATGTCAGAAGTGTTTGTGAAATACAATATTGTAGAAAGCAAAAAAGGAAGATAACAAGCTAGAAAAACAAGGTAGACAAATATAGCATTATAGGTGGACTTCCTTTGTCGGAGTACCTCCCTTGTTTGGGCATTTTGAAGGTGATTTTGGCTGTATATCTGATTCTGATGATATTTGACGACTTTGTAAATGCGAACATATGCCACGGTTGTCAGAACATACCCTATAAGTAAAATGACTGCAGCTACTATTTCATTGCTTTTCGGAAAGAAAACGAATATGAAGGCGTTGAAACAACTTGTTAACCACGAAGACACCAATGCTATATTAACATGTTTGGGTGTGATAAGCTCCTGATATCGCAGATGGAGCGAAACAGCGAGAAGTCTATCAAATGCGATGACAATAATATTCAGAAAAGATGCAGTGGCGAGAAGATTCATAAAGTAATTTTGCACACTCAAAACTGTTGGACAAAAGAAGGCTGTGTTGTTTCCACTTGATGTCATCTTCAATATCGAGGCGCTGATAATAGCAGCCATAAGCTGCGAACACAGTCCAACTGCAAGATCAGAGAAAGCCAGGCTTAGGAACAGCTTTTTCACAGTAGCTGGTATCGTTGAGGTCTTCATTAAGGCGCGAATAACTAAAAGATTTTCAAGAGTCGCCACGACAGAAAATACAAAGCTTAAAACACAAAAAGCAAGGGCGGAAGATCTTCTATGATGAGCAAGTTTAACCAAGGACTTAAGCGCACGAGTGCAGAACTGTTCAGCCATGGTTTAACCTCTCAAATTGTATAGATGAATTTTTCCTTTTGGTAAAATATCTAGATTGATTACCCCCTCGGTTAATTAGCTACCTTTCATAAAAGCCATCTGCTGTGGCACGTTATTTAACCGGTTCATTAACTAAGCTTTAGACTCAATGTTTATAGTTAGAGTGCATACAGAAATTCTTATTGTTGGTAAAAAATTTTAAGGGTTGAAACACCGAATCAAATTGTATAAAACAAGGCCAACTCAGAAAACAATGGAAGGGGAAGGTTTTGCGACACAAGTATTGTAAACAAAACAATTAAATGTTAATCAATGTTAATATTAATCATCTTGGATAATGTGTATAAAGAGTTTTTGATATGGTCCTTTCCACGAAGTTCCAATTACCTCTCTGTCCATAATTGACATGTGAGCTGTTGCCTGCTGAGAAGAACCGTTTGTTTAATTGCAAATGCTCGGTATAGTAAATAGACTGAAGTTTAATTCATTCTAAAACGTTGAAAGGGCGAGTTTCTCCTTTAAATTTAACCGTCCAGCGAAAGTTTTGAAACATAATAAAATAGAGATGGATTTTCTTTAGTTCTATTTTTTTATTCAAACTTTTAAGCATTTTGACGCAATGCTTCAGTTTTGAAAAGGTTTAGCACCTGTTTCAGTAGTAGTTAGTAAGGTGACGTCCACTCAGCGTGGCTTTTTAGTCTTGCAAGCCTGTGAGGTTTTTATGAATGAACTGGAGCCTAACATTTTGGATTGTTTTCGTTTTCCTTTGTCTTTCTTTGAGATTTGTCTTTAATGTGGACTCGCGATGGTTTTTCTTAATGGAATAGCGCATAGCGAACCCAAATGACCTTGCGTATTTGTGAACTCTTTTTGAATGCCTACGAGCGTATGTGTTCGTCTCTAAAGAGTGTTAAGATTGCAACTTCAGCTGTAGGCGTACGTCGTAGGACGCGTCTTATTTCGTACCCGGATTTCCGACGGCCAAGCGGAAGGGAGACTTCCTATTTTAAATGGAGACATGCATACAGTTGTAAGCAACTACTCTGACTGGCGATTGTTCGGATGGAAATCGATTACAGCTTGAACATTGGCCATTTTGTCACATCGTTACTTATTCTTTGGCAGTTATCGGTACAGTGACGGTTGCAAGGATATTTCTTGAAAACGATAAGGTTCTTGCACCGTAGCTAAACTTTGTACATTAAAAGGGAAAATGCTTTTAAGTTTCTCTCTGTAAGAAGTGTTTTGACGATGAAAAACAGAGCTGAGTTTCATTACTTAAATTCTCTTAGGGCGTCTTCTTGTCGCGCAATTCACAGAGACCAGATCCAATTTCTTAGGTAGGTAGTTATTATAACAAATCGCCTTGCAACCCAATGCTTAAAATGCTGAATTGAAATTCGCATTATATGTTTTTTAGGTCTTTTTGCGCAGCAAGTCTATTGCTTTTCTTACGTACAGTTGTAAGCAACTTTTTTGTCTGGCGATTGCTCAGATGGAAATCGTTTCCATCTTGAAAATTTGCCATTTTGTCACATTTTTACTTATTCTTTGGTAGTAATCGGTACATATACAGGTTTCTTGTTGTTTCACAATTCAGAGAGAGCAGATCCAATAGCAAAGAGACCAATCTTAGTTGGGTATTTATTACAAAAAAAATTCTCCTTGCAACTCAATGTTTAAAATGCTTAATTGAAATTCAGTTTTCTATGTCAGTCTCTTGGTTTTTCTGTGCTGCGAGTCCATTGGTTTTCCAGCTAAATTCCGTTTCATAGAAGGTTTTGAAGGAATTACGATCGAAGGTTTTTTTTTGTTTGCCTTTCCAGCGAAACCAATTCCGATGTCGAAGAGGCCAATCTTTCCCTTTTACACGTTTCCTTGGTCTTTGTAGCACAGCTATTCCATTGCATTTTCTCACTTAATTTCGTGTCAAAAATCTTTGTATTACATTTTTAGTTAAAACTATCCTGTGCTTAAGGTCTTTTCTTATCTCATATTCTCGTTCATTCGAATTATACTCTTCATGTGTTTTTTACAATTTGGCGAATCTCTTGGTACCGCCAGCAATAAACAATAGGAATTAATGATGAATTTAGGAAAATAAAAAATATCGAAGCAAATTGAGCTACGAGAAAGGAAATTTCAGTGGTGTTTGTCATATACAGTATTGTACAAGGCAAAAAAGGAAAATAACAAGCTAAAAAAACTACTGAGGCAAATAAACGTTTATAGGCGGACTTCCTTTGTCTGATTGCCATGGTTTAACTTGTCAAATTATAAACATGAATTTTTCCTTTCGATGAAATATCTACATTAATTACCCCCTCCGTTAATTAGTTATCTTTCGTAACAGCCATCTGCTGTGACACGTTATGTAGATTGTTCTGATTAACTAAAGACTCATTGTTTATAAGTAGAGTGCAAACAAAAATTCAGTTTTATCGTTGGATTGAATTTGTATAGGTAATAGCATGATTTGTAGTGATATTTGGCATAAATACCATGAGTGATATTTTGAAATTGTTATACGTAATTTCACGAGCCGTTAGGCGAGTGAAATTTGAGACAATTTTGAAATATCACGAGTGGTATTTTTGCCAAATATCACGTACAAATCATGCTATTATTTGTTTATACCACTACCCGCAAAAGGTTTGTATAAATTTTCACATGTAGGTATTTCAAATTAAGCTGAAATACCACTGCTCTAAGCCAATCAAATTGCAGAAATCTCTCATGTAGTGGTATAAAAACATCGAATTGATTGTAGACAATATCAATCGGGTGAAGGGGAAAACAAGGGGAAGGTTTTGTGACGTAAGTATTGAAAACAAAACAATTAAACACCGTAATATATTGTATATGGTCCTTTTCCATTAATTTAAAATTACGTTTCTTTCCATAATTGAGATATGAGCTGTTCCCTGTGGAGAAGTACCGCTTGTTTAATTGAAAACGATCGGTGGATTTCTAGATCGATGGATCTGTAGATCGGTGCGGTAGTCCATACAGACTACATCGTCGCCAGTCCCCAATTGGGGCTAATCTGAAAGAAAGATGACGGAAGACAAGAAACGCCCGAAATATTAGGTTCCAGTCCTCGCTTGCATCTCCTTGAACTACGGAACAGGTGCTAAATTTTTGAAACTAAAAGCTTGAGTCCGATTGCTTAAAAGATGAAATAAAAGAGTAGAATTGAACAAAATGCATCATTATTTTATAATGTGGAAATCATATGCTGGTCGGATCAATTACAACAAAGAAACTCGCTCTTTCAACGTTTTACATAATTTAACGTTCTATCTTTATAAGCTCTTTCCCACCAAATGCTAAAGAAAATCAAACCATAAAATCAAAATTCAAATTCTTATTTGTTGTCCCTAGAGATTTACTATAATAGTAGTAGGGAGAAGCTGGTATATAATCTGTGTGATCATGTTCCTAATTCTCATGACCACTCCGTTTTCTACAGCAGAGATATTACAAGGAGAAATTTGATGCTGATCACACTTAGGGCTTGAAGGGTTAAGTACAGTTAGGTCATCACTTGACCGCAAAATCCTCATGACTTTGTTCTTGTGATAAATTCGTGAAAGTACTAACGGTTACCACTTTACAAGTCATGTGTCGTTTCCCAATTTCTCAACACCTTTTCCATTTTCTGTAAGACCTTCCTTTTTTGTTTTACATTTTTAATTTCAGTTTTGGCCTAAAGAACGTCCATTAGTTTTCTCACTACATTTCGTTTTCCAGTCTTTGCAAAAGAGACTGAAAAGACTTACAGTTGAAACTACCGAGAACTTTAGATCTTTTCTCATGTCGTATTCTCATCCATGCGAAATATTTTCGTTATTGTGTTTTTTACAATTTCGCGAATTTCTCGATACCGCCAGCAATAAACAAGAGGATTTAATGATGAATTCAGGGAAATCAAGAATAGCGAGGTAAATTGAACTACTAGAATTGAAATTTCAGAAGTGTTTGTCAAATACAATATTGTACTAGGCAAAAAAGGAAGATAACAAACTAGAAAAACAGCATAGATAAATAAAGCATTATAAGCAGACTTCCTTTGTCGAAGTGCCTCTCTTGTTTGCGCAGTTTGAAGCTGATTCGGAGTGTACATCTGATTTTGGTGGTATCTGACGACTTTGTAAATACGAACATATGCCACGGTTGTCAGAAAACAGCCTACGAGGGTAATTCCCACGGCTACAATTTCAATGCTTTTCGGAGGGGACATGTATGTAAACCTGAAGTAAAAAAGATAGGTTGTGTGTGAAGCTTTCTTTTACTTGAAGAATTTAAAATTTACTTGTCTTGAAATATCTCTTAGGTTATTTAGGCTCCAGAGTAAAGACTACCAATAGAAAGGAGAAGTGTGACGTCATGTTGCCATGGTAGCAAAAATTTTTGGATCACAACAATAGGGAGCTTAAGCAACGACGACGGCGACGGCAACAAGAGCGGCGAAAAAGCGATAAGTTCAGATAGCAAAACAACAACTTTAATCGCGCTTTTTTGTACATTTCTTAGCCGTCGTAGCACGACGGCTAAGACGACGACAAGCTGATTTTGACTGTAAAGCCCAAATAACCTTGCTCGTTTGTAAGCTCTTCCTCACTAAATGCACAAAAAATCAGAATTCTAGTGTATAAATATGGAACTGTCTTTCGCTCTCGATTGCCCAGATTTAAGTGAATCGCATCTTGAAAGTGACACGTTCGTCTCGTTCTTGTGTCTCCGACATCATTCAGTCAGTGGAATTTAAATGCTTTTTCTTGGCGAAGATCTGAGACCATTTTGTACAAGAACTAATCTATTTGGTTACATATTAACCCTTTAAATTGTAACATCTAAAATTCAAATTCTTATTTGTTGTCCCTATACGATTCCAATAATAGTAGTGGGGAGAAGTTGGTTAAAGAACCTGTGTGATTATGTCCATAATTCTCATGACCGCTCCGTTTTCTAAAGCAGAGATATTACATTTGATACAGATCATACTTAGGTTTTAAACGGTAAAGCACAGTTAAGCCATCGCTTGACAAAATTTTCATAGTAAAAACTGCAAGGGGTGACAGGCCGCACATTTTCACCGGCGTGAAACCTTTGAAAATTTTTTACATATTGCTTCAATGAGGACAATAACAACAATCTTTATTTGTACTCACTCTTGCTTAACACTAAATTACGACAATGAAAATATTGAAAGTAATATTAGAGTACTGGCTGCCTGGAATAACTATAGGGGCTAGAGGAGCCAGAGAGGAGAACTCTCTCAGGGATTTTACACTTGAAAAATTGTACGATAGCTGGGCTATTATGCTCGTTACGTTGATATATAGCGGACCAAAGAAAGGCTTGGTACAATCTATACTCAGCAGAGTAAAATGTGTAAATTTAGCACCATATGCAACAGACAATTTATTCAGTTCGTGTGCATTGCCGTTGAATTTTTTGTCCGCTTAAAATCGCGTAAAAGTAATATTTATCATTTTCCATAGCTTCTGTTATGCTAAGTATCCGCTTTTAATATACCCGTACAGTTGAGGTTTACGCGACCTCAGAGCACAATGTTTAGCTGTGCACAGCATCCATGCATTCTTTAAATTTGTCCAAATTAGACTCTAGTTGTTTTGGGTATTTATCGCACCTCTGGTGGAAGCATTATTTAAATACGTCATAATACTATGTCCTTTGAATGTCGTTTTTTTACTCAATCGCTTTGTGAATGTGACTGTACTTTATTAGAGGATAGTATTTAAAAGCTCGATATTCAAAATACCATAGTATTTACTTTGTTTACTGGCTTCTTTGTGCTACTACATAATATATGCAGTTAAATATGAGTTTACTAGCAAGACCGCGGTTTGGAATCTTACGATTCTCGTCAGTTGCTATGTGGTTGGATGGTTGAGGTGAACTCTGAACCATTCCGTATTGTTAGCCGTGATTTGGTAGGGGTTCATATATGCACCCTGGATCGTTTGGAGGGTCGAAAATGGTGCGGGTTGATTGGCTCCTTGCTAGCCAATCAGGTTGCTGTAGTTTCGATCCATCTTTTCTGAAAGCTCTAGACACTAGGTTGCTTTTTTATTAAGGTTAAAATTAGGAAAAAATAAGAGTCTTGCCTTGCTTTTTTGTAAAGTATACAAACATATCGTTTAAATGTATATCATGTATGATTGTTCCTCAAAGTGGCAAGGGATTATGAGTGAACAACTGTAACGGATGACAGACCTCACATATATGTCGGCGTGGAACCGTTGAGAACGTTGAGAAGTTTATTAGCCAGGTCTCGCTTCTCAATTTATCAACACTAGTTCCAGTTTCTAACAGAATATTCTTTTTCGTTTTACATTTCTCGTTTCCTTTGCACCAAAATAAGTCCATTGGTTTTCTTACCATATTTCGTTTTGCAGACATCGTAAAAGACACTGAAAAGACTTTCAGTTCAAACTATCCAGAGCTTTAAATCGTTTCTCATGTCACGTTCTCGTTCATGTGAAATAATTTCTTCACTGTGCTTTTTACACTTTGGCGATTTTCTCGGTACCGCCAGCAATAAACAAGAGGATTTAATGATGAATTCAGGGAGATCAAGAATATCGATGCGTAATTAGCTACGATAAACGAAATTTCAGAAGTATTTGTCAGGTACAGTATTGTTGTAGGCAAAAGAGGAAGATAACAAGCTAGAAAAACAAGGTAGACAAATATAGCATTATAGGCGGACTTTTTCTGTCGGAGTGTCTCCCTTGTTTGGGCATTTTGAAGCTGATTTTGGCTGTATATCTGATTCTGATGATATTTGACGACTTTGTAAATACGAACATATGCCACGGTTGTCAGAACATACCCTATCAGTAAAATGACTGCAGCTACTATTTCATTGCCTGTCGGAAGGAAAACGAATATGAAGGCGGTGAAACAACTTATTAACCATGAAGACACCAATGCTATATTAACATGTTTGGGTGTGATAAGCTCCTGATATCGCAGATGTAGCGAAACAGCGAGAAGTCTATCAAATGCGATGACAATAATATTCAGAAAAGATGCAGTGGCGAGAAGATTCATAAAGTAATTTTGCACACTCAAAACTGTTGGACAAAAGAAGGCTGTGTTGTTTCCACTTGATGCCATCTTCAAAATCGAGGCGCTGATAATAGCAGCCATAAGCTGCGAACACAGTCCAACTGCAAGATCAGAGAAAGCCAGACTTAGGAACAGCTTTTTCACAGTAGCTGGTATCGTTGAGGTCTTCATTAAGGCGCGAATAACTAAAAGATTTTCAAGAGTCGCCACGACAGAAAATACAAAGCTTAAAACACAAAAAGCAAGGGCGGAAGATCTTCTATGATGAACAAGTTTAACCAAGGACTTAAGCGCACGAGTGCAGAACTGTTCAGCCATGGTTTAACCTCTCAAATTGTATAGATGAATTTTTCCTTTTGGTAAAATATCTAGATTGATTACCCCCTCGGTTAATTAGCTACCTTTCATAAAAGCCATCTCCTGTGGCACGTTATTTAACCGGTTCATTAACTAAAGCTTTAGACTCAATGTTTATAGTTAGAGTGCATACAGAAATTCTTATTGTTGGTAAAAAATTTTAAGGGTTGAAACACCGAATCAAATTGTATAAAACAAGGCCAACTCAGAAAACAATGCAAGGGGAAGGTTTGCGAAATTAGTTTTGAAAACAAAACAATTAAACACCGCGATATATAGTCCTTTTCCATCAAGTTCCAATTATCTCTTTATCGTCCTCTCTGTCCCATAATTGACATGTGAGCTACTCCCTGCTAAGAGGAACTACTTCTTTAATTGAAAACGATCGGTATAAAAATAGAACGTTAAATTATGTAAAACGTTGATAGAGCGAGTTTCTTTTTCTTAACTGATCCGACCAGGAAATCATTTACAGATAATAAAATAATGATGGATTTGTTCAATTCTATTCTTTTATTTAAACTTCTTAGCAGTCTTCCAGTTTGAAACATTTAGCACTTGTTCCTTAGTTCAAGGTGTCGTCAGCGAGGCTTTTGAGTCTTCAAAGCCAGTGATGTTTTTAAAAAAGGACTGGAAACTAAATAGCCTCAACTGAGGACTCACGACAAGACATTCTGAGACATTTCCATTTTCCTACATGAAATTTCTATGTCTCTTGAAATTTCTGCTTGAGAAATGTCCATGAAAGTCTAAGTCTCTTCAATTTTTAAGAATAAAAGTTTATTACAACGAAAGGAGAAATCGAACCCGGAGCGATGAATCTGCAGGCCATCACCTATGCCGCTACGCCACTGAGGAATTGCTGGCGATTGATGGTTTGATTTGAAGATATATAGCAACAATCCTAACCCCAAATAGAAGCTAACCGTTTGTCGAGTCAGTGCTTAACCCTAATCACTATTCTCAGGGCTTAACCCTAGAAGTATTGATAGTCAATGCGGTTCCTTCCTTTGTATAGATATGCTTTGTGTATGAATCATAATGTGTCAACGTCATTTTGGAGTATGGAGATGAGTATTAACCCGAGCCCAATAACCTTGCTCGTTTGTAAGTCCTTCCCCACCAAATGCCAAAAAATCAGGATTCCAGTGTATAAATATGGAACTGTCTTTTGCTCTCGATTGCCCAAATTAAAATGATACGCATCTTGAAAGTGACACGTTCGTTACGTTCTTAAGTCTCCGACATCAGTCAGTGGAATTTAAAATGATTTTTCTTGGCGAAGAACTAAGACCATTTTGTGCAAGAATTATACTTGTCACATATTAACCCTTTAAATTGTAAATTCTCATTTGTTGTCCCTGTACATTTCTTATAATAATAGTTGGGAGAAGTTTTTAAAGAATCTGTGTGATCATGTGCATAATTCTCATGACCACTCCGTTTTCTAAAGCAGAGATATTACAAGGAGAACTTTGATGCTGATCAATCTTAGGGCTCAAAGGGCTAAGCACAGTTAGACCATCACATGACAAGATCCTTATAACTTTGTTCCTGTTATAACGGTGACCGCTTTACTAGTCATGTGTCGTTTCCCAATTTCTCAACACCATTTCCATTTTAATAATAATAATAATAATAATAATAATAATAATAATAATAATAATAATAATAATAGTAGTAGTAGTAGTAGTAGTAGTAGCAGTAGCAGTAGCAGTAGGGAACTTAAGATAAAGACGTTTTCGTGGCGACGGCGACCGGACTGGCAGAGCAATCCTGGAACAGAGGTAGCCGTCGCTTCTCTCCAAAATCGAACATTAAGATCGCAGTGAACTCACGAGGACGGCGCCTTGGAAGACTACCGAAGAGGAAAATATAGCTTCACATAAAGAACTAAGAGAATTAATGCTTAATTGCTTGCATGCAACAACAACAACTTTATTTCACTATTCCTACGTTAGGACGTGGTATTACCAACTATTCTAAACAATTTTCAATACATACGTTTCATTTATACGATACTCCAACGAAAAAAGTGAGCTAAAAACACACAATTAAAATAGCGGAGTTCATATTTTTTGTCCGGATACTTTCATTTGGCTCGTAGGACAATTTTGTCCATGTAAAGCTCACTTACGGTTTGCTGTTTGCCATATTGGATCAGGTTGCATCTTGACTCTGTGACATGAAACATAGAAACATTATAAAGATGTAAGTTTAGATAACAGAGCTTGGAAATCGAGCTTGAAACGTGACTGATAGAAAACAAGGACAATTTAAGGACGATAATCTGCAAAATTCTGGTTGCTAAATGCAACAAACCTGACTGAAATGAGAGTTAAATACTCACGTTCTCGCCACAACGCCAAACAGACCAGTTTCACGTTGCCGACGGGAGCACGACGGCAATGTGATGAGCACGAGCATGCGGAATTTGGGACAAATCATGACGTCTCGTCCGGTTGAAGTTGCCGTCGCCCCGAAAACGTCTCCATCTTAAGTTCCCTAGTAGCAGCAGTAGTAGCAGTAGTAGTAGTAGTAGTTGTAGTAGTAGTTGTAGTAGTAGTGGTAGTGGTCGTCGTCGTCGTCGTCGTCGTCGTCGTCGTCGTCGTCGTCGTCGTCGTCGTCGTCGTCGTCGTCGTCGTCGTCGTCGTCGTCGTCGTCGTCGTCGTCGTCGTCGTCGTCGTCGTCGTCGTCGTCGTCGTCGTCGTCGTCGTCGTCGTCGTCGTCGTCGTCGTCGTCGTCGTCGTCGTCGTCGTCGTCGTCGTCGTCGTCGTCGTCGTCGTCGTCGTCGTCGTCGTCGTCGTCGTCGTCGTCGTCGTCGTCGTCGTCGTCGTCGTCGTCGTCGTCGTCGTCGTCGTCGTCGTCGTCGTCGTCGTCGTCGTCGTCGTCGTCGTCGTCGTCGTCGTCGTCGTCGTCGTCGTCGTCGTCGTCGTCGTCGTCGTCGTCGTCGTCGTCGTCGTCGTCGTCGTCGTCGTCGTCGTCGTCGTCGTCGTCGTCGTCGTCGTCGTCGTCGTCGTCGTCGTCGTCGTCGTCGTCGTCGTCGTCGTAGCAGTAGTAGCAGTAGTAGCAGTAGTAGCAGTAGTAGCAGTAGTAGCAGTAGTAGCAGTAGTAGCAGTAGTAGCAGTAGTAGCAGTAGTAGCAGTAGTAGCAGTAGTAGCAGTAGTAGCAGTAGTAGTAGTAGTAGTAGTAGGCTTTTATGGCGCATTTAAAGAATTCTCAATACGCTTACAATAGTAAATATAGTCTAAGTGAAACTATATATAGTAATTATTCCTAAAAAGAAAAGTTTTCAAACGTTGCTTAAAAGTCGAAACAGATTCAGAGTTTTTGATATTATCTGGTAGACTGTTCCAGATTATCGGTGCATAATATGAAAATGAGCGATGTCCATAAGCCACGGTATTATGGAATTATGCAATCTATTAGGTGAGCGGAGTAAACGAGCCGGCTGATATTTGAGAAGGAATGAAGTCAAATAGTAAGGAGCTAAATCGTTTAAAATTTTAAGTGTTAAAAGCAATATTTTAAAATCTATGTGTATGACAAGAGAAGCCAGTTTTGTAATAGACTATTCTTTTTCGTTTTACATTTTTCATTTTCTTTTGGCCTAATGCAAGTCCATTAGTTTTCTTACTAAATTTCGTTTTCCAGACTTCGCAAAGACACTGAAAAGACTTTCAGTTCAAAATACCCAGAGCTTTAATTCCTTCCTTATGACATGTTCTCGTTTATGTGAAATATTTGCTTTGCTGTTCTTTTTACACTTTGACGAATCTCTGGGTACCGCCAACAATAGACAAAAGGATTTAATGATGAATTCAGGTAAATCAAGAATATAGACGCAAAATGAGCTACGAGAAATGAAATTTCCGAAGTGTTTGTCGAATACAATATTGCGGAAGGCAAAAAAGGAAGATAACAAGCTAAGAAAACTACTGAGACAAATAAACTACATAAGCGGATTTTCTTTGTCTGAGTGCCTCCCTTTGTTTGAGCATTTTGAAGCTGATTTTGACCGTATATCTGATTTTAATGATATTTGACAACTTTGTAAATACGAACATATGCCAAGGCTGTCAGAACATATCCTTGTTGAGGTTAAGGCACGGATGACTAAAAGATTTCCTAGAGTCGCCACGAGGGAAAATACAAAGTTTAAAACACAGAAACCAAGGCAGAAACCTCTTCTGTGGGAAACCAGTTTAATCCAATAATCCAGAAATGGAGGGCAGGTCTGTTAAGCCATAGTTTTACTTGTCACAATATGCCTGTTTTTGTCTTGGTTAAAACTGATATCTACCTTTAGTACCCACTCCTTTTATTAGCCTTTATCCTCATCGGCCATCTGCTGTTGCGCGTAATAAATCCGGTTCATTAACTAAAGCCTTAGACTTAATGTTAGAGGGAGAGTGCAAACAGAAATTCAGTGTTGTTGTTGGTATAGATTTTTAAGGGTTGAAACACCGAATCAAATTGTATAAAACAAGGCCAACCCAGAAAACAATGCAAGGGGAAGGTTTTGCGAAATTAGTATTGAAAACAAAACAATTCAACACCGCAATATATAGTCCTTTCCATAAAGTTCCAATTATCTCTCTCGGTCCATAATTGACATGTGAGCTGTTGCCTGCTGAGAAGAACCGTTTGTTTAATTGAAAATGCTCGGTATAGAAAATAGAACTTTGAAAGGGCGAATTTTCCCTCTAAATTTAACCGTCCAGCGAAATTTTTGAAACATGATAAAATATAGATGGATTTCGTGTAGTTGTATTTTTTTACTTAAAATTTTAAGCACTTCGATGCAATGCTTCAGTTTTGAAAAGTTTAGCACCTGTTTCAATAGTAGTTAGTAAGGTGACGTCCACTCAGCGTGGCTTTTTAGTGTTGCAAGCCGGTGAGGTTTTTATAAATGGACTGGAGCCTAACATTTTGGATTGTTTTCTTATTCCTTCGTCTTTCTTTGAGATTTGTCTTAAATGTGGACTCGCGAGGGTTTTTCTGAATGGAATAGCGCACAGCGAACCCAAATGACCTTGCTTATTTGTAAACTCGCAACGGCTTTTTTGAATGGAATAGCGCACAGCGAACCCAAATGACCTTGCTTATTTGTAAACTCTTTTCGAATGCCAACGAGTAGATGTGTTCGTCTCTAAAGAGCCTCAATATTGCAGCTTCCGCGCGGATAACTAAAAGATTTGCTATAGTCGTCACCAGCGAAAATACAAAGTTTAATACACAGAAAGCAAAGAAGAAACTTCTCCTGAGGCGAACAATGAGAGAATTGGTAACAAAAATCCAGCATTCGAGTGCAGTACTGATCAACCATGGTTTAACTTGCTAGATTATATGCGTGAAGTTTTCCCTTTCGATGAAACACTGTATTGATAACTCCTCCATTTATTAGCTACCTTTCAAATAAGCCATCTGCTGTGACACGTCATATGGCCGGTTCATTAACTAAAGTCTTAGACTCAATGTTTATAGGTAGAGTGCAAACAGTCTGATCGTTGGTACAAATTTCAAGGGTTGAAACACTGTATGAAATTGTAGGAAACAAGGCCAATTCAGAAAACAAGGAGAAGGTTTGCGACATAAGTAATGAAAACAAAACAATTAAACACCGCAATATATAGTCCGTTTTCATCAAGTTCCAATTACCTCTCTGTCGATAATTGACATGTGAGCTGTTCCCTGCTAAGTAGAACCGCTTGTTCAATTGAAAATGCTCGGTGTAACGTTGAAAAGGCGAGTTATTTTCTCTTTAATAATTCATCCGTTCAGCAAATGATTTACACATAAAATGATGATGCATTTTATTTAATTCTATGCTTTTATTAAAACTTATAAGGAATCTGACGTAAGTTTTCAGTTAGCATTTTTCTCGTAGTTCAAGGTGTTGTCGGCGAGGCATTTAAGTCTTCAAAATCGGTTAGGTTCCTGAAAAAGGACTGGAACCTAATATTTCGGGCTCTTCTCGTCCTCCTCCTTCTTTGTTTTAGATAAGCCTTAACTGGGGACTCACGACAATGTAGTCTGCAATTCTTCTAAAATTCCAACGAGTATTTGTGTTCGTCTCTAAAGAGCCTCAACATGGAAACTTTCGCTTTAGGCTGACGCCGTAGGACGCGTCTTATCTCGTACCCAGATTTTCCACGGTCAAGCGAAAGAGAGACTTCGTATTTTAAATCGAGGCATACGTACAGTTGTAAGAAACTTTTTTGTCTGGCGATTGCTCAGATAGAAATCGTTTCCATCTTGAAAAGTAGCCATTTTTTCACATTTTTACTTATTCTTTGGTAGTAATCGGTACATACAGAGTTTTAAGGATATTTTTTGAAAGCTTTCAGCAGTTCTGTCCATAAAAAAGGGAAAATCCTCACAGGTTTGTCTTTTTAAGAAGTTAGTTGACGGTGAAAAGGTAATTGAGTTTCATTAAGTAGGTGTCCTAAATGTTTCTTGTTGTCTCAAAATTCAGAGAGAGCAGACCCCATAGCGAAGAGACCAGTCTTAGATATTTAAAAAAATCGCCTTGCAACCCAATGTTTAAAATGCTTAATTACAATCTCTCAGTCTTTTTGCGCTGCAAGTCCATTGGTTTTCCAGCTAAATTTCATTTCGTTGAAGTTATAGAAGGAGTTAAGATCAAAGGTGTGTTTTTGTTTCTCCTTTCAGAGAGACCAATTCCGATGCCGAAGAGGCCAATCTTTTTTTTAACCTTTCCTTGGTTTTTAGGCGAAGAAAGTCCATTATATTTTCTTCCCCTCAGTTTCGTTTTGTAAAACTTCGCACCACATCTTTTAGTTAAAACTATCTTGAGATTAAGGTCCTTACCTATGTCATATTCTCGTTCATGCGAATTATTTTCTTCACTGTGTTTTTTACAATTTGGCGCGAATCTCTCGGTACCGCCAGCAATAAACAAGAGGATTTAATGATGAATTCAGGAAAATTAAGAAAACCGAAGCAAATTGAGCTACGAGAAACGAAATTTCAGTGCTGGTTGTCGTGTACAGTATGGTACAAGGAAAATAAGGAAAATAACAAGCTAAGAAAACTACAGAAACAAATAAACTATTATAAGCGGATTTTCTTTGTCTGAGTGCCTCCCTTGTTTGAGCATTTTGAAGCTGATTTTGACTGTATATCTGATTCTGATGATATTTGACAACTTTGTAAATACGAACATACCCCATGGTTGTCAGAACATATCCTATAACGGAAATAACGCCAACTGCCATTTCAATGCCTTTCGGGAGGAAAATATATAGGAAGGCTGACACGCAACTTGTTAACCATAAAGACACCAACACTACTGTAACACGTCTGGGCGTGACAAGCTCCTGATATCGCAGATGGAGCGAAATAGCGAGAAGTCTATCAAATGCAATGACAATAATATTCAGGAAAGATGCAGCGGCCAGAAGATACAGTAAATATGAACGCACGATCTCTAAAACTGTTGGACAAAAGAAGGCTAAGTCGTTTCCACTTGATACCATCTTCAACGTCACTGTACTGACAATAGCGGTCATTAGCTGTGGACACAATCCAACTGCAAGATCAGAGAAAGCCAGACTTAGAAACAGCTTCTTGACGTTGGCTGGTAGCGTTGAGGTCTTCATTAAGGCGCGGATGACTAAAAGATTTCCTAGAGTCGCCACGAGGGAAAACCCAAAGTTTAAAACACACAAACCAAGGAAGAAACTTCTCCTGTGGGAAACCAGTTCAATCCAACGATACAGAAATCGATTGCAGGTCTGTTCACCCATTGTTTAACTTGTTACATTATATACATGTATTTGTCGTGGATAAAACTGATATCTACGTTAATTACCCTCTCGGTTTATAAGCTACTTTTTACATCGGCCATCTGTTGTAGCGCGTAAGAAGGCCAGTTTGTTAATTAAAGCCTTAGAATTAATGTTATAGGTCGAGTGTAATCAGAAATTCAGTGTTAATGTTGGTATAAATTGAAAGGGTTGAAACACCGAATCAAATTGTATAAAACAAGGGCAACCCAGAAAACAATGGAAGGGGAAGGTTTTGCGACACAAGTATTGTAAACAAAACAATTAAATGTTAATCAATGTTAATATTAATCATCGTGGATAATTTGTATAAAGAGTTTTTGGTATGGTCCTTTCCATGAAGTTCCAGTTATCTCTCTGTCCATAATTGACATGTGAGTTGTTGCCTGCTGAGAAGAACCGTTTGTTTAATTGCAAATGCTCGGTATAGTAAATAGACTGAAGTTTAATTCATTGTAAAACGTTGAAAGGGTGAGTTTCTCCTTTAAATTTAACCGTCCAGCGAAAGTTTTGAAACATAATAAAATAGAGATGGATTTTCTTTAGTTCTATTTTTTTATTCACCTTTAAGCATTTTGACGCAATGCCTCAGTTTTGAAAAGGTTTAGCACCTGTTTCAGTAGTAGTTAGTAAGGTGACGTCCACTCAGCGTGGCTTTTTAGTCTTGCAAGCCTGTGAGGTTTTTATAAATGAACTGGAGCCTAACATTTTGGATTGTTTTCGTCTTCCTTCGTCTTTCTTTGAGATTTGTCTTTAATGTGGACTCGCGATGGTTTTTCTTAATGGAATAGCGCACAGCGAACCCAAATGACCTTGTGTATTTGTAAACTCTTTTTGAATGCCTACGAGCGTATGTGTTCGTCTCTAAAGAGTGTTAAGATTGCAACTTCCGCTGTTGGCGTACGTCGTAGGACGCGTCTTATTTCGTACCCAGATTTCCGACGGCCAAGCGGAAGGGAGACTTCCTATTTTAAATGGAGACATGCATACAGTTGTAAGCAACTACTTTGACTGGCGATTGTTCGGATGGAAATCGATTACAGCTTGAACAATGGTCATTTTGTCACATCGTTACTTGTTCTTTGGCAGTTATTGGTACAGTGACGGTTGTAAGGATATTTCTTGAAACGATAAGGTTCTTGCAGCGTAGCTAACTTTGTACATTAAAAGGGAAAATGCTTTTAAGTTTGTCTCTGTAAGAAGTGTTTTGACGATGAAAAACAGAGCTGAGTTTCATTACTTAATTTCTCTAAGGGCGTCTTCTTGTCGCTTAATTCACAGAGACCAGAACCAATTTCTTAGTTAGGTAGTTATTATAACAAATCGCCTTGCAACCCAATGTTTAAAATGCTGAATTGAAATTCACATTATATGTTTTTTCGGTCTTTTTGCGCTGCAAGTCTATTGGTTTTCTTGCTCAATTCCATTTCGTAGAATTGAATTAGACCAATCTCTCTTTTACACGTTTCTTTTAGCACAGCAAGTCCATTGCATTTTCTCATTTAATTTCGTTTCATAAAACTTCGCATTACATTTTTAGTTAAAACTATCCTGAGCTTAAGGTCTAAAGGAGTTTCCACGAGGGAAAATGCGAAGTGCAAAACACAGAAAGCAAGCCAGGAAGTTCTCCTGAGGCAAACAAATTTGAACCAAATATCTTGGGCTCGAGTGCAGTACTGTTCAGCCATGATTTAAATTTCCAAATTAGAAACATGAATTTTTTTTTTCGATAAAATATCTATGCTAATTACCTTTCCGTTTGTCATACAAGGTTAAAACACAGAAAGCAAAGAAGAAACTTCTTCTGAGGCGAACAGTTAGAGAATTGGTAACAAAAAATTACCTTTCATATAAGCCATCTGCTGTGTCACGTCATATAACCGGTTCATCAGCCAAAGCCCAAGACTCAATGTTTGTAGGTAGAGTGCAAGCAGAAATTTATTCTGATCGGTGATATAAATTTTAAGGGTTGAAATACTGAGTTAAATTGTAGAAAACAAGGCCAATTCAGAAAACAACGGGAACGCCGGTTTTGCGACATTAGTATTGAAAACAAAACAATTAATCACCGCAATATATAGTCCGTTTTCATCAAGTTCCAATTACCTCTCTGCCCATAATAGACATGTGAGCTGTTCCCTGCTAAGTAGAACTTCTTTAATTGACAACGCTCGTTGTAAGCTTGAATGGGCGATTTTTTTCTCTTTAATAATTCATCCGACCAGCAAATGATTTACACATAAAATAGTGATAGATTTTATTGAATTCTATACTTTTATTTAAACTTATAAGGAATCTGACGTACGTTTTCAGTTGGCATCTTTTTGGTAGTTCAAGGTGTCGTCGACAAGGCGGTTGAGTCTTCAAAGTCGATAAGGTTTCTGAATGAAAAAGGACTGGAACCTAATACTCGTCCTTCTTCTTTCTTTGAGATTAGCCTCAATTGGGACTCGCGACAATGTAGTCTGAAATTCTTCTCAAATGCCAACGAGTGTCTGTGTTCTTCTCTAAAGAGCCTCAACATGGAAACTTTCGCTTTAGGCTTACGTCGTAGGACGCGTCTTATCATGTACCCAGATTTCCCACGGTCAAGCGAAAGAGAGACTTCGTATCGGTTAAAATCGAGACATACGTGCAGTTGTAAGCAACTTTTTTGTCTGGCGATTGCTCAGATGGAAATCGTTTCCATCTTGAAAGTTTGCCATTTTGTCACATTTTTACTTATTCTTTGGTAGTAATCGGTACATGTACAGTTTCATTAAGTAAGTGCCCTAAAGGTTTCTTGTTGTTTCACAATTCAGAGAGAGAGCAGATCCAATAGCAAAGAGACCAATCTTAGTTGGGTATTTATTACAAAAAAAAATCGCCTTGCAACTCAATGTTTAAAATGCTTAATTGAAATTCAGTTTTTTTGTCAGTCTCTTGGTCTTTCTGCGCTGCGAGTCTATTGGTTTTGCAGCTAAATTCCGTTTCGTAGAAGTTGTAGAAGGAATTAAGATCAAAGGTGTCTTTTTGTTTGTCTTTCCAGCGAAACCAATTCCGATGTCGAAGAAGCCAATCTTTCCCTTTTACACATTTCCTTGGTCTTTGTAGCACAGCAAGTCCATTGCATTTTCTCACTTAATTTCGTGTCAAAAAAACTTTGCATTACATTTTTAGTTAAAACTATCCTGTGCTTAAGGTCTTTTCTTATGTCATATTCTCGTTCATTCGAATGATATTCTTCACTGTGTTTTTTACAATTTGGCGAATCTGTCGGTACCGCCAGCAATAAACAATAGGATTTAATGATGAATTTAGGAAAATAAAAAATATCGATGCAAATTGAGCTACGAGAAACGAAATTTCAGTGGTGTTTGTCATATACAGTATTGTACAAGGCAAAAAAGGAAAATAACAAGCTAAAAAAACTACTGAGACAAATAAACTATTATAGGCGGACTTCCTTTGTCTGATTGCCTCCCTTGTTTGGGCATTTTGAAGCTGATTTTGACTGTATATCAAGCTGATTCTGATGATATTTGACAACTTTGTCAATACGAACATACGACACGGTAGTTAGAACATATCCTATAACGGAAATAACGCCAGCTACCATTTCAATTTCATTGGGAAAGAAAATATATAGGAAGGTGAGGACTCAACTTATTATCCATACAGATACACAACACTGTTGTGATACGTCTGGGCGTGACAAGCTCCTGATATCGGAAAAAATACATACAAAATACATACTTTATTGACTTTCCTCATAGAGGCTTTTCAAAGACAATAATTACATTACAACGATAAAAGATAAAAATTCCTACAATAAAGACCTAGTAAGTTAAGGACGCTAACAACTATTACAAAATTATATTATTAGAATTATAATCAAATACATTAATTTAAAACCTACTAAAAAACCCTGAGAAAAAATATTTACAGTAAAAATTCAATTGACGTGATAAAATACTTATTGCATCCATAAAATCCTTGACGAGTCTACGCGTCAGATTAAACTTAAAAGCAGACACTGACTCAAGAGTTTTGAGACTGCAATCCATTGAGTTCCAGATGCTAACTATTCTATAATAGAAAGTTCTCTGACCACTAGCAGTCTTGAAAAGTGGAATGTTCAGCATCTGACTATTTCTTGTGGCACGTCCGCTGATATCTCCTCGCTTAATGAACTGGGAGGAAAGGTACTCCGGCGCTTGAGATGTTAGGCATTTAAAGGCCATAATAGCGTTCCTAAAGTATAACTGAGTTTCTACTGGTAGCCATTTAAGCTCTTTTAAGACTGGTGTGATGTGATCATATTTGCGCGTATTAGTCGCAATTCGAGCAGCAAAGTTCTGAATGCTTTGTAATTTACTTACATTACTTTTCGATGTATTCGCCCATACGTTCGAACAATAAAAAAGTTTACTAAAAACTAGAGCATTTATAACAGTTAATAGGGTGCGTTTGTCGAAAACATGCCTTGTGCGGCTTATTTGACTGAGACTAGACATACAGGAAGAGACAGTTTTGGTAATGTGTTCGTCATATGTTAGGTAAGCGTCCAAAATCACCCCAAGGTCTTTCACGGTGTGTTCCGGTACGAGTTCTCTTCCCATGAAAGTGAGGCTGCGAGTGGTCATTCTGGAATGCATTTGCTTGCTACCAAACACCATAAGTTTAGTTTTGCTTGGGTTCAACAATAAAAGGTTGTTAGAACACCACTGGCCTATTCTATGCAAGTCATCGCTTAAATCAGCAAAGGCGTTTACAGCATCTTTCATTTTGAAGGATATAACTAGCTTAGTGTCGTCTACATAGCTCTGGACGTTGCATTTCTGTGGTGCTAAGGAAAGATCATTAGTGTATATGCTGAATAAAAGTGGTCCGAGTATACTTCCTTGTGGGACGCCGCAGTTAATGGGCAAGGGCTCTGACAATGTTGAATGGATTCGCACCACTTGTCGTCTATCATTAAGGTAGCTGCAAAACCACTGGATAACTGGGTTCGAGGCGCCTACGTCTTGCAATTTCAAGATTAGGGTTTCGTGATTGACGCTGTCGAAGGCCTTGCTCATGTCTAAAAACACTGCCGAAGTCAACATCTTCTGGTCTATCGCTCTAAGAATAGTGTCAGTTGTTTCTATGACAGATGTTTCCGTCGAATGCCATTTTTTGTTGCCGCTTTGGGTGATTGTTAACCTATCATTTAATTGCAAATAAGAAGTGAATTGATTGTGTACGACCCTTTCACAAACTTTTGATAAAACCGGTAAAAGCGAAATTGGTCTGTTGTTATTCGCCAATTCATGGTTTTCAGCTTTAGGGAGAGGTGTTACTTCGGCTAATTTCCAGATAGTGGGAAATTTGCATGTCTCAATAGACGTGTTTATAATAGACGTGATTACTGGAAGGATCGGGGCAAGGCAGTCCTTTAAAACACGAACAGAGATCTTGTCGATCCCTGGGGCTTTGTTTGATGGCATTGAAGATATTATGCGTTTGATCTCGCCACTGCCTATGGTATTCAAATGAAACTGCTCGCACAAAGGGTATTGTCTTGGAGCAAAATAATTTCGGTTGAGTGTTATGTTGCATTCATTAGCCAATGACTGGATTTTGTCAACAGAACTCTGGCCAACTGAAACGAAAAACCGATTAAACTCGTCAGCTACAACTTTGTTATCCTTGCTGAAAATTCGCTGGGATGTGGATTTTTTGGGGATTATGTGGCGGATTGCTTTCCAAATACTGTTTGTATTGCTTGGGTTCCTTTGAATCTGTTCTGTAAAAAATTCTCGTTCAGCAATTTTAATTTCTCTTTTAACCTCCTGCCTTAGGTTTCTGTAAGCCGTCCAAGCCATAGGGTCGTTGCGTTTTCTTGCTTCTTTCCGCCAATTGTCTCTTGTTTTCATCAATGCGCGTATGTTGTCAGTTATACATGGATTGGGTTTGCCGCGGACTTTAAACGTTTTAATCGGGGTATGCTGGTCAAGTATTGAAGAAAAAAGCAAATTGAATACATGAAGCTTGTCTTCGACATCATCGAAAACATCAATTATTGACCACGGTGCCTTTGAAACATCATCATAAAAGGCGTCAGCCTTGTAATGCTTGTAGCTTCTGGTAGTAATATAAACAGGCTTAGAGCGCTCCTTCTTTAGTTTTAATGTGATGTAGACTAGGTCATGATCACTGATCGAGCTTTCCAAAACCATAACATTAAGAACTTGCTTTGTATCTGAAGCCAAGATTACGTCCAAAATCGAGCTAGTAGTTTCCGTTACGCGTGTTGGCCTAGTGATAAGTTGTGAGAGATTGTAGGAACGGCAGAAATTCAGTAAGGCTTTAGCCTCGGGATTGTCACTACTCTCAAGACGACAATTCAAATCTCCAAGCAGGTAAATAGGCACATTGAACGACGAAGCGTAGACAAAGGATTCTATTAGGTCAGAATCAAAACATGACAGTGGAGTATTTGGTGGTCTATATGCCGTGCATAAGATAAACGATTTCATGCTCTTAACCTGGATTTTTAGCCACAGTTGTTGGAAACCAGATGGTGCGGTAAGTGAGATATCGCTTAAATACTCGGTTTTGAAGTTTCGCGAAACATATGCACAAACGCCGCCACCTCTGCTATTCTGACGATCGAGACGATAGATGACATAACCGGGGATTTCAATTTCAAGGTCTTGAACTGTGCTATTCAGCCATGTTTCGGACACAGTAAATATATCAAACCTGTTGGTTAACACTGTTTCTTTTACAAGGACGTAATGATCTCGGCATTTGAGAGAGCGAACATTAAGGTGTGCTATGCTCACGTTGCTATTCGTTTTGCCAGAACCATTTGTAGAATGATTCAGTGCGGGTCCAGGATTGGTTTCCACATCGTGTAGTAATTGTAAAATTGGTCTAAAAGCAGAAGTCGAGTTATCGTAGTAAGCCGTGGTTGCCTTTGATCTTTTGACCCGAGTAGAGACATTCATAACGGTCTTCCAAGCTGTGACTCGTGGCCTTCGGTGAAGAAATGTCCAACGTTTGGCTTTCAGTCGACAGGGAGGCATAAAACATAACTCGCGGTACTGAATTTCGGTCAATGTTTCATCCCAGTTATCCTGAGATAAAGTGATAATATATAACAAGAGAGCAAGAACCAGAAAACGAGAACTCGTGACAAGACGTCTGTCCGCCATCTTGTTCCCTACATCTAAAAAATGGAGCGAAACAGCGAAAAGTCTATCAAATGCAATGAAAATAGCATTCAAAAAAAAATCCAGCGACGAGAAGATAGATAAATTAAGAAAGCACGTTTAAAACTGTTGGACAAAGGCAGGCTAAGTTGTCTCCTCTTGAAGCGATCTTCCACACCACGGCATAGATAATAGCGTCCATTAGCTGCGGTAACAACGCCACGAGGAAAAATGTTAAGGGTGAAGCATAGAGTGGACGGATGAAAGACCTGCTGTGGTGAACAAGTTTTAACAAGGAATCCAGCATTTGACTACAGTACCGTTCAGCCATGGTTTAACTTGTCAAATTATAAACATGAATTTTTCCTTTCGATGAAATATCTACATTAATTATCCCCTCCGTTAATTAGTTACCTTTCATAACAGCCATCTGCTGTGACACGTTATATAGATGGTTCTGATTAACTAAAGACTCATTGTTTATAGGTAGAGTGCAAACAAAAATTCGGTTTTATCGTTGGATTGAATTTTAAGGGTTAAAACATCGAATTGATGGTAGACAAGATTAATCGGGTGAAGGGGGAAACAAGGGGAACGTTTTGTGACGTAAGTATTGAAAACAAAACAATTAAACATCGAAATATATTGTATATGGTCCTCTTCCAATAATTTAAAATTACGTTTCTTTCCATAATTGAAATATGAGCTGTTCCCTGTGGAGAAGAACCGCTTGTTTAATTAAAAACGATCGGTGGGTTTCTAGATCGATGGATCTGTAGATCGGTGCGGTAGTCCATACAGACTACATCGTCGCCAGTCCCCAATTGGGGCTAATCTGAAAGAAAGATGACGGAAGACAAGAAACGCCCGAAATATTAGGTTTCAGTCCTCGCTTGCATCACCTTGAACTACGGAACAGGTGCAAAATTTTTGAAACTAAAAGCTTGAGTCCGATGCTTAAAAGTTGAAATAAAAGAGTAGAATTGAACAAAATGCATCATTATTTTATAATGTGTAAATCATGTGCTGGTCGGATCAATTACAACAAAGAAACTCGCCCTTTCAACCTTTTACATAATCTACCGTTCTATCTTTATAAGCTCTTTCCCACCAAATGCTACAGAAAATCAAACCATAGAATCAAAATTCAAATTCTTATTTGTTGTCCCTAGAGGTTTACTATAATAGTAGTAGGGAGAAGCTGGTAAAGAATCTGTGTGATCATGTTCCTAATTCTCATGACCACTCCGTTTTCTAAAGCAGAGATATTACAAGGAGAAATTTGATGCTGATCACACTAAGGGCTTGAAGGGTTAAGTACAGTTAGGTCATCACTTGACCGCAAAATCCTCATGACTTTGTTCTTGTGATAAATTCGTGAAAGTGATAACGGTTACCACTTTACAAGTCATGTGTCGTTTCCCAATTTCTCAACACCTTTTCCATTGTCTATTAGACCTTCCTTTTTTGTTTTACATTTTTAATTTCAGTTTTGGCCTAAAGAAAGTCCATTAGTTTTCTCACTACATTTCGTTTTCCAGTCTTTGCAAAAGAGACTGAAAAGACTTACAGTTGAAACTACCGAGAACTTTAGATCTTTTCTCATGTCGTATTCTCATCCATGCGAAATATTTTCGTTATTGTGTTTTTTACAATTTCGCGAATTTCTCGATACCGCCAGCAATAAACAAGAGGATTTAATGATGAATTCAGGGAAATCAAGAATAGCGAGGTAAATTGAACTACGAGAATTGAAATTTCAGAAGTGTTTGTCAAATACAATATTGTACTAGGCAAAAAAGGAAGATAACAAACTAGAAAAACAACATAGATAAATAAAGCATTATAAGCAGACTTCCTTTGTCGAAGTGCCTCTCTTGTTTGCGCAGTTTGAAGCTGATTCGGAGTGTACATCTGATTTTGGTGGTATCTGACGACTTTGTAAATACGAACATATGCCACGGTTGTCAGAAAACAGCCTACGAGGGTAATTCCCACGGCTACAATTTCAATGCTTTTCGGAGGGGACATGTATGTAAAGGCGAGGATGCAACTTATTATCCATACAGACACCAACACTACTATAACACGTTTGGAAGTGACAAGCTCCTGGTATCGCAGATGGAGCGAAACAGCGAGAAGTCTGTCAAATGCAATGACAGTAACATTCAGAAAAGATGCGGTGGCGGGAAGATACGTGAAATAAGAATGCAAGTTTAAAACTGCAGGGCAAAAGGTGGATAAATTGTCTCCACTTGATGCCGTCTTCAATATCAAGGCACTGATAATAGCCTTCATTAGCTGCGAACACAGTCCCACTGCAAGGTCAGTGAAAGTCAGACTTAGAAACAGCTTCTTGACGGTGGCTGGTATCGTAGAAGCCTTCGTTAACGCGCGGATGACTAAAAGATTTTCAAGAGTAGCCACGAGAGAAAATACAAAGTTTAAAACACAGAAAGCAAAAAAGAAACTTCTCCTTTGGCTAACAAGTTGTACCAAAAAATCCAGCATTCGAGCGCAGTACTGTTCATCCATGTTTTAAATTGTAATATTATATAGATAAACTTTTCCTTTCGCGAAATGCAAATAAAGGGGGGAGTTACCATGGCAACCTCCCACGGGTCACTCCCCCTGTCACCTGTCACACTGATCTCTCAGTGGGGAATAAAGAACACAAAAGAACTTACCCTAAACGTGACCCTAGGAGTTTCGAAGAACCAAGAGGCGGGGGGACGAACAAAAGGCAAAAAAGCAGCAAAGGCAACTCGAAGAAAGCCACAAGGGTAAAACTACGTGGCAATGGCTTGAATGCGCATGCGCAACGCGATCTCCTGCTGACAACAGAAAATCTTTCAATTAACTATGATTAATTGATAATCTCATTATAACCGACTTAACGAACTTGCGGTTTCTAAACTTTGAGAAAGGCGAAACATGTCAATCAATCTTGATTATGTTGCGTGGGAAAATAGGATTCAGTAAACCTGAAGTAAAAAAGATAGGTTGTGTGTGAAGCTTTCTTTTACTTGAAGAATTTAAAATTTACTTGTCTTGAAATATTTCTTAGGTTATTTAGGCTCTAGAGTAAAGACTACCAATAGAAAAGAGAAGTGTGACGTCATGTTGCCATGGTAGCAAAATTTTTGGATCACAACAATAGGGAGCTTAAGCAACGACGACGGCGACGGCAACGAGAACGGCTAAAAAGCGATAAGTTTAGATAGCAAAACAACAACTTTAATCACGCTTTTTTGTTCATTTCTTAGCCGTCGCAGCACGACGGCTAAGACGACAAGCTGATTTTGACTGTAAAACCCAAATGACCTTGCTCATTTGTAAGCTCTTCCTCACTAAATGCACAAAAATCAGAATTCTAGTGTATAAATATGGAACTGTCTTTCGCTCTCGATTTCCCAGATTTAAGTTAATCGCATCTTGAAAGTGACACGTTCGTCACGTTCTTGTGTCTCCGACATCATTGAGTCAGTGGAATTTGAAATGCTTTTTCTTGGCGAAGATCTGAGACCATTTTGTACAAGAACTAATCTATTTGGTCACATATTAACCCTTTAAATTGTAACATCTAAATTCAAATTCTTATTTGTTGTCCCTATACGATTCCAATAATAGTAGTGGGGAGAAGTTGGTTAAAGAATCTGTGTGATTATGTCCATAATTCTCATGACCGCTCCGTTTTCTAAAGCAGAGATATTACATTTGATACAGATCATACTTAGGTTTTAAGAAACGGTCCAGATAAGAACGATAGCAACAACGGCAACGAACATGTTGGAATGCAAAAAAGGTGCTAAGTTTTCTATTGTCTGCACTTACTTCTGATTGGCTTAAACAGCAAAAGTTAATAAAACTTCATAAAGCAGTACATATATTAATCCTTACTTTCCAACCATCTTCCATATAACAAAATCTGGTCTCAGTTTGAATAACAAAGAAATCCTATGTGGGGAACATATAAAATTGTAAACTTTTCTTGGCTATTGTTTTCAACTCTTGTGATGGGTCAGAATCTTTTAAAACAAAAAAACACCCTTTCAAAGTAGAGTGTTAATGCATTTTATTGCGTAAACGGCCTTCATGTAGGTTTATGCATTCTCTCTGTGAAAATGAGAACATTCCTATGTGGGGAAAGCACCGTTGCCTCATAACAAAAGAAACTGCTATCCACCTCACCTGGATCATTACTTTTTAAAAATTTTCATAGTAAAAACTGCAAGGGGTAACAGGCCGCACATTTTCATCGGCGTGAAACCTTTGAAAATCTTTTACATATTGCTTCAATGAGGACAATAACAACAATCTTTGTTTGTACTCACTCTTGCTTAACACTAAATTACGACAATGAAAATATTGAAAGTAAAATTAGAGTACTAGCGGAGCCAGAGAGGAGAACTCTCTCAGGGATTTTACACTTGAAAAATTGTACGATAGGTGGGCTATTATGCTCGTTACGTTGATATATAGCGGACCAAAGAAAGGCTTGGTACAATCTATACTCAGCAGAGTAAAATGTGCAAGTTTAGCACCATATTCAACGGACAATTTATTCAGTTCGTGTGCATTGCCGTTGAATTTTTAGTCCGCTAAAAATCGCGTAAAAGTAATAATGATCATTTTCCATAGCTTCTTTTATGCTAATTATCCGCTTTTAATATACCCGTACAGTTGAGGTTTACGCGACCTCAGAGCACAATGTTTAGCTGTGCACAGCATCCATGCATTCTTTAAATTTGTCCAAATTAGACTCTGGTTGTTTTGGGTATTTATCGCACCTCTGGTGGAAGCATTATTTAAATACGTCATAATACTGTGTCCTTTGAATGTCGTTTTTTTACTCAATCGCTTTGTGAATGTGACTGTACTTTATTAGAGGATAGTATTTAAAAGCTCGATATTCAAAATACCATAGTATTTACTTTGTTTACTGGCTTCTTTGTGCTACTACATAATATATGCAGTTAAATATAAGTTTACTAGCAAGACCGCGGTTTGGAATCTTACGATTCTCATCAGTTGCTATGTGGTTGGATGGTTGAGGTGAACTCTGAACCATTCCGTATTGTTAGCCATGATTTGGTAGGGGTTCATATATGGATCGTTTGGAGGGTCGAAAATGGTGCGGGTTGATTGGCTCCTTGCCAGCCAATCAGGTTGCTGTAGTTTCGATCCATCTTTTCTGAAAGCTCTAGACACTAGGTTGCGTTTTTATTAAGGTTAAAATTAGGAAAAAATAAGAGTCTTGCCTTGCTTTTTCGTAAAGTATACAAACATATCGTTTAAATGTATATCATGTATGATTGTTCCTCAAAGTGGCAAGGGATTATGAGTGAACAACTGTAACGGATGACAGACCTCACATATATGTCGGCGTGGAACCGTTGAGAACGTTGAGAAGTTTATTAGCCAGGTCTCGTTTCACAATTTATCAACACTAGTTCCAGTTTCTAACAGAATATTCTGTTTCGTTTTACATTTCTCATTTCCTTTGAACCAAAATAAGTCCATTATTTCGTTTTGCAAATCTCGAAAAAGACACTGAAAAGACTTTCAGTTCAAACTATCCAGAGCTTTAAATCGTTTCTCATGTCACGTTCTCGTTCATGTGAAATAATTTCTTCACTGTGCTTTTTACACTTTGGCGAATTTCTCGGTACCGCCAGCAATAAACAATAGGATTTAATGATGAATTCAGGCAAATTAAGAAAAGCGACGCAACCTGAGCTGGGAGAAACGAAATTTCAGAGGTGTTTGTCATGCGCAGTATTGTACAAGGAAAAAAAGGAAAATAACAAGCTAAAAAAGCCACTGAGACAAATAAACTATTGTAGGCAGACTTCCTTTGTCGGTGTACCTCCCTTGTTTGCGCATTTTGAAGCTGATTTTGAGTGTAAATTTGATTCTGATGATACTTGACAACTTTGTAAAGTCGAACGTATACCATGGTCGTTATAACATATCCTATAAGGCAAATAACCGCAGCTACCATCTCAATTTCTTTTGGAAATAAAATATATAGAATCGGAAATACGCAACTTATTATCCATACAGACACCAACACTGTTGTAAGACGTCTGGGCGTGACAAGCTCCTGATATCGCAAATGGAGCGAAACAGCGAGAAGCCTATCTCCTGCAATGACATTAACATTTAGGAAAGATGCAGCGATGAGAAGATACCCAAAATAAAAAAGCACGCTTAAAACTGTTGGACAAAGGGAGGTGAAGTTGTCTCCTTTTGACGCCATCTTCCACACCACGGCATAGATAATAGCGGTCATTAGCTGTGGTAACAATCCAACTGCAAGATCAGAGAATGCCAGACTTAGGAACAGTTTCTTAACGTTGGCTGGTATCGTTGAGGCCTTTATTAAAGCGCGGATAACTAAAAGATTTCCAAGAGTCGCCACGAGGGAAAATGTAAAGTGCGAAACACAGAAAGCAATGATGGAAGATCTGCTGTGGTGAGCAAGTTTTAAAAAGAAATCCAGCATTTTACTGCAATACTGTTCAGCCATGGTTTAACTTGTAAATAAGATAGATGAGTTTTTCCTTTTGGTAAAATATCTACATTAATTACCCCCTCGGTTAATTAGCTACCTTTCATAAAAGCCATTTGCTGTGACACGTTATATAACCGGTTCATTAACTGGAGCTTTAGACTCAATGTTTATAGTTAGAGTGCATACTGAAATTCTTATTGTTGGTACAAAATTTTAACGTTTGAAACACCGAATCGAATTGTAAACAAGGCCAACTCAAAAAACAATGCAAGGGGAAGTTTTGCGAAATTAGTATTAAAAACAAAGCGATTAAACACCGCAATATATAGTCCTTTTCCATCAAGTTCCAATTATTTCTCTGTCGTCCTCTCTGTCCGATAATTGACTTGTGAGCTACTCCCTGCTAAGAGGAACTACTTCTTTAATTGAAAACGATCGGTATAAAAATAGAACGTTAAATCATGTAAAACGTTTATAGAGCGAGTTTCTTTTTCTTAACAGATCCGACCAGGAAATCACTTACAGATAATAAAATAATGATGGATTTTGTTCAATTCTATTCTCAGTTATTTAAACTTCTAAGCAATCGTTCAGTGTGAAAAATTTAGCATTTGTTCCTTAGTTCAAGGTGTCGTCAGCGAGGCTCTTGAGTCTTCAAAGCCAGTGATGTTTTAAAAAAGGACTGGAAACTAATTAACCTCATCTGGGGACTCACGACGCTGTTATGTAGTCTGAATGGACTAGCGCACTGCGAGCCCAAATAACCTTGCTCGTTTGTAAGCCCTTCCCCACCAAATGCCAAAATATCAGGATTCCAGTGTATAGATATGGAACTTTCACGCTTTTAAGACTTACCGTCACAATGGCACGGGCAATTTGCTGTTGAGGATAATGAGAAGAATAAGACGATTGTCATATTTGTCTTTATCTTTATTCCCAACAAGTGGTAAACTTCCCGTGCGAATGTGATGGCAAGTCTAAAAAGCTTGAATAAATTACCAAATACAAGAGTTTTCACTGCAGCTGAAAATGGATGGTTAGAAGTACCGGAGTTGGTGGCCTTATTTCTCTTCAAAACAGGAACCTGCGACGCTAAAAACTCCTGACAGTTTTTCGTAGACGCTATATTTTGCTTTGTTAAGATTTGTTTCCAAAAGAGAGGGACAAATACAACTTAAGTTTGATGAATAGAAGTTCTTTAATATTACCGCGCACTCAGCATAAAGTTGTTCTTCTTGTAGTGCTAACTATTTTCGCCGTACGTTTCTGATTACTCTGTTTCTTGCAATAAAGCTTTAGGTAGGAATATCCTTTCAGATAGGAGATAGTCTGGCCGCACTCTACCTCTATTCGTGCGTCAACTTTCACAAATGTGTTAGCGTAGCATTTTAAGGTTAAATTTGACCAGCATTTTGTGTAGCGAGTTCTACGGTCACGATTGCCTTCAAACTTGCAGAAGTAAAACTAGAGAGCTCTGAGGCTTATTTGCTGAAGTTAGGGAAAAATCTGTCGTGGGATCTCGAAGTTATTTACATTTTTAGTAAAAATGCTGTTTTAAATATATGTCGATATTTCAAAGGTTTTTATATCTACGAGAAAACAAATAACATTTCCTTAAAGTTCCATCATTATTTATTTGGTATGCCAGAAATCATAGAAATCGGTTGAATCTTTCATTGTAAAAAACGCGAATCAAAAACATAACCAACACGCATATAAATAGGTTCGGGCCACCTTAAAATAGAACGATACATTATTGTAAAACGTTGAAATGGCGAGTATTTTCTCTTAATTGATCCGACCAGCAAATGATTTACACATTATGAAATAGTGATGGATTTTTTTTTTCAAGTCTATTCTTTTATCTAAACCTTTAAGGAATCCGACGCAAGACTTTAGTTTGAAAAATTAAGCATTTTTTTCGTAGTTTAAGGTGACGTAAGCGACGCTTTTGAGTCTTTAAAACCGGTGAGGCGTCGGATATGGGCTGGAGCCTAATATTTCGGGCTCTTCTCGTCTTCCGTCTTCTTCTTTACAGATTAGCTTCAATTGGGGACTCGCAGCGATGTAGTTTGTATGGCCTAGCACATAGCGAGCCCAATGACCTTGCTTGTTTGTAAACTCTTCCCGAATGCCAAGAAGTGTATTTGTTCGTTTCTTCAGGGTGTCAAGATTGCAACTTCCGCCCTAGGTTTACGCCGTAGAACGCGTTTTATCTCGTACCCAGATTTCTCATGGCTAAAAGTAAGGAAGACTTCCTATTTTAAATGGAGACACACACAGTTGTAAGCAACTACTTTGGCCGGCGACTGCTCGGATGGAAATCGATTACAGCTTGAACAATAGCCATTTTGTCGCATTGTTACTTGTTCTTTGGCAGTTATCGGTACAATCACGCTTCTACTTGAAAAGTTAGTTGAAGATAAAAAAGAAGGTACCTGATTTTCATTAAGTTGGTGCCCTAAAACTGCCTTCCTCTTTCGCAATTTAGAAAGACCAGATCCAATTTCGAAAAGACCAATCTTAGATAGCCAGTTACTACAACAAAGCGTCTTGCACCCAAGGATTGAAATGCTGAATTGAAAGTCAATTTTATAGGTTGTCGGAATTAAGATCAAAGGTGTCTTATTGTTTCTCTTTCCAGCGAGACCAATTCTGATGTCGAAGAGGTCAATCTTTCCAGTTTACACGTTTCCTTGGTCTTTGAGCACAGCAATTCCATTGCATTTTCTCACTTAATTTCGTTTCATAAAACTTCGCATTACATGTGTAGTTAAAACTATCCTGAGTTTAAGGTCTTTTCTTATGTCATATTCTCGTTCATGCGAATTATTTTCTTCACTGTGTTTTTTACAATTTGGCGAATCTCTCGGTACCGCCAGCAATAAACAAGAGGATTTAATCATGAATTCAGGCAAATTAAGAAATCCGACGCTAATTGAGCTACGAGAAGCGAGATTTTAGTGGTGTTTGTCATGTACAGTATGTTACAAGGAAAAAAAGGAAAATAACAAGCTAAAAAAACTATTGAGACAAATAAACTATTATAAGCGGATTTTCTTTGTCTGAGTGCCTCCCTTGTTTGAGCATTTTGAAGCTGATTTTTACTGTATATCTGATTTTGATGATACTTGACAACTTTGTAAATTCGAACATATACCACGGTAGTTAGAATATATCCTGTTAGGGAAATAACGGCATCTACCATTTCAATTTCTTCTGGAAAGAAAATAAATAGGAAGGCGAGGACGCAACTTATTATCCATACAGATACCAACACTATTTTAATACGTCTGGGCGTGACAAGCTCCTGATATCGCAAATGGAGCGAAACAGCAAAAAGTCTATCAAATGCAATGAAAACAACATTCAGGAAAGATGCAGCGACGAGAAGACACATCAAATAAGAAAGCACGCTTAAAAGAGTTGGACAAAGGGAGGCTAAGTTGTCTCCTTTTGACGCCATCTTCCACACCACGGCAAAGATAAAAGTGTAGATAAGCTGCGGCAACAATCCAACTGCAAGATCACAGAAAGCCAGACTTCTGAACATCTTCCTGACGTTGGCTGGTATCGTTGAGGCCTTTATTAAAGCGCGGATAACTAAAAGATTTCCAAGAGTCGCTGCGAGAGAAAATGTAAAGTATGAAACACAGAAAGCAAGGATGGAAGATCTGCTGTGATTAACAAGTTTTGAAAAGGAATCCAGCGTTTGACTACAGTACTGTTCATCCATGGTTTAACTTGTAAAATTATATAGATGAGTTTTTCCTTTTCGTAAAATATCTACATTAATTACCCCCTCAGTTAATTAGCTATACCTTTCATAAAAGCCATCTGCTGTGACACGTTATATAGCCGGTTCATTAACTAAAACTTTAGACTCAATGTTTATAGGTAGAGTGAATACTGAAGTTCTTATTGCTGGTAGAAAATTTTAAGGTTTGAAACACCGAATCGAATTGTAAACAAAGCCAACTCAGAAAACAATGTAAGGGGAGGGTTTTGCAACAGTAGTATTGAAAACAAAACAATTAAACACCGCAATATATAGTCCTTTTCCATCAAGTTCCAATTATCTCTCTGTCCATAATTGACATGTGAGCTACTCTCTGCTAAGAGGAACTACTTGTTTAATTGAAAACGATCGGTATAAAAATAGAACGTTAAATTATGTAAAACGTTGAAAGAGCGAGTTTTTTTCTCAACTGACCCGACCAGCAAATGATTTACACATTATAAAATAACGATGGATTTTGTTGGATTCTATTCTTTTATTTAAACGTCTAAGCTATCGTTCAGTTTAAAAAATTTAGGTATTGTTCCTTAGTTCAAGGTGTCGTCAGAGAGGCTTTTGAGTCTTCAAAGCCAGTGATCTTTTTAAAAAAGGACGGGAAACTAATTAGCCTCAACTTGGGACTCACGACGGTGTTATGTAGTCTGAATGGACTAGCGCGTAGCGAGCCCAAATTATCTTGCTCATTGGTAAGGCCTTCCCCCCAAATGCCAAAAAATCAGGATTCCTGTGTATAAATATGGAACTGTCTTTCGCTCTCGGTTGTCCAGATTAAAATGATACGCATCTTGAAAGTGACACGTTCGTCACGTTCTTGTGTCTCCGACATCAGTCAGTGGAATTTAAAATGCTTTTTCTTGGCGAAGATCTAAGACCATTTTGTGCAAGAATTATACTTGTCACACATTAACTTTTTGAATTGTAATGTCTATATTTAAATTCTCATTTGTTGTCCCTGTACATTTCCTATAATAGTAGTTGGGAGAAGTTGTTAAAGAATCCGTGTGATCATGTGCATAATTCTCGTGACCACTCCGTTTTCTAAAGCAGAGATATTACAAGGAGAACTTTGATGCTGATCAATCTTAGGGCTCAAAGGGCTAAGCACAGTTAGACCATCACATGACAAGATCCTCATAACTTTGCTCCTGTGATAAATTTGTGAAAGTTATAACGGTGACCACTTTACTAGTCATGTGTCGTTTCCCAATTTCTCAACACCATTTCCATTTTGTAATAGACTATTCTTTTTCGTTTTGCATTTTTCATTTTCTTTTGGCCTAAAGCAAGTCCATTAGTTTTCTTACTAAATTTGGTTTTCCAGACTTCGCAGACACTGAAAAGACTTTCAGTTCAAACTACCCAGAGCTTTGAATCCTTCTTTATGACATGTTCTCGTTCATGTGAAATATTTGCTTTACTGTCCTTTTTACGCTTTGGCGAATCTCTGGGTACCGCCAACAATAGACAAAAGGATTTAATGATGAATTCAGGTAAATTAAGAATATAGACGCAAAACGAGCTTCGAGAAACGAAATTTCAGAAGTGTTTGTCGAATACAATATTACGCAAGGCAAAAATGGAAGATAACAAGCTAAGAAAACTACTGAGACAAATAAACTATTATAGGCGGATTTTCTTTGTCTGAGGGCCTCCCTTGTTTGAGCATTTTGAAGCTGATTTTGACCGTATATCTGATTCTGATGATATTTGACAACTTTGTAAATACGAACATACACCAAGGTTGTCAGAACATATCCTACAACGGAATTAACGGCAGCTGCCATTGCGATGCCTTTCGGAAGGAAAATAAATAGTAAGGCAGAGACGCAACTTGTTAACCATAAAGACACCAACACTATTGTACCACGTATGGGCGTGACAAGCTCCTGATATCGCAGATGGAGCGAAATAGCGAGAAGTCTATCAAATGCAATGACAATAATATTCAGAAAAGATGCAGTGGCGAGGAGATACAGAAAATATAAACGCACAATAAAAACTGTTGGACAAAAGAAGGCTAAGTTGTCTCCTTTTGGTGTCATCTTCAACATCACGGCGCTGATAATAGCTGTCCTAAGCTGCGAACACAATCCAACTGCAAGATCAGAGAAAGCCAGACTTAGAAACAGCTTCTTGACGGTAGCTGGTATCGTTGAGGTCTTCATTAAGGCGCGGATGACTAAGAGATTTCCTAGAGTCGCCACGAGGGAAAATCCAAAGTGTAAAACACAGAAATCAAGGAAGAAACTTCTGTTGTGGGAAACCAGTTCAATCCAACGATCCAGAGATCGATTGCAATTCTGTTCAGCCATTGTTTAACTTGTTCCATTGTATACATGTATTTGTCGTAGATAAAACTGATATCTACGTTAACTACCCCCTCGGTTTATTAGCTACTTTTCATATCGGCCATCTGCTTTAGCGAGTAATAAATCCTTAGAATTAATGTTATAGGTCGGGTGTAAACAGATATTCAGTGTTATTGTTGGTATAAATTTGAAGGGTTGAAACACCGAATCAAATTGTATAAAACAAGGGCAACCTAGAAAACAATGAAAGGGGAAGGTTTTGCGACACAAGTATTGCAAACAAAACAATTAAATGTCATGAAAGATATTAATCATCGTGGATAATGTGTATAAAGAGTTTTCGGTATGGTCCTTTCCATGAAGTTCCAATTACCTCTCTGTCCATAATTGATATGTTAGCTGTTGCCTGCTGAGAAGAACCGTTTGTTTAATTGGAAATGCTCGGTATAGAATATAGAACTTTACTGAAATCATTCTAAAACCTTAAAAGGGCGAGTTTTGCCTCTAAATTTAACCGTCCAGCGAAATTTTTGAAACGTGATAAAATACAGATGGATTTCGTGTAGTTGTATTTTTTTTTATTTCAAATTTTAAGCATTTTGACGCAATGCTTCAGTTTTGAAAAGTTTAGCACCTGTTTCAATAGCAGTTGGTAAGGTGACATCCACTGAGCGTGGCTTTTTAGTCTTGCAAGCCGGTGAGGTTTTTATAAATGGACTGGAACCTAACATTTTGGATTGTTTTCGTCTTCCTTCGTCTTTCTTTGAGATCTGTCTTAAATGTGGACTCGCAAGGGTTTTTCTGAATGGAATAGCACACAGCGAACCCAAATGACCTTGCTTATTTGTAAACTCTTTTCGAATGCCAACGAGTAGATGTGTTCGTCTCCAAAGAGCCTCAACATTGCAAGTTCCGCTGTAGGCTTACGACAAGCCGTAGGACGCGTCTTATCTCGTATCCAGATCTCCCACGGCCAATCGGAAGACAGACTTCACTTTTTTAATGGGCACATACAGTCTGTTGTAAGCTACTACTTTGGCTGTCGATTGCTTGGATGGAAATTGATTACAGCTTGAGAAATGGTCATTTTGTCACATTGTTACGTATTATTTTCAAGTAATCGGTACAATCACGCCTGTAAGGTTCTTGAGCCATAGCAAACACAGTTTTGTCCATAAAAAGGGGAAAATCCTCTTAAGTTTTTCTCTCTAAGAAGTTAGTTGAAGATGAAAAAGGGAGCTGAGTTTCATAAAGTAGTTGCCCTAAATGTGTCTTCTTCTTTCGCAATTCGGAGAGACCAGATCTTGGTTTGAAGAATTCAGTCTTAGGTAGGTAGTTATTATAAAAATCGCCTTGCAACCCAATGTTTAAAATGCTGAATTGAAATTCACTTTTGTATGTCAATTTCTTGGTCTTTTTGCACTGCAAGTCCATTCCGTTTCGTCGAAGTTGTAGACGGAATTTAGGTCAAAGGTATCTGTTTTCACGTTCTCTACATTAAAAGTCCAATTCCACTAGCAGCGACCAATCTTTTCCCATTTACACCTTTCTTTGGTCTTTAGGGACAGCAGGTCCATTCGCCACTTTAGAAACGATTAAGGACTGGTGCCGAAATGTTTCCTGCAATTTTTTCTGGGATTGTTAGTCAAGTGGCGACGCACCGGTCAGCTATTGGCCATTTGTTTCCCTTGTCGCTAGTTACAGCCCCAGAAGTCTTTGCGAAAGTTAACTCGTCCCAGTTTCCTTCTCGAATTGCTCTTTCTCACCAAATTTAGTCTCTTAGAACTTCGCATCCTCACATCATATTCTCGTCCTTGCGAACTATTCTTGTCATTGTGCTTTTTACAGTTTGTCGAATCTCTCGATACCTCCAGCAATAAACAATAGGATTTAATGATGAATTCATGCACATTAGGAATAACGACGCACATTTGGCTACAAGAAAAGAAATTTCAGAAGTACTTGTCAAGTACAGTATTGCAGAAAGTTAAAAAGGAAGATAACAAGCTAGGAGAACAACACAGAGAAATAAAACGTTATAAGCGGACTTCCTTTGTCTGAGTGCCTCCCTTGTTTGTGCATTTTGAAGCTGATTTGACTGTACATCTGATATTGGTGATATTTGACGACTTTTTAAATACGAACATATGCCACTGTTGTCAGAACACAGCCTACCAGTAAAATAACTGCAGCTACCATTTCATTGCTTTTCGGAAGGAAAATGTATATCAAGGCAGTGATACAACTTGTTAACCATAAAGATACCATAGTGACACGCTTAGAGGTGAGAGGCTCCTTATATCGCAGGTGGAGAGAAATGGCGAGAAGTCTGTCGAATGCAATAGCAGTGACAGTTAGAAAAGATGCGGCGCAGAAGAAAAAAAAGAGATGATAGTACAAATTTAAAACTGTTGGACAGAGTGACGTTCAGTTGTAGTCTCCTTTTGATGCTATCTTCAGTATCACGGCATAAATAATTCCCGTCATTAGCTGCGACACCAATCCCACCGCAAGATCAGAAAAAGCCAAACTAAGGAACAGCTTCTTGACGTTGGCCGGTATTGATGAAGCTTTGAATAAGGCGCGAATTACTAAAAGATTTCCAAGACTTATCATAAGAGAAAACGCAAAGTGTGAAACACAAAAAGAAAAGAAGATAGTTCTTCGGTAACGGGCAAGTTGTAGAAGACCTTTTAACGTTCGATTGCAGTACTGCTCAGCCATTTTTTATCTTGCTGGTTATTTTACAAGCATTTTTCTTTTTTTGCATTTTTTACCCCTTCTCCGTTCCGTTTTTAAAATAGCCGACTACTTTGACGCTCGATGTTAATGTAGGGGGTTTGATACGCCTTAAATGCAGTGTGTATTGTTTTTAGAGTACAGAGTTGTAACGTCGTTTATTAACATAAATAATGAAAACAAAACGTTTAAAATATGCAATACATGGTTCGTTTCCATCAAGTTCCAATTACCTCTTTGTTTATAACTGAGTTGCCAGTAGTTTCAAGCTGGGAAAGATTTGCTTTTGTAATCTAAAATTGCTGGTTTTAACAGTAGATAGTTAAATCATTCTAAAAAGTTGAAACGGCCAGTTTTTTCTCTTAATTTAACCGACCAGCCGGAAATCTTTGTAACATAACAAGGTAGTGATGGATTTTTTAAATGCTCTTCGTTATAAAATTTTAAGCCATCAGACGCAAGCTGTCAGTTTGAAAAATTTAACACCTGTTTCGTTGTTTAATGTGACGTCAGCGAGGGATTTGCGTTCTCAAAGCCGATGAGCTTTCTGGAAAGGACTGGAACCTAATATTTTGGGCCGATCTCGTCTTCCTTCTTTCAGATAACTCTCAAATGTAAAACTCGCTATGTAAAAGTCTGGATGGATCCCTGTACAGCGAACCCGACTGGCCTTCCTCTTTTGTTGACTCATTTCTTGTCAAAATGCTCTTTTTGTTTTATTACTTTTTTAACCTTTTCTGCGCTTTTCAAAAACACGCGAACTCTGAAGTTCAAAAGCCGCCTTCACAAGTACGTTTTTCGCTGCCGTCAGTCATAATTACGATCACAATCAACGAATCCGGCTTAAAACACAGAAACACACCAAAAAGATCGAAATCCACCAATTCCCTATCACAAACCATGGCCTTTTGAACTCGTTGGAGTAAACTTCTTTTTCTTTAGAAGTCCGCTAAGATGATTGACGGCAGCGAAAAACGCAAACGTCAGTTGGTTTCTGAACTTCAGAATTCGCGTTCTTATGAAAAGTGAATGAGTGAACTTCTTTTGCCAAAACGCCTCCCTTGTTTGTTCAGTTTTAAGTTGATTATTACTTCTTATCTGATTCTGGTGATATTTTACATTTTTGTAAATACGCCGAACATATGCCACGATTGTCATAGTATATTCTACAATGCAAATTACCGCGTTCACCTTTTCACTGCTTTTCGGAAGGAGAATGTGAAGTATAAAACAAAGAAAGCAAGGCAGGAAGTTCTCTTGTAGAAAGTAAATTTTCACAAAAAATGCAACGCTTGAGTTCGATACTGTTCAGCCATAGTTTAACTTACCAGTAAATTTACATGAACTTTTCGTTCGAAAAATATCTACAATAATTATTCCCTCGACCGTATGTTAGCCTCCTTTCAAAACAGCCATCTGCTGTGATGCTTCGTGTTAATATCGATGGTTGGTTAACTTGCTAAGCCTTGAGTTCTACCAGGAATTTTTATTGTTGGTACAATAAATTTTATATATGTATATGAAGGCAGTGATACAACTTGTTAACCATAAAGACATCAACACTATAGTGACACGTTTGGACGTGACAAGCTCCTGCTATCGCAAGTGGAGAGAAACAGCGAGAAGTCTGTCGAATGCAATGGTCGTGAGAGTTAAGAGAGATGCAGTTGTTGCCGTAGTAGTTGCAGCAAATTTCTCTCCCAACACGACCTATCAGAAGCACTACCCAGATTTGGGTAGTGACACGTCAACTACGTCAGCAGCGTGAAATTTTTGCGCTCTTTCCTCAGATGTCATGTCGTGGTTGAACTAGTGGTGACGTCGTGAAATATCAGCTGTTTTCTCAGGCGGTCAGCACTCGTTAACATCCGTCGAAAGGTTCTTGGACACCGTATGAAGTTTACACAAGGTAGATTAAAGTACACATAGCATCAACCCCAACCCAAAAAAGGAACCTAACCAGTTTCGAAACAGTGCTTAACCCTAATCAGTTAAGGAAGTGCTTAACCCTAATCAGTAAAGGTAGTGCTTAACCCTAATCTGTAAAACGCAGTGCTTGACCGGCTAATCCAAAACGATAAGGAATACTAAGTTGTGTAAACTTCATAAGGTGTCCAAGGGCCTTTCGACAGGTGTTAAAAAGTGCTGACCTTCTCAGGCTACCGAAAAAGATTGTTGAGATCTAGAAATTTTTCTACCATGAAAACCTGACGTCACACTTCCCTTCTCTAGTATATCCCACGTGGGTGCAGTTTATAAAAAATTGCCCACTTAAAAATTTACTTCTGTTGAATCACCAAAGTGGCGAAAGTTTTGACCGCGCGTCCGCGTCAATAAGAAGCGGGAAGATTGGGAAATTTGTGTTTGTGCCATTTAACCTCCAGCAGAGAAATGTTTTTATAACCTTTAACTACAAAAGAAGAAAAGCTGGCTGACGTGATATAATTTTCTCTGGCCGGTGCTGACTCATCACGCAGGCTTTTACGTTTCGTTGAATCTCTCAGCTGAGTATAAGATATAGGTTTTGGAGACATAGGGTGGGAGGTGGGGAAGTAGCCGTGCAACCTTAATTGTAACAAGCGTTCCATGACAGGAGCTGAAAACTAATAGAACCTGTTCAGTCCTTAATTCTTAATTTAAAGTCTGTCGTCGTCTTTGTTCCTCAACGAGAAACTTTGCTACTCAATCGTCTGTTACCAAGCAGTTGGAGCCTAAAAATGGAGCGATAATGTTTTCCACAAAGAGCTGCACAGGCATAAGTTGAGGCTAAGAATCCCCAATTAACATTTTCTTTTTGCTACTATTTTGTTATAAAGTAAATTAAATAATTAAGGCAAAGTAAAAAAGAAATTCGAAGATAAAACGCAGAGGGAGGCGAAGAACAGTGACTTGGTTGGTTGCAGTTTACTAAATAGTTAGATCAACCAACGACGGCGGTGACGGCAACGAGAACGACGAAAAAGCAACAGGTTTAGATCTTGGCAAAACAACAACTTTTTGCGTGTATCACTCTTTTGTGTACATTCCTTTCGCGTCAGTGCACGACTACAACTTGAAAATGCCTAACTCCACGTTTTGTGGAGGACGTGAACACAAGACAACGATTTCCTTTTTCTTTTCTTGAACTTCGATACAGTCTTTTAGAATTCAACTCCAGGAAAAGTTACCAACATTTAACCCAGGTGATCTGTGACGTCACTGCGGGGGCCTGGGGAAAGACATTTTAATGCCGCATCCCATAAACCAACGCGCGCACCAATTCAATTCAATTCAATCTGTTCCCGTCATTGTTCCCGTCAGCTTTGGTTTATGGGATACGGCATTAAAATTTCTTTCCCCAGGCCCCCGCAATGACGTCACAGATCACCTGGACTAGAGACTGCTCAAGAATAGCGAAGGAAATCATGATGAGGAGTGGTATTTTTGTAGAGGGCAGGAGGCAGACATTGCTTTAAAGAGACAAGAATAAGAAAGATCAGAAAAATATTTGAAGACTGATCTATTGCCCGAAACAGGGCGATCACAAGCAACGAACCTTTAAAGACAGAAACAAACAAAGTGGATCAAAATGTACCAATCACAAGTAAACATTTGTTTCCTAAGAGGTCCGCTAAGATGATTGACGGCACAGAACAACCCAAAATTCCTTCGAAGTTTGCAAAACAGGCAGTGCGATACAACGAATTTGGCAAAAAGAACTCCATAAACTTGCACTTCATCCGAGGGAACAGCACTGTTTCACGGTGAATAATTCTTCAAGCCTTAGCGTTTTTGTTTCTGATTACAGGCAGTGTTCAGAGTGTGACCCCAGCGATGATGATGACGAAATGGAAGTCGATACTGAGGACACCACACCCATTTCTCAAGGCCGCCAAAGACGGGTCATCAAAGAACCTACTAAATTCACTCCTGACAAGGGAGAGGTAAGTCAAGTTGCATCAGGAATACATGTTGCAAACAACTTTCATCTTTCTACTGACTCAAGCCTGGCACAATCGGAGTTAACCGCTGGAGACATTAAATGCAATTCTGACTTTGGAGCTTGTGGGTGACTTTTTGAATGAAAGCTACTTAGCAGTTCTTTCGCGTGGAATTAGTTATTAAGTTGTGCAAGGCGATAAATTCTACCATCTCTGTCAGATCTCGGGCGGGGTCCCCTCTCTTCAGATCAGGGCGGATAAAGGTTGGGCGGTGAAACGAGCGCGTCTGAGCAAAAAGGTGTGATGCAGTGGACTGGGACTCTGCTTAGAAATTAAATGTCGCTTGTTTTTCTTCGGTCAGGGCTTGAGATGTGGTTTGTCCATTAGACACTGCCGCTGTCACTGAATTATGGCGGCTTGATTTGTTTTCTTGCACTTCTTCCTCGTTCCTTAATTTTTGCTGGTACGCTGTCTCCGAGAGGAAAATGTTGCTATTTTTTGCGGGCGGTTTAGTTGGAGTAGACAAACATCTCTTTCAAAGGGTTTCAGTCTAACTTATTACTTCCATGACTCTACCACTGAATTATATTTTCGTTCTACTTCTACTTTGATGTTATTCCAAAACAAAAACAACTAAGTACTGTCTAAAACACGAAGAAAAATCTCATCCATGGCAAACTAAAAGACAGCAGATCGTCTTTCATAACTAGATGACGTGTATTTTATAAATGCGTGCAGCGCGTGCAAGGTGAAATTATGCTAATTTCAATCACCATCATCCTGCTTTTTAATTTTGAAAAAAAAACATCTCATACGTCTTCCTTTTTCTTCGAAACCTCAAAATTAGTTTCCCCTCAGTTTTTACTGTTTACCTTGTTTTGTTTTAGAGAGAAAAACGGAGAAAAAACCTTACAACTAACCTCAATAAATTTTGTTTACATGTGGTTGCCGGATTTGCGACGCATAGTGCGAATCGCCATGGCGCGTTGCACCCGAGAAGCAAAGTTTGAAGCAGTACAACGCCACTATATCAAAATACATCAATCTAATTTTTTGTTATGTTATATAAAATTTATCCCCCTTTAACATATGTAAAAATTGAGGTTAAGAAGTGTTAAGCTTTTGCAAACGAAACGGCGAAAGACGATTAGGTGATATTTAGTGGAAGGAGGAGGTATTCAACACTTTCAAAGTAAACTCAAATTTTGGCATTATACGACCAACAAGTTTGACTTATAGGCATACAGACACAAACATATGAAACTGTTCATTGATATTGTTATGAAACGAATTTATCTATTTAACACTGTAGCCTGAAATTACAGAAAGAAAATAGGATTTCCGGTTTGCAGAAAGGAAAATTTCGCCGGCCTTCAAGCGCACCGGAAGCGCGGAAAGAGCGCTCGTACCAGTCCTACTCCGCATCACACATTAAATGAAGAGCGGAGCGCTCGTTTCACCGCCCAACATTTATCCGCCCTGCTTCAGATCCAACCTAAATTCCCTTCTTTTTGCAGAGTAACTTGGTGACTTGGGATAGTCGCGAAAATGTTAGAAAGGATGGGTGGTCTATTTTTCAGGGCCGTCTTCACGGACGTCTCCGTTATCGGATCGTAAGGTCTCTAATATATCATGTAAGGAGGACACGTACTGATGTTCTCTCTTCCGCGACGTTCCGTTACTACTCTTGGCAAGTTTCATAGCAGTATACCTTCGGAACTTTTAATCCGTTTTGCGTTTCCTTTCAGTCAAAAAAGCGCAAGCTGAAAAAGTCATCCAAGCGAAAAACGTCCGCAACAGAAGGTGGAGAAGGAGAAGGTGAAACCACTACATCGGACAGTAAAGTAAGTGAGGGCTCTCTGGTTCATGTAGCCCTGCGTCTCTTCAGGACCTCTATTGTCCCTAGTCCCCATATCCTACAACTTCTATTGTTCTAAGGAGTTGGAGCATTGCCGACCCCTGCATGTTTTTTTGTCGTGAAACCACTCATTGTTCCGGCAGGAAAAATGCGTTATTGTCCAAGCATGTGGTCAATATGGTTAGATGTTGGCCAATAAAAACGCAAAAAAGAACGATGAATACCCAGCCATCTACATGGAACAAGCTTGGTCAATATTCAAAGGATTTATTACATGGCCAAAAAGAGAACTTATTAATACTGGACCAACATCGAGGAGGCAGGAGGGGCTCATCTTTCCCGCTCTCATGGTTACTATCGGTCAGGAAATGGTCAGAGAAAAGTATTCTTCAAAGTCAGGCAAAAGTCAGAGAATTTCACTTTGAGTAAAGGAAAATTTAAGTCTTTGAAAAAAGTCAAGAAAAAGTAAAATTCTAAGAATACACATTTATCCTGTCAATTCATGTACACTCCTCGTGACTTGCTGAAAGCGTAAATCAATCGTGGAGAGGATGGCGGTAAGGGGGGTTTTGAGTCCATCATCAAGACTGATTTCTGAATTTGTTAATTCATTTGGTCAAGGAAATTTGCATTTGTCAGGGAAAAGTCAGGGAATTTCAGAAACCTCTGGCTGTGGAATCCATGGCTCGGATAGCCAATTAGAAGACAGGCTTCGCTTCAACTTGCCCGCTCGCTAACTCAACCATACCGTTCTGTTTAGAACTTTAGAAATACAATATTTGATGCAACTACGTGTTTATCTTAAACAGGTTCCTGAGAAAAATTGTGCATGTATTTGTGGCCGTTCATTAATCGCATATAACCCAAGATCTGTGATTGATTTTTCGTAGAAGCCAAAATTGGAAGAAAGCTCTGCGCCTGTAGCGAAGAGAGGAAGGCGCCCTGGGCGAAGGAGTATAGAATCACCTGAAAAGAAGAAAAAGCCTGAAGACTCTCGCACTGAGTGTTGTGTTTGCAAACAGAGCGGCACCAATGCTAATCTTGTGAGGTATGCTGGGACGTTCGCCATTGTAACCGAGACTATAATGCATCCTATTTACCTCCCAGAATTTGGCATTACCATTGTCTTCGATTTCTTTCTGGACGACTTTAACACCCAGGAGAAATTATTGTGCGCTATGGTCTTGGTGAAGATTTCAACGTTTCTTAAGTCGCCGCAGAGCGCAGAAGAGCTATACAGACCTTTCTCCCAGGCTGAAATTCCCTCTTCTTTATTTGTTTGTTTTTATATTTCGTTGTTGTTGTTATATGCCGGTTTAAGCTAAGGTCAACTTTAATGGTCACATTTTCTGCACCCCCCAATTTCCTCTGCTTTTAAAATCAAATATGGCGGCTTATGCAGAAGTATGTAACCTAATCAGTGCCAGGCCTGATCACATTATTTATTTATTTGCTCACTTATTTATTATTTACTATTATTTACAGATGCGACCAGTGCAAGCTTTGTTATCACTTCCAATGCCTTGATCCTCCGATAAAAGTAAGTTCAGTTTTAAAGGGGGTATGTCACGAGGATATTGCTGTTTTAGGTCAATTCTGTGCTGAAGTCATTACTTAGTACCTTTGAGGTGGCTTACTACAGTTTTCGGATAAAAACTATCGACTTTTTCAAACTGGAACATTTTTAGCAACTAAAGGCTTCTACTGAATTGTTAATCACTGCAATTGATGTAAATTATCATTTTACCGTCTATAAGCATTTTATTGCGTTGTGTAACGCGAAATCTAGTGACCGAGCACCCAAAAGGAAACTGGAAACTGGACCTTCTTTGGCGCTCGGTCTTACTGCGCAATAAATTATGTCATTTGGAGGTAACGTGATAATTTACATCGATTGCAAGGATTAACAGTTCAGTAGAGACCTTCAGTTGCTAACAATGTTCCAGTTTGAAAAAGTCGATAGTTTTCATCCGAAAACTGTAGTAAGCCACCTTAAGTACACAAAACTTCTTTTATAGAGATATGAATAAGATATCAAACAAATTTCCTCTGGGAGCTGAGTACAAACCATAAACATTTTGTGATCATTATGCCCACCTACCCCTCCCCTAAGCCAACGTGAAGACTTACTTCTCACTTAGGGCAAAATGTTGGCTTAGGGGAGGGGTAGGTGGGTAGATTCCCAGAAACATATAATGATCTGACATTTTTTAATGATTTTTGCAGGCATAGCATTAGAACTAGAAAAAATTGGCCCATTTTTTTATAATTTTAATTCGTGTCAATCCTTGACTTCCCTAGCAACAGTGAATAGGAAACTGCCTAAATATAAGCTTGAATAACAAAACTAAACAATAATTTTTGGAATTATTTTGATGCAAAGACACTTTTTTTGCTTTTTAAAAGATAGCAGACGCGTACTAGTTTTACAAAGCACTGTATACCACGAGCGCTGTGATTGGTCGTTGTCTATGATATATTAGAGTGCAGACATACGGATGACCTAAAGGACAAATTCTTTTCTTTATTTTGTCCAACAAGTTGCTCGGTTTTGAAAGTTGTTGCGACTTTATTTCGAATTGAGCAAGTAAAGTCCTCAAAAACAGTTTATCACGAGCTGTTTACAAGAAAAAGAAAAAACCCGAGACGAAAAGTATTCTTGGCGACTTGAAATGGCCGCAACTGGGAGAAATCGTCTAGGTTGCATGTTGCCGTGTGTCTGTTCAGTAAAAGCTCAACAGAGTGAAGTCATAATCTGTTAACAACTTCAGTGGTGACTTGTAACGCATTACCATAAACCTGCAATCGTGACTGTCACACCACGTTCCTCGCCCAAATTTGTTAGTACAAAGTTGAAGTGTACTTCTACTTTTGAGCCTGCTGTTGAAATCCTTTGGTTTTACCATTTAAATGAAACCTCGTCAGCTGTCCTTTCACATGATAGTGTTACTATTTTACAAAACAAAACAGGAGTTATCTTTATTTTTGTCTACTGTCTTCTACGATGGAAAGGGCTCCTTTTCCTTAAGCCTTATCTATTTTTAAAGTATCATGCCGTTCGTTCTGAATATCAGAAAGTCGTCCAGAATAGCAAAAAGGGACCATGGCCTAAAACTCCAGCTTATTCGTATGCCTACACAATACATAAACTTAAAGATAAACAAAGTTCCTTTTTTATTTTAATTTTGCAGGCCAACCCCAAGACGCGAGGGTACCTGTGGTTCTGCACAGAATGTGATGAATCGGTAAGTGATTGAGAATTTTAGATAATGCAAGGAGGAATATTTCGTACGATACCCGTGGGGGAGGGGATGGGGTACTCCCTTATATTTGCCTTATCGGTATGTGCCACCCAAAAACGATAGGGGTTTTTACGCCGGTTTTTTTTTACACAGCTTTATTGGGTACTTCTCTTGTAATATACAATATAAATTGATAACACAACTTAAAAAAAAAGAAAAAGAAGTATGAACCCAAAAGGGATAGGTGCCCATGCGAGGCACCGCCCCTTTTTGTCTGAAAGCGGGTATAGACTTTGCCTATTTTGGTCTTAGTTCGGGTATGGTTTTCGAGGGAATACGGGGGTGCACGAACGTATTGGTCGTTTCAATTCCAAATGAATAAGAAAGAAAGAGTAATACACATTTTAAGTCGTCATAGCCCAAGTTGCAGCGTTGTTATACCTAATTCGGGTAAGGTACTCGAGGGAATACGGGGGTGCATGAACGTATTTGTCGTTTCAATTTCAAATGAGTAAGAAAGAAAGAGTAATATGCGAATTCGAGGTGGATTTTGAGAAATCTTTTTCTTGGCGCTCTAATCTAAGTACAGTCAACTATCGCCTTGCGAACACCCCGATAATACGGACAGCAACTAAATCCCGGGCAAAAATAAATTACACTCGTTTGACTGAAATAAACTCCCACTATCACGGACTCTTGCTAATGAGAACACAACTGGAGGTCCCTACAATGTCCGCTTTAAAGGGAGTTGACTGTAACGATAACACACTTTTTGCCTATGCCAGGTCTGAAAACGGGTGTGAAAAATGTCAATTTTTGGGTCTGAAATAGGTTCAGGATTTTGAGAACCGGGCGGCACGCCCCCACCACGAATTCCCAGGAATACTCCTCCGGGGTGCGATATCAAACTGCCGCTTCTAAGCCTTGGGCTTATACATCGTCGTAAGGAGTTTGGGGAGGGGGGAGGGGGGGCTAAAAAAGTTACCGAGCATTTCTTTGTTGTGGTGCTGTTTATTGGTTGAAGCCCTTTAACGTTACCATTTAACTATCACTACTACTACTACTGTTACTACAAAAAGTCTTTAAGCTTTGGCTTGTTGATTTTATTTTTTAGGAAGACGAAAGTGATGAAGATGTAGATGTAGAAGAGATGAGTACAACTGACGCTAAAACAGATGAATATGACAAAGAAACAAAGCAGAAAAACATTGAAAAGAATGAAAAGAAAGCGGATGAAGGAAAAGACGAAGGAGACAAAGGTATAAAGAAAGACAAGCAAAAAAAAGAGGAAGGAGTTGAAGATCAGGACAAAGCGATAGAAAGAGAAAAGGAAGAGAAAGCAGGCCAATCCAAGAAGGTAGACGGAGGTAAAAAGAAAGTAGACTCGAGGGAAACAGAAGATGTAGTAAGACCAAGTAAAGAGCCAAAAAAACAAGATGTAACGAAAGTAGGGGAGGAAAAATTGAAACCAGGCAAAGATGTAAAGAAGGTAGATAAAGAACAGGGGAAAGGCTACGGAAATGTAAAGAAAGCAGACGTAGAACGAGAAGAGATAACAAGGGCAGAGAAACAACAGCATGGAGATGTGAAGAGAGCAGATGAAGAGGAAGAGAGACAAAGAAAAGGAAACATAGCAGATAAGAAGGAAGAGAAAGCATGTGATGTAACAAAGGAAGAAAAAGAGAAACAACAGGACGTAAAGCAGGCAGGAAGTGAGAAGGGGAAAGCAGATGAGGAGGAAGAAAAAGATGTTGAGAAAGTAGTCGAGGAGAAACGAGAAAACGCAACCAGGGTACAAAAAACAAAAGAAAATGCTAAGAAAGGTGATAAGGAGAAAGGGAAAGAAGATGTTAAGAAGGTAGATGAAGAGAAAGAAGGACGTGAAAATGTTAAGGGAGCAGACAGGGACAAAGAGAAACCACAAGATGTAACAACAAAGGCAGAAAAGGAGAAGGAAAGAAATGCAAAGAAAGCAGACAATGTAAAAAGAGAGCAAGGAGCGAACACAGCAAAAGTAGACAATGAGAAGTCAGAAGATGCACCAAAGGCAGCGAGGGATAAACGTGAAAAAGATGTAACGAAGACAGATAAAGAGGAGAAATTGAAGAAAGATACGAAGAAGACGGTGGGAGACAAAAGGAAACTTCAAGAAGAAGATGGCGATGATGAAAATGCCTCATTAGCAAGTTTGGTGCGGAAGGGAAAGAAAGCTAAGGCGTGAAGGATCGGATCGTGACTTTTTTTTGGACAAGTAATTTTATTGTTTTGTTACTTTTTTTTGAGAAATATAGGTTGGCCCCGTTTATATATTAATATATATATATAAATGAGGAGGGAACTGGAGCCGAACTGTGCCTCGCAATTCGATCGTTACTGGGATAGCGCCGGTCAGTTATTGGGGAAGTTAAGCATCACGTTTATGTCAAACGGCAAACGCGAATTTGTACCACGTGACCAAGTTTCCTCCTCACTTGTGATTTACTGTTCATTATTTCAACACATAAATTAGTAGTTTGTTTTGCGCTCTTTTTATCTGCTCATTTTCTAATTTGAGAAATTCTCAACTTCAATCTGTCGTTTACCGTTTGCCGTATACGTGAAGCTGCAACTCTCTATAGAGAGGAGAAGTTTGACGTCACGTTACCATGGTAGCAAAATAGTTTAAGCAACGACGCACATGCACGTTGCACGGCTGCGACATGAAACTTCCTAATTTCACGCGCTTGTATTACGGAGTAGGTAAACACAACACAAAAATTTTCTTTTTCTTTTACTAAACTATAATACGGTCCTTTCGGATTCAAATTAAGTGAAATTGAGCAAGATCGATTAAGTTTGAACGATTAAGTGAATTTTCGGTTTGTTGTCATCCGGAAATTTTGCTACCATGGGAACGTGACGTAACGACTTCTCCTCCCTATTGGCCATGTTTTTCCCCGGTCCCTAATAAGTGTCCCAGAAGGCTTTGCGAAAGTTAACTCGACCCAGTTTCCGTGGCGAATAGCTCAAAAGCTAAGCGCATTTTACATCGCATCTCTTGCTAAGCCTCAGGTATTGTCCCAGTTTAGAGTGCTGAGGGAATTTCTTGCCGCCATATGTTGACTGAGCAAAATAATCAACCTCCAGTTCCCGCATCTCTTGCTGACCGGAGTTTTTAACTCGAAGATTAAGATTTATCATCAAATTGTATTCAGAACGCCGTAAACTATTGTTAATTAAAAAACTGAAATTAATTCCTAGTTATTTATGTGCAAGTCGGACCATTATACGTTTCTGGCAAACTGCCCACCTACCCCTCCCCTAAGGCAACAGTAACACTTGCTTCTCACTAAAGGCAAAATATTGGCTTAGGGGTGGGGTAGGTGAGCAGTTAATAGTCTGTGCTCGCTTTTCGTTTTTGTTTCCTTTCGTAGCCTTTTAACGAAAAATAAACAAATGAATAAGTAAACAGATAATGATTTACAAGTAGCAGATGCGCAGAGTAGATCTTTATCCTTTTCTTTTTTACCTGTAGTCCATTGTTTTCAGCAATAAGAAAAATTAGTGATTATCCATTAAACTCAACGCGATTTCTTTGACGGGCTCTTTAGTATTAATGTTAATACCGTATCAGGAGCCTGACCGTATTTATTCGATTAACAACACTGGTAGTCTGCTACACGGCTGTGTAGCAGACTGAAACACTGGGCGCTTATTCGAAGTGGGCCGTTGTTCAAGGCTCAAAACAATAAACTGTAATAAGAAAACCCGAAGATGTAACAAAGCAAGGTTTCTGTAAAATACTCTGAAGAAAAATCCGTCTTTGGGGCAGTCGCTTATTAGTTAAGGAGCTGTAATAACAATTAAAACAGCAAAGAACAAAGCGACTTGAGTATTCCCGATATTTCAAACGGTCCAGTCGTTCTTCTTCGAGGTGAATAGGGTTTACTGGCTCACAAACAGTAGTCTCCAATCAGATCAGAATTCCTCAGTGATAAAAGTAAACTGCTCATTAGACTTTCTCAAAGTCCTTCGCTTCTCATTTCCGGTTCCGGTACTTGACCCCAGCTCTCTCGCTCGCTTTTGCAGCAGAAAACATAAAAAATCTACCGCTCGCGCTTCGCGCTCGTAAACAAAATTGAGCTCGCCACTTGTAGGCAAGTCTAACTAGTCGCAAATTAAAGTAAACTGGTTATAAAGGAGCATGAAATGAACTCACTGGTGACGATTTTAAGATAAGGACTTTGTGCAGTATTCATTGAATCCCTGAGAAACAGACCAATAAACAGCTGTAGTGATTCTCTACCCTTGGAAAAAGTATCTCAAAGGTCTAGACACCCCTTACTTATTTATTATTATCTCATTATTAGTCAGTCCATCCTAGGAAACCTTTGAATTGGGGTACAGCTGGCCTGGGGATTTCCTCCTGGAGGCAAGTGGACATACGGGGAGGTTTTTCACCCAGCTGTTGTTCCACAACCCCATTTCATTAATAGATAATCTATATAACTGTATTTAAAGTCTTTGTAATTTTTCAACAGCAATAAACTGTACTTTAACTTGCCTTCGGGGTTTCTTTATTGAACAGAGGAAAAGGATTACCATAACAGAAAAGGAAATGATTTTCTGTTGTTTAAGAGCACTCTCTCAATCATTCAGACAACATTAGTAAGACAATAACGGTTCTGTCAGACATCTTAGATACTAAATACTACGCAAAGGTGTTAGCCCTTTCGCCTTAAAAGAAAAGAAAAACAAATTAATTTTAAATTATATTTTTGACCAAAACCATGGACAAACCCGTTTGAAAAAATAAAAATTGGGGGACTTTCTTTCTGTCTAGAAAGGCTAGTTTTCTGTCTACAAAGTCACACAACACCTTTTCTGGGCCTATTTTGCCAAAAACTACCCTGGGTCCCAGAGGTTGTCTTCGCGGGCGACGAGAATTTTTGGTGTTGGCGGAAGGCCGACACATCTTGACAGAAACCAGAAACCGCGCTACAAAAGTCTCCGGCACCCAGGGTAGCCAAAACCGCAAAAAGGAAAAAAATTCAACTTTTTGATCAAAAGCGTGGATTAACCTTTTTGAAAAGTGCAACTTTTGTGGACTTTCTCAAATCGATGTTTTTACCTGTTTTTATAGTCTAGAAAGGCTAGAACGTCACCAAAATCCTTACGTTTTCTCGGCCTATTTTGCCAAAAGCAAAAAGAACGAAAATTTTCAAATTTTTGACTAAAACCATGGACTAATTAATCTCTTTGAAAAAATGCAAATTTTGCGACTTTGTTAAATCGATGTTTTTATAGACTAGAAAGGCTACTTTTCAATCTGAAACGTGACCCGACACTATTTTTTGGCCAATTTTGCCAAAAACGAAAAAAAGAAAAAATTTCCAATTTTTAACCACAACCATGGCCTAGCCCCTTTGAGAAAATGCATATGAAAATTTTGCGAGTTTCTTAAACCGATGTTTTTATAGTGCTTAGAGGCTAGTTTTCTTTTTACATCGTCCCCAAACACCTTTTCTGGCCTGAAAAGAAGAAGAAATGGCAAATTTTTGATCAAAACCATGTACTAACCCCAAATTTTTGACTAAAACCATGAACTAATCTCTTTGAAAAAATGCAAATTTTGCGACTTTTTAAAATCGATGTTTTTATAGACTAGAAAGGCTACTTTTCAATTGAAACCCTATATTTCTGGAAAACTGAGAAAGCCCCTGGGCCTAAATATAGTGTTAAATAGCCTAACATGCGATCGCGCGTTTTTTTTTCTCTTTTTTAAGAGCGGGCGAGGCGCGAGAGGGAAAAAACTCTTCCCTTGAGAGAAAGAGGAATTAGGCGTGATCTAAGGCTAATGTTTGCCTATTGAAATCGTAAAAATAAAACTGTGCGAAATATTACCGTCTCATAAAAAAGCGAAATTACCGTAAATCCTCTATTAGGCCCCCCTCTTCTCAAATAAATGCCTTTTCTTTAATAAGCGCCCCCTTTCAGGCCAAGGGGAAGAAAGTTAAGCTCTCAAGCCCCCCTCCCCTGCCCCTTATTATTCTTCAATAGACTGAATTAATCAATCTCGATTGTAAAACTTGGTGTGGACTGATCCAGGCTGGGGTTTATGTTTAATCCGAGGCTCCAAAACTTCCAATTTCGTGTACTTGAGCTTTTCCACCTTGTATTTTGGTTCTTTATTCTTTATGGAGATCTGATACCAGGGTCTTTGACGGTAAGCAGTGCCGGATCCAGACCTTGTGACAAGCGGGGGGGGGGGGGGGGGGGGTCCGGTCTCCAAAAAAATTTTTTCAGGCCTTCGGGCCTCAGTTTGGTCTGAAAATAAGGGGGAGCCCTGGGTCTGCCACTGGTAAGTACCAGTAAGGTACCATAATTGGAATCACATTCAGTCATTGTCAGGAGGTTTCTCCTCAGGGGTTTGCCTGATATTCGGAGGAGACAATGAAGACAGTAATGAAAGTAATTTCCGACATTAGTTTCTTTGCCTATCCTTTACGCGGTGCCCTTACAAACACTGAGCGTGTCACATACGATGGCGCAACCTGCACTAAAACTAGAACATTTGGCTATTCGAGAGTGTTGGACTTCTAGCAGTTATCACACCATGAGTTTATAAGAGAGCAAAGGTAGTTTTACTTTATTGACACTTAACCTACCTTTACGTGTCCCGCAATTTGTAAACGAGAGGTTTGTAGTTTTACGGTCTCTTCCATAGCCTGCGTTGCTGGCGCCGGTTCTTTTTAGGGCGAAGGAAGAAATCGAGGAAGCGCGGCCTGATTTAGCAACAGAACGGGAACGTCAGTTGACGACGGCGCGCCCAAACCAAACAACTGGCTTGACCAATGGCACAGCGGCAAATTGGGCTCCGGAAGTCAAGTTTAGTCTTTACCGCGCGCTTTACCGTCGTCAAATGACGTTCCCGTTATGTTGCTAAATCAGCCTTTATTAAATAACTGGCGCCTGCTACGCAAGCTATCTCCTGCAGGGCTACCCTGGTTATCGCTACCCCGGGTTACTCCCAGTTGTTGGTTTTCACATGATGTCATTAAAATTCAAACTTCAAAACTATCGATCCTACCGAGATTTTTCTTTCGCGATGTATTAGAGCAACTGAAAATTAATTTTCATACAAATTTTCGCTTCAGAAAGGTTCTTGGTTTTGTGATAGAGTGCGCTTGAATTTCTAAGCTTTTGCGTGACGCGGCATTTACATGACGGCCAAGACAGCTGCCATGTAGGTTAAAAAAAATGACTTATTTCAGAGAATTTTCCAATCTAAACAGTTCATGTATTAGAAAAAGTATTCCTTTAATGTTTATAAGTTCCTTGAAGAATAAATTCACTCTTTTGTAGCAAAACTCGGTAACAGATATTCTGTTGGTTTCCGTCCGCCGTGTTCGTACCCATCCTGATGAGCACCAGCATGGCGTCTCCATACAAATATCTATAAATTTGGGTAAAACATTTCTTCCGATATCTCGTATACGAAATATTCCTCTGAATAGGAAAGTGTTTATAGCCGATTAGCCGATAAAACGCGAAGGACGCGAGTGAAAGGTAAACTTTTAGTTTCTCCATTAAGCGGAGGACTTAGAGTTATTTTCCTTCTGATTTACTGATCCTTGCCTATAAAGGGATTTTTTATTACCCAAGCTCCAAGCATAACATCTTGAAGCAATAACTTTTGACGTTTTGAGAAATGACCTTTTTGACTATAAAATGTTCGGTCAGATCGGTCATACGGCAGGAATAGTAACATGCGCATATATACTTCTTCAGTTTTCAAAGAACTGACAAAAGATAATGGAAATTGTTTGTCATCTGTTGTAAAACGACGCATCTTTTCCACAAGAAATAACTAGAACCTCCCAGATTTACAGGAGACAAAACCAGTCCGCGTGTCCTGCGTGTTGCGCATTTCTTTCGCGTCGCGCACGACTACCTTGGGATGCGCAGAAAATGTGCGCAGTAACAATAGTGGGCACGGTCTTGGTGAAAATAAAACTCGGCGAATAGTCACCTCGACCTCGTCTCGGTGACTATTCGCCGATATTCACGTCGCCTGAGGCGACTAATTGTTTTAGTATAATTACATTGATGATTATTCGAGAAAATAAAGGTATTGATCAATTTCCTACTCCGAAACATCAAAAAATCTGGCTGCCATTTTGAAAACTGCTAGCCTTCAATGTTATAATCACCGCGCGGTGATTATAGCGGGATAAAGCGAAGCTCCTAGCCAATCACAGCGCTCTATTTCCGATAATCATCAATGTAATTATACTAATACCGTATAGAGCAACGTTTTTTTTTTTTGATGTTTAAAATTGATGAAAAAGCCTCCGATTATGAGCATTATCCGAGCATTTTAGTGTCTTTTTGGGAAAGACCAAGCATTTTAGTGTGAAAAATAGAGTACAAATATAAACCACGAGGGACTGCACTGGACCGCAAACGAATATGCCGAGAACGTAGGATCTGTAAAGACCTGATCAGCAAAAATAAAAATGTAGACATATAATTCTGCAAGCAGAATACTGCAATGCTGATCGTACTACGTGAAATTTAACTCTGCAAGACATCAACAAGACACCGAAAGAACTCAAAACATAGCGGGTTTGTAGCCATAGACAGCTGTTTCGCCCTTTTTGGGGCTCGTCAGTATGGCGTAACAGAGAAAACTCTGATGCAAAATAACCGCGCACTATGATTTTAAGCCCTGACCCAGAACTCTCAACACCCACAGAATCACGCCATACCACGTGCTTTCTGGGGGGCAAGAGTCCAAGTGTCAAGTTGATGTCTCGCAGAGAAAATAAAAGAATTGGCCAAAACCAACCTAAGGACATGGACAAAACCATGCAAAAATTACAGCATATCGGGAAAATAGAGCATTTTAGTGGGGAAAGAAAAGCATCAAGAAAATAGGGAGAGCTATTTCTACCTCTATGCCAGTTGAAATACTCGTTACTGTTAGACGTAAGATTTACTATTTTTCTGATTCTCACCCACAAATCGTAAGAATATATATTTTTCTGAGGCCCTCGAAGCTCGGGCTTTGCAAAAGACTACAATACAAATGAACTAGACGTTTACGCCCGAGTCGAGTGTACTCGCGAAACGCGAAACGAGTTTTGTGAAAGCTCGCGCGTGAGTATCACGCGCCAAATGAGACTGGGTCCTAAAGAGAATCCAATATGGCGACGGAGTGGACACGCTGAACATGTGTGTTTTGAAATTGGACACAAAGTAACATAATTAGACTTCAGGAACTCCGATTTCACCTCCTATGGATTCTTTAACTTATTCGACAACGTTTGGCCTCATTTGTGGCATAAAAGCTTCACGGATGTGGCAAGGCAGAAGTCGTGAACAAATGAAGGCACAGGTCTTGTGAGGTGTGTTTAACTTTGCTTAATTTGAGCTTATGTTTAAAATCATCAAGTAATTCCAGGAGAGCCCTTTTCCGGGCTTTCAATCATCCCCGTCCTCTAATATGGGGTCCGTGAAATACAGGTTTCACTGTACATCAAGCCTTAGGAGAAGCGGGGGAGGCGGGCGGGTGGGGGGGGGGGGGGGGTGTTGGGGGGAACTTAAAGAATTTTTGGGTGAAGATGTGGGTTATGGACAGACACCAAGACACCAAGGTGTTGGTTTAAAACTGAGGTGAAGCGAAGTTGTTCAAGACTGACTTTAAGGTACCTGGATACCCCTCACTTTACAAACAAGAAGGAAGCTGCACAGAGTTAACTTTTGCAAAGATTCTGAGACTGTTACTAGTGACAGGGAGAAAATTGGCCAATAGGTGACTGGCACATCTCCAGTAACAATCCCAGAATTAAGTGCAGTATGCAGTTCAGCTCCAGTTCCCTTCTTGTTTTCCCCTCCCTTTTTGTGGAGTGATTGATGTGGCTTCTCAAATGAACAACAGGGCTGTCAACTCTCCCGGATAATCCGGGAGACTCCAGATTTTGAACCATTTCTCCTGGTCTCCATATTAGAGTCTGAAATCTCCCAGATAATCGCCGAAGTTTTCCATTGCTCGTAGATTCGACTAATTTTGTGTTGTTTGAGCCATTTTACTGTTAACATCAAACGTTTCCTCACAAACTGCAGTTTGCCATTGTAATATAAGCAATGATGTGATCGGTGAAAAGTAAATCAGTTAGGTCAAATGTTACAATTTCAACAACATCTTTTACGCGCGTTTTCTTTTTCACAATCGACGTAATGTGCCGTGCATTATGACGTCATCTATCATCCCTTCCCCATCAATTCTCAATATTTGAAGACGTGGGGGGTTGACAGCCCTGGAACAATAGCAAGAATGCTCTTAAAAGCGGGGTTTCAGACTTGCTTGCTTGGAGATTAGATACGAAATGAGGAGGCGATTAATTCTACACAAAACAGGATTTACTCGCTAAAGGTTTTTCACTTTCTACTTTTTCAATGGTCGAGTTTCTTCAGGGTATTTACTTTTTATATCGTATTTGATGATTTGTTTCTGAATTGATTTAGTATGTGTGTTAGCAACGACTAGAAATATGTCTTCAGTCGCAGGCTGCACATGTGTATAATTACACAATAATTCAAGGACCACGATTTGAGAGAAATTACATCATTGCCAGATATAAAAACGTGATGAATTTCAATCATTGCCAAAAACAAACTGCATGCTCATCACAAGACTCATAGAATGAAGGTTTACTTTGCCTCATGCACCATCGAAGTTTTGCTAATTACTGTAAGATTCTTTTTTTTTTTCCAACCACTGAAGTATTCACTTGTTCCAAAGTAATCAAAGCTTTCAAGCGACAGAATTCGTAGACTGACCTGTTCTGGAAAACCTCTTAATCACATTAATCTTTCCTAAGCTTTCTTTGCAAACATGTCTGGCTTTGGTCACGCAACGGTTCTTATTCCCAGGAATGCCTGGGACCATGTGTGCCCTTTTGTGTCTTAAATACGAAGAAAACAAGGGGCTTGCAGATTACTCAAGACTAATAATTGACGAATTCACAAAATTTTATGATAATTTATTATAATTCAATACCCAAACCACTGTTCCATACCTGTTTGCCAGTACACCTCTGTAATTACCTGAAAATAATGTCAAAGATAAAGTAAAGAGCAAAAGAAAAATAGAAAAACACATTGGAAAAGGAATTAACAGAAGGTTAGTGGATGGCTGAAAAGTATTGCAATGCCCATGTGGCTTTAAAGTCTTTCAGATTATTTTTTAAAACAAAACTTTGTGCTCTTTCCCATTTTTGCCACAAACAATAGCTTTACTGCTGCCTCTAGAACATGGTCCATATTGGTAAAAATTTACATTATTTTTTAATCAAGTTGCCTCTGCAAAAACAATTTGGGATGGGATAGGGTTAGACTACGAGCATGATCTGTTTTTGTTGAGCAAAACGCAGGAGACATGCAAATGACTACATGCATGACTGAAGGTGCAAGACTGTAAAGGCACAAAAAATAAGAGTCTGCCTGCAAAGCCAGAGAGAATTGTCTTTCACGGTCTAGTGATTGTTTGGCATGAAAACTGAAGTGTTGATGGGCCAAGCACACCAAAAGTGGCTTTGATCAACCAATGTTTTCCTTCTTTTCTTTTTAATGCATAGCTTATGCAGTGCATAGAGTCAATTCTAAACTAATTGACTGAGCAAATCTTAATTTTGGCTGCTAGTCTCACATTTAGAGGTCATGAAGCTGGTCTATTTCTGGCATATTGATAAGTCATTTCCTGTGCCGTGTTTACAATGATGTATATTGTTTGAGTGAGATCACCCGAAGCCCAGTTGTGTGCAGGATGTTGAATTCTCATGGGATAGTGTTCTACACATCCTAATTGTAGCTTAACTAAAGCTAAGCCAACTATAGAGAACTGAGTTGCAAGTCACTCAAGATCATTCTTTGGGTGCCGGTTTGCTTTTTGTTGTTTTTTCTTGAGATTCAATGTAACCAAATCTTTGTTCTATTATATATTGTGATGTCCTGTAGTGCATCCTTTGTTAATTATTTGGTCGGGGCCCCAAATAGAGTAATGCAAACCGGCTTGCTTTGACGCAAATGTGCAATAGGCACGCAATACGTGCTAAGGTAAACAAGGCAAGTAAACAAGCGATGCGACGCGAATGTCTGCCATGCGAACGTCATTCAACACTACATATTCTCCTTTATCATTTTCGTAAAGTAAACGAAAATCCATAAAACGTGCCTTTGGAATCTCACACAAATAAATGTAGTTTTTTTAATCCTCAACACTAGTATCTCCAATTTGAACTTGAATTTGCATCACCATGTTGACACAATAGTCATGCAGAGTTTAAAAATAGAATACGTTCCCACGAAAAACCTGAAAATTTAGACAGCAAGTGATCAAAACATGTTCGTACGGCACCAAAAAGGTTGTCAATTTCACGACAGAGACTAACTGACAACGTTTCATTGGCCAAAACTGACAGGTTGAAATGTGAAACTACGCGCAGGATGGTAGTAATCCAATGATATATTAAATTTCAAAGCAGCAGAAAGAAGCAGGAACGTATTGTTGAAGTATGTTATCGAGGGTTAAACTTACAAATGCACACACTGTTCGCGGTAGGCCCACACTAAAATAGCACTGAGTGTTTTCATAAAGGCTGGTCTGCGAACTCAAAGAAAAATTAAGGAAATTGTCAAGACATTCAAAGACCATGGACCTCATAGATGCAACGACAAATCAGAATATCAGGAGTGTACGTGAAAAATTGAGTTTGAACAGAAGAGTGTGTATCAGGTTTGAGAGTCGCAAGATTTGTGTTGCTGGTAAATGATTTTGATTTTCACAATGCAGAACACAAGAAGTTCCCTGTGATAAAAATCTCTTCCGATGAAGGAAGGCTGAGAAGATTGTCAACAATATTGAAACCAAAAGGGACTCAGGCTTCTTTGGAACTACTGATAGCGGTAACAATTCTTCTTATTCCGTCAATTTTGTTTAGCAGAGTGACTGTTAATGTACTTGCGCATTGTATTTTTCATGTGTATATTGTGGCGCGGTAAGGTACGGTAATGTGCCCGGTGTCTGGATTTTGCATTATCAGCAAGTTTTGTCTTAAGAGTGTTTTGATTCCAGTGAGGTGACGACAAGAAAAGGTAACGAGTAAATTGTACGGAAGGGAAATTGTTTTGTGCAGGAAATAAAAGAAGTTGAATTGAGATCTCGTCATGGGAAATTTATTTATAACAAAACTTACAATCCAGTTGGTTCAAATAATGTATCGGTCAAATTGAAGCTTCAACATCCCCCGCTTCAACATCCCCCCCCCCCCCCCCCCCCGGTGTTTGACTTTTTTGAAAATTATTGTTCAAATTCCCCTCTACCCAGGCCAAAATGCCGTTCAAATGCCCCACACTAGGGTCCATTCAGGCGATCAAATGCCCCCATCCCGGGGACATTTCACAGGCACAAAAATGACAGAAGGACGGCGAAAACCCCTTCAGTTGTCGAACAAAATCTTTATAAATATAACAAACCCAAGAAACACTGTTAGCGTATTTACTACAAACAAAAGTCTCGTGCAAAGCGGCGGAAATTGCTGCTACGAGGTCACTGAATGCTCAGCTTTTCTTCATCATGCAACATACAAAGCGTTCTATAAAAAAAGATCCCAGTTTATCTTCCTGAAAGTGAGAGAGTATCTGTGGAGCTGAGATAAACCTTACTGTTTGCACTGTAAACATTGGTGTCCTATGTTGGAATTTGGCTGAGAACAAATCTGTGTTTAAGATGTGCTTTTCAAAACATTGTCATGAAGTGACAGGATTTTTGTCGTGGATTGGAACATACTGTATAAGCTGTGTGGTTCAGCGAAGAAGTAGAGTAAAGGATTTATCTTTTATTGTGGGATATGATGAAAGTTAGGTGAAATAAGACTTGTTAAAAGTTGAAGAAATTTGTAAAGTTACACGAAGTAAGTTAAATTGTCAGAGACTACCATATGAAATGCACTTTGTATTATGCTCGTGCAAAATTGAAAGCAGTGAAAGGAAAAAGATTTTGAGGAAACACAGGTATAGTTCATTTGAGTATTGAGATGGAACCTCTTAAAAGAAACATTTAGTTACAATTAGAAAAGACAACAGACAGATTGGGGTATAGATTTTTGCATTGAACAGTATAAAAATAAACTTTTTTTTTCAGTGTACAGTCTTCATTTGATGGAAAACAGTATGTTTGTAAAACATGTCATTTAATACAGACATTTTCTATCAACAGAGTTTGGCTCTCTTACCAACATCCAGTAAAAACAACCCCTTATAGAAACACAGCAACTACCTCACAAACTACGCCCACCATCTTAGTAATCAAACACATCTCAACCAACCCCTCAAATATACGATACCACTGCAATACCCACATATCCCTCATACACATAACAAACTTCACATACGCGCAGTACAACCATGCCCAAATATACGCTACCACAGCGTCTTGTTACTTTTGTTTTAGCTTTTTTAAAATAAGCAGTTTTCCAGTCTATGCAACTTTCTGTTATAAGTTCTAAAGCAAGACTGCACTTTTGGACCTAAAGCATTCCTCGTCAGTGAGGAGGGGGTTTGAGCATTTAAGTTGCGATAATGTCATGTACCCAGAAAGATGAAACCTTCAAATGCTTCTCTTTGCTCTGTACCTAATGTTTCTGTTTTCGTGACCAACATTCCTGCAGTGCTTCAGGCATAATCAACTTGTCAGTGGTTTAGAGTGTTAACAGTTTGTTGTCAATGCTTCACTCATCAGCCAATTGTATTTTGTGTTGTGAGGCCAATGGATATTTCATTTGCTCTGGCTATGCGGGCAGTCTATCTATTTTCTTCTCCAGATGCAGCCCTAGTTTATCGCATCTTGTGGCTTTGCAGCTTGCACGTGCATGCACTTCCCTCACTAAATCTGTCCCTATATCTACACGGAATGATTATCTAAATGCATTATTTGATGATGTTATCAGCCTGTGCAGGAACTGCAGAAACATTGGCTCTCATGGTTCAGATGGGAATTAAAGCTTCAACTTGTTGCAGTTCTCTCCTCAGCTCCCTGCATGTGATAAGTCATTCCTTACTATAAAGGAATATGCTATTTTTTAGACCGCCCAATCACATTCACTTGCCATGGATAGTTAGAAGAGCTATAAATGCAATATCCAACAGAAGTAAAACTGAAACTTAATAATTATTTGTTTTAAAAGTTTTAAGAAACAGGTCAGGAATTTACTGTTATTTAACCCATTCGCCCCTAAGCTGCCCGTAACCGCCCGTGCAGTTCCACGTCCTTTCTAACCTTCGTGACGTCATCAGTTTTAACGGTCAAGGCCAACTTTGTCCGCTAACTTGTGCAGAGTGAAGAGATCTTTCAAACCATACCAGAATGAGCACAATTAAGTCAAGGACACCGGAGAAAACGGCAAAAAACCATGCAAGGTTGACCTGTAAATCTCCATGAAAATCTTGTTCCATTACCCACCTACCTTTCCTTTAACCTAATCCTAAGATCCTAAAAGCTTTCCTAAAAACTCTTCCCATCAAAATGAAGCCTACTAAATGCCCAGCAAGAGGGAAAAAAAATGAGCAAGAAAAGCAAAAAAATAGGGGAGGAGAGAAAGGGAAAAGTAAAAGTCAAGACTGCTGTGTCACTTTTAATGTCGAAATTTTGCTTTCTGCGCATGCCCGAACTTCGCAAGCTGATATTTTGCATCTGGATCAGAAGGCCGTGAAGTGGACAAAAACTATGTCGAAATTTTGCTTTCTGTGCATGCCTGAACTTCACAAGCTGATATTTTGCATCTGGATCAGAAGGCCGTGAAGTGTACGACCGGTAAACGGGTTTGTGGTAAGTTTTAGCTCTTTATACCATGACAGTGACCAGAAAACCACTCGACTAGGTTCAAAACGCGTTTTTCAGCAAAATCTCCAGGAGCGAATGGGTTAATATTATTAATTTAAAACACCAAAATTGACCCTGTCTCATTCTATAAGCATAGACTTACAATTAGTCTCGTAATACTGTCCAGCTATATTTTTGGGGGAGAGGAGAGAGATTGGGCGAAGGGGGGGCGAGTGCATTGTGAAAATGTCCCAGTTAAAAATAAAAGCCAATTGTTTCTTGTTTCAAAAGGCTAAGTATGCATAGCTATACACTCAAGCCTAGCCTACAAAGCAGCCTTGGTCCTTTTTGCCTCACTCATCTTTCGTGCTTGCCCTACTTGGCCTAAAAAAATGGAAACGTCTGCTGCGCAGACTAACTCAAGCCAGAAAAAAGTGTTGTTATAATCTATACTTCTCAAAGTATTAAACCACTGCGTCAGGCAGTTGGCAGTCCAATGAAACCTCACTATGGGCGTCTTGTATGAGCACTTGTGTGGCCCCTTTTTCTCTTCAATAATGGTAGAGTAACAATTAAGAACAAAATATTGCCATCTAGCAGGCTGTGAAGAAAGTCAGTTTCACAGTTTGAGCCTTGGTCTGGCTGTAGCTAGCATATACTAATCCGAGAGTCATTTTAACAAGCCCCCAAAATTTTTTGGCAAGCCTCAAATCCTGATAATGTCCCTTGCCTAAAGGCTCTGATAATTATTAGGATTTCACCAAAACAGATGTGAAATTAGATAGACAGATAGTTTATTCACTTTAAAAACTTGCAGCCAAAGGACTGAATTCCAATAAGGTTTACAAATGCAATTGTAATCATAGAAATCAGTTAAATTGTTCCTACTGAAAAAGGCAATTGAAAAACATAACCAACATGCATATGAATAGGTTCAGGCCACCTTAAGAATATTTGTTTATTAAATTCCTAATAAATTCATGTAGATCAAAAGTGGATTTTCACACTGATCTGATGATGTGAAAGTAGTATGTGTTTACAATCAAATAGTGACAAATAAAAAGGAAAATTAGGGAATAATTTCACATGCTTTTTGACCAAATCCTAATGATTACCCGAGCCTTTAGATGAGGGAAATTTTGTAACTCAAAAGTGAATTGTCACGCTGCTCTGATGATGTGAAATTAGTATGTGTAATCAAATGGTGATGAGTGAAATTAGGATTTGGTCAACACAGTTAATATCAGGGTATGTTTAAAACCGAATTCAGCATAAAGTTGTTGTTTTTGTATTGCGAACTGTATTCAATGTAGGTTTCTGATTACTCAGTTTTTTCCAATAAAGCTTTGGGCAAGAATACCTTTTCAGATAGGAGATAGTCTGTCGGCACTCTTCTTTATTTGTGCGTCAACTTTCACAAATGTGCTAGTGTTGCATTTAAGGTTAATTAAATTTGAGTAGCATTTTGTGCAGCAAGTTATATGGTCATGATTGACTTCTAACTTGCAGATATATAAAACTAGAGAGCTCTGAGACTTATTTGCTGAAGTTAGAGAAAAATCTGTTGTAGTGTTTCCAAGTTATTGAGTAGACATTTCTCGTAAAAATGTGGTTTTAATCATATGCCGATATGTCAAGCATTTAATTTATACTTAAAAGAAAACAAATGACATTTTCTTAAAGTTGTGCCATTGTTTATAAAGGATGCCAAAAATCATAGAAATCGGTTGAATAATTAATTAGTGATTAAAAAACATAACCAACATGCATAAATAGGTTTGGGCCACCTTAAAATTTTTCTATAATTTGAATTCTACCAGAAATACAAAACTGATGCACCTTGCAGTGCTGTTGTTAGTGAATACAAGAGCATGAGTCCTGCAAACATCCACCTAACCTCCTTCAACACACAGCTAAATTTTGCAAATGAACCCATGATTTACTTTTGTGAGTAAAATTTTACCTCAAAATTTTACCTGTTGATTACATCGAATTTAATTGATCTTTGAAAGCAATTGATCTTTATGACAAACTGCCTACATGATCACTTTCAGTACGTCCAAATTGATGATAAGACATCGTTACTGGAACATTTATATTTCGGGGTTCCTCCGAGGTCAATTTTAGGCTCACTGTTGTTTATCATCATCATTATCATCATCATCATTTATTAGCCTTTTTTTTACAACAAATTTAACAGGATACAGCAGGTTGTTAGGCGAGGAGACCTCAAGAAACCACCAGGCTTATAAAGAGAGGCCACCTTGACATCACAATATTATAAGAAATAAGGGCTGCGAAGAAGTGCGGCTAAACTAGTTTAGTAACTATTTTAATAAAAACTCTAGCACTCTGCTCTTAAAGAAAGAGTCAGTGAAACAAGGCTGCTGGGAGTGAAATTCCAAGAGAACTTACATTTAAAATGGAATAATCATGTCAAGGACATTACTAATGCTTTTTATGGAGTCTCATACATTTGCAAAAATTAAAACATGTTACTGACTTCAGCCTACATGTTAACGAGACTTGCAGAGTGCTTGTATGTCTTGTATTATCAAAGGTCAACTATTGTGACTCAGTCAGTCTATTCACCTCTGCCAGGATACTTGTTAAACTGTCTTCAAAAAAATGAATTTGCTTCCACAAGTTTTTTTTTATAGCAGAAACATAAAGGATATTGGAAACATTTAAAGCAGAACTGGCTCACAGTTGAAGAGAGAAGGGATTTTAATTTGCTTAAGTCGACTTTTAAAGTACTTCATGCTAAAAGGAGTGGCCTTCATAATTTATTAAAACTTACAGAGACTCTCTATAATTAGAAGTTTGTGCTCTTCAGACTCTATATTTTATATGATTGCACGTTCCTCTGGAAAAAAGAACATTCTAGGACACTGGGGCTGGCCTTGTTGATAATCTTCCTGATAATCTTAAAAAAAAGTGTGATGATTTTAATCTATTTACTTCTTGCATTTTTAAATTCATAAAAAACCGGGCTCAGGCCAGCTTATCTTAATTCTATTTTAAGTTTAATTCATATGCTTATTGTAAAAAACATTTTCTTTTTTAATCGTTTTTTATTAAATTTATTAATTTAAATAGTATATTTTTATTGTAAATAATTGCAACTGGTACATATTTTTATTTTTTAGTTAGTAACAGATGAAAAGCCACAATATGAAAACTCTGTTCTTAAACCAATTACGTACTCACTTATAATTACTTACTTGAGTTTTCTATCCAGTTTTTAAGCAAGTTCTATTCTTTAAAAAGTTGGGTCAATTCAAGTCAATTCTTATAAATGATATTTTCTTTTAGTGACGGACTGGTCCTTTTGTAATATATTTGGGAGTCTTGGTGAAGAAGAATAGCATGGCAACCTGAAGGACAACATGATTTAATCAGAAAACAAGATCAGCAAGGAAGAGACAACAGCTCTGAAGCACATGGTAAACAACTCTTCTAACTTTTGCACCGTAATATGTTGTGTACATCCATTGTATGTATACCATGTCCTGTGACATACTCAATAAACTACCACCCTCGATTAAACACCACAGATAGAAGCAAAATATCAATAAATGCCACCCTTGAAAAACTACTTTACCCAATCAGATGAAAGGATGTTTATTTGTGGATTTTGAGAACAAAAATTAATAACAAGTACCTTTCAGCTGGGTACAGCTGTAATCTATCACAAGTCAAACAGTTATGATTCTGTGCTGAGACAATGGAATTTTTCGGTCAGTCAGTCTGGCAATTGGTTAGTTGGTAACTGGTCAGTCAGTCAGTCAGTCAGTTAATCAGTCAGTCATTCAGTCAGTCAATGATCAACCAATCAGACATTAGTAACTTGGTCAGTCAGTTGGTTAGTCAGTCTATGAAACAAAAAGTCAATTATCAATCAGTCTTTCAGTCAGTGATATATCTGCCAATCAACACGGAATGTTTATTCAACATTAAAGACAGACAGTTACATACTGCTTTTCCCACAAATAGCAGGGGTTAATCTAGACAGCAGGGTTTCAATGGACATTTTACTTGTAAAATAGAGTTAACTAATTAGAGTGTACTTCAGCCGTTGTTTTCATTATGAACTACTTTGCCGTGGGTGGCAAATATGTTGCTATTGCACATAAAAGAACATTGCGTGACTCAGCTCAGGTTTAGAGCTCCTTGTTTATCTTAGATTACATCAATAACTGACCTTCAGTTGTTTCTACAAACTTCTGTGCTAACAAGTTTCCATTGTGAGTAGCTGTAATCAATACTATGTTATGGTTATATCCACCAGTGCTAGCTGAGTGCTCCTTTGTTTTTGTTCACTTTGCGTGCACGCGTTGTATTTTCATAGAAGTTTACTACGCATTAGTTTCTTATTTTTTCCTCGATTATGCCTCCTCATCCAGCGAATCACCGCAATCGAGCCATCACTATGGATCCGAAATCACTCATGCTAGCCCAACTCAATGCTCTGCCAAGGAATTTGTTGATCCTTTTAGCTTCGGCACGAAATCTCGTGACCGTGGGTACAAGGTCTCGCTTGGCCCACCGCATTTTCGAACACGAACATGCCAACAATCCCGCACCTCAAGCCATTGCTCCTCACTTGCCAGCCTCAACCGAGAATCCTGGCGTTTCCATTGATCCTGAGCCCCCTTCTCGTTCTACCAGTCGCCAACAACCTTCCTCAACTCTGGGCTCTCAATTCTTGCCTGACCAACTTAGCCAGCTTTGCGAGTTAATAGCTGAAACAGTTGGCTCCCAATGTTCTGGCCCCGGTGAAGCTCCTGGTCTACTACAGACGTGCCTCTTCTGTCCCTGGCTAGCCCTCTGAACATCGCGGCGATCACCGCAACGGAACAGAACCTGAACGGTGTAAACCTTCCCAATGTCATCCAAGATGGTGGCCTTTCTCTATGGTAAGCACTTGTTTCCATATCTCAAACCGCCTTCTCCCTTTTAACTTACACTTACATGAAATTTCTAAGTTTCTCGACTCAGAGACTTAGTTTCTGCTCAACAAACGTTGTCAAAGTGCAAGTCTCTTCAATTTTAAAGAAAAAATTTTTTTAGAGTTACAAGCAGGAGTCGATCCCGGAGTACTAAATCTGTTATCCCATGCCCTAACCACTAGACAACCGCGGACTCGCTGCAGGGAATTGGAGTAATTTAACTACTGTAGCGAAAACCCTAACCCTAAATAGAGCTAACTGTTAACCCTAATCACTACTCTAAGTGCTTAACCCTAATCAGTATTGTCAGTGCTTAACCCTAATCTCTATAGTCAGGGCTCACTCATATATGTATACATAAATGCAATTACTTTGTGTAGGCATCACAAGGTATCCAAGGGTGGTTTGAGATATGGAAACTAGCATTTACCTTTCTCTATGCCAGTTTGTGCCCAGTCTTCCACAGGCTTCCCAGGGTCCCGGTCAACAAATTGTTATCCTACTCTGCCAACGCTCCCAGAGAAACTCCGCTCGAAGATATCCAAACATGAGTACATTGACTTCAATGAACTTCTCTCAGATAACATGTACCCACACCCTTCCTTCACCTCCTCCCAGAACAACTTCAACCTGACTGTTGACCCCCAGGATGCCACTACCCTTGCCTTTGTACCGTCCCAGTGCAAGAAACGCCGCATTGATGGCCTTTCCTCCTGGCTCGAAGCCTGGAATGTCTTCCTGTGCTCCACCATATCAATCTACCCATCTCTCGCCCCAGACCTCCTCGCATACCAGGCCCAGGTTTGCAAGTTTAGCAGGAAGCTTAAAGCATCAGCCTGGCTTATGTATGACACAGCCTTTCGCTATATGGCTGCTTCTCATGTCGCCATGTCATGGGGAAAAGTGAATGAGCAGCTCTATAGTGATATTCTGAAGGAAGAGACCCTGCCCTACTGCATCCATTGCCACACCTATGGTCATCGCACCTTGGGTTGTCCCACTCGATCAAAGCATCAAGGGGGTGGCCAAGTTTTCCAGGCACAGAGACTACATTACGCTTCTTAGCAGCCTACCTTGCTGATCAAGTCAGCTTCAAGACCATAAAGTTATACATGACAGGAATCCATTTTGCCCACACTGAAAACAGCCTACCAGATCCCTTTTTGGCAACACCCCTCCTTCATCTCCTCCTGCGTGGAATCAAGCGCACCTTGGGCCTCACATCTCATCAGCGCCTCCCTATCACTATGAGCCTTCTTCGGCAGATTAAGGAGGAGCTAGCTCGTGCACCTGACTACTTACCGACAGACAAGTTGATTTTGTGGTCGGCTTTTACCTTAGCCTTCTACAGCTTTCTCTGGTCCAGTGAATTCACATCACCTTCAGCATCTCAGTTCAATCCCCTAGTGCATCTGTCCACTACCGATGTCTCCGTTACGTCAACAGGCTGTCTTACTTTACATCTGAAGGCATCCAAGACGGACCCATACTGACAGGGCTGTTCACTATTGATTGCCCCATCTCATCGTTCTGTCTGCGCTGTGCAAGCCCTGAGGAAGTACCTTGCTCTGCATCCAACTGGTGGGACATCTCCACTGTACGTCTTCCAATCTGGCAATTATCTCACCAGGGTTGGTATTTCTTTAGAGCTCTATGCATCCCACAGTTTCAGGATCGGTGCCGCTACATCAGCAGCTGAAGCCGGTCTTCCCCCTTGGCTTATCCAAACACTAGGAAGGTGGTCCAGCAACTGGTACACTCTCTATATCAGAACTCCGCCCTCTGTCCTCCAGAAGGTTCCTGGTCTGTTGGCTGCCACGAACACCTCAGGACAAGGGACGTGGAACCCGCTACTACAATGTTTCACTCCTGGTCTTCCATAATTGTATAGTATAATATGCAGGCAGTATTTGGGATGTATTTTGGGTGCACACCTGCTACTTTTACCTCTGTGTAGCAGGCCGGGTGGGGCCCCCACCCCACCTTAGTTTATTCACTCCTGGGTGGGGATGCGCTCCACTCGTTGCCTTGTCCAATACCATGGAGGGTGTGTCGCTGCCACCCTCACTGCACTGCTCATTGCTAGGGTGTGTCGCTGCCACCCTCATTCCATGATTTCTAGGGTGTGTCGCTGCCACCCTCATTCCATCATTACTAGGGTGTGTCGCTGCCACCCTTATTGCTCTACTCAGTTTTGGGGGTGTCGCTGCCACCCTTATTGCATGCACTTTATGGGGTGTGTTGCTGCCACCCTTGTTTTACCCCAGGGTGCACCCAACAACCTTCAGTCCCATTTACTGCCAAAGACTGTGTATTCTATCTTGGTCTACATAGTTAAGTGATTAAGTTGTTAACAAGTGCTGACGGCTAAGAAAAAGCATCATAGAGGTCAGCTATTTTTTTCTAGAAAGAAGAAGCACTTAGTTTGAATAACAATGTGAACAAAAATATAATATCATTTATAAAATCTAAATGGAAATGAAAGTATGATGTGTTTTCATAAAGGCCCACTGGTTTTACATTATGCTTTAGTCATGTAAATGCTATATTATTTCAGTCATTTTTTCACAAGTTTCTTTACAGGTTTATAGTACTTTGTATTTGTTTACAGCAAAAGTACATAATTTAGTTTCATATTTTGAACAGAGCTACATTTTCTTGAATGAAAACCACACTCTTTTGTCTTCAAATTTAGTCCCCAGAATGCTGAAATCACATTTTAGTGCTTTGAAATTTCAAAATTATTTTTTGGGGGCAGAATGCGCCCAGACCCCCCTCCCCCCCCCCCTAGAAAAAGGTGACTAACGGTCGGTTACTCAATTCAAACCTGCTGGCTACTTCAGTTTTTATTGAAACCCCTGAGACAAGTAGAGCAACCTAGAGCAGACCGATCTCACTTGTCAACATTGATGCCAAGATCATCTCTAAAGTCTTAGCTACCAGGATAAAAAATGTCCTACCAAGCATAATTCATCATAACCAAAGTGGTTTCGTGAAGGACCGCTTTATAGGTGAAACTGTTAGATCGATCTTTGATTTAATGGGATTCTCTCTAAAAGAAAATATTCCAGGTTTAATGATATTTATAGATTTCCACAAAGCATTGGACAGCTTAGAATGGAGCTTTCTTTTCAGCTGTTTAGAAGCCTTTGGTTTTGGTCCAGAATTTATTTGGTGGGTAAGGACACTGTACCACAATATTGAAAGTTGTGTCATCAACAATGGTCTCGCAACTGACTTTTTTTCTCTAGAAAGGGGCGTGAGGCAAGGTGATCCGCTTTCTCCATATTTGTTTGTGGTTGCAGTTGAAACTCTTGCTTTGGCAATTCGTCAAAACCCACAGATAATTGGTATTAAAATCGGTGGCGAAGAGACAAAACTCCTTCAATGTGCTGATGACACAACGGCCGTTCTGTCTGACATTGACTCGGCACAGGCCCTTTTTAATCTTCTTGAAGTATTCAAGAACATATCAGGACTTGTAATTAACTCATCTAAAACTGAAGGAATGTGGATCGGGTCATCTAGAGATAAAACTTCAAAACCTTTTGGTATAAAATGGCCTGATGAACCAATTAAAGCCCTCGGTGTTTATTACTCATACGATATCAAACTTTTGCACGAAAAAAATTTTATTGAGAGATTGGACAGTGTAAAAAAACTTATAAATATTTGGTCTTCAAGAGGTCTTTCTATCTATGGAAAAGTAACAATTATTGAGTCTTTAATCATACCAAAATTTGTTTACATTTCCTCGCTTCTGCTGGTCCCCAAGGAAATCGTTAAAGAGTTAAATATTTAAATTTTTGTGGAAAGGAACTGATAAAGTGACAAGACTTTCCACAATTAATGAATTTGAAAACGGTGGTTTAAAAATGATCGATCTGGAAAGTATGATTAAATCCTTATGACTAGCCTGGCTGAAAAGGATCTTCCAGTGCAACAATGGTGCTTGGAGAAACTTTTTACGGTTTTCGTTGGAACCTTTTGGGGGCCTCTTTTTATTACATTGTAATTATGACTTTAAAGAGATAAGTATTTCCTCTAAATTCTATTCAGAGTTACTTCAATGGTGGTCCGAGTTTCGTAGTGTTTTCGATAGTAGAAGGGAATGTCAATATATTTTGTGGAATAACAGAGATACATGTTGATAATAAGCCTGTTTTCTATAAAAAGCTTTTTGAACAAGATGTAATTTTCGTAAAGATCTTTTGTTTGAATTAGACACCGCAAATTCTTTTACTATTGTTTCTAAAAAAATTAGCAAGATTAACTAACAACCTAATTTGGGCAGGGCTTCGTCACTCTGTTCCAAAACATTTAAAGAATAGCAATATCTTCACTCAGAAATAAGCTTAATATTGACAATCGATAACAAAAAATTTGATATATTAGAAAAGAAATCTAAAGATTACTACATGCTAATTAAAAGAATAATTGCCCAGTGTCCAAAAAACTCCAAATACTTGTGTCAAGATTTCAATCTAACCCAAGACCAGCTGAAAAAAGTATTCCTTCTTCCACGTGAGGTAGCATTTGAACCTTATCTAAAAGCTTTTCAATACAAAGTCCTTAATTCAATTTTATTTACCAATAAAAAGTTATGCAAAATGGGTTATATTCAAGATGATAAATGTTCGCTATGCAAAACGGATTCGGAATCCCTTTACCACATCTTTTTCAAATGCAGACACACCAAGCAGTTTTGGAAGGAATTTAAATACTATTATTACACATTGACAAGAGAATTCATGTGTCTGACCTTACAAGACGTTATTACAGGAATACTATAAACAAATTGCCCTAAACTATACTTATGTGGTTGTAGAAGAAATCAGACTCTTCCAGTCATAACTGCCTTTTCATCCAAGGTTAAAATTAAGTATGAAACAGAAAAGTACATATGTGTTAAAACTAATAACATGGGCAAATTCAATAAGAAGTGGGCTCTGCCTTTGGACTTTGTACTTAAAACATATTTTTTTTTCTTTTTTCTTTTCTTTTCCCTTTTTTTTCCTTTTTTTTTTTGTATAGTTACTTTACTGTTAAATTCATAGTGTAATGTAATGTAACATGTTTGTAATTTATTGTAACGTTAGTATTGTAACGCTGTGGAGTATTTCATAAAAGTTTGAATAATAAAAAAATAATAAAAATAATAAAAAAAAATTAATAAAAAAAAACCCTACATGTAGGCTGTTGAAATGGTCAGTCTGTCAGGCTTATGAGCTGTTCATACAGTGAGCCAGTCACAGACAGTTAACCTATTCGCCCCTTAGCCACCTGTGACTGCCCATGCAGATCCACATCCTTTCTTCTTCTTGCAGCATCATCAGTTTTAATGCTCAAGGATAACTTTGTCCACTAACTTGTACAGAGTGAAGCGATCTTTCAAACCCTACCAGAATAAGCAAAATTCAGTCAAGGACACTGGCAAAAAAGGCAAAAATTAAACCATGTAACATTGACCTGAAAATTTCCATGAAAATCTTGTTCCGCCACCTACCTACCTTTGCTTTCATCTAATCCTATGATCCTAAATCTTTTCTCGCTTAAAACGTTTCCCACCAAAATGAAGCCTACTAAATGCCCAGCAAGAGAAAAAAATGAGGCAAGAAGAGCGAAAAAAGAGGGGAGTAGAGAAAGCTGAAGGTAAAAGTCAAGTGTCACGAAATTTTGTTTTCTGCACATGTCCGAACTTCGCCAGCCAATATTTTGCATCTGGATCAGAAGGCCGCAAAGTGTATGGCAGGACTTTTCCACGGGTGACGGGTGACGGGTGGCGGGTGGCAGGTAGCAGGTGGAGGGTGATGGGTGGCGGGTGATGGGTGGTGGGTGGCGGGTGACGGGTGACGGGTAGCGGGTGATGGCTGATGGGTGAAATCGACTTTTACAAATTGTCAGGCAAACAAAAATAAAAAAAAAATAAAAATAAAAAGTGGAAATCATTAAAAAAAAGAAAGTCCAGACGACACAGAAGGCAATCTCTTGCAGTCTGTTATAAACACGGCTGAATTGCGTGGTTATTATTAGACCTAAGTTTTGTCGTGGCATACAAGTATGTGTGGCAAACTTGTCAACAATCATTAAAAATAATAAGCATCGAACATTTTTTCTGAATTGTGTAGTTCCAGAAAATATCCATAATACCCCGCTCCCCACTGAGGGTAGAAATTCCAAGGGAAGGGGGGGGGGGGGGGTCCAAAAGGACCAGGTAACATCTGAGGAGTTGCTTACAGAGGTCTTTTTCAGGTGGTCTAAGTAAGATTGGTGAGTTACTAAATAAATAACAGCTTCTCTGTTGAGCAAGGTTTCATATATTTTACTGTTACCGGTCTTCAAAATTATTATTTTTGTTTGCATTGATTATCTTTGACCTTCGGTCAGCTAAATGTTTATTTTTTTGTTTTTTTCCACAGCTTATGCGGTAGTTTTCTTTGATTTTGATACAATAATTATTAATAATTATTGTCAGCGGATCATGGATAAACTTCCGGTTACTTAGTTATTGCTTTATTACACACTTGATTCACCGTAATATGGTCACGTTCTAAGCCTTCTTTTAGTTTATGTTCTAACTGAAATGAAGTAGCCAGTAATGTAAGGTATCAGCCTGTTTGGTTAATCATTAACTAAGAATGTCCTTGAGTTCATTAGAAGAGTGAGAAAATAAAAATAGTCCGCTCAAGTAGATAAGACAAAGCAAAACAATACTTCTATTTGGTGTCTAGTAGCTATTAAAGACATTTCATTTCATATATATTTTTCAAACCTGTCACCCGTCACCCCGTTCCCCATCACCCTCCACCCGTCACCTGCCACCCGCCACCCGCCACCCGTCAACCACGGAAAAGTCCTGCCTCAAAGTGTACGACCTGTAAACAGCTTTGTGGTAAGTTTTAAATCTTTATAGCATGACAGTGACCAGCTTCTAAACGTGTTTTTCGGAAAAATCTCCAAGGGTGAATGGGTTAATCTATCAAGCAATCCGTCCATCAGTGTATGAACCATTGATACAGTTAGCCAGTCAGGTAATCAATCAAACAGTCAGTCTGTCAACCATTAAAAAAGATAGCCAGTAAGTTAATTAAACAGTGAGTGCATCAGTCAAAATTAATCAAACATTGATACAGTTAACATTAGCCAGTCAGTTAATTAATCAAAATGTCAGTGCATCAGTCCATCAACTGGTTCTCAAGCATCACTTCCATACTAAACAAAGTGGATCTATATATGCAGCCTCGAAGAAAGGAGAACAAGATCTCATTTGATCTTCATGGCTGTATAAAATTAATCATGGTTTAGTTGATATTAAGATTAACGACGGTTTAAACTGTCGTAATTAGACTCATACTAGGAGCAGCCATAGACTTAAGCTCCTTGAATCCCACTGTAAGAAAGATGTGTTCAAGTTTTCCTTTTTCCCCAAGAACTTCTAGAGGCTGGAATCAGCTCCTTCCCGATATGCCTCATATTTCGTCCCTTGAAGAACTTCAGAACAACTTTATTTAATTTTTTTAATTATTTTTATTTTTATTCTATTGTTGCATGTACTTTTTACTTTCATATGTTCTAAGTGGTTGGTGTGTTTTCCTAGCCAGCTTTTACCAGCCTAATCGAGATGATGATGATGATGATGATGTTGTTGATCAACGATACAAAAAGTTAGCCAGGAACTTTATCAACCAAACAGTCTGTCTGTTGGTCAATCAACCTTCCATACAGTTAGCCAATCAGTCTATCTAGTATTGAATGCAGTTAGACAGTCAGTTAATCAATCAAACAGCCAGTCCATCAGTCTACCTGCCATTCATGAAGTTAGCCAGTCAAATAATCAATCAAACAGTCAGTCTGGCAGTCTATCGACCATTCATACAGTTTCCCAGTCAGTTAATCAATCAACCAGTCAGTCTGTTGGTCTATCAACCATATATTCAGTTAACCAGTCAGTTAATCAATCAAACAGTCAGTCTGTCAGTCTATCAACCATTCATAGAGTTAGCCAGTCAGTTAATCAATCAAACAGTCAGTTTGTCAGTCTATCAACCATTCATACAGTTAGCCAGTAAGTTAATCAATCAATCAGTGAGTCTGTTAGTCTATCAACCATTGATTCAGTTAGCCAATCAGTTAATGAATGGAGCAGTCAGTCTGTCACTCTATGAACCATTCAAAAATTTAGGCCAGTCAGTTAATTAAACAGTAAGTGCATCAGCCCATCAACCTTTCATACAGTTGGCCAGTCAGTTAATCAATCAACCAGTCAATCTTCCTGTCTATCATTGACTGATACAGTTAGCCAGTCAGTTAAACAAAAAAAGTCTCGATTTGTTAGTCTATCAACCATTCATACAGTTTAAGCCAGTCAGTTACTTTCATATTTTCTGAGTGGTTGGCGTGTTGCCTAGCCAGCTTTTACCAGCCTAATCGAGATGATGATAATGATGTTGTGAATCAACAATACAAAAAGTTAGCCAGGCACTTAATAAAGCAAACAGTCTGTCTGTTGGTCAATCAACGTTCCATACAGTTAGCCAATCAGTCTATCCATCATTGATACAGTTAGACAGTCAGTTAATCAATCAAACAGTCAGTCCATCAGTCTACCTGCCATTCATGCAGTTAGCCAGTCAATTAATCAATCAAACAGTCAGTGCATCAGTCCATCGACCATTCATACAGTTTCCCAGTCAGTTAACCAATCAAACAGTCAGTCTGTCAGTCTATCGACCATTCATACAGTTAGCCAGTCAGATAATCGATCAAACAGTCAGTCTGGCAGTCTACCAACTATTCATACATTTAGCCAGTCAGATAATCAATCAAACAGTCAGTCTGTCAGTCTATCAACCATTCATACAGTTAACCAGTCAGTTAATCAATCAAACAGTCAGTCTGGCAGTTTATCAACTATTCATAAAGTTAACCAGTCAGTTAATCAATCAAACAGTCAGTCTGGCAGTCTATCAACCATTCATACAGTTAACCAGTCAGTTAATCAATGAAACAGTCAGTCTGTCAGTCTATCAACCATTCATACAGTTAGCCAGTCAGATAATCAATCAAACAGTCAGTCTGGCAGTCTATCAACCATTCATACATTTAGCCAGTCAGTTAATCAATCAAACAGTCAGTCTGGCAGTCTATCAACCATTCATACATTTAGCCAGTCAGTTAATCAATCAAACAGTCAGTCTGGCAGTCTATCAACTATTCATACAGTTAACCAGTCAGTTAATCAATCAAACAGTCAGTCTGGCAGTTTATCAACTATTCATACAGTTAACCAGTCAGTTAATCAATTAAACAGTCAGTCTGTCAGTCTATCAACCATTCATACATTTAGCCAGTCAGATAATCAATCAAACAGTCAGTCTGGCAGTCTATCAACCATTCATACATTTAGCCAGTCAGGTAATCAATCAAACAGTCAGTCTGGCAGTCTATCAACCATTCATACATTTAGCCAGTCAGTTAATCAATCAAACAGTCAGTCTGGCAGTCTATCAACTATTCATACAGTTAACCAGTCAGTTAATCAATCAAACAGTCAGTCTGGCAGTTTATCAACTATTCATACAGTTAACCAGTCAGTTAATCAATTAAACAGTCAGTCTGTCAGTCTATCAACCATTCATACAGTTAGCCAGTCAGATAATCGATCAAACAGTCAGTCTGGCAGTCTATCAACCATTCATACATTTAACCAGTCAGTTAATCGATCAAACAGTCAGTCTGTCAGTCCATCAAACATTTGCACAGTTACCCAGGCAATTAGTTATTCAACCAGTCAATCTGTCGGTCTATCAACCATTCATACAGTTAGGGAATCTGTTTATCAATAAATCAGTCATTCAATCAAGTCATCATTCTCGTCCCCAGAGCCTCCTGGGGGCCTGATCACAAGGACCAGGAGGCTCTGGGGACACAGGATTTGAATTCCTAGATTTAAGGACTTCTGGTCATTTCCGATTCAAAAGTAAGTTGGAGGATTTTCTTTTAAAAGCTTTGAATCACCTAAATTTACAGTCATTGGCACTTCTGCAAGAGCAAGTGAACACTATTAGAAACGTCATAAAAAATAAAAAATGCACTGAAGTCCTAAAATCTAGGACTTCAAATCCTGTATCCCCAGAGCTTCCTGGTCCTCATGTTCAGGCTGCCAGGAGGCTCTGGCGATGAGAATGTCAAGTCATTCATTATTTTAGTCAGTTAATTTATTAAGGAAATGTTTGTACTCAGAGCAAAGGTGCGATTAGTAGTTTTAACCAAAATATTTCATTGTCATCCCAATGTCTTCATTAGTCAAATGTGTGATTCAACTATTTTGTCATGTGATGTCTGTAAATCATGTGGCCAGTTTAATACACCACACCGAGGTGGTAGATCCAGGTCCCTATCATTGTTCTTCATTGCACTTAATTCTGTGTTGAGTAGTCAGTCATTAACCAATTCCAACAAAATGCAGGGATTGGGGCCTTGAATCTATCACCTAAAACACAATTGCATTAGATCAATGTAGTTTTGAATTCACGAAACTCTTTGTCACAGCAAAGAAACAACTAAAAATTGCTCTTCCATGCTTTAGTTTTAGCAGGAACATTAACTTTATTAGTTTGTCTTTTTCTTCTTTAAAAATATCACAGGAATCATTATTTTTTAAAGAAGTTGTCATTGTTTTGTTTTTCTTCAAAATTCCAGCTGCTATGCACTATCTATCACACAATAGATAATGAATATGACTTGTTAGCCAATCAGATTGCAGAATTTGTGATAATGCTTAGTATCCATCTTTTAGTAGAAGGATTTATTATAAAATGTAAAATGAATTGTTTTTCTTGTCCAACAGGAAGAAACTACAAGAGTGGTAGATTGAGAGTGGTTTGCATTAATTGACGGACAGTGTTGGGCAACAGAGGGGAACAAATCAACTGGCTGATGAATGACATTCATGCACCTAGTACAAGGCAACTGGACAATGGAGGGGTGAAAGTAGAGGGCAAACTAGACAGCTGGCTGGATGACATCACATGCATCCAATACAAGGACATTATTCAGTGATGAATGGAGATGATGGACTCGAGGGCATCTTGTGCACCTGGAGTTGGGTTGGAGTTGGCTTGTGGATTGTGGAGAGCCTTGCAACACTTGGTTTGTATTGCATGATATTTTTAGTAGACTAGAAATGGTATTTTTTTATTTAAAAAAGTCTTAGTTTTATATTATCTTACTCTTAAAATGATAACAGTAATAATAGTATTTTAATTCCTGATGAGTATTTAAATAATTCAATATTTCTGGCCCTGCCCGGAAGGCCTGAATGTGGTGTACAGCTGGCGTGGGGTTTTCCTCCTAGGAGCAAGTGGACGTACAGGGAGGTTTTTCACCCAGCTGTTGTTCCACAACCCCCATTCACTCAACTTTCTTAAACACAAGAATAGAGATTTAATTAATATTACATACTCAACAATTATTCAATTACCCAATATTGTTATATGACTGAAAATATTTCCTTGTATGCAGGGGTGTCTGGTGTTTTGCACAGGTTTAAATATAGAGCTCCAGGGGTCTTAAAAATCATTTTCTGGGAAACATTGGAAACTTTTGGAAATTATTATATTCCAGCATTTCAAGGGTTACTAGAAAATAGTCCGAGATTTCCAGAAATTTTATTTGTTTTTTTTTTATGAGAGAAAATAGATTAATTTTTAGGGTTCTTCATGAGGGCAGGTGACAATATTCAAAAATCTTTTCACGTGCATCAAGACACTTTTTCAGTCATGTGACAAACTGAAGGTAATTCATGGATTGTTTCTGAGTAACATATTAGCAATAATTCCAGTGTGTGTGTGCCACCATTATACAGACAGAGGCCAACGGAAGTTAGAAAGGGGTCAATTATCAGCATTGTTTACATTAAATAGAAGTTGTTTCATTGGATAAGTCACTTCTTTTCAAAGAATGCAAAGTTTTGGTCTTAGATTGGCAAGTTATTCCTAGACACCTGTTTGTGCAACCACTAATTAAAATCAGGATTAAGGCTTCCATCACAAGATTCCATTGAGCAGTGGTTTTGTATTAGCTTATGATTGCAGTGGGAGTCCAAAAAATCATTCTCACAAACGTTGAGGAAGGTTTAGATCACGTTTCAAGCACAGGTTTTTGTTTCATTATTTCAACCAGTAATTAAAGCTGTGTGACAGTTGCTGGAGCAACTTGAAAGATTCCTTCTTGGAGGTTGCTATGGTTACCTACTAGTGCAGGTTGCTATGGTTACTTCCTTTGCCTTTCTTGATCTTATTATAGCTTAAGGTCACTGCCACCAGCTTTGTAGGAACCAGTTCCCAAGCTCATCTCTTAGTGATGAACTTGATAAGTCCCGGGATGGCCTCTAAAGCATAGATCAGAAAACTTATGAATTAGATATTATGTTTAATCTCTTGAGATATTCTGCCTTCCCCTGGAAATTTCAGTTGTAGGATGCAGGTCTTTTGAGAGGGGGGTATAACCTTAAGCAAAATTCTGGTAGTTGTGTATTAGAAGTTTGTGCTTTCTGGAACCAGGATCTTGGACAGGATATGTTCATTTTCGACTCAGTATTGATGACATCAGTTAACGTCCGAAATATATTATGGGAAAAATCACATATTTTGGTGTGAAATAGGGTAATGGTTTCCAGGATACATGCTGCACAAAAGTATATAACCTAATTCATAGTATACAATAACTACTTATAACTCACCTAGATACATTGAGGTTACCATACTTTTCGGTGCAAATTTAGTTTGATTATTTTTCAAATTAGTAAGTAATTTACTAGCAATTTTAGAGGATTTAAACACCTCAGTCTGCATTCATTTAAATTGGAGAAATGTAATTAATGCACTCATTTGAGACTGAAAACTGGTAACCTGGTGTTTTTAACTGCTCATTAGAATCTTGTTTAACGTTAGTGGGTAAACTAGATGGGTACAGATGCTTTGGTCTTCAACGAGTCGTTGTTAGGATAAAATTCCAACAAGTGAAATGCCCTTGAACAAGCTACATAAGACCAGTTGAAATGGCGACAAACGACACAAGGATGGGTTGAATATCGACAGGGACATGGCCTACTCCTATATTATTACTAGTAACAACCAAAGGTTGTGGAGTGCAGGCAACAGCGATTGAACTTCAAAACGCTTTTGCTCCAGCGACCAGCGCTGTGCTTTGCGCAAACGACGGCAAAATGATTTATTATTAAGCCCGAGTCGGAAAGACTTGGCGGTTTAAAACTTTTTTCTCAATGTTTTTACTTTTTCCGTTTTTTTTTTTTATTTTCTTGTTTATGTACATCTAGTTGGCTACAGCATGTTTTTTTCTCGGATGCAGCCTATGTTTACCTCTTCTCTCAAGGGAGAGTTTGGCTCTGGTTCATTAACGCGTTGCTGTTGTTATTTGAGTTTTTTTGTAAAGTCAATTGTTTTATATTTTTCTTTAGTAACATTCTTTCTGAACAATAGCATTATCTCACTTTATTACTGTTATATCCATCTTTTAAATTAAGTCAACTTTAACCCAATTTTGTTTCCTCTCTTAGCGTTATATAATGTTAAAAAGTTTTAAGGCTGAAAAAAACATAGAAATTTAAGCAAGATATTTAAGCGAATCTAATTTACCCTTGATTTGCACAGATTCAGTATTTATTTCTGAAGGGGTTATTCTCTGTTGTTCTTTTCCTTTCTCGTGTTATTTTCGGGTACTCCCGAGTCCCCCCGAAACATTAAAGAATTAGTTTCGTTGATGGCATTAAATTGTTTTCATATGCGACTGTTTTCCATGTAAACGCAAATTTTACAGCTAACTCAATCTCAATTTTGCACTGAGTATTCAGAAAACGTTAAAAAATATCGCTTACGTACCCCAGCCCGTCACTCTTTTTCCTGCTCACAACCCTTTCAGCCATCCTCACAATGTGAAGCTACAGAAAGACGGTTGGTGTTACAATAGTTTCTATTTCTCTTGTTCTGGTTTAAACATTGAGATTACTTAACTCATGCTCACACCGTGCGCCTCTTGTCGTTAATTCATACATACAGACTTTGAATTTTTGCAGTTATCTGTTTTCAATTCTACGGTTGTTGCCAGTCGTTTGTTATGGAAATAATTCTTCTTTCGATTGTAAAATAAATCGTACGTGCCTGGTTCTTTGGTTTGTTGGTGTCTGACTTTTATGTCTGGAAGAGGACTTGGCTCTTGGATGTCTATGTAGGTCTACACTGTTCTCCAATGATACACAATTTCAACCCTGATCTCCTCATTGTTTATTTCTGCTTATTTCCCTTTGCACCGTCGCCTTTTTCATGCTATCCGGTCCAGCATCTCAATTTTTAAAGAGACAGAGCAGGGGTTGTGGTAAGTACCCCTAAAGGCCCCGCCCTTCTTGCAGCAAGGGGCCAGGGTGTTCCTCGGTCCCAGACCTCGCAACAAATATGCACGACAAAATGGCGTCTGCGTCTGCCTTGGCTGTTCTACATGTACCTAACAGCATGCAGATAATTGTTTCATCTCAAAAGCGAAGGTAAGTTACAACTTCTGTGCGTCTGTTTCAGTTATTTCCTATATTTACGACGTGAGTCGTTCTGTGTGCTCCGAATTTGGTGTGACTCTGTGTGGTGTTTAACATCCAATTTAAGCCATCTGAGTTTACGTTTATAAGCTCATGCACTTTTGCGGCAATGGCAAACGTTGAAGTGCATGTGCCACATGAGAAAGTTCTTGCTTCTATTATCGTTTACTGATCTTCATATCCACACAGAGTTCTCATTAGGTTCATCAATGAGAACAATAATTATTACTGTCCTTTGCAATTTGCTCATTTTGTCTGTTATTGAGCTGCTACTTGACGTTTGCTGTTTGTCGTAAACTTCATCCTAAATCTTTCTATGTTTTAGGCTTTATGTACTTTGTCACAGCAGTGGTGGTACCAGGGGAGTGTCCTTGGGGTCCGTAATCGAATCGAATCTTTCTTTATTTCACACTATATAAGGTATTTACACAAGTGTACCTAAGTAGGAGAACAGTGTAGCTGATAAACAATCATTAAGTTAAAAGACATTAAGTTCATTTGTGTACAGCGTCCAAAGAGGAAAAGCTTTCTTGTTGGACACCGTCATGTTCAGATGAATGGCAGTAGCAAGAGAGGAAATAAAATCTCAAGTAATAACAGTGATATCATAGTATCATAGAACATAATTATAAGCAAGGCAAAGATCAAATTTGATTGATTTAATAGAAGATAGAATTTCCATTCTTTCTTAAACTTATGATATGGCAGACACGTGAGGAACTGAGGCTTGTTTTTGTGACTGAAATTCTTACATTGACAGGATTGTATATATCACTTTTTAACTGGCTGATTTTTTGAATGAAATGCACATTGCATTTTGCCACCAAAATTTCATTCCAATTCCAGGGATATTAAAAAATGTGATCTGTTTGCCTTTACTCGCAGAGCAGTATTTCCCACGCCAACTGCAACTGGCGTGCACAGATTGAGAAACACTTGGTTGTGATTGCAGGGTTGTGGGTTGGTAGGCCTGTGGGTGTTGTTCCTCCTTGGGGTGTAATTGCAGTTGCAGCCCCCTGGCCCCTGGGTACCCAACCTCCACTTGCGACGCGGGCATTGACTTTCCAATACGGAAAGTGGTACATCTATTTTTAGCTATTATTTTTGTCTGTGATCTTGCAAATGTCTGATGAACTGATGATCGTTGGTCAAACACTTTTTTCAAACAGCAACTCAAACCAGCAAAACAAACGAAAACTTTCAGAAATGATAGAAATAATAAGAAAACACAAAGTGGGAAAATGTTGCAATAAATAATGCACATTCAGTGCCAGCTGTCCCAGTCACTTTTTGCTAGTCTGGTTACTGTCTTAGAGCCTGGAACAGGCCATGTGTCTGATTGCAGCCAACTTTGTGAGGTAACACCTTCACTGGCTGTCATTAATTTTTCCTTCATCTTCCTCCAGTAGCCTTCACTCACTGTCATGTACCTTCCTCTATCTAGTCTTCATTCACCTTTATTCATCTTCGTCTACCTTCACTCATCCTCGGAGACCCAGGGGCAGATAGTGGGAACGAGGAAAAGTCTAAACGGGCGGAAAAATATATGGCACGAAGAAAAGTAAAGAACGGTGAGAAGAGCCCCTGGGGACAATGTCTTACCAGACCAGTTCCAAACGGTCGCCGCCATTCTGGCTTCTGATTGGTGCCAGAAAACTTGTGTTTTTCTGGCACCAATCAGAAGCCAGAACGGCGGCGACTGTTTGGAACTGGTCTGGTAAGACATTGTCCCCAGGGGCTCTTCTCGCCGTTCTTTACTTTTCTTCGTGCCATATATTTTCCCGCCCGTTTAGACTTTTCCTCGTTCCCACTATCTGCCCCTGGGTCTCCGAGGATCACCTTCGCTAGCCTTCAATTACCTTCATCCAACTTAATCTACCTCCGTTCATCTACATTTCCTAGCCTTCACTCGCCTTCATCTACCTTCACCAGCCCTTGATTACCTTCATCTACATCCATTAACCTTCATTTACCTTCATTCACCTCCATCTACATTCACTAACCTTCATTTACCTTCATCCACCATCATCTACCTTCAATTGCCTTCATCTACCTTCATTCACCTCCATCTACATTCACTAACCTTCATTTACCTTCATCCACCTTCATCTACCTTCACTAGCCTTAATTTACCTTCATTCACCTCCATCTACCTTCACTAGCCTTCATTTAACTTCATTCATCACCTTCGTCTACCTCCACTAACTTTCATTTACCTTCATCTACCTTCATTCACCTTCATCTACCTTCACTAGCCTTCATTTAACTTCATTCACCTTCATTCACCTTCATCTACCTCCACTAGCCTTCATTTACCTTCATCCACCTTCATCTACCTTCAATTGCCTTCATGTACCTTCATTCACCTCCATCTATATACCTTCACTAACCTTCATTTACCTTCACCCACCTTCATCTACCTTCACTTGCCTTCATTTACCTTCATTCACCTCCATCTCCATTCACTAACCTTCATTTACCTTCATCCACCTTCATCTACCTTCACTAGCCTTCATTTACCTTCATCCACCTTCATCTACCTTCACTAGCCTTCATTTACCTTCATCCACCTTCATCTACCTTCACTAACCTTCATTTACCTTCACCACCTTCATCTACCTTCACTTGCCTTCATTTACCTTCATTCACCTCCATCTCCATTCACTAACCTTCATTTACCTTCATCCACCTTCATCTACCTTCACTAGCCTTCATTTACCTTCATCTACCTTCACTAACCTTCATTTACCTTCACTTACCTTCATTTCCCTTCATTCACCTCCATCTCCATTCACTAACCTTCATTTACCTTCATCCACCTTCATCTACCTTCACTAGCCTTCATTTCCCTTCATTCACCTCCATCCACCTTCACTAGCCTTCATTTAACTTCATTCATCACCTTTGTCTACCTCCACTAACCTTCATTTACCTTCATCTACCTTCATTCACCTTCATCTACCTTCACTAGCCTTCATTTAACTTCATTCATCACCTTCATCTACCTCCACTAACGTTCATTTACCTTCATCCACCTTCATTCACCTTCATCTACCTTCACTAGCCTTCATTTAACTTCATTCATCACCTTCATCTACCTCCACTAACCTTCATTTACCTTCATCTATATACCTTCACTAACCTTCATTTACCTTCACCCACCTTCATCTACCTTCATTTACCTTCATTCACCTCCATCTCCATTCACTAACCTTCATTTACCTTCATCCACCTTCATCTACCTTCACTAGCCTTCATTTGCCTTCATCCACCTTCATCTACCTTCAATTGCCTTCATGTACCTTCATTCGCCTCCATCTATATGCCTTCACTAACCTTCATTTACCTTCACCCACCTTCATCTACCTTCACTTACCTTCATTTCCCTTCATTCACCTCCATCTCCATTCACTAACCTTCATTTACCTTCATCCACCTTCATCTACCTTCACTAGCCTTCATTTCCCTTCATTCACCTCCATCCACCTTCACTAGCCTTCATTTAACTTCATTCATCACCTTTGTCTACCTCCACTAACCTTCATTTACCTTCATCTACCTTCATTCACCTTCATCTACCTTCACTAGCCTTCATTTAACTTCATTCATCACCTTCATCTACCTCCACTAACGTTCATTTACCTTCATCCACCTTCATTCACCTTCATCTACCTTCACTAGCCTTCATTTAACTTCATTCATCACCTTCATCTACCTCCACTAACCTTCATTTACCTTCATCTATATACCTTCACTAACCTTCATTTACCTTCACCCATGGGTGAAGGTAAATGAAGGTTAGTGAAGGTATATAGATGAAGGTAAATGAAGGTTAGTGGAGGTAGATGAAGGTGATGAATGAAGTTAAATGAAGGCTAGTGAAGGTAGATGAAGGTGAATGAAGGTGGATGAAGGTAAATGAACGTTAGTGGAGGTAGATGAAGGTGATGAATGAAGTTAAATGAAGGCTAGTGAAGGTAGATGAAGGTGAATGAAGGTAGATGAAGGTAAATGAAGGTTAGTGAATGGAGATGGAGGTGAATGAAGGTAAATGAAGGCAAGTGAAGGTAGATGAAGGTGGCCACCTTCATCTACCTTCACTTGCCTTCATTTACCTTCATTCACCTCCATCTCCATTCACTAACCTTCATTTACCTTCATCCACCTTCATCTACCTTCACTAGCCTTCATTTGTCTTCATCCACCTTCATCTACCTTCAATTGCCTTCATGTACCTTCATTCGCCTCTATCTATATGCCTTCACTAACCTTCATTTACCTTCACCCACCTTCGTCTACCTTCACTTGCCTTCATTTACCTTCATTCACCTCCATCTCCATTCACTAGCCTTCATTTAACTTTCTCTACCTCCATCTACCTTCATTAGCCTTCATTTACCTTTTTCTACCTCCACTAGTCTTCACTGGCCTTCATTTACTTTCATCTAGTTCCACTGAGCTTCACTCACCTTAAATGTCAGAAATTGTATACAATAAGAAATCTGTTTACGTTCTTGCGACTCTTACACCTGGGGTCTTGGAGAGAATTAATCAGTTATATTATAAGCCAGACACCTCTCAGTGCTGACTGGTCCCACTGGTGTCCTTCTTGGAGAGAGTTAATTAACCTGGTTGATTGTCTCCATGTAGGCAAATGTAATGAATGGAATGGAATAATTGGAGGATAGCAAACACCCCCAAGAAAGTAAGTTGGTTAATTAAAAATATTTTTTCTTACTGAAATTATGTAGATCGCATTTAAGAATGGACTGTAGTCGGTGACTACACTGACTTCATATACTACAACAATTTCATTGACTACAATGACTAAACTGTGTACTTCCCTAGCTAACTGCAACACTGACTACACCAACTTCACCCCCTTAATATTGACCACACTGACACCAACTCCTTTTATCAATCTCCCATAGGGTGCACGTTTTGCTTAACCTGTTTGCAAACTACAATAATTAAATAGCATGAGTACTTGGGTTTTGTGGGCACATACAGTTTAAAATGTGGAAATTGAAATTTACACATAGCTATTGGTTGTCAACCACAACCCCACTGATATAACCAGTAGTTTATTGAAATCTTTCTTATTTCTTTAGTATGGGCAACATCTGGGGTTGAAGTTTAAAGCAATCTTTAATGGAAAGGTCTAAAATGTTGAGCCACATAAAGCCTGAGTGGAAAAACAGGGCCCAATTGTTTGAAGGCCAATAGAGGTTATAACCCTTGGTTACTGCTAATTGGCCTTCAAACGACAGGGCACTGTTTGTCCACTAAGGTTAATATATAGCACAATATTTACATTTTGCCATTAAAGAATGCTTATCATCATCATCGTTGTCATCATCATCATCATCATTATCATTATGTTATCATTATTATTATTATTATTATTATTATTATCAAACGTTGTCCTTTTCGTCGCACCTATTTATCTGAAATTATGCGCACAGCTTGGTCAACTGGATCTGTCCCAAGCGAGTGGAAGCGAGCCTGCACAATCCTCATCCATAAAAAGGAAGACACTAATGACCCTGCTAACTTCCGTCCTATTACTTTACAATCTGTGCCTTTAAAGGTTTTTACCTCATGTCTCCGTAATGCCATTTTCAACTTCCTCTCCGCTAACAACTACATTGAACAGGAAATTCAAAAAGGCTTTACACCAGGTCTTTCTGGAACTTTTGAGCACACTGCTCAAATGGCTGATATCATTAACAAAGCTCGTACCAAACAGCGTTCACTCATCATTACTCTTTTGGACCTTAAAAACGCCTTTGGTGAAGTTCATCACAACTTGATTCAAACCACTCTTGATTACCACCACATTCCCGATCATATCAAATCACTGGTGAAAAGTCTTTACACTGACTTCAAAACCTCTATTCTTACAAATGAATTTCGCACTCTGTTTATATCTGTTGGTTGTGGTGTACTCCAAGGTGATTGCCTAAGTCCACTTCTCTTCAACTTGTGTTTTAACACGTTTCTACAGCATATTAAATCTGAAAAATACCGTCAATTTGGCTTTTCCCTCAAGTTCTTAAATCCCATCCACTGGTTCCAGTTCGCTGACGATGCCGCTGTCATAAGTGGTCAGGAATCAGAAAATCAACATCTAATCAACCGCTTTATAATCTGGTGTAATTGGTCAAACATGATAATAAGAGTTGATAAATGTTCTACTTTTGGAATACGGAAACTGTGCACTAAATCTGTCCAATATTTACCTAAACTGTTGATCAATGGAGTTCTAATTCCCTGTGTGGAAATGGGTGAATCATTTCGTTACTTAGGTTGCTTCTTTGACTTCAACGTCTAACAACCAACACATGTCTGAATTGTCATCTCTTGTACAAGACTTGATGAATGACATTGATATAAAGCCACTACATCCTAAACACAAACTTCTTCTGTACAGCCGCTATGTCCTATCTAAATTGTCATGGCATTTCACTATTATAGCTAATATATCCAAAACCTGGATAACGGAACATCTCGACTCTGTAGTGAATGGCTATATTCGAAAATGGCTTGATATTCCGATATCTGGAACACTGAGCAATGTTTTCCTAGAACGCAATAAATTTGGTCTTAATATTTGTCCTCCCTCTATTGAATTTACTCAGTGCCAAACAGTTCTCCGAAATTCATTAAAAGAGTCACCAAATGATTCCTTAAAAGATCTCTGGAAATCGTCAAGCTGTCACACTAATATTCAATATGATGTGTACAAATCCACTAAGAAAGCTCTTAAAGATTTTCATTCTAATCAAGAGGATAAACTGCAACACTGCCTAACATCTCAAGGTTTCTTCTTCTCAAATGTTAATATATAGATTTAGCCAGGGCTAAAAGCGAAGCTCCCATTAATAAATTTATTATTTAAATCAAACAATAAACTTGTAATCCACAAATCAGTTAACTTAAGGGGAAATTATTTTTGGAAAGGCTAAGTGATTTTAGAGTGAAACATCTTACATCGAGTTGGCCTATAACGTATATAACGTATATAATTAATCTGTCCATCAAGCAAAGAACTTTTCCTGATATTAATCTAAAAATCGCTAAAGTGATTCCTATCTTTAAACAGAGATCCCGTTCCATGACTGTGTGATAATTATAGACCAGTATCAGTTCTTCTAGTATTAAGTAAAGTTTTTTGAAAAATGTATTTATAATCAACTTATATCTTATTTTTTGTCTGAAAATATGATAATACTCATACTCAATATGGATTTAAGCCAGGCAGTACCACTGTGGACTGTCTTGTTGATCTTATTGAAGAAATCTCTACGTACTGTCTAGATCAAGGAGATTATGCTGTATCAATATTTTTAGATTTGAGTAAAGCATTTGATACCGTCAATCATTCTATTTTATTATCAAAGCTATTGTCCTATGGCATTCAAAAACCTCATATCGACTGGTTCAAATCGTATCTTAATAAAAGAAAGCAGAGAGTTTTTGTAAATGGTAACATTTCTGACACCATGCCAATTACTTCTGGTGTACCCAAAGGATCAATTATAAACGACTTTACTCAATCTTCTGATTTTTTCTCTATGAGACTATTTGCAGACGATACCTCTTTAACAGCTTCAGCTAAAAATATAGATGAACTCTTATTTGAGATAAATAAAGAACTACCTAATATTTATGACTGGCTATGTGCAAATAAATTAACCTTAAATCTAAGAAAAACTAAATATCTTAACTTTCAACCTCGTCAGAAAGTAGATTATAATTTATTATTTCCGCTATCGATAGCTGGACAATTCTTAGAGCAAGTATCCAAAATTAAATACTTAGGTATCTATATTGACAGCCACCTATCCTGGCATGATCATATCGACTATGTGTGTGATAGAGTCAGCAAGAGTATTAATATTATGACAAAGATAAAAAGTTATCTAGGTAATCAATGCTTAACTAGTATCTACTATTCTACTATTATTCCATATCTCATATATGGTAGCTTATTGAGGGGAAATAATTATGATAATCCATTATCACAGCTCATACGTCTGCAAAATAAAGCAGTTAGAATTATGAATGACGTTCCTTTACGAGATCATATCACTCCTCATTATGTTCATCTAGGTCTATTAAAATTTCGTGATATTGTTAAATTTATGTACAATTGTTTGTTTTTATATGACTATGTCTCTGATAATAAGCCGTGTAATTTTCCATTATTACTTGTATCTGAGCAACATGATTATTTTACACGAAGTGCATCTGCCCAGCAATTACAGATTCCCCACTCAAGAATTAATATTCGAAAGTTCTGCCCCACCGTCATTGGTAAATACTATTGGAATGATCTCCCCCTTCATATTCGCAATAAATCATCAAAAATCCTGTTCAAAAAGGCACTTAAAATATATTATCTTGCTCAGTATTGACTTGTGTGTGTGTGTGTGTGTGTGTGTGTGTTTTTTGTGAAAAACAAAACTACAAAAGAATAAAGTCAATCTTGTTAAAGGGCCATGATTAGTTCACTATAATGTGCCCTTCTCCATTCTAATTTTCTTCTTTTATTATTATTATTATTATGTGCACGTAGGTTAAGCAACTATTGTATTATTGAATACAACTACTGTACTACTGTACAATTAATGTATTATTATTGTACAACTAATGTATTAAAGGATGGAGTAAAAAAATAAAAACAAAACATAGCAATCATCTTCGATCACATTCAAGAGCCGTAATGGTTCTTGATCACAGTGGATTATACCTGGAAAACAAATTCTTGGAAAACAAATCAGGCCGAATTTTTTGCTTTCGACAAGTTTACTTTATAAAATCTTGCCAACAAATCCGGGGATATGTAAACCAACCTTTTATACTTTTTACACATCACATCTGAGGTGAAACCGTACTATTTATCATACAGACCTCGAGCGCAGTGAACATTAAAAAAGTTATGCTTCAACATAAATAATTTAATGTTTTTTTTTTTTTTTATTTAAGGGTTTTATAACGATGTGTAATCTTGAAAAGCGTTTGATACGCGCGGCAAAAAGATAACTCCTGCAAGCGATGTTCATGAACGACTGAAAACAAACAGCACAGCGATTTAAATTGCAAGAGAGACTACTAACAATCACTAAAACAAATATAATTCGGTTAAACATTTACAGACACAACAATTTTCATTCACGAAGATAAGTATTAAAGCGTTTCGAAAAATCCTGAGTCTTAAAGCTTAATAACTTTATGTTTTAAGCCGGCCTCGCGGTGTTTGCTTTTCTCAAAGATGAACTCGAGGCAAGAAAATCGCTCAAAGTTTTCTTTCTACAGCCAAATTTATAACTAAACATTCTTCGGAACGTGTTCTTCTATTTGCGGTGAGAAAATATATCTAAAGGCTCTTTTAAGTCCTGTAAGCTTATATCAAACCTGATATTAGGTCGGTTCACTGTCTCAAATCTTACAAACGTCAGTGAAACGTGCATAAACTTGCCGCATAAATTGTGCTCGACTACATGAAATTAGATATTAAAAAAAACTTCAAATGCAATCATTACTCAGGCTTACCTTTCGAGATGCGGTTCCTAAAAGCTATCAAGTAACGCGAGAGTCGCTTGAGAATTTTGAATCCTCTTTATACGCATCAAGCAAGGTGAAAAACGAAAACGATGCCATCCGAAATCGGATTTCCGACTTTAACAAGCGACGCATCTCTCAAGCAAAAAACCAATGAACAAACTAGCCATGAATAACAGACTTGATAGCAGCTGTATTTCATTTTGTACATCCAGTGGAGAAAGACAGTTAAAAACATCACAAGTTTACACAAAACTCTGTCAGCTTCAGCTGTCAAAGTAAACAAAGTTTCAAGATGCTGCATAAATTTTCCGCATGAACTCACCTGTCAAATTGTGACCAATCAGAGCATAAAAAGTAGGCATAGAGCGTGACCAACGCGTGACCTTGGTGAGAAAAGGTCTTCCTAGCCTGTATTGTTACATAACTTGCTGAATTTTCGCGACCATGGTTAGTTTGAAATCAAACTCTTAATAGTGAGGGGTCATGATGATATAAACACGGCATATTTCATATAAATTTTAAAAAATAACAAACTTGAGCCTGCGATCATCTGAAAACCAGTAACTTGTCAGCGGATAACTTCAAAAAAGTACTTGACCTCGATGGGTCGAAACCTGAGCCCGCGATACGGTCAGGTGATACTGGTCAGCGGATACCTTGTTTTGACAGCTGTCAATTGATCACAATGTTGATGTGCAATCAGTTTCCTCCTGGGCTTCCTGGGCTCCCAAAGTAGTTAGAAAGTGTGAAAGTAAACATTGGTTTTCCTGTGGTGCGGACGGACGGCGGGCGGGCGGGCGGGCGAGCGGGCGGGCGGGCGGGTGGTCGGTGTACGGTCACGTGATTACCAAATTTTCTGGGATGGGTAGATTACATTAGCTATGGGGCTACGTCCACGCGCGCGCTTCGCGCGCGCGAGGAGCTCCGCTATCAAGTACTCATTGTCATCTGTAAATTCTATTTGGTCAGAGGCCCAGTCTCATCTACCCAAGAACATTTACAATTTTACCATCCGCTACATCAACAACTCCCTCCCTACACGTAAGAATATGGCAAGATGGAGATTATCACAAAGTCCTGATTGCTCCTTTTGTCTTAATCCTGATCAATCACTTCTTCATGTGGTTGCTGGTTGTCAACAGTACCTTGATCGCTTTACCTGGAGACACGACTCAATCCTCAACTTCATTGCCAAGTCACTTCAACCTGTAATTAATGTTCACTCTTCACTCTATGCAGATGTTAATTGGTTTTCTGAATCCTTCAATAATAACTGGTGAAAATTATCGTCCAGACCTTCTTTTCCTAATCCAGTCCAAGTGCCTATGTGTTCTAGAATTAACAGTTGGTTTCGAGTCCAACCTTAACAACAGTGCAGTGCGTAAGAAAGAAAAATATGTGAACTTGATCAACGAAATGAGTAGAAATTACAGATGTGTGAGATTTGTAAATCTCTCCATGAGTTCCCTTGGCGTTTTCTCCAATGAATGCTCCACGTTCTTAGACATGATGAATGACACTGGCATTGACAAAAAGCAGCAACGTTATATAATCAAGAAAATGATAAATATAGCCATTAGAGCAACATATTACATCTTTTGTTGTAGAAACAGGAACTGGGATAGCCCTGACTTAATGCAATTTTGATATATATTTTTTATTTTTTTATTTTTATTTTTTGGATTTTGTTTTGTTTTGTTTTTGTTGTTTGTTTGTTTGTTTGTTTGTTTTTTTTAATAATTCAGTCTCAAGCAGCATTTGTAAATTGCCTATACGTAGCGAGATTTACAATTGTACAGTCAAAAACACAAATAAAGTTTCCATTTATTGTTATTTTTTTGATGAATAATTATTATTGGCTTTATGGCATTATCATTTTGATGTTTCTCTCTAATCCATCCAAGTTGAAGAGTAAACCTAAAAAGAGCAATCAACTGGAACATTTTTTGGCAAAACTCTAAAATTTGAAAAGAAGTGCGACAGACCTTAAAGTGGGAGAACTGTAGTTCAAAGTCACTAACAGCTCATGTTCTGTAAATGTGTGGGATATCTGGAAGCCAGGCTAAAATGTTTTGCATAAGAATGACTGTTTAATTTGATTTGCAGACTTAGATTCTTATCTGTTGATCTTGATCAATGGGTATTTATGCCTCTCTTTTGCACTCTGAACTATTTTTATGAGCAACAGCATTAACAAATGTAATCAGGACTTAAGATGATATAAGTTTGCTATATTGATAGTGTGACAGCCATTTATAATATGCAACAGCTTTGATGGGGTCATGATTGAAGGCTCTAGGTCATCTGGCACTGCTTTTATATAAAGCTCTAATGTAGAGTTGTTATGCAATGGAAAATTAATCATCGACTACTTTGGCTTACCAATACAGTCTGAATAGAATGACATTGATTAAGTTATTTTTATTAATTTGGTTAATAACACCAAATACACCAAGAACACTAAACCATACCAACTGCATTGACTACACTGACTACATCAACCACATCCACTTCACCAACCAACCACCAACTACACTGACTGGCTACAGTGACAACACCTCCTGCAACAACTCCACCCATTACATTGACTACACTGACATGGTCTACACCCCCTACCCTACTTGGTCACTGACTACACTCAACTACAAAGACTAACCCGACTACTGTGTCTACATTTACTACGCCAAAGTAACTCAATACATTTATTTCATTGACTACACGGACAGCATTGATGACATAAACAACACTGACTACAGTACACAACTGCACAACTATAAAACTGCATGTACAACTGCACTGAGTACTTTTATTTCATTGACTGCAATGACCACACTGTGTTTTACACAATGGTAACAGTGACTACACTGACTGCACCAACTTCACCCACTATTATTGACTACACTGACACCATCCACAGTGCAATGGAAAAATCATCATAAACTTTGGCTCACCAATACAATCTTCAAATACAATGAGATTGATTAAATGATTTTTACTAATTTGGATAATACCACCAACTACAAGGCTTAGTATCCCAAGTACACTTAACTACACCAACTGCACTGACCACATAGACTACATGAGTACACTGACCACACCTACCTCGCCAACCACACCAACTACACTGACTGGTAACAGTGACTACATTGACACTGTGTACACTGCCTACCCCACTTGGCCACTACACTCAGCTACAAAGACTAACCTGACTATGGTGACTACTTTGTACTTCACCAGCTTCAATAACTACATTTATTTCGTTGACTACAGTGACTAAACCGATGACATGAACAACACCACTACATTCACTATACAACTACAAAACTACAATGAATACACTGACTGCACTAACTGCATGACTACATCGACTATACTGACTACACTGACCACATGACTACACTGGTTACAATGACTACAGCCCCTACATCACCTAGCTACTGACTACACTCAACTACAGTGACAACACTGACGACATTTATTACACTAACTTCACTGGATACATCTATTTCATTGACTACACTGACTACTACCTTAATCATACACAACTGCATTGGCTACACAGACTAGAGCTACTACACAGTACAATGATGACACTGACTATATGAACAACAGCGACTACACTATGCTGTCTACACTGCTTACCCCACCCAGCCACTGACTACATGCAACTACAAAGACTAATGTTACCACACCACCTGCTTTGTGTAGCAACTGTCTCTGAGCTACTTACTACCCTCAAATACACTGACTACTGGCCTGGATGCTGACTATGCTTACCAGCCACTACACTGACTACATGACTACAGTGACTACTTTTACTACACCAACTACATCTATTTTATTGACTGCACTGACTACGTGGATGACACAGACAAAACCGACAACACAACTACAAAACTACACAACTACACTGACTGCACTGACTACGTGACTATGCTGTCTACGCTGATTACACTGACTTCACTGCCAAGATTACCTTACTATTGAGTACAGTGACCTACTGACTAAATCTACTACTCCAACTTCACTAAATACATCCATTTCATTGACTACACTGACTACTACCCTAACTGTACATAACTACATCACTACACCAACAACACTGACTAGAGCCACTACACAGTACAATAATGACACTCACTGCACTGACTACTTGAACAACACCGACTACACTGACCACACAACTGCACATTACTCACTCATGAAATATTTTTCAACACTCAAAGAGAAAATTTCGTATCTCTGCGCAGCCACATAATATCCTCTACATGTAAAGGTACAAGGAGGAGATATTCATCAGTAAAATACTGAACACATCTAATAATACATTTACCAAAGGGAGGCCATAGAGGGAAAAAGGAGTTTTAAAATTCTGCAGGCAAAGAAACCTTCTTACAGGACAGCAATAACTGAAATTAAACAAACTACAAATATCTCCCTTCATAGTGCTCATTGGTTACTGATTCAGTTATTGCACATTAAAGTACATTCATTTTTTGTAAACATTGTTTCTCCAGAGTAACGTTCATGTTATATACCTTTGTCTTTTTTTAGGAATAAAATGCTGGTAAAGGGAAATGATATATGTCCAGTTGAGAGTTGTACCAGATTTCAACACGTCCATATGAGAAAGCTTGACAGAATAGAAGGAACTAATAACTTTCCAACTTCTGGTAGGTTCAACCCATAAACCGCAGTGAACATTAGCCCATGAGTAAGAAATTTGGGGACCGCACAAGGTAAGGAGAAAATGTTTTGACCTCAGTATATTCGCACCCACATCCTCCAAGTTAGATATGCTGTAAGCCCTGGGGCTCCTGTGGCTTCCTAACTGTGGCAATTGATGTAAAAGCTGCTGTTCGTGGGTATTCTTAGCAGGGATTTCACTCTTAGCATCAACAAGTGAGTGCTTTGAGTTTGCAAGTCTTCAGCTTCTTAGATTTCTGCCATTTTCTCTATTGTTGTTTCCGAGCGTCTTCCGGTTTCTGTTCTGTTACAGAGCACATAAACGTTACCCCAAGTTAAAATTATCAACGGGAATCCTGGTTTCCTTGTGAACTGATTTTTTGTGGAAATTCGACGGAGTGTATAGGCGTTGAAACGTATTTTGCGTAAACCGCTGACACTCAAACTGATATTACACAGTAAATCAGGGAACAAAGAAATGTAGGGATGCCAGACTAAAACTATCAACGCGGACATTGGGAATCCTGGTTTGTTTGGGAACTGATTTTTTTTGTGGAAATTCGATGGGGTGTATAGGCGTTGAAACGTATTTTGCGTAAATCGCTGACACTCAAACCGATATTACACAATAAATCAGAGAACAAAGAAATGTAGGGATGCCAAACTAAAATTATCAACGCAGACAGTGGGAATCCTGATTTCTTTGTGAACGGCTGACACTCAAACCGATATTACGCAATAAATCAGGGGACAGTGAAACGTACTGATACCACTCTAATTCGGGAAACCATAAGATACCACTTTCATTAAGATGCTTACTAAAGCGGAAACTTAAGTTTCTTCTTATCTCTACAGGTAATAATTAAGTGCAATCACCTTCTGGATTTCTTCCCTTTTCTGCCTTTTCTGCCTTAGTGTCTTTACCGATCAGATTTTTTTTCAATTCACCCATCTACTAACCTTTTATTTGTACAGGTTATGGTTGAGCGCATTTGCTTCCTAGATTTCTAACTTTTTCATTTTTTATCTTTAGTGTTGTTGTTTTAGATCGTCCACAACACTGGACTTTGTAGGCTTTGTCTTTCATTCAGTCTTTCAGCGTCAAAGCAAAGATGTGTATAATTCCAGCTTAAAATAATATTATCGGGTGAAGATTAGAATCCTGAATCCTGACTGACCACACACTGCTGCTTTTGGTTGACCTGTTGTATCTTCAAGTCTTATAGTTTGGCTCGTGAGTATATCACGTTATGAATTTCTTTTTAATATGTAATCAGAGGTAAATAACCGCTGACTGTTGACCATTCCCTGTGCACATATATCCCATATGGGAGATTTGCAAAGAGATTCAGATTTAAAAAGATCTTAAATTGAAGCTTATGTCTAGTCATTTCCGTTTTAGCATTTAGTAGGTATCAATGTACTGTTTATCGACCTGTTATAAGCATTTCAAACATTTGGGTTTACATAGTGCATTAAGTTTGCTTGCTAGTTTTTTTCGTTTAGAGAAAGGGTTAATTATATTAGATAAGTTTAAAACATTATTTATTGTATTTTTATTAATAGATTTCAACATGCTAAATTAATAAATTATTACATCGTGTTGAACATCTTAGCCTCGGGTTTATTCTTTTAATATTCTTAAAATTCGCAGGTTTCAGCGTCAATATTTTTATAAACTATATTCTGGTAAAAAAGAAAGAGTGTAGTCTTGGCATTTCCCTTAACAAATTATTAACCCCTTGCGAGGAATCTGTAAAGAAATTTTCATATTGGAAAATCCCCTTCCGCTTAGTGGAATTTAGATGTGTACACACATAAAGGATTGATTTTATTTTAATTCTTTCTCCTTTGTTTATTCAAGTATCCAGGATAGTTATTTCTGTCCCTGTTTTCTAACAGGAACAAGTGTTGCCATTTTGAATTTTTTGCTTGCTCTGCACGTGAAATCTACCTGTTATGATGTGGTACTCTTAAGCATGAATGAACATGTAAGTTTTTGCCACCTTCTTCTCGCTTTATCTGCATGAAAAGTCAACTTTTTTTACTTTTCCTCTAAATGTGTAATTTTAGCCAAAAAAAATCGTTTAACCATTGTTGTTTGCTAGGGCTGCAGTCGTGTTCTACTTTTATTGATAGGCCCTAGTTTCTGTTGTAAACTTGTTTGTACGTGAAGGGTTTTTATGATTAAAGGCTTGGTATTTATCTTATACAGCTATTTGGAGAACGGTTGTCGGAAAAAATGTGCATGCGACAATCCCGAAAGGTAATATGGGACATGATCGATACACTTTCCTTTAGCGCTCGCAAACGCATTTTCATGGCCTTTCGTGCCAATTCTCTCAATTTCTCTGAAAAACAGGGAACTCAAAACCACCCACAATGCCTTTCGGGACTGTCACGTGCACTTTTTCCAACAACCTTTCTCGAAATAGCTGTATACGTCAGCAAGCGTTAGTTACACATTAAACAAAGCTGAAGGTTACAAAATTAACTTAAATTAATCTGTTTTTGGTTTAAGCAGAGATGATTAATCAAACTGATTAATTTTTTCTTTCAATTTATTTTCAAAAACAGTTCACAGTAGAAACAAATCAAGATCCCTACAGACCCCAGTAAAAAGTGCCCCAAAGAAGAACATTTTGAACTAATGCTTATCAGTTATTGCTACAGCTCTGAGAAGGTATGTTTACACTTGTTTTCCTGGCCTTGTTGACAATGAATGTCCAGTTGCTTTGCTTATCTTACAAATGTACCCTCCTAAGAGTCTACCATAACATGCTGATGTTTTAGATGAAAAAAAAAAAAGGTTTTCTGGACTATGAAAATGTCCAACTTACCGAGTTACCATATTTGTGATTTTTGCAAAGGGGTTAACCCATGGTTTAAGTTGAAAAATTGAAATTTGAACTTTGTTTGTTTTTGTTATCAATAGACCTAGAAATAGTGTTTGCTGATGTTTTAGATGGAAAGATAGGCTGTCTGGACTATGAAAATGTCCAATTTACAGAGTCGCCACATTAGTGATATTTCCAAAGGGGTTAACACATGGTTTAAGTTGAAAAATTGAAATTTGAACTTTGTTTATTTTTGTTCTTAAGAGACCTAAAAATAGTGTTTGCTGATGTTTTAGGTGGAAAGAAAGGCTTTCTGGACTATGAAAATGTCCAATTTACAGAGTCACCATTAATAGTGATTTTTCCAAAGGGGTTAACCCATGGTTTATGTTTAAAAATTGAAATTTGACCTGTGTTTTTTTTGGTTCTAAACAGACCAAGAACTACAATGACTACACCGACTACACCGACTACATTGACTACACCAACTTGACTACACTGGTTACACTGACTGCACCCCCTACGTCACCTAGCTACTGACTACACTCAACTACAGTGAAAAAACTGACTACACCGACTACACTGACTACACTGACTACACCAACTTCATTGCCTACACTGACTAGAGTGACTACACAGTACATTGATGACACTTACTGCACTGACCACATAAACAACACCGACTACATTTAATACACCGACCACGCAGTGTACTTCCTTTGCTGTAACACTGACTGCACCAACTTCACCCCCTATATTCACAGCACTGATGCCGCCAACCCATCTCCATTGCAAAGCTACTGTCCCCTAGCTACTGACTACACTCTTATACACTGATTACACCGACGATGCGAACAACACTGACTGCAGCTACTAAATGAGTACACCACTACACTGATACAAGATTATGCTGACTACACAGCTACATTGAATAGTCAACTACACTGACCACACGACTACACTGACCACACGACTACACCAATAACATTGACTACACGAACAACACCGACTACACGAACAACACCGACTACGCTGACTATTCCAACAATGACACTGTCTACACCGCCTACCCCACCTACCCCACCTACCCCACCCAGCTACTGACTACACTCAAATAGACTGACTACATGACTACACCGACTACACCTGAGTACATCACCTATCTGCTGACTATCCTCACCAGTAACTACACTGACCGACTTCACAATTACACTGACTGCATCGATTTCATTGAGTACATCGACTACACCGTCAACAGCAGCTTAACATTTTTTGTCATATTATAGACAAACTACACTGTACATTGTATGATTTTCAAACCTTTGATAGAACATCACTGTCAAATTTTTATGGCTTCTGTATTTCTAATTTCTTCATATGCAGTTTAGCAAGAGATAATTTTTATAACTATTCTTAAACTATGTACTTGTTGTTGCATGTTCAGATAGTTAATTACCTTTCCTTAATCAAGTGATTACTTCTTAAACGTGTGCCAGTAACATCGGAGAGAAACATTGTAGAAAATATACAGGTTCTCTCATTCTGTGATTTTAATTAACTGATTAATTTATTTGTAATAAGAAAATACCTCAATAAATGACATGAATAGAGCTGTCTAGACAAATATTTTTTTCTGATTTCCTTGCAGAAAGATGAGTGGATTCGATGCATAGATTGTACAATGAATCAAGGGAGGAGCCCACTCGCAGCGAGGAGTAAGGATCACACAGGAAGATAAAAGAGCTTCAATACAGATCAAATTAAGAGGAAGAGTTGATGGAAGAACCTCTGTGGAGTAAAGGTAGCAGATATTTAGACTTTTTTCTTGAAATAATAGCGCAGATATTGAGGAAGGTCTGAATGGATGCGTTACTGATTCTCTCAGTGAAAGCTTACCCGTCAATCTTGTGCGACCTGCACTTCATTTTAGAGTGAAGGAAGCTAAATTCAATGAATATCAATCAAAGAAAAGCTGTTACAGTTTTTTTTACAAATTCTGACGTGATGGTTCAAGGTAACAGAGCCGCAAAAAGGAGATGATTACAAATGTTTTTTTCCAAATAAGAGTTAAACAAAAGAATTCTGTTTCTAAGTCCATATGCCCATCAGAAGGAAGAAACACACAAGATCAGAGCTAATAAAGAATCAATAATTTCACTTAAAAGCAGAATCCTGTTAAAACATGATCAAAAATAGATTTCCCGTTATGATTTCCATAAGATGTTCGCCAAATATATTTCAAATTAGATCTACAAAATGGATTTTTTGCAAGTAAAAGCAATTTAATTTCCAATTCCTGCTTCACATGAGAATTCAAGACCTTGGTGATCTGTATGCAAATCTTATTAAAAGCCGCCACACACTGGGCCAAATTCTAATTATATGTTTTAAACTCTCTTCTAAAAAATTGTACCTCCTAAAGAAACGTTTGTGTGAACAGAGATTTACAATATTAGCTCAGAATCAATTCGGATCCAAAACATATCGCAGACAGCTTTGTTTTGATGGACAAACAAACACCGGTTTAAACTGATAATTATGCAGTGGTCGCGTCATGATTGAAAACACCGTAAGCAATTTTTCTGGAAATCAGCCGATACAGTATTACTTTTCACTGCTGGATTTGAATTCCTGTTGGGGCAGACGAACATTCAATACTGCAGAAAAAGAGCGCCTAAAATCGAGAAACTTGTAGGTTTTTGGGCGGAGATGGAGCGTGGTTGATTTGATTGCGTTTGTATGGTGATGGAACGAATTTGCAACCTACTTCTCTAACCATCTGAACACAATGAACCAAGCTATTTGTCTCTGCTGCAGTGCTTCTGCACAAATAATATCTTCAAATTCACAACAGTTCTTAATTTCAGACGTTCTTCTCTGTAGCATCGATTGTTTTTCCGCCTTTGCGGAAATTTAAGCCTACTTTTGCTTACTCGCGCGTCAAATGTTTACAGTGCACAAAAATTTTAATTCTCCATTCAGACCTTTATTTTTTTTTTTTCAAGAAGCCACTAAGATATCAAATTCAGAAACAAGCTATAGTTTCGTTTCGCTCAAAGACGAGTGCTTGGTAAGTTATTCTGCGAAATTGCTTTCTGAAAATCTCAAAGAGTTGTTGAGATAAATGTTTATTTTAATTTCTTGTCTTCACGAAAATATGATTGGAATGTGGCTCCAAAAGACTTAGAAAAAATACGGCGCGCCAACGGCGCATGCGTCGTATTTTTTTTAAAAAAATTAAAGTTTATTTACTTCTACTACTACTATTAATAAAAAATAAACAATATTTTTTCACGTTGTTTTCATATTTTTATTTCTTTCACTAATAAAAGTCAAATACTTTGTTTGCTCTAAGTTTTTCTTGTAGTGATTATTTCAATCAACACTTTGACTACTTGAGTAATGTTTTATTTCTTTAATTAGTTAAGTAATTTTCATTAAAAAGGTGTCAAGAAAAATTTTTCAAAAATATACTAAGTCTTTTGGCGGGAAAATCTGAGCAGACTTGCACAGCGTTTCCCCTGACAAAAATTGATAGAGTTTACCTTGAAAAATTTTCCGCCATAAAACATTTTCTTAAGTCTCTTTAGCAAAGTTTTTGCACTAGTTGGAGTATTAAATTTTTGGAAAGGCCAAGTAATACAAGTAATATTTTCCTGCAACTAGTCGCGCACAAGGTTAATTTGCAAGGTCAAATACAATTCGTTGCGCGTATTACTTTCTACTTGCTCAGCAAATATTTATGTTGCAAACAAGAGAAGTATCTTCTACCTCTCGCAACACAAATTAACCCAACAGGTAGGAAGTAAAACACGCAATAAACTGTATATCGCCTTGCAACGAAACTTTGTACGCTACTAGGTGCAGGAAAATTTTACTCGTATTACTTGACCTTAAGGCGGTTAATGGCAAAAATGGCAAGCTATAAATCATTCGAAAGAAAGAAAAATGTAAACTGGTTGAAAACTTTTAAACCAAACGAAATATTTTTGTACAAAAAAAAAAGATAGAAAAACTTTTAGTGGGCGAAAGTATAACGCCTTTTGTATTTATTCCCCTCCCCTTCAAAACTGATTTTTCTTTTGAAACCGTCTATAGCCTGCCTCTTGATTGCCTGCTAAATTAATAATAGTAGCATAGCATTAAAACCTCAATGTCTGGAGAAAATCATACCCGTTTATCTGATTTGTGATATTTTCGCGGCATGAAACAGATTAAGCAGACCACAATGGCACAAACAAATTACAAGTGTTACGTGTTCGATCTCAAATACTAAATGAAATTGCATTTTCTTCAATATTTTCCTATCGTATGCGAGTTGAATCGACAAAAAGTAACTTGTTGGTCTCGAAATTAAAAACAAAATGCCTTCTCCCTTGTCAGTATTGAAAAACATCAATTAACATATTATTGGGGCGGAAGAATTTTGTACTGGAGAAATTCTACACGTGCAAACCTTGTACGTCAATTTACATAGAATCAAAAATGTTACAAACTTAAACTATCCTCCACAATCTTACGACAAGAAAAAAACAAGACCTTCAAAGTTTTGGTGGCTGAAATATGTCAGTACCTCGCTGATTATTAAAGCAAAACCAATTCGAAACGATTGCCCTGAAAATATTCAAAACAACGCAATCGGTTGCTAACACTTTTATTCGTTAGCATCTCAGTAAGTTTTCCGTAAATTAAACACGGTGAATAAAAAAATCAAGCTTTGCAATTTGCGGCGATTAAACAACAAGAAGCCGCCAAAATTTCTTGAGTAATATTTTCACCTAAATTCTTAGTTATTTAATTAAACAGAAACAAAATTAATTACCAAATCATTTTATTTTGGTCGGTTAATTTTCGTCAATCCACGATATTTGGTGTGACACTTGTTTTTTGCGTTTTTTTCGATTTAACTTTATGGATAATTTTTTTGACTCAGTTGATCAACTGTATTTGATAAAGAAACTTACGAATTAAAATATGCTCCGAAAGCATTATTCAGATTTTATTAATGCTTTATTTCCAGGAATCAATATCTATACGTAATCACCATCCGTAACTTGACTTGACTTCAAAACTATTTCCAAAATTAATTTTCTTTCACATGTCTTAGTTCTGTTCAAGCTTAATTTTGTGATTGTCCTAAACCGGACGAAAAGCCATTCACAAACTTGTAAACCTCGTCGATAAGTACATTCTACATTATGCTTCAGTAGAAAAATCTTAACTCACAAAATCCAGAGTGTGTTCTCGTTTTCTTCCGTGATAGTGTTTTTCAGATTACAATAAAGCTTTGTTGCGAAAGTGAAACGAAATCACTGTCTATCACTTGACCTTAAACTTTTTTGCCAACATTTTTTTTGGGTTTCACATCTAACTTATTTTTCTGCGTGGTTAGTTTTGTGATTTTCCTCACAGCGCAAGAAAAGCTATTTACAAACCTGTCGATCTCGTCTATAAGTACGTTCTACTTTATTTTAATATGCTTTAACTGAAAAATCCTAATTCAAAAAAGCTAGCATTTCGTGATAGTATTCTCCAGATTTCAGTAAAGCCTTATTTTCAAGAATTAGAAAGGATATCACTGTAATCATTTGACGTGACCTCAAACTTGTTTCCTAACGTTAATTTAGTTTCATGTCTACTTTTTTCTGCTTGGTGTAAAATACGACCAAAGAAATCTATTGTATTGATTTTTTTATTGCCCTTAAGCGTGAGAAAAGCCATTCACAAACTTGCGATAAAATGTTTCAATGTAAATGTCAAAATGAAATAATAAACGCGAAAAAATTCATGAACAAATCATATTTCTCTCTCGTAAGATCCTATAAGATACAACCACGAGATTCAATTGCATGGTAATATCGTGTGATTTTGATCAAGGACAGAGCCATTATTGATGACTAACTGTGGATTCCTTTCTTCAGGGCAGAATCTGCTCTCCTTTTATCTTCGTTAGAATATCGAGGCTCCGACTTTAAAGCTAGAAATGGTTGTTGGATTTTCACTGAGCCGATAAAGCGCCAAACATGGGCTGAACCTCATAAAAGTCGAGCCAAAGACACTATTATACGATCTTACTTTCAAGAACTACAACCTCAATGTAATTTTGATTTCATTTAATCTCAGCCAATAACGGCAGTGAAAAAAAAAATTAGCAAACGTTCTTGACAAGACTGTTTGCTACTTGGCACAACTCTGTAATTTGTCGAATTAATGTTCAAAATGCGTCACAGAACGATGAACAAGCTTATGACAATTGCTTTTTGCTTTATCTCAATCGTAATACTTTTGTTTTTAGTTTAACGACGTTTTTTATAGTTTATTGAAAGTCTGTCGGCCTTAATAATTTCGAAAAATTTTAATGTCTTTTGTTTGGTTGGTCTTCCAAAGAGCCGCCATCTTGGATTTTCATCGTGTCGGTAAAGCGCCAAAAGAGGGCTGTACTTCATTAAGTCAAGCAATCTTTCAAAAACTACGACAATAAAGTAATTTGATTCAGTGTAAGAACAGTCAATGCTTTAATGTGAAAAAAAATTGATCAAGCCTACTAGTCAAGAACTGTTTCCATCGGACAATTCTGTTCAAAATTCGTCACAAAACTAGCACACTAGGTAGAATTCTGCGTCAGTTACTTTTAGCTTCATCTGAACCATAATTCTTCTGTTTTCAGTTTTTAAAATGCTTTTGTACTTTTAAAGTCTGTGAGACTTGCAGATTTTAAATTGCTTTTGTTCTTCAGGGCAAAATCTGCTCTCCTTTTATCTTTGTAAGAATATCGAGGCTATGGATTTTCACTGTGTCAATAAAGCGCCAAACGTGAGCTGAACTTCATGAAAGTCAAGCCAAAGAAATGATTAAACGATCTTACTTTCAAGAACTACGACCTTAAAGTAATTTTGATTCCATTTAATCTCAGCCAATAACGGTAGTAAAAAAATAGCAAACGTTCTTGTCAAGAACTGTTTGCTACCAGGCACAACTCTTTTTATAATAGGCCATTTGCACTAAGAGGTCATGTGACATTTTTATTAACATGAAAGTGGGTCGTATCTAGTAATAGTGATTTAGTTTTTCAAACCCGCACCTTTTTCTTAAAATGAGTCAGTTCATAGCTGGTAGCAAGACCAAAATGTGATTTTTAAAACTGTGAATTACTTCTTTCTTAAACTTCAAGGAAATTGTTGAAAAGATGATGTGCTAACGTCTTCAGCAAATCTGAGCGTAACCATCAAACGTTTAATGATTAAAGTGCCATAAAATATCTCCCTTAAATGCGTTTCCTCTCAAATTTCGGGTGCGAGATAAATTTTATGCCCTCCGTCAATTTTTGGCATCAGCAAGATTCTAACCCATTGTTTAAAGGAGGCATAGGTCACGTGACCTCTTAGTGCAAGTGGCCTATTTGTCAAATTCCTGTTCAAAATACGTCACAGAACGATGAGCTTGCAGATTTCAAACAATTTTGCCCGTTTTTGCTAAAGTTTTAGCCCTATTCAAAACGCTTTTTTTGTTGTTTTTGTTCTTCAGTGCAGAATGCAAGAACAGCCGCCATGTTGGATTTTCACTGTCAATGAAGCGAAAAACGTGGGCTGTACTTCGTTGAAGTCTAGTAATCTTTCAAAAATTGCTACCATAGAGAAATTTTGATTCAATTTAACCTCGCTCAATACTTAAAGATTAAAAAAAAGCAAATCCACTTGTCAAGAACTGTCTGCTATAGAAAACTCTTTTTATTACTTATGAATTAGCTCATTGAGGAGAATTCCACTACAGTTCAGATTACATTTTTAAAACGCTGTTGTAGAATTAAAAATTTGTGACCCTTGACGATTTTGAACAGTTTTGATTGTTTGTTATCAATTCTTGTTGACGTTCTTTAAGGCAGTCTCCGCTCTCAAATACTGAGACTATACTTATACTGGAGAACCGAAGAAGTTTCCATTAAAGTCAAGCGAAAGAAATGATTACACGATCTTACTTTCATGGGCTAAGCTTTTGTAAAGTAGTTTTTATTCAATTTAGCCTTAGGCAATAACGGATGTTAAAAATGAGCAACCTACTACTCAAGAATCATTTGCTTCTAGAGACAACCCTTTTTACTTGTCAAGTTCACATTTTAAATGCGTCACCAAACGATGAACTGGCACAATTTTCTTTTGCTTCCTCTGAACCGTTGTAATTGAAAGTCTTAGCCCCGATGATTTTGAACAATAGGCCATTTGCACTAAGAGATCATGTGACATCATTGTAATGAAAATGAAAGTTGTATGATTTTGCCTTGGAAAAACGATTAGTGGGTCATATCTTAAACGAAATAATAGTGATTTAGTTTTTCAAACCCGCACCATTTTCTTAAAATGAGAAAAGTTTGTAGCTGGTCACGTGACCAAATTGTGATGTTTAAAATTGTGAATTACCTCTTTCTGAACACAAATTTTGCACTTAAACTTTAAGCAATCGAAAATGTTGAAAAGATAACGTGGTAACCTTTACAGCACTTCTGAGCGTAACCATCAAACGTTTAACAAGATATAAGCAAAACTGAGTAGTTGTGGCCAAAAATTAAAGTGCCATAAAATATCTCCCGTAAATGCGTTTCCTCTCAAATTCCGAGTGTAAGATAATTCTTGTCTGCTCTGTCAATTTTTGGCATCAGCACGATTCCAACTCGTTGCTTAAAGGAAGCAATGGTCACGTGACTTCTTAGTGCAAGTGACTAATTTTATCGTGTTTTAGCTCTATTCAAATCATTTTTTGTTGTTGCTATTCAAGGCAATATCTGCTCTCCTTTTTGATTGCAAGAATTTTGAGGTCCGACTCTGAAGCTAAAAATGTTTGTTTGTTTGGTTCTTGTTCCAAAGAGCCGTCAGAGAGGGCTAAGAAACTTTATCTAAGTCAAACAAACGAAATTATTAAACGATCTTAACTTTGAAAAACTACGACCATAAGGTATTTTTGATTCAATTACTTCAGGGTAAAAAGCAATCTTTTGTTGGCCATGGACAACTGTTACTACCATTAGAATGTTGGATATTGCTCTAAGAATACCTAATAAATTTGTTAACACTCAATTGAGCAAAAGCACTGCCTTCCAGTCTGTGTAAATTTATAATTGAGTACTGAACTTTGTAGCCAATATGTTCCTGTCGTATCACTTAATTCTTCGACGATTTGTGCTTAATCTGAAACTTAGAGCTTTGTTTGTCCAACGTGTAAAATGGATTTCTTTCTTTACCTTGTGTTTTTATTTTCATGTTTGACGTAAATTCAAATGAAAGTGGAAAAATGACATCGAATCGTATTGTTTGCAGGACTGCCCAAAATAATATTGGAGAATTCCACGGTTGACACCAAGAAACTGTAACTATTGATTTTCACCTATAAAATAAACTAATTGCATGTGCACCTCTGTTTAAACGGGCGTAATAAGTGAAAAATGTTTCTCTGTTTATACCCGAGTATGGAAAGTTAAACAAACCGATTCAATATCGTAACGAATGTTTCCAAGGAAAATCAGAATTTCTTTTTTGTAACACTATTTTGTTTGTAAAAATATACATGGGAAACAAAATACTCGTATTGATTCATTGGCCTTGTAAAATTTTCAGCAAACATGCTTATGCTAAAATCTAAATTTCTCTCCGTCTGTTTATGTGGTCTGCAAAACCTCTGTTGGAATATTACGCGCTGATTGCACACCGCTTCTTTAAAAAAATAACTGAACAAAAAAAAACACAAGCTAAAGCAAAAAATTCGTGACAAAAATGCCCCACTACTTTTAAACCAGACTTGAGTTTTATAAACTAAGCTACTTAGATGACAGGAGAACACAGAACCCTCAGAAATTAAGCAGCTTTTGCGCGCATGTTAAGTCCAATTTGAAAAAGAGAAAAACCTTTCCTTTTTGCTGTTGAACTGATTTAATAGGCGAATTTCACGATGACGTAGGCTTAACTACAAATCCCAGAATTCATTTCGTTTTTGCCTTCTCATTAATATTTCTCCCTCCCTCTAAGGTTTAGAAAACAATAGAAAACAACAAAGGATTCTGGTTGATGTAGTCAAATGGTATCATCTTGCAAATGTCCTATTACAGTTGACGAAAAAATAAGCGCTTGAAAATATCTATGCATTTAATAAGTCTGCATTCTCCTGTCATACAACTAATAGTTAAACAGCGTTCAAGGAAGTAGATCTTTTTAAGGTTGCCTTTGTAGTACGCAAAACTTAAACTGTATCTTGCATTATCAATGAAAAATTCCCTGCAGTAAATTGAAATGCTTAGTTTTATGTGCATCTGCACAATAACAGTTGCAGTTCTTAATTTGGCAGATTTTGGCAGTGAAATTATACTGAAATGAAAAAAAAGATACAATTTGCATTATACACGCTTTATAGTTTGACATGTTCACCTTAAAATGATCCCCTTGCATCGCCAACTTATTATATGTAACTACTGAAGGTAACCAAAGATGCCTAGCGTTATAATGCTAATGGACAGAGACTTTGAGCGATCGCGATCTTTTCCACAAATAGACAATTGAAACTTCCCTTTTAAAGAGTTTTGCGTGTAGTTTATCAACGACTAGAAAATGCACCTTTTATCAGTGCTTTTTTAAAAAATTTTAACCCCTACCATCCCTCTGAAAAGTACAAAGTCGAAGTTATTATTGTAGCAATCGAAAAAGTAATTTCGTAGTTAAACCCCTGAGATCGTCGCTCAACCTTTCCGTTCAATATCTGATGCTAACGCTAGCGCCCTTGTGGAAACCATGATAATATGGTGGCTGCAACTGAAATCTTTTGTACGATGATTTGTACTAACCTCAGGTCTACCATTCAAATTTAAGCTTTTGACCAGGACGTTTTGTAGTATTTATCATTTTAAAACTTCCCAGTACTTTTGATTACCGTTCTGTGGAATACGAAGTGTAAATTTTTCTGTGCGTGAAATCCCGTTTGTGTGAGATGACAAATAATTTTATTGGTAATTAGTGGCAAATACTTTCATGACAGTGACACGCAGCAAAGTTAATCGTCCTGGAAAGCAGATCTTGCTTTTTAGGTATGTGAGTAAAACCCTACAAGTCCTCGAAGACTAATCAAATGGATATTTCTAATTCTGGTTTTTTTTCTAGTGACGATTTGGTAGTGATTCTAATGCTCAAGTCTGTGTATGAAATAAGAATTTGGACAGCCACCATTTTATTTACAACAATTTAAATTATACTTTCAAAACTCCTTATCTTTGAAGCGTTTTCTGGTGGGATATTGATTCCATCTTCTTTGTTGTTCATCTTTCTGACAGCGGGTCCTCCTCGTCCAATGTTCGTCTCCCGGCCAAACAGCTTCGTGAAGGGTATTCTGGAATACAAGAGAGGGAATGTTATCATTGAGGAGAACGTGAAGAAAGTGCATCTATACAATGTTGAATACAAGACTACAAACTGAGTCATGATTCAGTACAAGACATTTGTACTTCTGTATTTGCTGTGGCGTTTTACCGCTCAGAGTTTATTCTCGAATTGGAGCAAGGTATTTTTTTTATAACCCAGGAATAAGAGAACAAGCGGTGTATTCTTGTCTTGTCTGAATAAAAACTATTTATAAGTCAAAACGTGTCGTAAATTCACTTGCGCGAAGTAAGCTTAAAACTTTCAAAGCGTCGAATTCCAAGAAGCTAACCTTTTCTTTTAAACTCTCTTGCTTGAGATTTTCAAAGGGTAGAATGGTTTATTTGAATGTTCGTTCTAGTTTGCATCTTAAAGTAACACTTGGTAAGCTTAAGCTTATATTTAATGTGGGTATGAAGTTAAACACCAAAATTTTAAAGTGGAATTTTAAACACGTCGCATATCTTTCTAACAAAATATTCTTCAAAGTTCTACAGCAAAGTGAAATAGTATTTAAAAACAAGAGCTAACCTTTGTACTGAGTGAGTTGAAAATTCTCTTTCCATTTCCCCTCGTCATGCAGTCCTTTGTACATTCCCTTTCCATTTCTTCTCGGCATGGAGTCCTAGTGAAATAGAACGGAGGAGTTCAAGAGAGTTCCAAAGTCTGTTGGTAACTTTTGAAAAAATTTTTCACAAAAATCCCCAAAAGCAGGACTTACCGCAGATTTTTCGGTTTAAAGTGTTGTCCTAGCGTCTTTTAGTGAGGGCTCAGGCCGCTTAGATATTTCTTAACCTCCAAACAGTCGAAGACGCCACATCGCATCCAACAGTCAACTGTCGAGAACCTCACACGCGTCTTTTTGCATTAATATGCATGAGGAATATGAGCCAATCGACAATCGTTATACATTGGTTTCCAAAAAAAGACTTAGAACGTTCTGTACAACAAAAATAACCGAACGAAACGGACAGAAAAACAAGGAATGATAAGCAAAAAGAAAATATAATATTTTTCGATTCTTGATATCTTCTGTTTTTTTCAGTTAAACCGCCGCCTCCTTCCTTCCCTTCGTATATCCCGCATGATGTGTCATTTATATTCACAAAAAAACTTTAGACTTAAAGATACCTGCAAATTCCAGCTTTTTCCTTCGTAAGCTCTCTCCAAGAGTTTCCGTTTTCTAAACGATTGATGTCATTGTAGAAAAGACCAAGAAAAATTAAAAACAAAGAAAACAAAATACCATGACACAAAGTCAATCGAAATAGAACCCGGCCCTCTCTTACCACTGCACCACAAAGCTTTGACGACAGAAAAGTGGCCAAGTTTAATTAAATAAAGATGATAAGGAATATATCATTTAATAAGGTATGTGTCATATAGTCACAGACGAAATAAAATTACAAATTACAAAATACTTGTAAAGTTTGGCTTTCCCTTTTCTAAATGGCTGATGTTGTTGTAAAAAAGAACAAAATAAAAAAAATGAAAGCAAAGAAAACAAAAAATCATAACTCGAAAAGAACAATAACCGAACCCGGTACTTTCAACATATAATCTCAGTCTCTTACCACTACACCACAAAGCTTTGACGCTAGTTAAATGGCAAGCTTTATTAAATAAAGATAATAAGGTAGATATCATTTAATAAGGTATATATCATTTACTCGCAGAAAAAAAAATCAAAATCACAAATAGTTGTAACGTTTGGCTTTCCCTTTTCTAAACGGCTGATGTTGTTGTAAAAAGGAACAAAATAAAATCATGAAAACAAAAAACATAACACAAAGTGATCCGAAATCGAGCCCGGCCCTTTCAACCATTGTTCCCCCTCTCTCACCACTACACCACAAAGCTTTGGCACCAGAAAAGTGGCAAGTTTAATCAAATAAAGAAATAAGGTATATATTATTTAATAAGGTATATATCATATAGTCACAGTAGAAAAAAAATAAAAATACTTTGTAAAGCGGTTTGCATGGCCTTCCCTTTTCTAAACGGTTGATGTTGTTGTAAAAAACAAAAAGAAGAAAAAATAAAAATAAAGAAATGATCCGGAATCGAACCCGGCACTTTCAATAACTAATCTCCCTGTACACCGCAAAGCTCTGACGCCAGAACAATGGCAAGATTTATTAAATAATAGGTGTCTTTTTTCCAGCTGATAATCTATCATAACTAACTCTGACATTTTTTGTCTTTAATTCGACTAAGGCCCAAATTTTGGTCCTGGTTGTTCAAACGTTGGATAGCGCTATCCACCGGATAAATCACTATCCAGTGGATAAAAATTAGGGGAACCTATCCAGCGTATAGTGAATTATCCAGTGGATAGCGTCCACCTTTTGACAAGAGAGAATGAGCTATCATTCTCTCTTGCTTTTGAACAACTGAAGCCTGATCTTTTTTAGTGTATTTTAACCTATGAATTTCTGTTGATCACATCATTATGTAGAAAATATTTTTAAGTGTCGGTCGCTAATATTGGTATTAACTGTTTGCCTGTGTATATAACCTCCAACCAAGAACCATAAGACTCCAACGTATTGGTGATTAAATGAGCCGAGTTGGCTCGCTTTGCCGAACTGACTATGCGATTCCAGCATTATTCATCTTGACCAGGTTTCAAGCTAACCGAGCTAGCTGGATGGTCATGTAATCCCAAACCGGGCCAGAGGCCCGTTTCTCGAAAGTCCCGATAATTAACGGGCCCGCAAAGCTGTTGTTGTTTACGTGCAAGATAGAGGCTTCAACAGCTTGGCATCTAACATAACAAAACTATCAGTTAATAAAACAAAATGCAGTAGTTTGTTAGCTAGGACCCGCGCTTTTATTCTTTATATTTAGATTTGAATATTTGATTGCGGGCCCAAAAAGTTACCGGGACTTTCGAGAAACAGGCCCCAGCTCCGCTCGTGTAATTAGCACCGAAGAAAATCAAATTTAGGATTAGCTTTGTATACAATACGGCATAATAGGCGATGCGCGTGATTCGAGATAGCGCCCAAGTTCCACGCGTCCCTTGATACTTCAAAGAAAATTATGAAATTGTAAGCAGTGTAAACCAAGCCGCTGTTGTATCAAATGGTTACCATGGCTTCTTAAATGAACGCTGTGGTGCTTAATACATTTTTCGGTCTTCGATGAAACGTTCGTTCCAAGACAGCGTTGATTTAGGGAGCAGTGTGTTAGAAAAGGGATTTTAAGCGTAAAATTTGTCTAACCTGGTTCTCAGATGGTGTTCGTCTGTGGGTTTGGAAAAGTCAATTCGTTCCGAGGTATTTGCTACTTTGAATACCGTTTAGACTGCTCACGCGCATGAGATAAATTAAACTGTGGAGTCAGTTTAAGAGACTGGGGAAACAGCCGAGTGGGGGAGGAGAATTTAGCAATACCCCAAAATGACTCTTATAAGCCCCCCTTTTCCACTTATAAGAGCCCCCCCCCCCCCCCCCCCCCCACCAATCATAGGCCAATCTACAAATAAGCATAAAATAAAACCGATAATGAGGCCTCCTTCCTCTGATATAAAAACCGCCAAATGGCAAGTTTTATTAAACAGAGATGAAAACGGATATATCATTTAACAAGGTATATATCATATAGTCACAGAAGAAAAAAATTAAAAATTACGAATACTTGTAAAGTTTGGCTTTCCCTTTTCTAAACAGCCGATGTTGTTGTGAGAAAGAACAAAATAAAAAATAAGAAAAAGGAAAACCAAAAATCACAACCCGAAGAGAGCCGTAATTGAACCCGGTACCTTTAACATATAATCTCTCTCTCTCTCTCTTACCACTACAACACAAAGCTTTGACGCCAGAAAAATGGCAAATTTTGTCAAACAAAGATAAAAGGGTATTTATCATTTAACAAGGCATATATCACTTCGTCGCAGAAGAAAATTGGAAATTACAAATACTCGTAAAGTTTGGCTTTTCCTTTTCTAAACGGTTGATGTTGTTGTAAAAAAAATAAATAAATAAATAAATAAATACAAAGAAAACAAAAATCACGAAATGATCCGCTCTGATATTTTTTCGTCTTCAATTCAACTAAGGCTCAAATTCTGATCTTTTCGAGTGTAAAAGTATTTGTAAGTGTCGGTCGCTAATATTGGTATTGACTGTTTGCCTGGGTATATAGCCTCCAACGCACTGGCGCATTAAATGAGCCTAGTTGGCTCGCTTTGCGGAGCTGACTTTGATCCCAGCATTACCCATTTTGATCGGGTTTCCAGCTAACGTACCGAGCTAACTGGATGGTCATGTAATCCCAAACCGGGCCAGCTCCGCTCGTGTAATCAGCACCGAAGAAAATCAAATGTAGGATTAGCTTTGCCTGATACCAAACTTCCTTCAAAAGTCCCCTTTTAACAATACCGCATAATAGGCGATGCGCGTGATTCGAGATAGCGCCCACGTTCCACGCGTCCCTTAATGCTTTTAAGAAAATTATGAAATTGTAAGCAGTCTAAACCAAGCCGCTGTTGTATCACCTGGTTACCATGGCTTCTTAAATGAACGCTGTGGCGCTTAATACATTTTTCGGTCTTCGATGAAGCGTTCGTTCTAAGGCGGCGTTGATTTAGGGAGCAGTGTGTTAGAAAAGGGATTTTACGCGCAAAATTTGTCTAACCTGGTTCTCAGATGGTGTTCGTCTGTGGGTTTGGAAATGTCAATTCGTTCCGAGGTATTTGCTACTTTGAATACTGTTTAGACTGCTCACGTGCACGTGATGAATTAAACTGTGGAGTCAGTGTAAGAGACTGGGGAAACTGTCCACCCACCCCTCCCTTAACCCAACATTTTGTCCACACAGCCGAGTGGGGAAAGGCCATTCAGCAATAGCGCAAACTGATGCTTATAAGCCCCCCTCCCCCACTTATAAGAGCTCCCCCCGCCCCCCACCAATCAAAGGCCAATCTACTTGTAAGCAGAAAGTAGAACCGATCTTAAGGCTTCCTCTGATATAAACCCCTCCAAATGTGTTGAAGAGAATTTGATTTATTATGAAATATAAAACATCAGTAAATACAAATTATATTTTGAATCCGGTTATAATCCTGCTCGGATATCAGGCCCTTTGTTTATAAGCCTTTCTAAAACCCCTTACGAAGATGTGTAACCCAGGGCTTATTAGCGGCAGTTTGCAATCATTAAAAAAGCCCTATTTCCCTGTAACAGTGTGTATCACTTGTCTGAGTAACAACGCTGTGAATGTAAACTGTACAGCCTTTCTGGAATTTACAAAGGATTAGCTGCACCATTCTCCTTTCTAGTTTGAACTATTTGCCGCTTCCTCCTCCCGGTAAGTTGATTCCGTTGCCTTTAGCATTCCTCATGCTAATTACGTCAAGAGGTAGCCTACCCCTTCCCCCAAACAAAATGGAAACTCCAGGAGTTTATTTGCCTGCAGATATTTAATAAACAGAGATGTAGAGATAATTTGCTCTGTAAACCCAAAATATGTTTTTTTTGTGTGTGTGGGCGCTATTGGTAATGATTAAAATAAAGGGAAGGAAAAACAATCTATTTTGGATCCGAGCCTTCTTCCTCGGCTTTAACCATCCTCGGAGACCCAGGGGCAGATAAAGGGGGCTAGGGAAAGTCTAAACGGGCGAAAAAATATATATCTGGAACGAAGAAAAGTAAAGAACGGCGAGAAGAGCCCCTGGGGACAATGTCTTACCAGACCAGTTCCAAACGGTCGCCGCCGTTCTGGCTTCTGATTGGTGCCAGAAAAACACAAGTTTTCTGGCACCAATCACAAGCCAGAACGGCGGCGACCGTTTGGAACTGGTCTGGTAAGACATTGTCCCCAGGGGCTCTTCTCGCCGTTCTTTACTTTTCTTCGTTCCAGATATATTTTTCCGCCCGTTTAGACTTTTCCTCGTCCCCACTATCTGCCCCTGGGTCTCCGAGGATGGGCTTTAACCGGCGTCACAATAACACCGCAAATAGAGCGTATGAAGATTGAGCTATTGAGACAAACCTTTAAACAAGATGATAAAATTAAAGAGCCTATTTTACCGAAAATGGCAGTCCGATAGATAGACCTGATTGATACATTTTAAGCTTCCACAGTCCAAGTCCGTTGAATTTGCCATTACAAACTTACGCCTTTGCACTGTGACTTCCTAGAACATTAATACCCGTAGACAAACCATCCCTACTCTGGATACCAGAGGTTTTCTCGCGTGCGGCGTGAATTTTCGGTGTTGGACGAAGGCCGACACATCTTCGGCCGTAGGCTGAAGCCACGCGGGTCACATCTTAGTGTGGACAGAAGCCTTTAACATTTGTAGACCACTGATAGATCTGATACACTGTCAAGATTTATGGATAATTCATTCTACAAATAATCGCTGACAAAAAGTCGTATTGAAGTAAATTAAGTAATTTATCTTTTATTGAAACATTGCATTGCAGATTATATTACACTGTTACAAAATACTGATCACTTTTTACTGAACTTCAAAATAGGAACTTCATTTACTGATTAAAGGTTACAAGGAATCGAAGAATGTTTAGAATATCTGTAGACTGTAAAATGTATCTAAGAATGTTGAAAAAATCCTTATGGGAGTAGAACCTATGATCTTTTGTTACTAGTACTGAGCAGTAGTACTCTACCATCGAGCAACAGAGGACTCCAGGGGGGCAAAGTTGTTCAAAGCTGGGTCAAGATAGCCCAGGATTAGTGCGAAATCAGTTAATTCAGATTTGAAAGCTTGAAAAGCAAGTTCAGTTAAATTCTTTTTTTCCTCAATATAATGATTGGATGATCTTAAAAGACCAGAGAAAATTATCCGAGAAGATGCTTTCGAATTAAAGGAAAAGAAACCCCGATTAAAATTTAACCTCAGGTTAGCGCTAATCGGCCTTCGAACAAATGGGCCCTGAGAAGGAAACATCGTTTCTATTGAAAGCGTTAACTCTAACAACCCTATAATTCTACTGTTAACTTACTGAGACATACTCTTTCATGTGAAAATATCAGTTTTGTTCATATATTTTTAAAAAGTACGCTTTAACCTGAAGTACTCTTTTTAATGTGCCGTAATGTGTACACTAAATAATGGTCGCTATCAAAGTACAGACGCAGAAGCTACTATTGACGAAATCTCTTTACTCTGAAAACTAGATTGAAGGAAAAAACCTATAATTAATCCTCGTTAAAGGAACAGTCACTCCAGAAAAGACGTTAATCTAATATATAGTAAAAAATCATAACATTGTCGTCTTATCCACCTAAGTAAAACCCTACAAACAAATAAATTATAAATGACATAAATAAAATAATACCGTAAGTAGATGTATTAAAAAACTGAAATAATTTAATTTCAAACGGTTTCAAGTGTACTTTCATTAAAGCTGTTTAAAATTTGCCTCGTGGCCAGGAAAAGCTTCGAACCGACTATATATTTGGACGAAGAGAAATAACTTAAACAGGGTATTGAAGGTTAATTGGCTAGGCGGCAGCAACAGACAACCTCATCCCTTCCCACCCCTCCCATTTTCTAAGGAAAAAAGCTCTGGGGAGAGGTTGGACTAGAGGGTGAACTGCGCATCTAGCTGCGTAGCCATATTTTCAAGAGATACTTAAGTCCGGTTTCCGTGTGATCGCTGCGATCGTTGAGAAAAAAAAAACGTGCAGCGATCGTAGCGATTATAGCGATCATATGGAAACCACTCTCCGACTATTGCGGCGACAACGATAGCTGACATAGAAAAAGTTCTATCTCAGCGACCGTTGTCGCTGCGACCGCTCAAGTGGAGAGTGGTTTCCATATGATCGCTGCGATCGCTAAATTTCTTTTCAGTGATCGTAGCGATCATATGGAAACCGGGCTTTAGGAACTGACCCACATAGGATTTACAACGTTTATGAAAGGACTTCTTACCGATAAAGTTAGTCTTTTGTTTGGCTAACTCAGGCTGTTGAGATTTCTGAGAAATGCAAACAGGACTGCATCAAAGTAACCACGGCTTCTTCAGCTCCATGTTCCATAAGCTGTTGAAATAGTGGCAAAGTGCGTGAATACACCAGCGCAACTAACAGGCTGATAGAAACAGCCAGCCGACTGATGTGGCTGTGCTCACAAATGATGAGTTAGGTTCCGCACACCTACGGATAAAAATATTTATATTTATACAAAGTGAATCTAATAAAAAGTATGTGGCAACAATCCAGTTTCCTTGCTGAACCTTAATACAATTTCATAAGATCCCAAATTCAGTCTTTCATAACACACCCTCACGAGGTGCAAACCTAAACACCTTTTAAACTTCGCGTACACTACATTGTATACATGCAGATTGAGAACGAGCTGAGTAACCTTATACAAATCACTTCATGCACGGTCTTTTTTCATCTAAGTTATTGTCATGCCAACAAAGTTATTTAGTTGCGTACCAAATGTCTGAAATGTCCTGGCACAGTGTACCCTTTCATCACTAACGTATAAAACTGTACAGTGGTTTGTATGCAGGGCAATAACTAAAGGGTATCTGGGTCCATATCTTACAGTAAAACTTCTGTTAACCTTCAGTTAGGCGGCCATTTAACATAATTCGATCGAAAAATTTCGTCGTTTCTGGCTCATCGTCAACAGGCTAAAGTAGTGAGCCTGGGATCTAGATCGCTCCTTTGCAAACATGACTCTTTCATTAGAAGAGGAAACCACGCAACGAGCACAAATGCCTTAACTTGAAACAAATAGCATTTTTTTTCACTCATTAATTTACATAAAGTGGTAATTTATTTGCATATCTTCTGGGGACGTTTTTCAGATAGAGATCGGTCGGAAAACAAAGGAAAAATGAGAATGAAATGTCAGCTTTTCTAAAGCTTCTACCGTACCGAATTCGAGAAATTTCTTACAGTAAAACGTCCGTTAACCTTTCGTTAGGCGGCCAGTTAACATAATCCGATCGAAAACGTCGTCGGAAAATCGTGGTTGACGAGTCCGTTATTTCCCGTTATAACGTTAGCAAAAATTCCTCTCCTTATTAACGAGTGGCTGTAATAATAGGGAGAAGGGCGTTTTCTTTGAGCAACGCATATCAAGCGGAATAAATTGAGGTCTCTTCCCTTTTAATATGCCTCAGTTGCGCTACTTAGGACCTGTTTACATGGAGATGGGGGACCCCAGATATGTAAGGTAGCATGTGGCGGGTCACCGCACCTATCATGTAAACGTGATCAAATTATAATGAGAAATTATATGGACGGACGGGTTACCTTACCTACCTGGAGTTCCCCACCTATTTTTTCTTTTGGAGATGACTTGCCTGATAATGTGTACAAAATCAGTGCCCGTGATTGCAAAACCTCTCCTTCTGGTTGACGCGCGTCGCTCAAAAAGGCCAAAGTTCCCTAATATTTGAGAGATTTAGAATCACGTTGACGCCAAACAACAAACGTCAAACCTAAGTTGACATTTTCTGAAATTAATTAGGAAATGAGCGGAAAATAGTTTTCATGGAAGAAAATAGTACATGGTACAGCGGGCTCTGTTATGACTATCAGTTTATCAATAAAGGGATGTTCGCACTCGACGAGAGAAACCAAGATTGACCAGTCCAGCAGTTAGGCAATAGGAGTCTCTACTCGAAATAAGGCGATGCACAAACCATGACTCAGGGGCGGATCTAGGGGGAGGGTGGCAAGGGGTGCACACCTCCCCCCCCCCCCCTGAGTTGACCTCCGACTTTCTTCTTCGTATTCGCTTTTAAATTTTTTTATGTCGACAGTCAGTTACGTCATTCCTTAGTGGTGCCCCCGCCCCACCAAGAAAAACCCTGGATCCACCCCTGTAACTCGTTCCTCCACATGAGTATTAACGTGGGCCTATTCATAGCTAGGTCACTACAATTCCAGTACAATTCATCGATTATAGGATCATTCTCAGAGTTTTTTGGCGGTCGATTATTTCTATTTAACTGTTCACAAACGGTCTTTGTTAATTGAAAAAAAGAGATAAATACTGGATTTAAAACAAGCAAAGAAACACTTACCTTTTCTTTCTTTAGTTACGTGGTCAGTACAAGTGTAATCAAACTTGGTGGATGCTTGGTGAAAGCAGAGGTTTTGCGTCAGTGTTCTTGTAGCCTTTGGTCTTTTGATCACAAAGCTGTGAAAAGTAAAAAAACTAAAATGCAAATTAATTGGTCTCTGCAACAACATGAGAAATGTGACAAAACTAAGGGAGTGTTTACATGTGAAAAGTCGCACAGGCGCGAGTTTCATACCGGAATGACTTTATTTGAAGAAACACTTCTTGTTAACAAAATACACGTGTGATTCTTCACTGGCGAAAAATGTCTACGCATGCGCCGCGACATAAATAACGTGGTCGATTTCCGGCAAAGTCATTAAGTAATGGTCCGGACAAGAAGGAAAGGACCAAAACGCAGTGAACACGTCGGAATGCAGAAAGTTGCTAACTTTACTATTGTCTCTACTATGGTTCTGATTGGTTTAAACATCAAATTTTACGAAATCTTGGCAAAGCAGCATGTATATTAATCCCTTTATTTCTGTTCACCTTCCTTATAACAAAATCTCGTCTTAGTCTAAGTAACACAGAAATCGTATGTGTGGATCATGTAAAATTTCTTGTGATTGGTCGAAATGTTTTAATACAAAAATACACTCTTTAAAAGTGGAGTCTAAATACATTTTCTTTTGTAAACTGCCTTTTTGTAGCTAGGTTTATGCATTCTCTGCGTAAAAATGAAAACGTTTCTATGTGAGGAAAGCGTATTGCGCCACAACAAAAGAAATTGCTTCCCTTCTTACCTGGATCGTTACTTAACTTAGAGGCAAAATCCCCGCGAAATGTTGTCAAGATGAAAGAAGAAATGGCAGCTTTTTTTGTCGGTGGTAGTGTTGTGGTTTTGTTGCCACTGTGAGAGATGTTGAATTTACTCTTTGTCACGTGGACTGGTATCGACAAATCAGACATTTTTCGCCAGTGAAGTGTAATTCAAAATCGCAAACATTACGCATGCGCTACCCGTTCCAGTCTACCGGCAGACCGACTTTACACCGAAACGAGTGGTCGTTTCGCGTTTACATCATACCGTTGCGAGATTTCGTACCGGAGTGAAATTCTCGCCCCTGTACAACAACATGGGTGAACTCACGCCGGGGTGACTCGCACTGGCATGACATTTTGCGGTGGTGTCATGTAAACAAATGTAGAGCCATTAGAGGGAACCGGAGTGAACTGGCTCCGGCGCGAAAGTCGCCCCGGTGTCATGTAAACACCCCCTAACTGTGATAATGCAGATCGATGTCGTACAGTCTACACTTGCCGCCTAGTCTCCTATTTTTTTAGCATTAAAACTCATTATTAAGGACGAAAATGTTAGATTTTTGCATTTATTTTTAGCCTTCCGCCCTCTCCTCTACTGCCTATTCACCCCCGCTTTTCTCCTCACTATAATTTACCAACTGTATGTCCTCGAATAAGAGCCCGGGTGATCATATAAAATTTCGTCTAAATGAAGGGTGACACCTATACAGTTTTCCGTTCAACGAACTCTTACTTTATTTACCTTAATCTTTAATAGAAAAATACAACAACAACATTGTCCACGTAAACGTACAGCCAAGAATACTGTATTTATGGTTGACAATCAAGGGTACCGAGGTCACATCATACAATTTACACTCAGATGTATCGGTATGAAGATTGTCGACGTTGAAGCTTCAAAAGATAAAAATCATGTAAAGAAGAGATAAATAATAATAATGAGTCTTTATTTCATCAAAAGATAAAACTACATATCTTATGTTACAATAATACAGAAGATAAATACTATGATAAAAATATCTACATAGTATATATATAGTAAAAAAGTATGTCATTACAATAAATGGAGCATAAAAATCAACCTATTTACAAAGGTGTTCATAAAACGCTGTGTATTAATTTTCGGGCGTACGCAGCCTTTTTTCCTAAGATTATGTACATAAGCCTTCTGGACAGGAATGATATCTTTCAGGGGGTGGGAATCCGTTGAAATCAATTTCTTTAAAATGTTTCGGTCTTGTTTATTTCAAAGGTTCTTGATAAAAACTGGAAATGAAATAAAACGGCGTTTATGGCATCGGTCTAAAAAAATTGGTATAACCGTAAGATCAGACTTCGATGCCCCATAGACTGAAAGCGCATAGCTAAAATTAGGTAAAACAATAGATATAAAAAGGTGATCTATCTCTGCCTGAGAGAAGTGTTCCTTTCTTAGTGTTCGTAAGACGTGTAAACACTTGTTTGCTTTGACAAGCTTGGTTCTTACTTGCTCATTAAATTTCCCGTCACTCTGTAGAGTTACTCCTAGTAAAACGAAGCTGTTACATTGAGGAATATTGTTAATTGGAGAGTAGAGTACATTGTGATTTTTCTTCCTAACAACCAGCTCTTTACATTTACAAGGGTTGCAGACCATTTTATTGTCTTTATACCAGGTTAAGAACTGACCTACTAAGTCGGCGGACGGGTCGCGGTTCCTAGTGATAGGCAAAAGAATAGTGGAATCATCCGCATATTTAAAAAGAACAGGGCAACCATTAAAGAAAATCTCCAAGTCATTCAATAGCTAACAACACGTTGTTGTCTTGTATAGAGGAAACTCTTATACCAATTGATAATGTACGGATTTAGGGGTAGTTTGGCGGACAAAATAGTATAGTATGGTTCACAAAATCGAAGGCCTTACTGAAGTCCATAGTAAAAATTCGCACTGCGCTACAGTCATTACTGTCTAAATACTTGTATGTTTGGTGCTGGATAGCGAGCAAAGCATTTGTGCAATTACCCGCCTGTCTATATGCAAATTGGGTGTGGCTCAGATTGTTCTCAATGACTGACTGTGCTTGCGTACGATACACGACCTTCTCAAACAACCGCGCAATAACTGGAGTAACATTGAAACCACGGTAGTCATGTCCACTTTAGGGAAAGGATTAACATTTGCCCTCTTCCAAGAGTCCGGCCATGTATGAGTAGACAGCGACAAATTCCAAACGTGAGTAACGACAGGTGTGAGTAGCTCAGCACAGTCTAGTCAGATAGAAACAAGTTTTCCTTATACCTAACAACAAAATGAAGAGAATGCGGAGGGAGCGCTTCTTTGAAAAGGACGCTTGTTTGATATTGCGGCCTAGGGAGTACGCACTTATTCATAAATGGCACTTATTCGAGGAAGTTGACCGTTCTCATTGATAAATAATGTTTGCCAGCGATATTTAAATGCAGTAGAACCTCCACGTGTGACTACCTCCAGTAGACGACCGCGTTCTATCACTTGGATAACTCACCAAAAAAGTCCCCTACAAAGCCTTCCCCAAAAAATTCAACTTTGGCCATGTTTATCGAGCCCCAGATAGTGCTATTCAACAGTTAAAAACTAAAACTGATTTACCTAATACTTATACAATGAAAAGTGATTTATTCGGTGTAAGTCACAATGTGTACCTACAAATAACCGGGCCAGGATGTTTGGTTGCATTTGGTCTTGAAATATTAGATAAACCGTTATTCTCTCTCAAACAACAATAAATTGATTGATTGATTGATTGATTGGACAAGCAGAATGCCTACATCTCCAGAAATAGTGTAACAAATTACTAATTCATAAAATCTATATGCAGGGCAATAACTAACGATTATCTGAGCCTTATAGGGCACTTGCTAATACTGGTTTATAATCATTTTAAAGTTATCGTGTGCCAGTTGAAACAAAAAAAAGAGTAGCCTAACAAAAATCTGGACTATCACCGAGAGAAAGATAATGAAAAAGTACTACATACTACTCACTAGTGTACTAACCTTTTGCTCCAATGCGTCTTCAGACGTGATGGATGATAGCCTACGAAAGTAAATGCTTTCCAGTGCGGCTATTCTTTGTGTTATATCCGGGACTGAGTCATTGCTTCTATCGCTGTACTCGTCTAAATCTGAATACGTTAAAAAAAAAAAAATGCAAAGTTAATGTTCATAGTCGCTAATAAAAATAATAGGGGGCGACGGCGACGGCAACGGCTACGAAAAAATGAATTCGCGCTGCCTAAAACTCTATCGCACTTATTCTATCTCGTTTAGTTCGATAAATGTTGGCAAATGTCTTTGGAGTGGAATTCTAAAGGATTGTATCAAAAGTTCAGAGAAAGAAAAAAAAATTGTTGTTTTGTGTGCCAGTCCTCGACAAAACGTGAAATTACGCATTTTCACGTTTTAGTCATGCAACGACGGCAAAGAAATGTACAAAAAAGTGTGATGCACGTGCAAAGTTGTTATTCTGTCAGTCTAGACCTATTGCTTTTTTGTCGTCCTCGTTGACGTCGCCGTCGTCGTTGCTTAAGCTTCCTAATGCCACAAGCCGACAAAAACAGCAGCAAGCCAACGCAGGTGTAAATGGAGTTCTGGAACAGAGGAGAGTTGGCCTCAAATAAGCTGGATGAGCGCTCCACGGCTGCACTCTCTGATGGCGCCTACGAACAATAAGAAAAACGAAACAGTTTAATTTTCGACACATTTTAGGGCACTTTTGCGCGCGAAAATGGAATCTCTGCCTCGTCTATGAACGAATTCGAAGTGTAAGAAATATAAAAGGAAACCGCAACGTCATTAAAAGGCAAAAATTATCATTTTTAGGTCTATAAGTTTTGCTGACTGGTTCGTGGGACTTTAAAGATATATTAAATTCGCGCCAAAACCGTTCTAAAAATAACCTGGTCCGTAAAAACGCCGTGACACGAGTACATGGAAGTTGCTCGCTACAGGTTATGGGATTCTGGGATGCCCCGTCATGTTCCCTCGCCTTTTTTGATGTTACCCAGGTTTATGACGTTAAGGAACAGTTTTGTCCCCATGCAGGTCATTTTCTGAGGTGATTTTATGTCTCTCGCTGAAGAGATGATTTTCGCTCTTTGGCCACACCCAATTTCCTATCGATTTCCGGTAGTGGACTAGCATGGAGTTGCTTTATGCTACAAAAACCTAACCTAATTTTGTGGTTGATCCAGTGCCGGTAGGAGGAATCTCTTCATCGTTGAGTAATTTAACTTAATTCTTTGGGATTTCTGGTAGTGGACTAGTATGGAGATGCTTTGTGCTACTGAAACCTAACATAATTCGGTGCCTTGGTTGGTAAGGGTTTTAAGGTTAGGCCGCTACCTTATAACCTCTTTCTGCCGGCACACGCCTCAGATATTCAAAAACCTCTTTCTTTCTTCGACCATTAACTGTTTGTTTGATAACGAGATAATAAAGCAATGTACTCACCCAACGGTTATCATGGTAACAAATGCCCATCAAAATCCTTCTCCACTCCCCTTAATGAACGACCGGGGAATTTCGTCAGGGTTGTACCACGTGTCCTAAAACATAACACATTATGATGATTTTAAAGCAGTTTGGCTGCTTTACCCCGGGCTTAACACTGTTTGTTGGTTCTTTATTGGGTGCCTCCGTAACAAAGCCATTTATTGAAACTTAAAATTACGAAGTGACTTAAAAGGATTAATGGGATTTTGTCATGAGAACTTTTTCGTTCCTGACATGAAATGCGTGTCCATTTGAAAAAACATAAGTTGTCGCTAAATAATAAGAACAAAGCCTACTTAAGCTTCGGCAAAACGAGCAACAAAAACGGGCAACTTGTTTTGCATTTTTGCTGCAGAACAAGTTGAAAAGCGATGTTGCGCGTTTTACCACCCACCCACCCACCCACCCACCCACGTTCAAACCTGTTAACAACCTGATTTGATGTAAGATATGGGTGATAAAACGCGCAACGTTACATCACTAGTCAACTCGTTTTGCAGCATTGTTGCATGACAAGTTGCATGTGTTTTGTTGCACGTTTTTCCGTAGCTTTAGTTTGATACGCTGCAAATCCACCTCTCTTAATCAACAACAACAACAACAACAACATCCTCTTTATTTCCCCTATTCATTAATTACAGATATATATATATCTATATGTTGCTAAAGATTAGGGGTTCTGACAACCCGAAATAACCACAAAGTTAAAAATGCCGGGTTATCAGTGGGGATTTTAGGGAGAGGACCTTCGAAGGCCTCAGTTAGCCGGGAGCTACAGGAAGCTAGTCTCTGGGGGACAGTGTGCAGTTCCCATGGATAGCCTGTTCCAGTCTCCAAGGTAGTAAAAAATAGAAGTGCAGTAAAAAACTGATACAGAAAACGCCCGGGGGCTGGGGAGAGATAGTGCGGTCCTTTCTCCAGATCGCTCACGTCTTCGTGGCGTTTGGATTGTATTATTCTCGCGACGTCCCTACTATGAGCCTGGCACAGACTACTCAGGGAACACTCGTTCACTACTCACCAGTCCCCACATGATGATACCGGACAGTAACGCCATCAGTAACGTAAGTACCAACACAGGCCACCCAGATATAACAGAGCTGAACACAGCGTTTGCTGAGGTACCGAGTGGTTCATCAACAACAATGAATGCAACGCCAGGAGATCCTCCCAGAGGCATGAACTTGTAGGTAGTCTGATAGTAGCGATCGGCATTTTCCCCACTGATTGGGAACGTGATGGTATCAGGTTGGCCAGGATTTGACTGTCTTTGATGTCAACCTGTTTTAAACGTAACAGGAGAAAATGTCTAACAGTACGAACAAGAGAGGAATGCCGGCCATGTACAGTTTGGTGAGAGTGTGAAAAACGACACAATAACGAGCTTGTAAAAAGGAATACTGATTCCTTCCAATTAGGGGTTAAACCTAAAGCCTGTTTACATTAAGGGAGGAAGATCCTAGCACCCGGAAGATCCTAGCCCCCGGAAGATCCTAGGAACGGGGATCATCTTTGCGCCTTTGGCTTTTTTTAATTTTACCTGCAAAAGGGTTGTAATTGTCCCTGGCGCTAGGAACTTCCTGTACTAGAATCTTCCTAGCTGAGAGTTGGGAAGATCCGTGCACCCTGCAAAATGCTTTCGCTAGGAAGGTCGGTCCCCTAATCCAACATTTTGCCCTACTTGAGAAGTAAGTGTTAATGTTGGGGAGGAGTAGGTGGGTAGTTTAGGGGAGGGGTAGGTGGGTAGTTTCCCAGAAACGCATAAAGATCCGTAAGATGCTAGTTTTCAGCACAAACCAGACATCACTGAATGGCGGCGGGTCGCACGTGAACGTACAAGTCGAGCTAGGTTCTACTTTAGGCTGATTTAGCAGCAGAACGGGAACGTCATTTGACGACGGGAAAGCGCGCGAAGGGACTAAACGCAACTTCCGGTACTTAATTTGCCGCTCTGTCATTAGTCAAGCCAGTTGTTTGATTTGCGCGTGCATTCGTCAACTGACGTTCCCATTCTGTTGCTAGGGAGCTTAAGCAACGACAACGGCGACGGCAACGAGGAAGGCAAAAACGCAATAGGTTTAGATTAGTAAAACAACAACTTTGCACGTGCATCACACTTTTTGTACTTTTCTTAGCCGTCGTTGCACGACTACAACTTGAAAGTGCCTAATTTCACGTTTTGTCGAGGACGGGAACACAAGACAACTTTCCTTTTCTTTTCCTAAACTTTGATACAGTCCTTTAGAATTAAACTCCTAAACAATTTGCCAACATTTGACGAATTAAAAGAGATGAAATAAGCGCGATAAAGTTTGAGGCAGCGCGACCTCACTTTTAAAGTGACCTTCTCGTAGCTGTTGCCGTCGTCGCAGCTTAAAGCTCCCTACTAAATCAGCCTATACGTTAAAGCGCGACCTTTCATACATTGCCTCTATTTTTTTAACACAGGTAAAATTTACGTGCATAGGCTCGTAAATCTACGCGACAGTAGAAATCCACCTTAGAAGAGAACTAAGAACTGCAAAGTCCTCTTTATCTGTTAAGTGTTTTTAAAAATATATTTACCATTGTTTCTTGGCGCTCGGAATAAGAGATCTCAGACCCCCCGTCACCACCTGTGTAATATCCTCAGCATTGTTCACCAATTTTCCCGAGGGAACAGTAGTCTGGAGGGATCTCTCCTGGGATGGTCCTTTAGTTAGGGTGGGATATTGTACCAGTTGGCGTGGATTATTTTTGGACACTTTTGAAAGTCAAACAAAGTTACACAGTTAGCTTTCAGCATAACAGTTTAGCACACACACCTAAGTTATTTAAGCGTCAGCGGACTGAGCACATAAGAATTAATTAAGGACCCTTTTTATCAAGCCTGCGTACAGACCCCCCCCCCCCCCCCCACCATCCCCTCAGTAAAAATCGAAGAAAGGGCCCCTTCTCCGATTTTTACGGAGGGAAGGTAAGGGGTGGGCTATGTACACAGGCTGTTATTATCTCTCACCCATGTAAGGGAACCCGAATTCTGGAATCCCGGAAATTTTTACTTGTGGAATCCGGAATCCGGGAGAATTTCTCTGGGCTTTGTTTTCCGGAATACAGCTCAAGGAATCCAGGATCCATGTTCCACTGACAAAGACTGGGATGCGGCACCTGGAATCCGGAATCCAAGGCGTGGAATCCCGAATCCAAGACTGCATAGCTCATCAGCCAGACTGCGGTATTTTTTTATCTCACATAGAAGCCGGGATATTTTTCAGAAATTTGAAGGTAAATCTGTCGAAAATACAGTCGAACCTCTCGGTACGTACGGACATCTCGCTAATACGGACACCCCTCTATTACGGACAGTTTCCAATGTCCCGACAAAATTATCATATATTTTATTTAAAAAACCCTCTTCAATACGGACTCTCGCTAATACGGACAACGGACACTAAATCTCGGCCACAGAGAGAAAATTTATGTAAACTTAACCTCTTTGTTACGGACGCATCGGCGATCAGGTGAGTCCGGAATTCCGATTAGGTGAATCTGCGCAGCGAGAATCCTGTCTAGTCTGGCTGATGAACTATGCAAGGTGATATAAAGTCCAGTCGCTGTATATCAAGCAAAGATTTCCGAAAGGTGTACAAAGGAATATAACCGACTTTTTGGACGCTTCAATAACTACAGATAGCATAAAGATCTTTTCTATTACATTTTTTACACTAGTTACTGAGTTTTTACTGCACTTGCGAAATAGCGAAAGAAGCTTTCAGAATTGTGCTTTAAGTTACAACTTTTGCAAGCAGCATTGCGCTGTGGCTGGTTTCGTTTTTAAACAGTAATTTGTCGGTAGCTGAGATGTACAAAGTTGTATGCTACTGAGACACAGTGTCTTTGTACTGTGAATTAATAACTTTAAATGTAGATTAAAGACGGGTGTGAGCCTGGTCTTAGTTACTGAACACTTAAAACTGTAAGTGGAGTCATAAAAGTGACGTCATCATAGTCACCTCTTTTATACGGACGCCTCTCTAATTGTTACGCGGGTAATCTTTTAGAGGAAGGGTAGCTTGCAAACTAAACTGAACGCAGGGTTGTCGGAACAGCAACAAGAAGATTTATTCCAAAAATGAACGTAGTTTCCACGAAGTAAAACTCCACAACAGCACTTAACTCGATAAACTTACACGGCCTCTGCCAACCTCAATAAACTTACACGGCCTCTGCCAACTTCAATAAACACTACTTCCGTCACACTTGACTAAACACGACTGATCGTCAAACTCTCTTCGCTTGTGGTAAACTAGTTGAAACTTCACTCGAATTCGCTTACTTATATACGCTTACAATAATATTCTAGAAGTTTCTAAATAGTCTAATTATAGAAAGATTACAAAAAGATTACAAAATATCCCACTTTAGAAACGCTGACACAAGATCCTAAAATAAACAAACTATGAACTCTCCCGAAGCTTCTAGAAAGTCACGCTAGTCACGCGATACAGTTTTTCGTAACACTAATACGGACATTTTGCTCTGTCCCTTCGGTGTCCGTATTAGAGAGATTTGACTGTAATTGGAATTGACGGGTTTGGCTTATTGCCTAGAGTTTGGCGATATTTTTGCTCTCACTTGTCGAGAGCCAAAGAAAATGTCACGCAAAATTCCGTGATTGGTATGAGATAAATAAGGTTAACATTGAATGACGTATAATTTCATGCAGATTTACGGAGTAGAGGTGATTTCCTAAAATCGTATTGAGCGAAATGATCTCGTAAACAAGTTGCATTCTTTCCCGTTCGAACCATAAGAGGGGCAGAGTCCAACATCTTCACGTGCAAACTGCGTGCGTGACTGTTATTTTTGAAGCCCTCGGGTTAATTAGATTAAGTCGACGTATTCTCTCATTCTCTCTTTCACGAACCACGAAAGCGGCAAATTCCAAAGCTTTCACGTGCAAACTGCTTGACAGTACAACTCACAGTAAGGACCTCATCACATGAGCCGGGGTGGCTAGCTCTGCCGAGGTGGCTTTGATCCCGGTATCAAATGAAAAGGGTCAGTCCGGAGCCGCCATTTTGTAAAGAGATTTCAAGCAATACGCATGATCAGTGTGTTACCCGCTTGGCTCATTCGCCGGGCCGCCCGAAAAGCGTGATTACTTGGAAAATTTCCACCCGGGATCCTGGCATCACAATACTGGGATCCCAGCTAACCGGGCTGGCTCGGTTGTCATCAGAAATCGCAAAGTTGATTTTTGTTGCGTTTCACTAAGGTGCCGACATCTCTGCAAAGCGGGCCAGTCCAGCTCATGTAATCAGGCCATTAGTTCTATAGCCAGATTTTACGCCCTCTCCCTTGACCTTACCGATTTTTAAAGCCCCCCGAACACACACAAAATGTCAGCGCCCCTAAACACCTTTATCGACGGCCAAATATACGCTCCCACAGCGTCTTGTTTTTTATGGAATACGTCACCAAAACACCTTTTCTTGGTCTTTTTTGCCTAAAAAGAAAAGAAGAAGAAGTTTTAAATTTTTGACCAAAACTATGGACTAACCCCTTAGAAAAAAGGAAATTTTGCGACTTTCTTAAATCGATCCCAGAAAATATCGATTTTATAGACGCATTATCCGTCTGGACGGGTAATGCGTCCTTAGGATAAAAATTACCAATGTTCAAGTAACTTAAGAAAAATTAAAGCAAACAAAATGGTTTGAATTACCCGCTGTTTTTAAAAGCCTTGGGTTAGAAAACGTAAGAGTTTGTATAAATGTTCGGATCCAATCACCTTTTTTCTATTTCAAAAACTCATTTATATTCAGTAGGCATATTGTTAAATCGACTTCGCTGATTTAATCACGTGCAAGGGTCTTTATACCCGATAAAACTCTGCAAACTTAAAAGTCAGGGTTGGCTCTGAATTCAGGCTCATTGGAAATACCGATTAGGATAAACATGTGATGTAAAGAATACTAACAAGTATGAAATTTGATATTGAAGGTCTTTCTATTTTGCAAATAAAAGAAAGGTCAAAATTTTGACTGCTAACCGGTCATAACTTATTCTAAAACAAACTACGAAACTGCTAACCAAAAAAGCATTTAACTGTGGTCCATGTTACCATTTCAAGAATGAAATACGCGAAATGGGTCACCACCAGCAAAATTTAATTCTTACCGTGCAGTTCCTTAAAAATGATCAATGTCCATTGTGTTGCGTTGCTGTTAGATTTAGCGGCACTCTTGTGCAGCCTGTTAACTGTGAATTTTTTTTCACTTGGATAGCCGTATTGCGAAGGCAAGTTGACGCTAAAACTGTTAATCTATTTCTGATCAGTTGCCTAGACCTAGTGCATTTGCATAAATATTTCTGCCAATACTTGATATTTTTGCTCCTTTTGTCTAACTTTTTTCAATCAACACGCTATAAAAGAAAATTTAATGCATTTTTCGCAATCTTTTTGTGACGTGATGTAGCCTCTCACACAGAGATGATAAATCTGCCTTTTGGAAAGCGCCCTAAAGCAGCCGCACAACTACCACAGTCTGGTTATCCTAAAAAACTTATTCTATATATCGGTTTTATACATAGATTTAGCCAAGGCCAAAAGCGAAGCTCTCGAGGGATGCTTCAAGAAATGTGTTTCTCAAGAAATTAAACTTTTGCTGTAAACAGAAAGCGAACTGAATACTACCTTTAAAAAATGGACCTGAGCCCGCGATCAATTGAAAACCAAAAACTGGTCAGCGAATAACTTAAAAAATACGTCACCTCCATGTCTTTTATATCTGAGCCCGCGATATAATCATTTGACAGTGGTCAGTGGATACCCTTTCTAGACGGCTGTAAATTGACCATAACATGGATGTCCAATACCACCTTATTATGGCCCCTTATTATAGGAAATTAACGTTCCATGAAATTAACGCGAAACGTTAAAATTCGCATTAAGTCGTGTTAATTTTGTTGAGCGTTAATTTCCGCGACGTTAATTAAGTGCGGCGTCAATTTCCACGCTTTTAATTTCCAGTATTTTAACCCCAGTTTTGGAACCTGTCCAGACATTCTCGACTCCTAAAAGGCATTAACTACAAGCTTTCTTTCTGTCCATTTACCCTTTATTTTTCATCTTTCATAAAAGCTAAGGCGAAGGTTTACAATATTTCTTGTTCATCTTCATCGTTGTCGCTGTCAGAAGTGATGTCAATATCTTCTCCTTTGATTTCGGCCAAGATAGATTTCGAATCGTCAACATAGTCTTTCCCTTTTTTTCCAGTTGTCACCACCAACTGTGTCTTAATCGCGTTAATTTCCTTTATTATGAAATTCTACCTCCTCTTTCCAGTTGTCTTTCGCGTTAATTTTCTTTATTCGAAAGTCGTTTTCCATTAAATTCGCGTTAATTTAAGTCGCGTTAATTTCCAATACCTTAATTTCATGGAGCGTTAATTTCCTATAATAAGGTAAGTTAAACACAGATAGTATATCTTCCTAGCTCGTATTAAAGCGTAACATTTGACATAGGTTTACATCACATGTATTATATACTTGTACGGACGATCCTCGGGCGTTTGCTGACGTCAGAACCAAGATGTCTGCGATGGACAGAAAAAAAATTGAAAAACTAATGTAGTCCTTTCGGGTGGAGCCTTCCCGTGTAGGCCAACCATGTGTCATCACAAGCTATCACAAGATAAGAGCCGGAAAATACAACGCGGTCATTCTGGTCAGCACCAAGGATCGTAAAAAAACAAAGATGGCGGCCAGAGTATTTTATAGAGTATGTTGTTCACCTTGTTGTTTTCCAGTTTCACGACAAGTTTCATCATTCTTTCGGTTTCAGATGACAAAGGCATTAGTGAAGCATAACAAAGGATTTCAGATATTTTATCGAGGGTTTTTTGTTTCCAAAGGTTTGTGACGTTCTTTGCATGGTATAAAAAAATAAGCAGTCTGGATATGAGCTTATGTGACAACATCACAAATACAAGTTTAAAAAGATCAATACGCCTACGCTAAAATTAGCATTATTACTAACCATGAGAATACATATAAATCAATATATTAGAAATCCGGTTTGACAGACCCTACTCACTGTTTACAAACATTTCTTTTGTTTATACTTCTGCTTGGTAATTAATATCATGGGTGATGTCTGCATGATTAAGGCATAATGGCTAAGTCAATTCCTTTGTAACTCCTCCCTAAGGAATTTGTTAGATACTTCATGGGCTGTGAGTTCCCATATAAGGGAACATATACTTATACTTACTACCTCATTATAGGAAATTAATGCTCCATGAAATTAACACGAAACGTTAAAATTTGCATTAATTTTGTTGAGCGTTAATTTCTGTGATGTTTATTAAGAGCAGCTTTAATTTCTGCGCTCTTAATTTCCAGTATTTTAACCCCAATTTTGGAACCTGTCCAGACATTCTTGACACCTAAAAAACATTAACTACAAGCTTTCTTTCTTTCCATTTACCCTTTATTTTTCATCTTTCATAAAAGCTAAGGCGAAGGTTTACAATATTTCTTGTTCATCTTCATCGTTGTCGCTGTCAGAAGTGATGTCAATATCTTCTCCTTTGATTTGTCACCTCCAACTGTGTCTTAATCCCATTAATTTCCTTTATTATGAACTTCTACCTCCTCTTTCGCATTAATTTTCATTATTTGAAAGTTGTTTTCCATTAAATTCGTGTTAATTTAAGTTGTGTTGATTTCCAATACCTTAATTTCATGGAGTGTTAATTTCCTATAATAAGGTATACTCCCATATACTTAACCCTGTATAGAGAGATTTAGAATGATGCTTACAACAAATGGCAAATGTGAAATTGTACCATGTGAGCAATTCAAGTCTTCTGTTTACTTGTGCTGTTCATTATTTCTACACAGGAATAAGGTGTTCTTGTTATGTTATTTTGGACAGTCTTTATCTGTTCACTTCCTAATTATTTGAGAAAGTCTCAACTTGCGTCTCACATTTGCCATTTGCCGTAAACGTGACTCTAAATCTCTTTATTATTCAAAAGTGTATTTGTCCACATAAATATTTTGTTTTGTTCAGTTTCCGTAGCCAAGTACTCAGACACAGAATGGAAAACAAAACTTACTCCTGATCAATACTGGGTCTGCAGGCAAAAAGGAACTGAGCCGGTAAGACCAACTAATCCTACGGGGTTATTCCCAGGTGGGGTGGGTTACTAAAAAACGTTTTATATGGGGAGGCCCAACCCCTTTCATATACCATTTTTTACAGATAAGGAACCTTTTACGTACCTTGTTTACTCTAATTGGCTGCTATATAAGCCAAGATTTTCTTGTAATGACCGGGCATTGCTAGCTAGGTGTCCCAGGCATTTACAATCTGTGTTTTTATACAAAAAACTTGATAGTGGACATCATATTATGTTCCATTGACAGCTGTCAAAAAAGGCTTTCTGCTGACTGTGTCACATGACTGTATCACAGGCTCAAGCATACAACTCATTGAGGTGACATGTTTTTTAAAGTTATCAGCTGACCAGTTATTGGTTAATTGATCATAGGCTCAGGTCCAAAATTTCTCATTGTCAAAGAAACTTTGTCTTGTGGTTTTGATCGCATCCCCAGGTTTATTTTGTGAACACGACCTTGAATGATCTCTTATGCGTGGATGTTGAAAATTACTTCCGGTGTTTTTTATTGTATTCATTTTAAGAACAGCTCTAAACAGGTCATGTAATAAATAACTTGTTTACCTCATCTGTTTGGTTATTACAGAGAAATCTCAGACCTCAGCCTTGCAGATGTATTGTCCGAGCCCCCCCATCTGAGATTTCCCTGTAATGACCTCACTCTTGGTTACTATTAAAGTAGTATTTATATTGTCATCGAACCATTGACCAGACATACTGATGTAGTAGCTGTACTTAGACTCTTGTATCTATCCCAGGTGCCATTTCTCAGTATTTACTGTTGATATAATAAAATTCATGTATTTGCTTCCAGCCATGGTCAGGTGAATATGTTGAATTCAAAGGCAAAGGAAAATACAAGTGTATTTGCTGTGATAGTGAACTGTTTAGGTAAGCCAATCATGGCATCATATTCCCTCTAGTTAGCCCTTAGCCTCTTAAAATGATGATTTTGCACTAGCAAATCTTCTGCCACACCCCTTAAAAAACGTACAATATCTTTTTGCCACATTAAAGATCTCTTCTGTCCAAATTCTTTGATGCTCCCCAATACAGTCAGGAGGATAATCAGTCAAACCTCATGGGAATAGGGAAAACTTATGATAGGATTTATTGTCACAGTACATTATCCAAAAGAGCTACTCCTAAACTAACGTCATACTACAGAAACCAGTTTAACCTGAGCTTCTTGCCTTGTTAATGCTCCTTTACCTGATATTCTAATTCTTTTCTTTGGGTACAGCTCATCTGCAAAGTTTGAATCGGGAACAGGATGGCCATCATTTAATGCTGCAATAGAAACTATTAGCTCCAATGATGCAAGGTCTCCTCAATTGTCAGTAGCTGAAAAAACTGATTATAGTCACGGCATGGTCAGAACTGAAGTTCTTTGTCGGCAGGTAAAATGAACATTTCTTTCCTTAGAGTAGTTACCCCACAAGTAAACTCCTACTGTAGAGAGCTAGCGTTCTGGATATGGAGTATCATATGTACTTAGATTAACACTTGCTAAATTTTGGACTTGCTAATGTGCACTTTTCTTTTGTATTTAAAACTTATGGTTTGCAAAAAGCAGTACAGTACTCTGCAGTTTTCTTTTGTTTAAAACTATGAATAACTCAGTCTTAAAATACAGTGTAAATGCTAGTCTCTCTTTTTCTTTTTTCAATGCAGATCTATATTAGAAATTATGGTCATGTGACTTCACAACGTACTTACTTAGATATTAAAAACTTTCAAACTTTTTTCCAATTATTTTTTTCATTTTACTTGACAGTGTGATTCTCATCTTGGTCATGTGTTCCCAGACGGCCCTGCGCCTACTGGTCTCAGATACTGCATCAACAGCATTTCACTCAAATTTAAACCAGAAAATAACAGTACAAGATCAGATACAACTTGACCGTCAATAGGTGAAATAACCATATTTGTCATCCAGGCATCGTATGCACACGTAAGAATGGTGCAAATGGGATCTACACAACAAAAATTACCTTTATTTAGTAACTAATTATTTTTTAACTTCCCTTGTAAAAGTCAATTTATTCAAAGCAGATTTCCATACTAGGTGTACATAGGTGTGAATAATGGAGGTGTTGGAGACGAGACAAATAGAAGTCTGCTTGTGTATTTCAGTGTATTCAACATTTAATTAAATCCCACTGATTTTGGCTGTACAACTTGTTTTCAGATTACATAATGTTTTCTCCTAGACTGACTACAATACAAATGAAACCTAACCTATATCATCACAAAATGATTGACATTGTTTTAGTATTATTCTCATGAAATAAATTAAGAAACCCAACATCTTATCAGTTATCACAGTTCACTTCGTGACTGTCCCTTGAACTTTCTGGAGATCATGAACTAAATGTTAATTTGGCAATCAACGTTGTCATCAACTTGAAATATAATTAAGCAAAAGGATACAAATATACTACGAAATGTGTAAACACACTATTGGCACACAATTCCCAACAGAGAGGCTGCATGGCTGTGGCCAAATTGTTTTTAACTGTAACTGCGACACTTTATAAGCACAAGGGAAGCAACATTGAACATAAGGAAAATAAAGTTATGGGCATATCTTAGTTAACGTGCACCCCCATTAAGATATGAAATATATATTGTACTTAAGATAATAGAGTGATTTTAATTAACCCGTGAAATAGGTATTAGACTACTATGTACTATTACATGTAAGCACTAACTTCATTCTCGTCTCTTTTGTCTACTTGTAGTCATTTGGCATTAGTTGTTAATAGTATCTGTTTCACAGGTTAAGTAAAATCACTCTACACTCATTGTCGTCATCATTATCATTATAACAGATGGACATCTAAGGGAAACGAGTTGACAACAGTGACCTTAAGATACACCATTTTTCCCTCTAGGTACAGGTAGGTGACCATGTTGGCTACGTAGATAAATAAAAGGTGCCCATTATTTCCCCAATGAGATGATGGCATTACCATTGTAGCTGGTAGCCTAGTCCATTTTTCTGCGCTAAGAGCCAATCTACCCCTATCTATGGCTACGCACACAGGTAATTTACCTGTACTTGTACACTGAAACTGTGTATATTAAGGTCTCTGATAACTGGACAGAAAGTAACGTGTAAATAAAAATCACAATTTTTTTCTCCTATTTATTACTTTGTACATTTTCCTTATGTATAACTGATGTTGACAAATTAATAAATAACATGACAATCTATTTCATGACATCAGGTTGTAGCAAATTACATAAATTTTAATATGGTTAACTATTTGTTATTATTTGGGTTTGTAAATCTAGCTACAGTTGCACATTTACTTTATGAATTAATAATAATAATATTATTGTGCCCCTTACTTTCTTTTATCACCAGACTTCCACTTCAATGTATAAAGAATCATGTATTTTATTATTTATTAATTTCGCAGTAGTGTAATATTTGTACAGAATACATGCTTTATTAGTATAATACAATAATATGAATATTGGTATAAGCAAAGAATTTGGTCAACATCATATTATTTTATTTAGGACATTTTAAAATTCCATGTTAAATATATTGCAACATTCCACTAAAAGGTGATGTGTGCATGAAATTTGGTTGGCTTCTAGACTCAAGTCAGATTTCAAGTAGCCAGGTTTTGTAATCACTTGAATTCAATATGTAGGAAGTTCTTTTGGTTTAGTGTTTTACTTTTGCTTCCTATGCAGGGATGGATCTAAGGGGAGGGTGCGCACCCTGTGCCCCCGAGATGACCTTCGGCTTTCTAATACAACTGTTATTCTGTGAAAAAAATTATGTGGTTTATTAGTGTTGAAGTAAAACATGAGACGAGGTTGAATAATTTATGTTTTCAAATGCCATAAAATGGTAGTTTGGTTCTGAAGTTTGGAGCATTACATCCCTTCTATTGGCCAGAGCAGTCGTTCTGCCTGCATCGCTGCTGCACGCCCTATTCATGGGTATCCTGTGGATTTTGCTTCGCTTCTATGCATGCATACTGCCTTCAGTCTCGCTACAAAATTGTACACACCATTTTGAATTACATTACCAGTCAGTCATTTATGTCATTCACTAGTGGTGCTCCCCCTCCTAAGAAAAAGCGTGGATCCGCCCGTGCTATGACAGTAGCCAGTTGTCGCGGGGTGAAATCCCCAGGCTCCCAGCCTTAAGTGAGAGCTATGCTTGGATAATAAATATAGTTTGAAAAAAATTCAGTGCTTCAAGAAATTGAGGGTCCACTGAAATATATAATAATATTTTAGCATGCACTCTTAAAAACTTCTGGGCATCACAGATAACCTTGCACTTATAATTTCTTCTGGCCTGGTGAAAATGGATTCTTCTGATTAAGGTGCATTGAGCTTAGAGTGTGATTAACAACTCTGTGGTGTGCTTCATCTGCTCGTATGGCCAGGATAGCATCCTGCATAACAGCTCCTTCCTGTAAGAAAATGATACAACAACTCAGAGCTACAGACTGAACAATATTTATAGAGACCTTTATATTTTAAGACAAGTACAACTACGAGGACAAAAATTTCTCAATACTAAGTTGTGCTAGCATGAGCCAGCCTCATTTTGGCAAGGAAACATGATACTCATCATCATTCTGCTACGAGTTTTGATGAGAATGTCGCAGTGGCAGAAACAAGTTATCACATGCTAAAAGTTTTATCATTTTGCGATCAGGAAATGGCTTAACCTCCTCCAATAAAGATAACAGTGCTAACTTTTCTGGTGAAAAAAGTACAATGAAGCATTTTGGGGTGTCAACTTTTTGAGAATACGCGAAAAAACTTTCAATCAAATCTCATTCTCGTAGCTGTTCTTGTCCTTGAATCTAAAAATCTCTATTGGTGTTTAGTGAGGAGAGTGCTTTATAGAGTTTAACCCATTCGCTCCTGGAGATTTTGCCAAAAAACGTGTTTTGAAGCTAGTCGAGTGGTTTTCTGGTCACTGTCATGCTGTAAAGAGCTAAAACTTACCACAAACCCGTTTACCGGTCGTACTCTTCACAGCCTTCGTATCCAGATGCAAAATATCAGCTTGCGAAGTTCGGGCATGCGCAGAAAGCAAAATTTCGACAGTTTTTGGGTTTAAAAGTGACACAGCAGTCTTGACTTTTACTTTTCCCTTTCTCTCCTCCCCTCGTTTTTCGCTTTTCTTGCTCATTTTTTTTTCCCTCTTGCTGGGCATTTAGTAGGCTTCATTTTGATGGGAAGAGTTTTTAGGAAAGCTTTTAGGATCTTAGGATTAGGTGAAAGCAAAGGTAGGTGGGTAATGGAGCAAGATTTTCATGGAGATTTACAGGTCAATCTTGCATGGTTTTTTGCCGTTTTCTCCGGTGTCCTTGACTGAATTGTGCCCATTCTGGTATGGTTTGAAAGATCTCCTCACTCTGCACAAGCTAGCGGGAAAAGTTGGCCTTGACCATTAAAACTGATGACGTCACGAGGGTTAGAAAGGACGTGGATCCGCACGGACGGTTACGGGCGGCTCAGGGGCGAATGGGTTAATAAAATTTGAATTCTACTCATCCCCTAGAACTGTGCATCCTCGGAGACCCAGGGGCAGATAGTGGGGGGGAGGGAAAGTCTAAATGGGCAGGAAAATATGGCACAAAGAAAAGTAAAGAACGGTGAGAAGAGCCCCTGGGGACAATGTCTTACCAGACAAGTTCCAAGCGGTCGCCACCGTTCCGCCTTCTGATTGGGCAGAAAAACACAAAAGTTTTCTGGCACCAATCAGAAGCCAGATAACAGCGACCATTTGGAACTTGTCTGGTAAGACATTGTCCCCAGGGGCTCTTCTCGCCGTTCTTTACTTTCTTTGTGCCATATTTTCCTGCCCGTTTAGACTTTCCCTCCGCCCCCACTATCTGCCCCTGGGTCTCCAAGGATGAGAACTGTGATAATCTCCTTTCATTTAATTCTGCATTCACTCCACAGTTCTCATGTATGATTTTCATGTTTTCATGGGTTTATAATGAATCATCTCAATGATCCTCAGTTGGCTTGTTTGCTCAAAAACTAGTAGAGCGCTTTCTTTCCACAACTGCAAAAGTTGTGTCAAAAACTACGATCTTGTTCATTCTAAAATTGTTCTTGACCTGCTGCTTCCAATAATGCTGCAGTTTTTTACTATTCCTCCTGAACTACACTCTGAGCAAAATTCAGTTGTGCAGTCAATTATTTGTGCTGGGGAGATTGTTGTCAGTCAATGGTTCAAGTTTTCTGTTACCCCTTTTCTCTTCCTTTCTTGGTGCATATTTTTCATAGTAGCCATAGATTTTCTTCTACACTCCTATAAAATCCCCTCTTAGAATTTTAATTTTTACAGACATTTTCTTAAAATACCTTTAACTTCCAGTAGTTAATGGCAAGAGGAGGTGCAGGCTTTGTTTTCCAAATCGGTAGAGTTCCATCGTCAATACACTGTGAAAATTTTTACATAAATGCATTAAATGAATAATAATAATGTTATCACATATTTCTGCCCTTGAATTGGAATTTTGTAGATATAAGAACCTGGCCAGAGACATCTTCAATTTCCTGTCCTTCAAAGTGTCTCAAACTTATTAATAACAATCTTGTTAAAACAAAGCTCAAAACTGAACTCAACAACCTCAACTTTACACTTTCAAACAGTTGCCTTTTATAGTCAAAAGTCCAATGACTAATTGCCTTATTGCCAGTCATTGCTTCTCTCTTCTTTTAACCATTTAAGCCCTAATATCCACATACAAATTCTCCAAACTGGTGTCTATACATTTCCTGTAAGAGTTAGTAGAGAAAATTTAATAAAAGATCAAAGCATTTTCTCTTTGGTGATCATTTTGTTAATTCTCATAACCTGATCTCTTTACAATGTATCGATATGGTTAGGAGAAAATTGACATTGGTCAGTATTGGGACTTAAAGGGTTTAAGTGATGCATTTGCATTGCTACATTATTGGAATGTACTCTATCTAGATCTTCAATCTTGGACAAAAAGTGCTTAGAGTTTCATACCCACAGAATGCCCTTCCAACAGATTTGGTACCCCTATGGCCCCTCCCTTTGCCCCACCCTGGCCAATGTTGTTCAGTCAAGGACATATATGATCCAGCCACACTTCAGCATATTTGTTTTGGGGAGGAATGGGGGAGTATTAATTTTGTCAGTAGTTGTCAGTGCTTTAAAGAGCTTCATCTTAAAACTAGACATGGCAACATCCATTTTTCTAAGTACCATTTTTGTCCAAGATTATAGCACCACTGGAAGGTCCCACCTTCTCAAGTGAGGCAGCTGGTTAACCCTTTAAGCCCCAGTATCCACATACAAATTCTCCAAACTGATCTCCATACATTTCCTTAAAGAATAAGTTGAGAGAATTTGTTCAAAGATCAAAGTATTTTCTCTTGGGTGATCATTTTATTGATTCTCATAACTTATCTCTTTACAGTGTATGGATAATTGTAAGGAGAAAATTGATCTTGGACACTGTTGGGACTTAAAGGGTTAACTCAAACAGGTTATTTACCTTTAAGCAGTAGGTGTAAGTCTTCACCGCTTCCTCCTCCAGGTATCCAACAAATCTGTGACAAAATCTGGGGCTTAACATGTATGCTATGAAGAAGCAGTTTACAAAAAGACCTGTTTAAACAGAAAAAGAAAAAGTTGTCGGTATATAATACAGATTTTGTTTGCGTCTTACATTAATTCCCCTGGGGGTGGAGATACTCCCTATAATGGCCTATATGGGGAGGCTCCGCCCGAAAGGGGTACCTTTTTCAGGCTTCAGGTGTTTATCAAAGGGTAGGGATTTCACAAGTTTAAGTATGAGAAAGGGTGATTTATAATGGTCATTTCTTTTTCTGAAAGGCCCAAAGGGGCTGACAAATGCATTTTTATCACTAAGAGAAAGTTAGGGAAATGTTCTGGTTTAATTTGTGATTTATTCATATTTTAAATACAGTTCCTTTGCAGCAGTTGAAAGAGATGGAAAGTTCTAATTATTACACTGGGTACATGAAAGGGATACCATTTAACACTTACCGTAGTTGCCTCAGGTGACTAATCGTTTTAGTATAATTACATTGATGATTATTCGAGAAAATAAAATTATTGATCAATTTCCGACCCGAAACATCAAAAAATCTGGCTGCCATTTTGAGAACTGCTAGCCTTCAACGCTATAATCACCGCGCGGTGATTATAGCGGGATAAAGCGAAGCTCCTAGCCAATCACAGGGCTCTATTTTCGATAATTATACCATTTTTCTTTAGAAGGAATATAAAAGGGGGAATTTTTCTGTCAAAAATAGTAAATAAAAGGATAAAGGGGTTGGACCTTTGGAAGCAGAGCCTCCCCCTGGAGATGAACCAGAAAAGGATACCCTCCTTTATCTCCTTTTCACTTTTCCATGGATTTGTGAATAAACAGTTATTATTATTAAGCCTTAGAAATTATGCTTGTGGAGGGGACATGTACAGACGCAAAATGAAAAAGAACATAAGCCTGGCACTAAAATTCGACCTTGTTATGACAGGTTACACATTTCACCTGCATTAAAATGCCTTAAACCCAATAATTTCCCAGAAAATCGAGGGGCTCCAGCACCATTCTTTTTGTAAGAACCCACTCCTGCAGAACCCCTACCAGTCAATTTTTTAAAAGCTTCAATAGCAAGCAGAACTCCAATAGATGCTCACAAAGTCCCCAAAAAGCCTCCCTCCTGTGTACAAAGTCTTGAAAAAGGAGAAATAATTTTTTTGTACAACTAACCCTGAGCCAAAAGTATAACTCCTCGGAAGAGAATTCCAGGTTCTTTTAGTTCCAAGGCTGTCATCAAATGCATCCGCTCATTTTCAGCTTCCTCTTAAAAAGTTTGATGAAAAGTTTTAAGTAACTAAAACTATAAAACTAAGTTTTGAGTACATTTAACATAACGAAAAGTTTCTGGGACATGGCATGAGTGCTCATATGACAGATGTACTGAAGTGTCAAATACGTAGGCAGATTAATTATATCATTTTTAAAATACTTGCAAATTTTGAATAGCCTAGCAATAGCCTGTTATTTAAGTACTTAAAACCTTACCTTAGTTAAACCTCACAATTTAGGACAGTTTGATTGGTACTTGTTGGAGTAAATTATTTGAATTTTGCATGGCCCTAATTAATTTCAATGCACTGGAAATATTTACCTAGCAGTGTGTGAATCCATCCATGGTCTCTTGTTAGTTTCCTCAGTGAGTGAAAGTGTCGAGCCATCGCCGCAATCATCCCTGGTACACCTGCCACTGTCTCCAACATAATAATGCGGCTGTTGATAATCAAGAACACAAAAACATACGTCAAACCAAGTGCCAGTAACAGAGAAAAAATTATGTATCACGTACTCTGAATTACCACAAAATTATAGCTCTTTTAAGGTCTTGAGATTCAAATAAAAATCCACTTCTACTACTACTACTACAGTGCTTGTTCTGCTCCTCCTCCTCCTCCTACACTTAACAATAATCATCATCATATCATCAGCATCATCATATAATCATATAATCATCATAATAATTAAACATTTTTACAGTGCTTTTTCTTAATGATCCAAAAGCGCTGTTTACTTTAGGTTTACCCATTTTAGAACATTTCTGTGAATATTAATAAGAAGACAAAGAATTAGGGGGAAATATTCACAGCTGATACAATTAAACAAATAAATACTTATACAAGTAGTAAAATAATTGTTTTTGTGCAGAGAAAAATGAAGTTGCCTTAGAGGTTAAACCCATTAAACATCTGAAATGACTATGATTGACTGATTGACGTACTTTAGCCACTTATTCTCTGTCATCTTTCCCACTTTGTACAAGGAAATAATATCAAATGCTATCCTCAGAAATTGTACTGAACCATAGGCCAGCTAAGTTAAACAAGAAAACTCAGTTATTAATAACATTTGTCATAGGCAATTTAAACAGTAACTGAAACATCTAAAAACTTTAATTAATTGGTTATGACTGCAATCCAGGTGGCTGTTTTTACATTTAACTGACCAAATTCATCTGACTCAGAAGTATAATATTACTGATAATCTAGCTGTGTTAATGTGACCCAGCAGGAGCAATGAATAATCAGTCTGATTACATCTGTCTGTTTATCCCTCTATTTCATAATTTGAGACAGATAATCTGTCTCTAGTGTGAACACAGACATTGTAGGGATGGAAGAACAAAATAATGACCTATACCATTCATATGGTATGGCTTTATTATTATCCCCGAAAAGGGCAGTCACTTTGTGCTAAGAGCTGGGGACCCCAGAAACTTATGGAATTTAAGGAGTATAAAAAAATTTCTCTTGTATTTTTTGTATCTATGTGTCCCTAATATTAACAGCCAGAAAAGCTTTTCAACCCTTCTATACTACTGTGGGGTTCCTGAGCAGTATCCTCTATCAGAGATGCCAACCTCTGGAGACCTAAAATCGGGAGACTGTCTTTTTTTTTACTCCCCCCGGAATTTCAACGACCCCCCCCCCCCCCCCCCCCCGAAAAATTGTCCCAGCCCCCAATGGGAATGACTTAGGACATTATATGATGTCTTACATGATGCACATACTATCAAAATTCGAATGCTAGAAATAATCTTTGTCAACGACAAAAATGCCCCAGAAACCGTACTGCGAATAAGAAAAATTCAAGTTTTGAGCTAAAAAAAGGGCTAAATCTCAAACGAAGTCTGTTTTTTTCACTAAGTATTCAATATTCATAGTGGACATAAAAAGCGGGAGATTTATGTACCAAAGCAGGAGAGCGGGAGAGCGGGAGACCAGGCAAAAAAGCGTAAGTCTCCCGCCAAAAGCGGGAGAGTTGGCATCACTGCTCTATGGTAACCAGAACAATAACAGTTTGACAATTAAACTTACAGACAACAATAAATTAACATCATTTTTATTGTACCTTGTCAACTTTAGTTACTGGTTCTTCATGGGTGACTTTTACACTGTGCAAATCATCTTCTGACCTAAAATATAACACATTTTATAATAATTGCATGGAAATATATAAAATGACTCGTATTTGGAACTGTGGATAAAGATATGAAAGTGGAAAATTATGATCCTTCCCGTTGAATAAAAACATATAAGTGGTTGAAAAGGTTCAGTGTTGTGTCCTGTCAGCCCAAAGGGCAGGGTTCAATTCTGGGTCAGGCCTGAATTTTTTAGGTTCTTTTTCAACCACTGAAGTTGTTCATTCAGCTGTGAGGATCATTTGCATTTTAACATAATTGTTAATATTGTTAACAATTATTGGATGAGGTTGAGCAAAATATCGTGATTTGTCAGGGGCGAGCAGATCAATTATTTGCCGAAACTGAAGGTTGAGGCAAACAATTGATGTGAGAGACACTACTTACAAATCACGATATTTTTGCAATAATGGAGTTCAATAATCGTTTTATCATTCGATCACTGAGTTTGTTTAAGGAACATCTTCAGGAAGTGAAACTATCTGCCACTTTCGCAAGAAGGAGAAAAGCGTGGTTTCATTTATGCATGAGCAGAATATTATTTGTAGCCAAACAAAGTAGGATGAAATTCCACATGGGAAGACCATAATTTATAGGCCAATAAAAATTTAAAAAAATTTGCAACAAATGATAGGCTCTAACATTTTCCTTTCATCTGTCCGTTCTCACTGTTCTTGCTAATCAACTCTGTTTTAAGGCATTACTTCGATGATTTCTTCCGCTAAAAACGTACAATACGTTCTGCCATTTTGTATTGCTTTTGACTGCCAAAAAAGTAAAGCCTCATTCCCAAGCCTTCTTGGTTAATTACTGTCCCTTATTCAGGCAATTACCCTGTACTATTGATGCCATTTTAACGTTGTCAATAAGATTTAAAGAAGAAAAACAAGAAAAGACCCGGACAAGCAAGCAGGGCTCTAGGGGCCACCCAGAGGTTTTTATGCATTACTACCCTAAACTGGAAAGCAATACTACTAATTATAATCTCCCACCTGGGAAACACATATCCCTACTGCTATGTGTTCCCAAACATGGGAAACACATATCCCTAGTGATATGTGTTCCCCCACCGGGGAACACATATCACTAGGGATGTGTGTTTCCCCGGTGGGGGAACACGTATCACTAGGGATATGTGTTTCCCAGGTGGGGGAACACATATCACTAGCGATATGTGTCTCCCATGTGGGAAAACACTTATCGCTAGTGATATGTGTTCCCCCACCTGGGAAACATATCCCTAGTGATATGTGTTTCCCCAACTGGGAAACCCATATCCCTGGTGATATATCTTCCCCTATGTGGGAAACACATGTCCCTGGTGAGATGTGTTTCCCCACCTGGGAAACACATATCCTAGTGATATGTGTTTCCCCACCTGGGAAACACATATCCTAGTGATATGTGTTCCCTGACCTGGAAAACACATATCCCTAGTGGTAAGTGTTCCCCTACCTGGGAGACACATATCCCTAGAGATATGTGTTCAGCCACCTGGGAACACATATCCCTAGTGATATGTGTTCCCTCACCTGGGAAACACATATCCCTAGTGATATGTGTTCACCGACCTGGAAAACACATATCCCTAGTGGTATGTGTTCCCCTATCTGGGAAACACATATCCCTACAGATATGAGTTCCCCCATCTGGGAAACACATATCCCTAGTGAAATGTGTTCCCCCACCTGGGAAACACATATCCCTAGCCATAAGTGTTTTCCCACATGGGAAACACATATCGCTAGTGATATGTGTTCCCCCACCTTGGAAACACATATCCCTAGTGATATGTGTTCCCCCACCTGGGAAACACATATCCCTAGTGATATGTGTTCCCCCACCTGGGAAACACATATCCCTAGTGATATGTGTTCCCCACCTGGGAAACACATATCGCTAGTGATATGTGTTCCCCCACCTGGGAAACACATATCCCTAGCGATATGTGTTCCCCCACCTGGGAAACACATATCCCTAGTGATATGTGTTCCCCCACCTGGGAAACACATATCCCTAGTGCTATGTGTTCCCCTCCTAAGAAACACATCTTTTGCAACATGTGTTCCCCACGTGGGAAATACATATTCCTATTAATATTAATTTTTTCCTCCACTTGGGAAACGCATATCCCGCAGCCGAATGGGCTATTGTCTCAGAGGCCATGAGGACGAGAGGAATAATTGTTTTAGCAAAATCCAACTAGTTGGTCAAAAATATCGAGACACAACAACTTTAGCTAGCAAAACGCGATTCAGCCGCCATTGTTTTTGTTTTCAAAGCCAGCGCTTTTCACTACTAGTGGGCTATAACATATAGTCTAGTAGTAACTCTACTAATCAGAATGCAGCATTGATGATAGACCACTAGTTGGATTTTACTAAAATGAGTTATGATACAGTCATTGGTTTATTGTCTTACCAAATAGGATGAGGCATCCTGTACACTTCATTACCCAATGTGCGATCATCGTCTCCTTCAGCTTCTTTTATCTGTTCTCTCTCTTTAAAATGTGGTAACTGCTTCTCAGTGTGCACGGCACTTGTGGACAACAGACAAACCTGGTAAATACAACTATGTCAACACAGATATTCAGAAATTATTTACCTCACAAGAGAGCCTGCTGCCAGGTGAGGAACTTCCCTAGGGTAGGGGGTACTCGACAAAGTTTTATACAGGGAGGGGATGAGGCTCTGGCCCAAGGTCCAACCCCTTACCTGCTGCGATATACTATTTTTGACAGAAAAGTTAACCTGCCAAAGAAGCTGTTTCTCCTCGCTCCTTGCCTCTGGGGATGTTTTGCGATGAGGAACGTCTGTGACTCAGCGACAGAAATTTCATACTGATGATGTAAAATCTGTGTCGAATCAGGTCATAAGCGCTGGTTGAACGATGGAGTAGTTACATTGTTATTGTTTATACGAATGACAGATAAAAGACACAAAGGGAAAAAGGTCAAATGTAAAGGCGATGAATCTATAACGAAACATTCAATATTTGTGGAATATATTCTTCACTAGAAGAGGCATTTGACTTTTCCTTGAGCTTGTTTACAGATGACCAAAAAGACAGATTTCCCTACCCTTTTATCAGCAGAGCCTTCCCGTATACAGAGATGCCAACCTCTGTAGACCTAAATCGGGAGACTGTCTTTTTTTTACTTCTCCCCCAAATTTCAACGACCCCCCCCCCTGAAAAATTGACTCAGCCCCCAATGGGAATGACTTAGGACATTATATGACATCTTACATGATGCACATACTATCAAAATTTGAATGCTAGAAATAATCTTTGTCAATGACAAAAATGCCCTAGAAACCGTACTGCGAATAAGAAAAATTCAATTTTGAACTAAAAATGGGCTAAATCTCAAACCAAGTCTGTTTTATTTTTTACTGAGTATTCAATATTTATAGTGGACGTAAAAAGCGGGAGATTTATCTACCAAAGCGGGAGAGCGGGAGACGAGGCAAAAAAGCACAAGTCTCCTGCCAAAAGTGGGAGAGTTGGCATCACTGCGTATAGGCCATTATAGGGAGTAACCCCCGCCCCCCCCACCCCACCCCCTTTCCCTGGGAGAGTTCAATTCAAGATGGGGAAGGTGTATGCGTACTGTGTGTGTTGGTAACTATAAAGATTGTTAAACCCCAACCATATTTAAGGGAAGGAAAGTAATACAATGATACCTTTTAAAGGCTCAAAAATGCAAGCCTTTCCTGATCATGAACAGGTTTTTTTCCTTCATTGTCAAAACCTTGTCAGGTAGTTTAGATGTTTAACACTGGATTAAATTAAAATCCTCGGTTTTATCTACAAACGTTTAACTCTATCAAAGGATAAAATAATTATAACAAAAATGGTAAATATTATTTGAGGAGTAAGCACCTAATAAACCTTATACTTACTTTACAATGCTTAAGCCTGGGTCCCCCCCCCCCCCCCGGGCATGATATCTCTTACGTAAGCATTAGCAATGCACACTAATTTTTACCGTAACGTCTAAGAACCTATTACATTCTCAACTTACTATCAACACTCAAAACCTAGTATACGACGACAACTCTAAGCTTACTGTGGATTTTCGAAGAGCTGCTACAAGTTGACCGCCATCTTCAGTTCGAATTCTAAATCGCGGTAAGATGACGCACCGCGAACCTGACGATCTGAGCACCGTTCCGACGAGAGAGGATGCAAGTCTTGCAGACTTAGTGGAAAACATTTTTCACTTTTTAAACATCTAGCAGAGATTTGAAAGCCAACAACGGGAACTAGAACTTCCCTTTCAGGAGACGAACCTTTCGCGTTTTATCGTTCATCCGAACTAGTAACGCCTGCAGGCTCAGTATTTGCAAACATTCACGACACTTGCATCACGGTCAGCACTTTTTAACACCTGTCGAAAGGCCATTGGACACCTTATGAAGTTTACACAACGTAGTATTCCTAATCGTTTTGGATTAGCCAGTTAAGCACTGCGTTTTACAGATTAGGGTTAAACACTGCCTTTACTGATTAGGGTTAAGCACTTCCTTTACTGATTAGGGTTAAGCACTGTTTCGAAACTGGTTAGGTTCCTTTTTTGGGTTGGCGTTCGTGCTATGTGTAGTTTAATCTACCTTGTGTAAGCTTCATAAGATGTCCAAGGGCCTTTCGACGGATGTTAACGAGTGCCATCCTCGGAGACCCAGGGGCAGATAGTGGGGACGAGGAAAAATCTAAATGGGCGGAAAAATATATGGCACGAAGAAAAGTAAAGAACGGCGAGAAGAGCCCCTGGGGACAATGTCTTACCAGACCAGTTCCAAACGGTCGCCGCCGTTCTGGCTTCTGATTGGTGCCAGAAAACTTGTGTTTTTCTGGCACCAATCAGAAGCCAGAACGGCGGCGACCGTTTGGAACTGGTCTGGTAAGACATTGTCCCCAGGGGCTCTTCTCGCCGTTCTTTACTTTTCTTCGTGCCATATATTTTTCCGCCCGTTTAGACTTTTCCTCGTCCCCACTATCTGCCCCTGGGTCTCCGAGGATGAACGAGTGCTGGCTGACCTTGCATCAGGCAAGAACGTCATGCTAGCCCACATATAAGGCACTATTATAATAAACATACTATATGGATATATACACCAAGTGATGACTACACTTACTTCCACTAACACTCACTTATCGTCACTTGTGCTCACTGTCCTTCACACGTACTCACCCTCCCTCACTTGTGCTCACTGTCCTTCACACGTACTCACTTTCCTTAACTCGTACTCACCCTCCCTCACTTGTGCTCACTGTCCTTCACACGTACTCACTTTCCTTAACTCGTACTCACCCTCCCTCACTTGTGCTCACTGTCCTTCAAACGTACTCACTTTCCTTAACTCGTACTCACCCTCCCTCACTTGTGCTCACTGTCCTTCACACGTACTCACTTTCCTTAACTCGTACTCACCCTCCCTCACTTGTGCTCACTTTCCTTCACACGTACTCACTTTCCTTAACTCGTACTCACCCTCCCTCACTTGTACTCACTTTCCTTCACTCGTACTAATTTTCCTTAACTCGTACTCACCCTCCTTCACTTGTACTCACTTTCTTTCACTTCTGCTCACTTTCCTTAACTCGTACTCACCCTCCCTCACTTGTACTCACTTTCTTTCACTTGTGCTCACTTTCCTTCACACGTACTCACTTTCCTTAACTCGTACTCACCCTCCTTCACTTGTACTCACTTTCCTTCACTCGAACTCACTTTCCTTAACTCGTACTCACCCTCCTTCATTTGTACTCACTTTCTTTCACTTGTGCTCACTTTCCTTAACTCGTACTCACTTTCCCTTACTTGCACTCACTTTCCTTCACTCTTACTCACTTTCCTTAACTCGTACTCACCCTCCTTCACTTGTACTCACTTTCCTTAACTCGTACTCATCCTCCTTCACTTGTGCTCACTTTTAATTTTACGTAATTTTACGTAGTGAAATATGTTAGGGAAAATCAAAATGTGAATTATATGATGTTGAGATTTAGCTTTTGTAAACGAAACTAATTTAAGTTTAGGAGAGCTTAATTTTTTAAGGTGTTTATAGTTGCTCTCTTGTTTGACAAAATGACTACTTTTTCACCGAAACGGGCATAGCAGAAGTGCCAACAATGACAGATGCAGAAGACCAGAGTAAAGTCCTGCTTAGGAACACCTCTGCATAACAAAGGCAGAAGATGCCCGTGCGTTGCTGCAAAACGGAAGTGTACCACTGCTTGCAAATGCACTGGCTGCATTAATCGGGTAGCAGCTAAAGACACTTGTTGTAGATGCGGTGAGGGGAAACGACAGGAAGCAACGTTTAGCTCCTGTCAAGACAAAATTGGGCAGCGGAAAACAAAATGCTCTTGCTTCTCACAAGGGAAAGCCTGTGGTGATGAATGCCGTTGCTTCAATTGTAAGAATGATTTTGGTACGAGAGAGGTGGTGTCTGTAAGGAAAAGACGAGCACAAAAAGTAACTTCAAGTTCCCCAAGAGGCAAAAGAAAACCATGCCATGAGTACCTTGACAATGCAGGGGCAACAATTAATTTTGGAAGCTGGACGTCACTGGAAACATGTATTTTGAGCACCATTGAGTCTTACATAGCTTCAACTTGCACCGCTCCAACAACAGAAAACATTCAAAAGTTGAACAATTATGTGATCCAAAGGGTGGTCTCACAAGAAGGAACAGGTTTGACTAGGTTCAAGTCTCTAAACCAAGTTAGACATAAGCTGCTGCACAAAAAGAAAAAGGAGGAGGCGTTACGTGGCTTCGTCGGCGCCCTAAAGAAAACAGCTGCTCAATCGCCTACGGCAATGACAACGCCACAAAATAACAAATCAATAAACAATAGATATGTTTCTACTCGTGCGTTTTAAATTTTAGCAGATTTCCTTGCCATCCGCCCCATTGACGCCTAGTGAGATGATCGCAAGCGGTGGTTCTTGGTTATATTTTTTGTTATCGTTCCATGCAAACTTTAGCACAGTTGATACGGGTTTCATTCTTTGGTAAGTGATATATTATTAAATAAATGCGAATTGGTATTTTGAGGACTTGATGAGCCATTGACCCAAGAGTGACGTTCTCGTTACTTTCGCCGTCGTATTGCTCTACACTACATGTACTAAAAAGAAGGCTCCAGCTCAAGAAGCTTACTTTTGAATGGTAATTGAAAGTAAACAACTATAAGCACATAAAAGGACGTTTATTGGCATAGCAGATGGTATGCGATTTAATATAACCTATTAGAGTTTTTGTTTTCCAATTACATTTTTTGAAGCAGGGTAAGGATATCTACGGGATTAGATATAATTGTCTTAAAAAGCTTGGAATAAGGATTATGATCAATGAGTTACACCTTCCCCAAAGTTTCTTGGTTTTGTTGAGAGTAACACTACATATTTGTTCTCAAAGAGGTCTACCCGTGCAGTTTGTTGTGGAACAAAGAAATAATGCTCAAGCACGACGAAAGGGAGGACAACGACAAGCCAAACAGTCAGGTTCCCTACCCTCCAGGGGGGTGGTGGTTCTTCCTTACTATAAGGGTGCGTGCCGCTTGATAGGGTACTGATTTTGGCCACTCTACCCACAATAGGTATTTTGTCAGGATTTCAAATCACAAGCGGCACCCCCTATACCTGACGTGGGACAAGTACCCCTCCCCGGGGGGTCTCTACCTGCTCAGTGTATAATTTGACGTACTCGGTTGAACTTGGCTATCGGATTGTAAGATTAGGTTGAAAAAACAAACTACGATGTAGCTCAGAGGAAAAAAGCACAGCAGATGATCATATTCTGAATTTTTAGAAAGGGTCTTTTCGTTGCAGCCTTGTGAGCGCTAAGTAAGTTACTGATGGATATGGGTAGTGCTTTTACGTAAGTAACATTTAAGCGGGACCTAGATATCAACAGTGAATCTGAGAGAGTAGTGGAAGTTTCTGTACATCAGGTAGATGTTAGTGTTATGTTTAACACTTTCAGCAGTAAGAACATTGTACAGTTTACACTTGAACTTTTGTCAATTTTATCTTCAATGTACAATTAATAAAAACAATAGACCAAAGAAAAGAACGTTTATGTATGTCCTGGCCTTGGCTGGTGGTGCATGACTTCGCTGTTTTTCTTTGCCCAAGGTTTTCTTAGAAGGGGGCGGGGGGGGGGGGGGGGGGGGTTCAGTTTTGCCAGCGATCTCTCACCATTGTAGCCTGGTAGATGTTCTTAGGGCTTCGTCACCCTTTCCTTCCGTCGTGGGGAACGATACAGAAAAAATAGCGAGACCAATTAAACAAGACTCTGAAGACTCCTTTTCACCATTTTAAAAATGTAGAATACCGTAATCATGCTGTGAGTCGTATTTGCGCGGGTCAATACAGAGGCATCAGCTGCAGACCACATTGCTTTTCGTGCACTCAGAACCTGTTACTTCATATGACCCGTGGAACGAAAGACTTTTCATAACTGATTAACGTCATTTTTAGCGACCATACAGGTTTCAATTCTCTTCGCAAATATCAAACATAGAAGTCAATCCCAATTTATTAGAGACAATGACCTGCGGTTGAATTTTCTGCGTGTTATAAAAAAAACTATAATAATAATAATAATAATAATAATAATAATAATAATCGATGTTTAAACAGGGTGAACCCTTCAGTCACAGGACTGGTATCAACGGGGGCCCTGTATAACGTAAAAATAAAAAGAGTATGTAAAAATAACATATATCCATAATGTTCAAAATAAAAACTTAGAAAAAGGTAATAACGTTCTCATAAAAATTGGATGTAGATTGGAAATGTTCTAAGAAATGACCTAAGAATAAAAATCGGAGATAGCCTTGAAACGCTCCTTAGGTGGCAAAATCTTTATGTTCGTTGGAAGGCTATTAAATATGCATGCACCATGATAATAAAAAGACTTTTTAGCGACATCTAAATGAAATTTGGGAAGTATAATGTCAGTGATTGACGAAGCTTAATATCGGTAGCACCGTGGACAAATAGATCTTATTTGCTGCTTTCGTGGTCAAACAACCTCGTAATCGTGACAGGAGGCCAAGTCTGCTGGCAACTTTTGACCTTAAATAGCTTATGTGATCGTTGAAAGGTAAACACTCATCAAGCAAGACTCCTAGGTACTTGAACGACTTTACTTGGTTGACTTCCTTTCCTTCCATGCAAAGCGGACTATGAGATTCAGATCTAACTAGCCTCTGCCGAGTTCCAAATAAAACAAACTCAGTTTTCTTTAGATTAAGGAAAAGACCGTTCACAGTTAACCAGTTAGAGACGTTATTGAGGTCAAGGCTTAAGGTCAGCTGTAGTTGGTCAATGTTTGAAGCAGCAGTAAAAATAACGGTATCGTTGGCATATAACATAACACTAGACAGACTAACAACCAAAGGGAGATCGTTTATGAAAAGAATAAACAAGAGAGGCCCTAACACGGAACCTTGAGGTACTCCACTACTGATGTTGGCGGCAGAAGAAAGGTGACTTTCAATGGACACTCTCTGAGTCCTGTTAGTGAGATAGCTCTCAAACCACGAGAGAGGCTGGTCTTGGATTCCGTATCTGTACAACTTGTTTAAAAGACCGTCGTGAGGAACAGTATCGAAAGTTTTTTTTATAGAAATAAGCAAATCTACTTAAGACGTTAGTTACTAACCACGCTATTCTCCCATTTTAGCGTGGAAACTATCCTTTCAAAGGACACTGAAAGGAGTTAAGTCGTACTCTCTTTCGCGCAGGAAAGCTCACTTCACTCGTTTACAGATAGCTTTTCTTCTGTGACGCTAAAGGGGTAGACTCTTGACAAGTAAAAATAGAGACTGCAAAACAGCCAATATCTGGGCGTGCATGGGTCGACTCAAACTTAAAATTAAAGTGTAATGTTACACTTTTTATCGTGTAAAGCGTTACACAGAATTTTCTCCCCCCACTTAAGAATAGGGCTCTACGCGGTAGGTCGCATCCTTACCAGATCCCACGTGTTAATACAGCTAGGTTTAAGAAATACTTTGATAATAGATGGCCCTTTGCTTCTAAATAGATTGCAATTAACACTTAGACAGTTATACAGGGTGTCCCAAAAGTTCGTTCCTCTACTTCATAAGTCTGTATTTCAGTACGATTGGACTTGGTAAGCAAATAATTTCAACAAAAGTTGTGTCTTTCAATAAAATTCACTATTTTCATACTTGTTGTGCCATCTCTTGACTCAAATATTCGATCTGTGTACTTCCGCGCCAAAGGTGCGGGTGCGCGAGTATATGTTTCAGCCACATATTTGTTGTATTTAATAGCCCAAATTGCTCGAACTCCTTCCTTGTTTTTTTTTTAATATCACGAAAGATAAACACCCTTAACGCAAAAACGCTCAGTTGCGTGAGAGCATAAGCCTGTATACTTCGATTTACTGTCTTATCTGTTGTAGAAATTGCTAAAATTGGAAAAATCCGAATGTTGGGTGGTAGAATGATCATGGAGAAATGAAGGTTTCGATGGCAAGAAACTAAGGGGAAGACCAAAAGCCCTGAATAAAGTAGCTAAAATAGTTAGGTGAGGTTATTGTACAAGTGAAAGTAAGTGAATACAAGTAAAGGAAAGTGAGTACGAGTAAAGGAAAATGAATACGAGTGAAGGAAAGTGAGTACAAGTGAAGAAAAGTGCGTATAAGTGAAGGTAGGTGAGTACAAGTGAAGGTAACTGAGTACAAGTGAAAGAAAGTGAGTACAAGTGAAAGAGAGTGAGTACAAGTGAAGGAAAGTGAGTACAAGTGACGGAGGGTGAGTACGAGTTAAGGAAAGTGAGTACAAGTGAAGGAGGGTGAGTACGAGTTAAAGAAAGTGAGGACAAATGAAGGAAAGTGAGTACAAGTGAAGGAGGATGAGTACGAGTTAAGGAAAGTGAGTACGTGTGAAGGAAAGTGAGCACAAGTGAAAGAAAGTGAGCACAAGTGAAGGAGGGTGAGTACGAGTTAAGGAAAGTGAGCAGAAGTGAAAGAAAGTGAGTACAAGTGAAGGAGGGTGAGTACGAGTTAAGGAAAGTGAGCAGAAGTGAAAGAAAGTGAGTTCAAGTGAAGGAGGGTGAGTACGAGTTAGGGAAAGTGAGTACGAGTGAAGGAAAGTGAGTACAAGTGAGGGAGGGTGAGTACGAGTTAAGGAAAGTGAGTACGTGTTAAGGAAAGTGAGCAGAAGTGAAAGAAAGTGAGCACAAGTGAAGGAGGGTGAGTACGAGTTAAGGAAAGTGAGCAGAAGTGAAAGAAAGTGAGTACAAGTGAAGGAGGGTGAGTACGAGTTAAGGAAAGTGAGCAGAAGTGAAAGAAAGTGAGTACAAGTGAAGGAGGGTGAGTACGAGTTAGGGAAAGTGAGTACGAGTGAAGGAAAGTGAGTACAAGTGAGGGAGGGTGGGTACGAGTTAAGGAAAGTGAGTACGTGTGAAGGACAGTGAGCACAAGTGAAAGAAAGTGAGCACAAGTGAAGGAGGGTGAGTACCAGTTAAGGAAAGTGAGCAGAAGTGAAAGAAAGTGAGTACAAGTGAAGGAGGGTGAGTACGAGTTAAGGAAAGTGAGTACGAGTGAAGGAAAGTGAGTACAAGTGAGGGAGGGTGAGTACGTGTGAAGGACAGTGAGCACAAGTGAGGGAGGGTGAGTACGAGTTAAGGAAAGTGAGTACGTGTGAAGGACAGTGAGCACAAGTGAGGGAGGGTGAGTACGAGTTAAGGAAAGTGAGTACGTGTGAAGGACAGTGAGCACAAGTGAGGGAGGGTGAGTACGAGTTAAGGAAAGTGAGTACGTGTGAAGGACAGTGAGCACAAGTGAGGGAGGGTGAGTACGTGTGAAGGACAGTGAGCGCAAGTGAGGGAGGGTGAGTACGAGTTAAGGAAAGTGAGTACGTGTGAAGGACAGTGAGCACAAGTGAGGGAGGGTGAGTACGAGTTAAGGAAAGTGAGTACGTGTTAAGGAAAGTGAGCACAAGTGAAAGAAAGTGAGCACAAGTGAAGGAGGGTGAGTACGAGTTAAGGAAAGTGAGCAGAAGTGAAAGAAAGTGAGTACAAGTGAAGGAGGGTGAGTACGAGTTAAGGAAAGTGAGTACGTGTGAAGGACAGTGAGCACAAGTGAGGGAGGGTGAGTACGAGTTAAGGAAAGTGAGTACGTGTGAAGGACAGTGAGCACAAGTGAGGTAGGGTGAGTACGTGTGAAGGACAGTGAGCACAAGCGAGGGAGGGTGAGTACGAGTTAAGGAAAGTGAGTACGTGTGAAGGACAGTGAGCACAAGTGAGGGAGGGTGAGTACGTGTGAAGGACAGTGAGCACAAGTGAGGGAGGGTGAGTACGTGTAAAGGACAGTGAGCACAATTGACGATAAGTGAGTGTTAGTGGAAGTAAGTGTAGTCATCACTTGGTGTATATATCCATATAGTATGTTTATTATAATAGTGCCTTATAGAGTACTAAAGTGTGACGTCATAAAAAATTGAATTTGTGAAATTATGGGATTCGTCAGGATATTCTGAAAGAAACACATCTAAGAGGCCTTCTTGCCAAAAACTAGCATTATGGGGCAAATTGTCTCTGAGATATTAGCCCAGTTATGCTCTGATGACTCCATACAAATCCTTCTAAATTTGACTCTGTTCCTAATGTCGAATCCCATAATTTCACAAATTCAATTTTTATGACGTTATCACTTTGGTACTCTATATGTGGGCTAGCATGACGTTCTTGACTTGCATCACTTGTGACGTAAACTTTCCGTGACATGCTATTGAAGTCCGAAGGATGGGTCACGCAATTTTAGAAAATAAAAACAAAGTGGCCTTATTAAACAGGGAAGCGAGCGTTCCTTATTTCTGATAAGGGATAGCTGAAACATTTAAAACTGAATGAGATGGATTGGACAATTTTTCCATTGAAAGAAACTAACAAAAGAATTGTAAGGAAACTTACGAAAGGGCCCAACAAGATATTAATAAACACATGAGAAACCATTGGTGCAAATCAGCTGGTCCTTCCTGCAATCCACCAAATAAACAAGTCAAACGTCCCATAAATACAGAGAATGGAAACTTGTCTAATATTTTCCCCATGCCTATGATCGCTCAAGATTGATAGTTGAAAAAAAACATGGTTATTCTTGGTTTGCAACCATACCACGTGACAAGGCAGCCATGCTGGTGGTCATACAATAGGATTTTTTCTCGAAGAAGTAACTTGAAAATAGAGTTTAGTTCCCAGAGGTGCTTTTGTTCTTGACCACCAACATGGCCACCATGACTGTGACATCACGCGCAAACCAGCAATAGAGCACTTGCCAAATGGCAGATCTAGAAATATAGTCAGTCCTCAGACATTCTCACTACTGAGAATTTCCCCATTCCTGATTTAATAGCCTGTGTGGTATGCTTCAAAAGGGGAGGGAGGGGAGGAAATAAGGGAGAGGGGATTTTGTCCTTTCCTACCCCTCCCCTTCCCTTTTTTGCTCCTGCCACACAGGCTTATGCCTGATGAGATCTTACCTGCATATGCCCATCATTTTGAAACAGACTTTGCATAATACTTAAAGAAATGATTGAAAGTCAATTTTATGTATCACTGACAACTTTCTGGTTTGTCCAACTGAAATGCAGGGCTGTTGTTAAAAGGAGGAATTTCCCCCGGGCTAATGCAACCCCTGGCTACTTTCATTGGAAAATAGATGAAAAATGGAACCAAAAGAAATCCCTAGCAGTTTGACTCTCAACCTACAAAAATGTATTAATCCAGCTTCTTGAAATGAAAGCCTTGGAAATGGTAACTTGGTTGGAAATACATCATTTATAAAAAAGATAAATTACTTTAGCAGCCATTATATGGAGAAAGGCATAGATGGGAACATTAGGTTTGACATAGGGAAGAGTGAAACATAACATGCAAGACCTCAGATTGACAAGTGAGGATTTACCCTTTCTATCATGGAATGGAGCAGCACCTTCAACAAACTATTGATTCTCCTCTAATATTTCTAAAAACTTAAAATCTACAGTTCATTTTTTAAATATTACGGTAGTTTTTTTTTGTTTGGAACTTTATGGAACAACTCTTATTCTTGCATCTAATACATTTTCGGCCCCACTAACACTTGTATTGTTGACAAATAAGTTTAAACTAAATTTCATAAACAAGAAATTTATTTGAACTACACAAATAGAGGTTGATCAGCATAGTTGGAGACTGGGCCCGAGTGTAAGCGTAGTTGTGATTTTGATTGACAAGTTACATGTGAGCGCAATCGAAGTCAGAATATAAACATATAATACGAGCACCTAAAACTTCCCAAATTGAAAATGGTCACTTTAGTCTTTGATGTTTGTTTACAAGCTTCCTTGTCTACGACAGTGACTAAAAAGATTCTAGGTGAAGCTGTTCTGCAAGGCTGCAAGTTGCGGTCACTCACCGCCTGGCAGTACAGGAGAGGGTGAAAGAGCCATTTCCCTCACTGACTTGTCACAAGTATGCCTTCACAAGGGATTACCAACAGACTACTGTTTGGCCAAAACTTCCCTGACTCCAACCAGATGTCTTATGTAAATAGCTTAAGCCACAATTACATCAAAATATTGAAAACAAGTAGAACATATTTTATAATTACTACAATTAAATAGATCAATGGCTAGTAACTTTATTCTATAACTACTACATTCAAATAGACCAATGGCTACTAACTTTACATGCTAAATCAAAGACACATGAGCAAATACTGTCACTACGATGTAATATAATAACTATAAAAGTAGCAAAACCAATTCAATTTAGGTAACATCTAGCCTGTCAGCAGAGGTTTCTCCCTTGCATGGCTTAAAGTGTTTACAAAGTCATTCATGTCGCTTGTCAGTTGCATAGAAGCCAACTAGTACGAGAATGACAAGCAACGCAAACGACTTTGTAAATGCTAAAAACCATGCAAGAGAGAAACCTCTGCTAGCAGGGTAGGCAACATCAGGGCTGTCATTAGTAGCCTGCCGCTGGCTTTTTACCCAGCTAATGTAGTAAAATCAACTGGCTACTTTAAATTTGAAAATTAGTCAAACATAACAAAATAATATAAGAGAATTTGAGACATAAATGACCAGCTAAGAGAAAGGCCAACTTAAAACCTTAATGACAGGTGCCCTGAACATTGGAAATTTTTCAAAATAGTTTTGAATGACTCAAGTTCAAAAGAAACATATCTACAATGTATCTTTGCAATGTGAATTCATCTTGAAGCAATTTACATAAAAATATGTACATGCACAAATCAACATAGATTAAAAAAAGATTTCCAAATTTGTTTTGGTGTACACCTAAAGTACTACCCCTTAGATAATTTTCTAAAACCTGCCTGATATTCTCCAATTAGCACTGTTAAACTAGGAGCTCCTTAAATGGGAAGAAGCTGTCTCATTTTCTAAGTTATAAGTATAAACAGTGCAACAAATCCTTGCAAACATTAAGTGTAAAATACAGCGACATATCATTTTAATTATTTTTATGAAGCAAATGAAACATGATTAATATTCTTTGGAAGCATGGACCTCAAGGAAGCAATTTCTCTCATCATCTCATTCACCTGAAGCTTCAATGACCAGTTTTCCTTCTCCAACTTAGTTGCCTTGGCAAACAAAGTTTTGTGTCTTTCCTTCCTTGCACGGCGAAACTTCCTGGAAGCCTCATTGTTTCTGATCCTCTTTCCAAAGGCTTCATCACTGCAAGAGCTTCCTACAGAGGAAGGGGAATCTTGTGATTGATCAAACAGCACTGACTCATTGTTTGGCAAACTTGCTAATGAGTGCTCAAGGGCTTCTTGTTCTGGAGGAGGATTCTCTTCTGAGCTTTGCACACAAGATATTCCAGTATCAGGACAACAAAGTCCACTGGCATTTAAATTTTCTTCACCATCTGACAATTCTACAAAGCCACCAACATCCTTCTTATTTTGAGCACTACTAAGAGACAATGCTCCATTAACAGGCCAAGACTTCTGAAAAACAATTTCCCTGCAATTCTCCCCAGACATCAACTGCTCAAGTTCAGCCACTTGGTCAAAGAACAGCTCTCTACAGTCACTTTGACCCCAAGCAGGATCTACTGACCAAAAGCTGGATGACTGGTCTTCCAGTGGGCTCGGGTTCTCGACAGGATGCTCCTGGCCTTTTGGGGAGGCAAGGTGGAAGACCCCTGTAGGACATCAAAATATCAGCAATTATAAAAGATACATTATACTCAACATATTAAGTAGGGCATAGAACAAAATTTCAATTGTGTTAGTCCAGAAAATATCCATACCCCTCCCACAAATGGTCTTGAACAGAACACAGACATCATTAAATTTTGTTTTTTTTATTATAAAGTGATAGCACATCAATACTCTATTGAAACTGGCATAATTTTCAAGGAAAAGTAGGTAGCAAGTTCATGTGAAATAGCTGGCAAATTTTGCTGGCCACCGGCTCTTTTTGAAAACCCTGCCACCCCTCGGAATTTGCATTCCAGAGGGTTCTTATAACCCCCCCCCCCCCCCCCCCCGGTATTTCCTAATTTCTTTTACTGACCTAAATTCACCTTATATAGAGTAGTAAAGTGTGACGTCATAAAAAATTGAATTTGTGAAATTATGGGATTCGTCAAGATATTCTGAAAGAAACACATCTAAGAGGCCTTGCCAAAAACTAGCATTGTGGAGCAAATTGTCTCTGAGATATTAGCCCAGTTATGCTCTGATGACTCCATACAAATCCTTCTAAATTTGACTCTGTTCCTAACATTAGGAACAGAGTCAAATTTAGAAGGATTTGTATGGAGTCATCAGAGCATAACTGGGCTAATATCTCAGAGACAATTTGCTCCACGATGCTAGTTTTTGGCAAGAAGGCCTCTTAGATGTGTTTCTTTCAGAATATCTTGACGAATGCCATAATTTCACAAATTCAATTTTTATGACGTAATCACTTTAGTACTCTATAGAAATGATTTCCATAATTATTATTGACTGTTTACCGCTTAAAAATCACCATTTACGTCTTTAGACACCTCATTATCGTAGATACATTTTCTTTGTTTTTTAAGGCATTATATTTCTAAAGTACATATAGCACGCTTGATTAATGTCATTTCATTGAAAATGTTTACAACTTGCAAACAACAATGGCTCCCACAACACCAAGAAATGCCCACAACATCTTGTAAATTGAATCATTAATTTTATTTACATAAGACTACATGTACATATTCGAATTAAAAACACGGAGCTCTACTTTTGCGCATGTACAAAACCAACATTACAGACAAAGTTTATCAAGAAATCTTCGGCTTTCGTTCCGGTATCAAAGTAAACTGTTTCAATTACATACTGTCTTGACACTATAGCTGTCCCTTCTCTGTATATTGTCGGTTCATAGTATTCTTGGTTGTTGTGTAGCTCTTTGAATTTTTTTGCTTGTTTTGGACGAGTGGACGACTGTTAAGTTCAAGCATTTCCTCCCCGATTGAGGACCAATGCAATTCTTCAAGGGTAAGTTGTAGAAATTGAGGATTTTTTAGGGGTAGAGGATAAAATTATGGAATTTTTTGGGGTTGAAGCTACAATTTTCATGATATTCTTCAGGGGGAAGACCCATATTTTTATAGAAGTCTTTAAGGGTGAATGCAATTTAATAATTAAATCTTTAGAGGTAAGAAGACAATATAAGTCCTCAACCGGTGGGGGGAGGGGGAGGGGTTATAGACACCAACCCAGCGGTACTGGGGACCACAATTTTGTCAAACGGTTGGAACGACGGAAAAGACCGGACCGGTCTTCAAAGGTGTTCCCAAATATTCCGATCGGACCGAACCGAAACGGTCCGTTCCACTTGATTTCTAACCGAAATGTCCGGAATTTTGGGCTGAACGGAAATCGCCCTTCTTTCTAAATGTTTTTCATTATAAGATGGCACTCAAAATATCTACTCAAACACTAAAAAAATCTTACCATTGTCAAAGACGAGGCTTGGATTCGTAAAGAGACGACGCACTGAAAGTGTAGCCGTTTCCATTGGGACTTTCCACGTGGCCGTTAAAAGCGGTTTGAGCCGCCATATTGGTACTCTCGCTCACCAAGTCAGCGCTTGAAGGCGGTAAAACAACATTCTTACACGTCCCTTTCGGACGACCAGCAGAACTCTTCACGTGCATTTCTCGATCAGAAGTTGGCATAAACTAACAAAATGAAATTCACTTTAAAACGGCAACAATTTGTTTGGCAACCCCGAACAAACGAAAATGGTGCAATACCAACGAAGACACAAGTGACAACAGGCCGAGAAGGACTGGGAACCACATTTTTTTCGTCCTCGTTTCCAGGTTTTTTTCCTGTTTCCGCGCGCCACGGCATAAATCATGACTGACATAATTTTGAAAAACTCAAAATAAGAACGAGTTTAAAATTTCCGAGATGGGCATCATAATTTTGGCACGCTAAATTACGTAATTAGAATAGGCAGTTTCTCTTTTCAGAAGCAAAGGGTAGTGAGCGCCCTTTTCGGCTCACCCCTCATCACCCACACCCTTAAAAATTTTTATTATTTCTCTTGAATTCCAGTCTTCAGAATTCTGGGGCGTGGTTTCCGATATCTAGTTCCATATCGAAATGCCAACAACTACAATAAAGAAATAAGCTGTATACCCGCAGGTGTAGGTTTGTGGGGTTCCTTTTATAGGGGTCTACTGTGAAAAAATTTTAGGTCTGCATCAAACTGTCATCAGCTCAGTACAGTAGAACCTCGATATATAACAAAGTCCATGATTTTTTTTTTACCCCCAAAATATTAAGATACATGGAAAAAGGACCTCGATCTAACATAACAACATTATAGCAAACATGTTTGTTTTTTATATCGTGGTTCCACGGTAAACAGTTTGAAGTGACATTCTTGTATTATGAGTGTTTTATAATGAGAGGAAATCTTAAAAAAATAATGGGATGTATTGTAGCCTGTGTGGCAGCGGCACAAAAAAAGCAAGCGAGTACCAGTAACAGTCTCAATAATATAACATTTCTGTTTCACTAACTAATTCTTTATTTTTCATTTTTTTTTGTCTTTTAATAAAAAAAAATTATATACATTTATATTTGTTTACTCCGGCCCACTGTCTCTCACTGTCTAGCTCCAGAACACAGAGAGAAGAGAGAATGAAAATGACATTACTGGTTTCTGTGTCAATCTTCAATGTCTACTGTAAGCACATCCACACCTGTATCAGTTATTAGCACTGTATGTTCGAACTGTGCTGTCCTGGAGAAGAAAAATTTAAAAAAATGACAAACACCTTTAAAATATTATTATTATTAATCTCAAAACAGTTGAATCTCTATGTACCAACAAATCCCTCTTAACAAATGGCCATATTCCCCTCTTCCAAAGATGGCCAATAAGGAAAGGCTCAATAATTGAATTATTCAGTGCAGGTCTAGGGGAGGGTCGAGGGGAACCCAGCCCCCGCTTCTTATTTTTAGACCAAACTGAGGCCTGAAGGGCCGAAAAAAATCTCTTATCTGAAGGTCTGGATCCGCCACTGTTATTGATATGAAAATTCACATAATTGTATAAACCACGACTTGTGTTGAATAATATTTCACTCTTTCACAGCACTCACATGTGAAATATTTTTCAACACTCAAAGGGAAATTTCCTATGTTTGTGGGGCCATGTTATATGACCTATTCATGTGAAAACTACAAAGAACAAACATTTTATTAGTCTCTCTGATCCTTGGCAGTGATGTAAGAATCTTAAGCAGTTGCAAACAGTAAAGTTGAACAATAACCCAGGCTTGAACGGGACTAAAAAACATAATCAAGTGTTTATGCCACCTGGTATTTATTCTATTAGGAGAAGATTACTCTTTTCTATAATGGCCAACTGGAGCTTGTATAAACATGCTTTAATCATCAATCAATCAACACTAAGCTAACCACACACAATAAAGCTTGGTTTTCATAGGTCAGGAAAATCCCAGACGATCGGGGATTTTACTTTTTGTGGACCATCCCAGATTTTGCTGATATATCGGATAATTGCCACAAGTTTGTCCCAGAGATGCCATGTTTATGTGTGATAAAGGACCAGAGCCCAGTAATTTAGGAGATTGGTAATGAGCAAAATACATTGCCAATGTTCCCAATGGTACAAATTGCGTTTTCGTCAACCATCGCAGAAATCACCGTGTCGGAGATAAAATAGAAATGCTCCCAATTCTCCAGATTTGTCCCCATCCATCCCAGACGATCAGGGATATCTATGATTTCGAGTTTTCATTAGTCAACAAAATCTGGGATAGTCGGGAAACAGTAAAATCCCTGATCATCTGGGATTTTCCCGACATATGAAAACCAAGCTTACAAGCTGATTTCCAGATGGGGCATAGGCAAACACACATTACAAACAAATAGAAGCAGTATGGTGTTCACAAAAGTTACAAAATTTCACAGAAAAATTAATTACATAAAAATGTATACAATAGTTTTACAATATAATAAAATAATAATTGTGAAACAAAATATGTGATGGCATACTCTAACGGGCAGATGGGCCTATAGGGTTTTTTCACATGACATCACGGCGGCCATATTGGTGTCCCAAACCAATCCTCTGGGAGTTGTACTCTTTTCTTATGCAAATACTTTCTTTTGTTCCAATAAATTTGCATAGATGCTGGCCACGTGAGTGAAAACACTCTATATGACCTAATTATTCAGTTCAAAATCCTTCATGACCACTCTTCGATTTACTTCCACCCCATTTTGGAGGAGAAATATGGTACAGCTGATACCTTTTGCCATCTTCTGTAATAACAGTCCAACCATCTTCAAGAATTTGTATTGTAGGTGATCCTTCACAAAGCACAGGCTCTAAAATAAATTATTTAAAATACAAATAAAAAATGACAAAAAAAGCATAAAACCTGTTACATTTGATGAATTTTATATGTCCATAGCACTAGTTTGTGTTTCATTTAAAGAGAAAAATAATCTGCAACAAAGTCTTATTTTTTAAAATTAAGTAGAAAAATGGTGAATTGATCCTTACAGCAAGGAGAGAAGATTACAAAGAAAAGACTTAAAAATACATTATACTATAACTGAAGATATTTAGGACTTTGAATCTCAAGATTTTTAACGAACTGGGTCTACAAAAGATCTTGCAGACCTCACTTGTTTGTTACCATGGTTTGCCCTCTTTAGTAGGAGTTATTTAAAAACATTAATGAACAAATTTAGCAAAGAATTTACGGCCATGCATGTAGAGTACGAGGGGAATATACAGCAAAATTATATTTAACACACCCACCTATAGTAAATGTCATTCCTGCTTCCATTTTTCCAGGATTGAAGTTAACTACAAAAAGTAAAGGAACACAAATAATGAAAAAAAAAAAAAAAAAAAAAATATATATATATATATATATATATATATATATAACTGTTTGTTTAATTAATTAAAATAGCTTATGTGCACACCTGTGTGCAAGATTTCAGGTGGTCCATGAAACACTGATCCCACACCATGACCTGCCAGATAAGGGCAAACTCTAAATCCATCTTTCTTAGCCATGAAGCTGCAAAATTAAGAACCTTGGGTTAGCGCGCCAAATCATCATCACGTGGGTGGACTGGGTAGTTCTTATTATGAACTCTGGGGGAAAAGAGCACCACCTTTCAGAGTACGTATTACCATAATGCACCCTTCTACGTTTTTTTTCCAACTTTTGTTTGTCTGGAACCAGTAAGCAATTATCCCTCGACATTGCAGCGAAGAGTGCCTAAAAATTAGCAAATATACTAAGCCTTGGCATCGAAGGCAAGCGAAGATATTGCTCCACAAAGTTGCAAAATTTTACAGAAGTTTGTGTGGTGGGCACAAACCTGCACCTAGCATACAAGTGACTGTAAAATTCCACAAATAAAACACACACCTTATTGTATTACCAATCCAAGAAAACCTTTTACCAGGACTACAGATGTTGATAGCAGCATCTAAACAAATTTGACAGCTTTCTAATAATTTTTGTGCTTGTGGGTCCACAGAGCCTACTGCATAAGTCTCACACAAATCACCATGTACACCTTCTATATAGACCTAAAATTGGGAACAGTTAATGTTAGAACTAAATATGCCAGGAATAACAGCATTTGTGAAGTCGTGTCCTATGCCCCTTCAAGAGAAAAATGCAGTAGGGAAGATGTTCCTTCCCTCCCATTTCTTTTCCCAGCACTACATCTAGGCTTATAGTAGTAAAGAAATCAATAAGATTTTATTACTTCTACCAATATTTACACATGAGAACTCTGACAGACTGTACGTAGACAGTACAAGGGATAAGCAGGCAACTAACTAAATGATGGATGATGATAAAGGATATTAAAAGGTTGGATGTTCTCATGAGAAATTCTACTCTAAAGCCAGTTGGAACAACAAATCTTCTCTTATTCAACTAGTTTCAGTTCCCCAACCAGGGGTAGCACATGGTACTTACAAACAGTAAACAAGTTCTGGTTGATTGCATCTCCAAGTTTTGTTAAATGGTGCGAACTTAAAACTTAGTGATTATACTTACTGAAACATCCACACTGATAATGTCACCATTCTGAAGGGGCCGACTGTAAACACAAAGTGGAAAGAACTAAATTATCAATGATTTCATATGTTATTTCTGAACATATTGCAACCAAATACAATTTCAGTATGGTCAGTAACTATCGTTAACTCTACAGTTAGCAACATTGTCAAAAGACTATGGGAAAGATTTAGAGAAGAACAAACCAACAAAAAAGTGTTTTGTCAAGATTCAAACCTGTGTGGAGAGAGGGGGTTCATACAGAATAATTTATTTGTGGGCCAAGGGGTCAGATTCACAAAGTCATCTTATGCCAAAATGTATCTCAAGTATTGTCTCAAAATAATAGGTGATTGTTAAGAAACAATACTACACTTAGTCCTTTAATAATCCTCCTAATAATAGCAAGTAGAAGAAATAAATATAACATAAATATAACTTTTTTGTTTGTGTGTGTGATTTCAAAGACATTAATTTGAAGGAGTAGTTCATTTAGATGTTATTCTGCCATGATATATCAATGAGAGCTACATTACCTATCAGGCACTCCATGGACAGCGACATTGTTAGCAGATGTACAAACAGACTTGGGAAATCCCTTGTAGTTCAGTGGAGAGGGATAAGCACCAAATGAGATTGCCGCCTGGTGTACAACTTTGTCAATATCTTCTGTTGTGACACCTACCTTAAAAGAAAGCACAGAAGGCTTAGAGCTTACTTAGTTGGTGTAGCAGGGAAGACCACACCCAAAACTACAAATTAAAACTACAACTGCTACATGTATACATCACACTAGAAACCAAAAAACTGGCCATGCCAATTACTAAAAGTGTACAATTATGTGAAGGTACACTTTTTAGTCTTTTTATTCATAAAGTTTCTTTATGAGAACTAAATGCACATTTCTTAACAGTTCTTCATAAAATGGACTGGAGATGATAACCTGAAAACTGCTTCTTTGATAGAGACCAAACAAAAAACATCCACAAACTTATATATCCCCCTTTCACTAGGTATTACAAGGGTTTGCCCTGAGGATCTCACCAAACAATTAGCATAAAAGATTGCAAAAGTCTTTATCAACAAAAAGTGGACAAAGTCACCAGCTTTTCATCCAAGGCTATTCAAAGATTCTGATCCAAGCTTTGTACAAAATCTATGATCCAAACTTTGAGAAATGCAGGGTCCAGAATCAGGGCTAAAATTCAAAGCTGATTTGAAATCCACCAAATCATAACTATAGCAAAATTCTCAAATCTGATTGGCTATCAACTGTCCTGATTTCAGCACTGAAAGGACAGTATACACGCTCATGCACGCACACTTGAATGGGTTTTTATTTTCTCTTCTAGCAAAAAGGCTCTCAGAATATCCTGTGTTTTAATTTTAGGAAATCACAAATTAATTTTTGTTATAGTTATGATTAATCGGTAATATAACAGAACTTCATGTTGTCCAATTCGGCTTGTAATCATATTCGTGATTAAACAAATCAAAAAATCACGTAGCAGGAGTCATTCATATGATTACAGACCAAATTGGACTCCACTCAGTCCAATTACCATTATAATTATACACTGTGTTTTAGGAATACACTCATCCACTCACTCACAATTTTATTAATTTTGTTGCACAAGTCCTCAATCCAAACATATTTCAAGGCAAAATCTGTCGATCCATTTATTTACAATTCAACCCCCTCATAACTTATCCCCCAAAAAGCTTGGGAATGGCTTGTTAAAACAACACACACTTCTTATTCTCTCACCTTGATATTGTCCCTTGCGATGTTCAGGACTTTCCGTGCTGTTCTACATGCAGTCCTCATCGCAGCAATTTGCTCATCTGTTTTGATTTCAATAGATTCAGGGGGTTGTGGTACCTTGCCTGTATCAGCATAAGGAGGGCGTGTGATGTGTTGAGGTACATAACCAGGTGGAGAAACTCTGTGCTTAAGTTCTGTGATCACTTCATATGAATTGCTTGTTGAAGAATTTCTACCACAAAAGAGTGTCACATTTATTATTATAACACTACAAAAAACCCTCTTTTTTAAAGACAGGGCCCGGTTCCTTGAAAAATGGTAAGTTTAACATGCAGCTCGGGCTAGTTGCAAAATACTGTTCACCCTTTATTTACTTCGAGATATGGTAATGACAACACATGTACAAATGCTATACTCCAAGCAATGCATAGGAAGGTAAAATACAAACACAACAATTTATTTTAACCCTGGATTAGCACTAATCAGCCTCTCAGGAATCGGGCCCAGGTCTTAAAGTTGTCCAATGTGCTTAAGATAGCAAACTTAATTAAGTCACTTTCCAGGGCTGTCAACCCCCACATCTTCAAATATTGAGGGATGATAGATGACTTCATAACACATGGCAAATGACGTCACTTGTTCAAAAAATGCTCCTTGACTCCGATCATCATGAATTTGTGATAACACAAAACGCGTGAAAAAAGATGTTGTTAGCATTGTAACATTTGACCTGATTGGTTTACTTCCCACCAAGAGACTAATCATTATTATTTTATTACAACGGCATACCGAAGTTTACGAGGAAACGTTCGATGTTAACATTTAAATAGCTCAAACTACACAAAATAGTTGACACTTTACTGTCAGAAAGTTGAGTCTTCTGAAAAAAATGGCAAACTTCGGCAATTATCTGGCAGATTTTATACTCTACTCTGGAGACCAGGAGATAGAGTCAAAAATCTGGAGTCTCCCAGATTATCCGGGAGAGTTGACAGCACTCTCTTTCTGCATTACTAGTCCAGATACCTGTGCAATATGACACATGGGACTAAACTATCCAGTGGACAAGCTCATGACCGTCAATAGGTTTCCTACTAGAATGAGTAGTTTTTGCACACAAAAAGGAACTAATGATTCAGGTTACAGACATAAGGACAGAAACAACTTCATACCTGCATATGGAATGAACTATCCTTTTCAATAGCTGTATTTGCTGATGGTCTACAAGAAAGTGTACTCCAGTTAAACTCAATTTTACTTTATCTGTAGCTTAAATAGGTACTGGTAAATGGTAGGAACATTTAAAGAAAAGTAACAACAAATGTCACAATCAAGACTGAGATAAAAATATCCTAAAATATATCTCAGTTGAATGGGCATAAAATATGGTTAGACTTGGCAAGACTAGGAGTTAGCACACTGCAGTGCGAACCAGCGAGCCACGTGAGCCAATGCGAAAGAAAAGTATTACAAAAAAATAACTGAAAGCTAACCATTGTAAATGAGTGTTAAATGCCAAAAAGCGCCTAACCCTAATCCGTAAAAAAAGTTTTTAACCCTAAACAGCACTTAGCCCTAATCCGTAAAGCGAGTGCTTAACCCTAGTCAATAAAATGAGCACTTTATATTACCCAGTCAGTGAAAATTGATCAATATTACGTAATTCTGCAAATATTCCATCAGCAAACCCCGGAACTAAGCAGGAAACATTTTTCATGCATTTACAACTTCAAAAAACTCTATTTTTTCCCATGGCTCTCATGGCTCGCTGGCTTGCAGATTGTCCAGACCCCAAGACTAGTCAGTAGTGAGAGTGAACCAGAGAGAAATTGGCACTGGGGGCAATGGGAGGAAAAGAGGCCATTTCTTCCTAAATAACTGATGTGTTTAAATCCCTGCAGCATCAGTTGTGAGCCATCCTCGGAGACCCAGGGGCAGATAGTGGGGACGAGGGAAAGTCTAAACTGGCAGAAAAGTATATATGGAACAAAGAAAAGTAAAGAACGGCAAGAAGAGCCCCTGGGGACAATGTCTTACCAGATCAGTTCCAAACGTTTGCCGCCATTCTGGCTTCTGATTGGTGCCAGAAAACTTGTGTTTTTCTGGCACCAATCAGAAGCCAGAACGGCGGCGACCGTTTGGAACTGGTCTGATAAGACATTGTCCCCAGGGGCTCTTCTCGCCGTTCTTTACTTTTCTTCGCGCCACATTTTTCCACCCGTTTAGACTTTCCCTCGTCCCCACTATCTGCCCCTGGGTCTCCAAGGATGGTTGTGAGCATGAGAAAACTGGATTGGTTCATGAACTATAAATCACCATGAAACTATTATCAACTCTTATCTCCCCCACCTAGTTTCCCTTTATAAGCTCACAGTTTATTGGCCTGTTTGAGCACTTGATTTGCTCAATCACCCAAAACCTTGAAAGACTGTCAACAGTCTGTTGATTTTTAGAAATAATCATTTTTTAAGATTAAATACTGACCAGCTTCTTCTGCTTGGGGGTGGAGTGGGAGCTAGCGGGGTTGGAGGGGGAACAGGCGGGGGGAAAGGCGGAGGGGGGGGGGGGGGGGCAGCTGGGAAAAGAGCGCTTCACAGATACAGTTGAATTTCCATTACGCGGCCAGTGATCAAAGTTCCAAAATAATGGTGTAAAAGGATTGTAAATGAAACTTCTATCAAGCTGCAAACTCCATCAAAGTGGGTTCATGGAGGTTCAACTGTATTTGCACGTGAGTATTGTACCAACTGAGACACTTTTTACGGCTGTTTTTGTTTACGCGCAAAATCCTGAAGCACCGACAAACAATATTACAGAATGGATGAATCAATACACTCACACTTAAACTCCAGAAGCCGTTTCGTCCACGTCGCATTCATTTAAGCTTATCAAAACGCTGCAAAATCAGAAAAATTAGTGACAAAACTCAAGCCCTTCCTGCTAAGAACAAACATGGCGCCTAAGTCTTCTTGGATCCAGGTCCCACGCAAAAGAGAGCAACCGGAAGCAATTTATTATTTTGAGTCAATTTTAATTGACTCAAAATAAAACTGTCAATATCGCCACAACTTTTCCATAGTCCTCTGAACAAAGTGTTTTAAAACTTCTAACGGCATGTAAGACAAGTTCAATTCTTGACTTTACTGAACTGTGTGGATTTTGAGTTTTTTGAAAGAAATAGGTAAGGTTATTGAGGACAACTCGTCGTGACAGAAAATATGACGCAAATAACTTTGATGACTAATGACTTGTATTTCTGTAGCTAATTTTGTCTTGACGTTTTTCCTTTATGGCATTAAGTAGTTTAACTTAACTTGACTTGATTAAAAGATGTCTTTGAATTTCAGGAGTTTCCTATTTTATTAAAATATATTAAAGTATCAATATTTCTTGAAGTTTTGCGTGACAAAAATTTGCCTTGATCGTCCACAATTTGTACGTGATCAGACGCAAATATCAAAGTCTGAATTCCCAAAACACATCTGTTTCAGTGCTTTATAGCAAGTCTTACTGTTAGGCAAGGTAAAATATCACTAATTTAATGATTTCTTTTTTCTCCTTAAAGACGTAAAGAATATTAAGAATACTAACGAAAAAAGTGTTTGTATCATTATTTTGTTTGAAATGACATTAATTAACACCCTTTGAGAAAAAAAATGTAATTTTTCTAGGAATTTGTCCCTTGCTATATTTAAAACAGGGTCTAAAATGACTCAGCAAATTGTCTAAATTATTCACAGCATTCCGAGAAACCCGGAAGCGAACAAAAAAATGTGTGACGTCACTAGTGCTGTTGCAATGACAATTATAAATTGCGTTAGCCGCCTACTTTAGATATTTTATATACCCCAGACAGCGCGTGCAGAACTACACCGAGCGTTGCAAACTCAAAAGTTTCAAACTGACTTGTCCAAATGGCTACAGCCGCATTTCACAGACTTGGTTTGTTAGTAAGAGGAACTGCAGGCCTCTCTTTGACGAAGCAACTTGATGTCGTTTTTGCAGAAAGTTCTTCCTTAAATTTGATCAAAAGAGGAATTCTTCCTTCTCGAAAGGCAGGGGTAGGTAAAACTGTGAACGGCCGCACGTTTATCGAACACAAATTGTATTACATATGCGGAAATCATATAAAGTATTTTCAAGTAAATTTAACTCTCGCCCTTTCAGAATTTGGCCTCATACGAATACAAACTTCTTACATTTATAGATTTTGGAAATCCCAGTCCCAGTGAGACGTTTTGGTAATTTTGGTTATATACTGACTTTAAACACATTGTAATTCATTTTTGATGCGAGAATGTGGCGATTAATTATTATCTTCTAATTTCTTTTTGTTGCCTTTAATACTTCCGTGTTTTAAATTTTACTAGTTGATGTCAATTTTTGTCGTCTTAACCTTCTGAAAATCGCACTTTACAGGTCGAAACGTGGTTTTAATCGTTAGGTTTAACTGTAAATTAAACCTGATAATGAAAAATCATTCACCCTTTGAATGTAAGCAATATTATCACTTAAAAATACATTTTGCACGGAAACTCTTTCTGGATCAGAATCGTATTTCAGTCGCTTTTACTTGTTTCGTCGTCGTTATTTTAAGTCGTGAAATAATAAAAAGTGCAATGCCCGTTTTGACGCTTCCTTGATGCGTGGAAAGTCAATGCGGAAAAGAAGGGAAAGAAGCGAAGCGTGTTAAGTTACCGGCTTGAGACCAAAGTTTTGAAAATATTTCAAAATGTCGGTGTATGTTTTATGAAGTAATTATCAACTTTCTATACTGAAGGTAGTTCGTTCGTACAAAGAATTCAAATTCTAAGTATTTTTTCCGGGGTTTCTTTCATTTAATCTCCACGGCGGCTTTCTTGAATTAATTTTACGGAAACAATCGTTTTTATGTTTTCTTTGCCAGAAGTGCTTATTCGAGGATAGGAAGTGTTTGTTGTTAGCTCAACTGGAAAAAAGGTCTTTCAGTCAATAAAACACTTTCTGATCGATTGAAAAGAAAGTTACTGAGATTAATGATTCATTAATTAATTTTCCAGGAAAAAAAGATGAAAACATGAAAAAAATACATGAAAACTATGATCATTTCCAGCGGAAAGTTCCGACCGGTTCCGCGTTTAGAATTGGAAATCAAGCTGTGTCTTCTTTTATGGAATTGACGACACGTGATGTTGATGACGATGATCGTGATAGTAATAATCGAAAGAAACTAAGAATTAAATGAACAAGCATTTTACAACCGGAGTGTGGATAAATTACAAAAATAACCTTCTGTTCGTTTCAGACACACAAATTAATACAAAAAAAAAGAAAGCGAAATTTTTATTTTTTCCTTTTTGCGTCGAATAAGCAATCAATCAACCTACGCTATGATCACGTTTTCCTGGAAATACCGGACTAAATCAGTTTTTCCTCATCAATATCAGCAAGGACTTTGGCTTCAAAATGACTTCTAAGTGTATTATTTACGGGTCGGTATCATGAGAATGTTAAGGCAAAGAGATTTGAGCCATTTTTCCGCTTAAGAAATAGCGATACAGCGTTCAGCGCACAAAAGTTTAAAATACATTATATTAATGAGATTTGTTATTGACAGTGGTAGTTTTTTAAAAAAATGGAAGATACTTGGCAACAGGAACATTTTTCTCTGGCCATCAAGGATTTTTTTCTGAGAAACTGAAGCGTCATGGTTTAAGGACATCCGCAATGTTGCTGTTTGTTTTAGTCAGTTAACACGAAACTAGCCTCTATTTTCCTTTCACTTGGAAAACAAAATTTCCGAGGGCAAGGCGACTCAAACAGCGTCTCCCGCAGCACTTTTCGCGCTACCACCTAAAAGGGAATAGAGACGTCACGAACATACGACTGCGACAGCAACGTCAAAAAAGCAACAGGTTTAATGAGCATCACACGTTTTTGTACATTTCTTCGCCGTCCCTGCAAAACTAGGACGTGTGTTGCCCAAATTTTAAGTTTACTTGGGAACGGAAACGGCAAGGCGATAAATTCTACCATCTCTGTCAGAACTCGGGCGCAGTCCCTTCTCTTAAGCTCTAACTAAAATTCCCTTCTTTTAAATAACTGGGCCCCTTGGATTAATCGCGAAAAAAAGTGAAAGGTTTCGAAGTCTATTTTTCAGCGAAGTTTTCATGCGACCTTGATCACTGAATCAGAATCAAGAAAAGTCTTTTAATTTTTAGAAATTTCGTTTACATACGCATATCAACCGTCACGGTCAGGGGCAACCAACGACTGTTTTCTGTAAAATATCTGTTCGGAGAAGCAAAAATTGCCTTGAATTTTCTATAGCTTGAGAAAGGCTAAAAATTTCTAGATGATCGTGCCACTCACGTACAATTTTCGACGTTTATCTAATAAATTCCCTACTATTTTTAGTAGAAAAAGGAAACGTAAAAGTTTCGGACTCGAAAATGCGTTGGAGAGAGCAATCAGAAAATTTCTTACTTTCGTAAAACGTTAAATTGCGTCTAAAATTTTCGGGAAAATAATGCTGAAGCCCTTGTAATTTCGAAATTCCTCAATTTGCCCTAGGATGACCAAACAGATACAAATTTTATAGCGCCGCTTAGGATGCATTTCTAGAGACCTCAAGATACTCTGATAGCCAAAAATTTGTTTTTAATGTATTTAGAAAAAAAGCCTCGTTGGGTACCCCTGAAAGGTGAAATGAGAGAAAATGCACATTCATGTTAGAAACTTGTTAGAGCCTCGAATGTGATGTATTTACCACTACTGAAATTTGATCAATTTCCTTTTTTTCTAGGTCGCCCTTATGTCGACAAGTGTCACCCAAAAACAGCAAGTTGAACCGCACTTCAAGGATATTCCAATCAATCATTTTGGTAAACATGGAAACACTTCAGGAAATGAAGAGTACAGGATGCCACACCCAGTCTGGTATACCGAAACAAAAATTCATGCTTACAAGCTTTTAGTTGCAAATAGTTGCAAATCATGTACAAATGAGCTGTGTTTATCTGAATGGAGTTAGAACCACCTTGTACAGCGTACTTTACGGTACCACAGGAAAGTACTGCGCAGTAGCTTTCATTTGATAGTCACACTTAAAGATTTAATCCACAGACTCAAAATTTAGACCAATATTGTAGGGTGTAATGTACAGTACTGCAGGAAAAAAAAGCTACTCAGTGGTTTTCATTAGAAAATGTTCGAACGTATTTTGTCAAGATTTAACAATGAAAATAGCTTTGTACATGGTAACAGAGATCCAAAATTGTCACTCGTATCTCGATCCTCCCTAGCCCATGGGCCTCATCTCAGCTTTTGATTTCAGGTCGCAAGAAGATGTTTTACAAGTTCAGATAACCCACGAAAAACCTGAAAAGTTTGTAGACAAGGTATCTTTGCGCAGTCATTGAATTTTTTATTTTTTCCTAAGTTAACCTCAAAATGTCTTTTGCGAACTGGCATCCTGCAGTTTAGTTTCCCCACATCTTTGCTCTTTTCTTTCTCAATTCTATAATGAAGAATTAATTTTTCTAACAAACGTACTGTTTCTTACATTTGCGTTTCCTTTTTTCCCTTTCGATTACAGCTCGCATACAGGAGTGTCCAGGCTTTAAGAGGCGCTTTCGACACATTGTCCTTGTACCACTTTGTAGAGTTGGACGAAAATCGCTGGCTAAAGTAAGTTTCAAGCAATTTAAAATCTCTTACCATCGCCCCCAGGTTCTCTCGGTAACAACGACATGAACGAGGCTCTGGCTTGACAAACTCGCGGGCCCACCTTTGGCGGCCTGGTCTTACCCTTGGGACTCCCGGTGGCTGCTCGGTCTTACCCTCGGGACCACCTTTGGCTGCATGTTCTTACCCTCGGGACCACCTTCGGCTGCACGTTCTTATCCTTGGGACCACCTTTAGCTGCTTGGTCTAGCCCTCGGAACGAGCTTGGCCGTATGGTCTAACTCTCCGGACTATAGCTCTTAAATGTACCCCTCGTACTAACTGTACCCGTCTTACAGAGATGTTTGTTTTAACACAAGTTAAAATTTTGAAAAATCTTCCAGGTACACACTGGTCACGAAAGTTCAGAGAGGTATAATCAGTTTATATTTACTCTACCCTTAGTCGCATCATTATGCTGGAAACAATAGCTGGAGTTCCTGGTATGATCGGTGCTATGTCGAGACACTTTCACTCATTAAGAAAGCTTACAAGAGACAACGGATGGATACATACCTTATTAGGTGAGTCACTTTAGATAAATCAAACCGTAATGGTACTGAAGATGGCTGTAGCATCTGACCTATTTCAGTCGACTACACGCAAAAACACAGCACAGATAACGGTAACGTAATATAGCATATCGTGACGTAACATCGCATACCATAACGCAACAGCCCGCCATGGCGTAGCGTAATGCAATGCAATGAAGGTAGCCAAAGGTAACATAACATAGCAAACGTAATGTTACTAACGTAACAAAACATAGATAACGTAACGTAACGTAGAATAGCATAGCATAACAAAGGTACCGTAATGTAGCAAAGCGTAACGTAACACCAGAACAAAGAATAGCTGACGCAACATAGCAGAACATAGCATAGCGTTGTGTAATGTTGCAAAACATACGTTCGCAACATAACGCAGCATAACATACCACAACATAACGTAGAATAGCTAACGTAACGTAGCATAGTGTAGCGTAACGCAAAGTGACTTTAAGGCACAAAAAGTACGATTAAGCATATAACTAGCATTCCATATCTAACGTGGCATAGCACAGCATATCGCAACATTCAGAACAAAGTGTAACTAGTGTAGTGTAACAAAACGTGACCGGCGTAGCGCAACATACATGTAGCAAAGCAGACGTAACGTTAGATAACGTAACATAACGTAGCATATCATAGCAAAAAACAAATGTAAAGTTAAAGTTCCTTCGCATAAATCGACATAGCTAGGTGACGTGACTTTCAAGGCATGTTCTGCTTGAAAGTAAAATATTTCATTTGTTTATAGAGGAAGCTGAAAACGAAAGGATGCATTTGATGACAGCTCTGGAAATGAAGCAACCTGGAATAATTTTCCGTGGAACAATTTTGTTAGCTCAAGGTAATTTCATTTTCTGAGAAAACTATCATTGCTTTGACGAGTCCGTCAGCCATAATGACTATAGCAAAATTCTTCAATTTGATTGGCTATCGGCAGTTCTGATTTCAACATTAATAGGACAGTTGCTCTTGAATAGGTTATATTTTTCCTTACGTATGGAGAAAAAAATCTCGAGAGATATTGTGTTTTCCCTTTAACAAAGTTGAAATTATCACAGTTAACTAATTTTGCAGGTAACGGAACTTCGTGTTGTCCAATTCCGTCTTTAAAACTGATCGAACTTGTGGTTAAACAAATCTCACTCCCGCTCGAGGTCACCCAATTTTGGTCAAACGCTCGTTCAATGACAGACCAAACTGGACACCACTCTAATATTACTATTACTTACAAACCTGTATTTCTTGTTTTGCATTTTGTCAGGCATTTTTGTCAACTTGTTTTTCCTGGCTTACGTCATGAGTCCCAGGTTCTGCCACAGATTTGTTGGATATTTGGAGGAAGAAGCAGTCAAAACTTACACTCACTGTCTTGAGGTATGTAAAGCTCCTTTCTTAACTGCCTTCAGTTTAGTTCCTTTAGGTTACTTCGTCCGAATCGGATGTAGGCCTCTACCAGGGTAGGCTGTCCCCTGCATCTTTTTGCAAGCCTTGGTCAAGTCGAACTGCCGACTGCCTCAAACACGTCTTCGCACCGTACCATGCAGCACTGATCTCAAAACTCTTTCAACACTTCTCCTTTCCTCCCAAGACTGCAATACAATACATCTTGGCGGCTTACCGTTTATAAGACGTTTCTAGAAGTTTCGGTTGGAAAGTATAACACAACTTTTCGGGTCGTTCCATGCAGTGCAAAAGTCCCGGAAGTTATGCAAAGTCTGAAAGATAGTCCTGTTTTACCGGTCGCAATGTTCCAAACGGAAACTAGCTAGGATTCGTGCTTCACTTCATCAAAGCTATTGTTAATCCCAGTTTCAGGCTTTCGCGAACGTTATTCGGTAAATGGAACTGATTTGTGCAAATGGTAAATGCGCAGGATTCGGGTACGAAATTTACCACTCCTGAATTTTGTTTATCATTAGCCCAAACCGTGAACTGACAAGTTTACAGATGTAAATGGTAAACAATCCTTACCATGGAGACATGACATGCCCAGCCCGTTTCCACTTTCATGGAAGCAATATATGTTGCTGATAACGTCCTTCACTGTTTACTGCATTCGGGTTATTAGATGAATAATCTCTTAGGTGATTTTTCAATAAGACATCCTTGGTTCAGCATGTTCCTTTAATTCCTTTGTCTTGTTGTTTCTTTCATATTCAGTGTATTGATAGCGGCAAGTTGCCATTGTGGGAAAACCTGCTGGCCCCTAAGATTGCTGTATTGTCAAATCTCGTTCTGTTTTAGGACTCCTTGGTTCAGCATGTTCCTTTAATTCCTTTGTCTTGTTGTTTCTTTCATATTCAGTGTATTGACAGCGGCAAGTTGCCATTGTGGGAAAATCTGCTGGCCCCTAAGATTGCTGTCAACTACTGGAAATTGCCGGTATGTGTCACTGAGTTCGTTGCAATCATTTTCTCGTCTTGCGAAATAAAAGCGTTTTAGCAAATGACATGGCGCTGAGGCCAACATTTCTGACAATCACGATACTCAATACACGACTCTCTCTCTGTTTGGTAAAATAATTTGAAAATAATTTGTCCTGTGGACATTCAGAAGCCTTCTAAAGCTTGCTATGAAGTATTAAATTAATAATCTTTTTTAAACTTTTCGCTAAAATTTTTCTCTGAGTGCGATTTTAAATTAATTCAAACTTTTTACAATCTTTCACGATTTTTTGTCTCCACCTTTTTTTCTAGGAGGGATCGACAATGCGGGATGTCATTCTGGTCATTCGAGCTGACGAGGCCCATCATCGAGTCGTCAATCATACACTCAGTTCCCTGCCACTGTGTGCACAAAACCCTTTCCTTCCGGGCGAGAAAAAGCTGTAAACAGATTCTAAGGGTGCGTTCGATTGGGAAATCCGGATTTAGATTTTCAAAATCTAATCTGGATTTCCCAATCGAACGCGAAATCCGAAAACGGATTTCACCTCCGAGAAATCCGTCCTCAGGGTGGATTTCAATTAAGAAATCCAAATCCGGATTTTTTGGATTTCCCTTTTTGTCGTTCGATTGGGAAATCCGAAAAAAGATTTGCAAAACTGTTCTCGTGAACAGCGGTCTTCTTTTTACTAATTATGCGCGTGCATGCAAGACCGCTGTTCCTAAGGACAGTTTTTCAAATCCTTTTTCGGATTTCCCAATCGAACGGTAAAAAGGAAAATCCAAAAACAAATATTGCAGCGTTGAAATCTGTTTTCGGATTTCGCGTTCGATTGCAAATCCGGATTTAAAAATCTAAATCCAGATTTCCCAATCGAACGCACCCTGAGTAACTTTTTGGCAATGCAGTGTAAGCGATTATCTAGACTGAGAAA
>JBBMOI010000004.1:3980000-4052500 GCA_038088405.1 Porites divaricata
CCTCTACAATATTTTGTTAAAAAGGATAGTTTAGACTAAAGCACAAAACCAACTTAGACATAGAGACCAAACATGCATGTAGATATATCTCAGCAGCATTCAAAGAAAGACATGTCTGATAGCTCGGGGCCAGTGGTTTTTCCCATTGGCCTAGTAAATTCTGTTGTAATTTATAACTTGCCCAATGGGAAAAGTTTAGTTTCTTGGGGAAATTCAAATTACAGGAGATTAAATTTTTGTAATCAATCTGGTCAAGAATCTTCCCCAACCCCCCCCCCCCCCCTCCCCCGCTTGGTGAAGAAGACACTGTTCTCCTGTATTGCAAAGCAAGCATAGCCAAAGGTTTAATAACAATAATAGTATTATTATTATAAAAGTGAGAGAAGAGAGAGGAATAAGATATACTTAAGTTATTTAAGAAAGTGAAGACAAGGCGGTGGGGCACTAATTCACAGGTTTTGACATGTGGAATGGGGTTCTGGATTTGGGGAGCATCAAGACCAGTGTACTCTTATGGAAAAGCCGATTCTCCAACCAACTTTCCAGCTTTCCCTACTCAACCTAGTGCCTCCATCTAATTTTAAAAAATGGTAAAACCTGAGCAAGAGGCTTATTACAGGAAGGGTACATGTACTTGCCCAAGGAAACACAGCAAACCTAACTTACCTGAGCTTCTTTTGAGAGGTGTTCAACAGATTTCACTTGTTTCTCTAGTTTGCTGCTTTTCTCAACAAAATTAAGATGGTTGTCACAAATTTGTTTTTTCAGATGAATGTTTTCTTGGTGCAGGGATCTTACTTGTTGTTGTGCCTCCGCTGAAAAAGATTGACATTTACAGTTATATCACCAAAAAAAAGAATAACAATTTATTGAATACCTTCAACTTCTATCCATTTTTTCAAAAGATGATAATTCCTCTAAAATTTACTACCAAATGCAACTAGCAAACAAATGGAATATTAATAAAAATAATAATATTAATAATAATGAATAACCTCTGCCCTCATGTAGGCTCAATTACCAGCTGCTGTTATCGGAAAATGAGAGAGTGGTGAAAATCGAACCTACCCTCATTGGGCTTTTAAGCAATAATTATTATAAAACACATAATGGAACATAACATGGTTTAAAAAAACTGGTAGGAGGTAAACCAGTTAGCTAGTGTACAAGTGTAGCCAAGGATGTGATTTTAGGACTACCAAGAAAACATCCAGCCTGTGGTAAGGACAGGACTTAATTTAATTGGGGGCCTCAAAAATTTTAAGTCCAGCCCTCCAACCATTTGGCCACACTGTCTTCTCCTCCTAACATAAGTTGTACCTAATGCTGCTGCCAGAGCTCTATTGTTTGCCATGAGGGTGACAGAGGTGGATGTCTCAGATCCATCTGTAAAGAAATATAGTCCTCGCGTTAAGGGGCTGCAGTTGTGAAGTAACAACAACAACAAAATAATAAAGTATTCAATTACGCTAGCCACACACAACAACAGCTGATTTTCAGGTAGGGCATAGGCAAACAAACATAATATCAATAATTATTACAAAAAATAGAAGCAATATGGTGTTCACTATCGGAATGCAAGATGTTACAAAATTTTAGAGAATAATTAATTATGTAAAAATGTACACAATACAGCTAATTTCAAAATCATTATTATATATGTTGATGAGAATTTTTGGAGAATAATGCAATCCAGCAGAAGGCAAAGAGGCAAGTTTGCATAATTTTAAATTTGGAAAGTGATTGTGCTGTTTTTGCCTTGTAAGAATGATTGTTCCAGAGCATTGCACCACTATAGTTAAAGCTATGTTTGAGGAAATAAGGTTTTGGCCTTGGAAGTGCAAGATCAGTTTCAATATTCCTAAGATTATAGTTGATGTTAGTATTGTTGGGTTCTGTAAAGGAGGCTCTCAAATGGGGGGTAGATTGATCATTGAGGATTTTGTACATTAGGGTACAGCCTTAATATGTGAGCACCTGGTTGCTGTTGGTACTGTTATGGGTGCCATGCACCGTAAAAATAAATTTGTTAAGGAAGCAGTTAACTATGATTCACCACACCATCCCTGGAGCGGTAAAGAATATTTCACGACACTTATCCAAAAGACCCAAATTTTTCCCTTGAAAGCACTATTGAATCACTATAGTTGACATATTTTGTAAGGAACTGCAACTAATTTTGGGGGTTGATTTTTTAGTACCTTCCACTATGGTTAACCTCCTTGAAACAACTGGGTCTGATCTCAAATCCCGGGGGTGCATGTTGGGTAATGTAATGCTATGTAACCCTAGATAGAAAACAGAGATTCACAAGGATTACGAGACAGTGTCATCAGACGTATTCTAGTTATGAAGTCCTATGTGTGTTGTATGTGCTACATGTCATACATGTTTCTGGTAGACAGCCAGCAGTGACAGATCCAGACCTTCAAATAAGAGAAGAGTCATCCAGACAATGAGATAAAGGGCGGGGGAGGGGTGCGGTCTCAGCCCTACGGGCCTCAATTTGGTCTAAAAATAAGCGGGGCCCCGGCCTCTCTCCCTGATCCGCCACTGAGCCTATATAACACAACTATGTCATTATTCCTAGCTTTAAGTCCCAGGAGGAACCAACGTAAAGATTATGAAAGCTAAAGGAATCACAACAGGGAAAATAACTTACTAGAGTTTCTAATATTCTGGTCCCCACAGGATTCCACCTCCATATTCTCTTGTTCCCGCTGATCATCCTTTGGATTGGGGCAACATTTCCTAACCTAGTGTATTGAAAAAAGTCTATGCAGGTAACGACAACATGAAAGCAGTCAATAGTTTATGGACATCGGGACCAAATCAATGACAAAACATGTAAAAAATACCATAGATTTCCTCCATCGTTTCTTTTTCTGCTGAGTATCTTTCGTTTCACCCATCGTTAAGCAAGAAAACAGAAAAGAAGACAAAGACAAAACAAACGAACTGTTGATTCCTTTAAAATCGCGCCATATGCTTGGTAGCCTCGCCACTAATCTCATTCCCAGTCCCTAGCATTCTTTTAGCCCATCGCTCCTTTGCGGATGCGGTTTGTCCAAAGCCGGGGGGGGGGGACTCCCACACATTACCTATACGGGTATGTGTCCCCTAGGGTCGTGATTTTGAAGCTCCTGATTTAGAACGGGGTATCCATTTCAGAGGCGTTTTCTAGAACGGGGTATAATATTTAATAAGATGGGAAATAAAAAAAGTTGTGGATCACGGCTTTATCTTCTGTTTAAAATTGTTGCTGATTATGAAGAAGCATTTATTTGATGTATAAGTCGAACAAATAAAGAAATATCTTTCTCAAAAAACAGGGCTATTTCAGAAGTAGTATAAAAAATTGGCCCATTTCTAGAACGGGGTATTAATTTTAGGGGAATTGTTTTAAGAACGGGGTGCCAATTTGGAGTCCCGTGCGGCACATACCCACCCAAAATATAGCCAAGTGCCCCCCCGGGTCTAAAGCGGTCTAAAGGGTTTTATATCGGATTTCGTTTTCAACGAAGCTTTGTTCACAAAGGGAAAAGTGGTTCCCCGAAATTTCTTCAAAGTTTTATGAAAGTAAATTCCTTTCAAAACTGTCGCCTGGTTAATGCACCTATCAATGTTAAGCCCCAGGGTGGGGGGGGGGGGGGGGGGGGGCGGGAGAATGTTAAGGGATCTGTTTTATTTTTCGGTATATATGAATCATCACTTCTTTCATTGTATGATCGAATGTTTATAAATAGAAGAGTCTTCGTTCCTTCTGTTTCTGTTTCTATGTGAGGTTGTAAAAGACATATCCTTTCCAACCTGTCAATTATTAAGTCCTAACTCTGTTAGAAAAAGTTACCCCAGAGGCGGGAAATTGACATTTAGTAGGTGCCTAGGGGTGGGGAATTTGACTCTGGCTGCCATTAAAATGTCAAATTCCCCTGGGTCTGCCCGCGCCCCACCCCCCCCCCCCCCACCCTGGGGTTAAAATTGATAGGTCCATAATAGAAACCCAATAACGCAAATGATTTTAACAGGTCTACGTAGCCTGTCATTTTGTCGGCGCAGGGAGAAAGCTACCAGTTTATAGTGCAACACAGCCTGTTTTCATGTGTTTTTTTTATATACCTGAGGTACTCACAGTCATCTACTCCTAGTATAAAGATATGTCAAGTGCTCCCGCCCCCCACCCCTGAAGGGGCTTCAGCACACCCCGAAAAAGGGATGAGTTTCTCCCGGAAAATTAATATAAATTCAAGTCCTGGTATTTGCATTAGCTCAAAAAAAATTTATAGCTTGCGCCTCAAACGAAACTAAATTACGTTTGCGACGTAGGCTAAAAAATTGTATCTCCTTCCTTCTTGATCTTATACAACCACAAAAAAAAAAAGTGGACAGATTGCGCAAATATTGTCTGAAAGACTTCGCAATCCAGGGAAAATAAAAATCATTCCCCTAGGAAACAATTTGACCTTACAGACCTTTCAAGCCCTTTTCATGACTGACGTATTGTAATACGTCAGTCATATCCCACTGCGCAAGTGACATACAACAGCCGACGGGCACAATGCATATGTTATGTTGCAATCTTTACTGTGCGCGGAGGTCAGCAACGCTGATAGACGTCGGAGCAAACTGCCAAGCCAAAAACCAAGAGAAATGAAGCTATCAACTATCGCTCGGAACTTTGATGGATTTAATCAGCTGGAGGCGGTCATTAATTGACGATCAACTGGTTTAAGTCGATGCGATTTGTTTCGATGACCACGCTCCGCTTCTCGGGTTAAAATCTTTGGAGCACTCAGCTGGAAAATCTGGTTCTCGCAATCGAAAGCCTCCTTCCCAAATAAGGGGAGAGATTTAACATTACAGGATCTGCTACTCGCGATCTTCTCGCAGCAGTCGGGAAATGGATGACCCGTTCACTAGGAGAGAAGATATTGAGGTACGTACTATGAAATATCCCTTTGTTTCCATAAGGTTATTTAGTGTTCGTTCACGCTCTCATAACGTCCCATATGGCCCAGATCGTAATGGTTACTGGCATCATGTCGTGCGATACGTTTAGTAATTAAAACAATCCTGTAATTATGCTTTGTTTGAGGGAAAAGAAGTCAGAATTTCTTAGTTATCTTGTAGTTATCCTTTGAAAAAGGAAAAGAAACGAGAAATTTTATTGGGTCCGCGTCTGCATCGATAAGATGCAACCCGGTTTAACCTACGAATAACTTCCCACAGAATAACTTCCTCCACTTGCTTTTGGTCGTTCGCTGTCGGTTAACTAAAGATCTCTAATGTTTTCTCGGAGGTTTCCCAAAGTAAGGAGTCGTGGTCGTTACTGTTGTAGTCTTCTTATAAAACACGTCACACGTGATGCGTATTTTATTCAAGTTATAATACCTAACCAGGATACGATTCATCTCAATTTAGGAGGCAAGCGATCTCTGTCGACTTGGGCAAGAAGTTTCAGTGATGTTTAAAACCAGTCAATTAAACTATGTATCTGCTACCCTGCGAGCAGTGGTTCCTTCAGGCCGGACGCTACCGGCCTGGAGAAACCACTGCTCGCAGGGTATGTATCTGAATGCCACATAAAATACGGCGTCTGCTCTTCATTTTCCTCAGTTACCCCTCTTGCGCAAACGTAAGTCGTGCTGATCCCATAGTTTCTCTTTATAATAATTTTCTAAAAAACAATTTTGTCTCCGTCCACTGGGTGAGTTTATTAAACGAATAAGTGACATAAATTGCGGCGTTTCTAAGTCCAAAGAACATTGAATTAGTTACTTTATTATAAACTGTGTTTAATTTTCCCAGATTTTCCTAGCCGAAAGGATCCGGAAATAAACCGATTGTTTGCCTCTTTTTGGATCCTTTTCCCTGGTATTCGGCGGACGAGAGGAAAAGGGGCCTTTGTTAGCAGCGAAACCGAATGATTTAGTTACTCTTTTTTATTTCCTTTCATTTGTTGATGGCAGTGCGATGTTTGATAATGCAGCAGGGCATGAACGAGGCGAAAATTGACCTCATAAACTTTTGTACGTGATGAAAATTCGAAACCTGAGTGCACGGCTCAAGCTAAGATCTACTTGACCTGAACGTAGCGACATAGCTGTGGTGTGGCACGAAATTTTCGCGGGAGTTTCATTTATGGGATCGGCGATTTTTTGTCACCGTATTTTGCGAGAACTAATTTTCTTGTTTGGGATTTATATTTGCTATGCCCACGGAATGTTAAATTCCAACTGATTGGAATTAGAACACTTTCGTTCTTTTGATCAACCTACATGAGCTTACATGCACTCGAAGTACACGAGAAACAACATGCAGTGATGTATGTAGGAGCCTATGTGTAATAGGCTCCTGTGTATAATAACACGTAAATCGGTGTCTCTCTGATACGATTACATCTAGTGGGGCTTAAAGTATACTGAAATGATCAGCAACAACTTCTAACTGCTGTGCAACATTATTGGTCTTACTGCCTTAGCAATTTCCTTTCACCCCAGTATTACTGCTGTATATAAATTGGGAGGTGGAGTTTTTTTTTCGCGAAAGCTTTTTTGGAGGATCGTGAGCGAAACCTCGAATAAACCCACAATTAGGTACTTGACCAAATACCAGGGCTAATACAATGTATCTTCTATGTGCAATAGATCATTTCATGTGTGAAACAAAATCATACTTATTTGAATTCAGGAATGGCAAAGTAAATAATTTGACGATATATAAAATGAATTTTCCATTCTTTTTCATCAGCATGTTAACGAGACATGTGTGCGACATACAAATTTGTTTTCAGACACGTGGAGCGGTGCGCGAGCATGCGTGATTTTGTAAATTGCGCAAGTCACGTCAACTGCGTGATTCGTGGTCATGATTTAAAAACGCGCGTGTTGAGATGAAACTGATGAGAGACATTTCTCTTCCTGAGTGAATGCTGTACCAGTAGTTGTTTTAACCGATCGAGAAGGTTAGACAGCTTAACGGAATGCCTTTCCAAAGAAATAGAAGCACATTGGTAAGCCTTTTTTTTAGAGACATGCAGATTACCATGTGTGCGGTGTTTATAAATGTGTATCCTAAAGCATGTACTGTCATAGCCCTCAGTTCCTAACATTACACTGCGACGCTTTTTTTGCAGTTTATTTCTATCCATGTGCGTAATCCCCGAACTCATTTGGTTCACAGATGGCCAGTGTATTCCGACTACGAGATAGTAGTTCTGGTGAGTTCATTTTTTATTACAGTTGATATCTCACGTTTTCCTGAAGTCTGGAGTTATAATTTGGAAACTTGATGAAATCTCGAGTTGCACGAACGCTACAAGCAGTGTTTTTCTGTGATGATGGTTCTGCCCGCAAACAAAGCGATTTGACAACTGAATCTGACGACGAAATCGTTCGAGTTTACCTGGCTGTACATGTTACAGTGCAAATGCTCGCTCGTTTCTTTGGCACTTCCTCGATCTTGAACTAACCTCCGAAAAAGTCTTTCTTAATAAGTCTGAAAAAGCGATTTGCAAAGGATCTTGATTACTTAAGGGTTTGAATGATTTATTTTTTCATTTCGGTTCCTGGCTGGAAGGATTATTTGTCCGTGTTTTGATATTGTTTCTTTTATTGTGAATCAGGGAAAGCGGAAGATTTGCTATTTCCCCAGATATTTCCGCTTTCCATTTCTTCTCCCGAAGCGTGGGAGGGAAGGAGGGGATGACTACCATGTGAAAAATGAAGCGGATTGTTCGAAATCACACTTAAATTTTGCATAAATCTCGCTTTATGCGTAGCTCAAATTTATTTCATATTTCTTAAGAGGTCATCAGAGGGACCAATTGCAAAACAATAAATTGGCTGTCATCATTGGCAATGTATTTTAAGAGTGAAAGAGACCTCCATTTCAATAACCTGCGAGCAGGCTCACTTGTGCGAATTCGGGGAAATTATTTTGGCGGAAGAGCCGCCATCCAGCGAGTTCTTGCAGGAGCCGCCAAAAATGTTCCACTAACTCGTATGTAACTGAAAAGTTACCGCCACGCCTTGATGCACTCGAAAAGGTCCCACTTATTTTTATTTAGTTATAGACGTATTGCCGACCTATGGTGTTCATTTGTGGTTTCAGCGGTGTCTAAGGGACATCAATCATCAGATTTTTTCTAGAAGTTACAGGAGTCGAGGAGCAACTCTTTTATTATTTTAGGGGTTTTCCCCCACTCCCCTACCAACTACCAGAAAGCATTTTATCACAACAATACAATTCACAACTGTAAAGGTTTTTAGTTGTTGGTTTGCCTGTATTTTGACCCATATTAATGTAAGAATTTTGAATGCAATTGATCGTACAATTAATTCCCAACGGAAAAACCAAAGTGGATCCGTCGCAAACTGAATGACAATCATTAGTTCCTATAAGAAAAAAAAAGTCGACGATCCGCAAAAAACAAGTGCCGCGTGTTTGAGGGATTTCGGATGGTGTTATAGAACAGAATACTTGCCATAAACCCACGTAAATTATGTGGCTTCGTTCAACGAGCAAGTATTAGACGTACGGCGGCGAAGCTGGACAAACATGTGTTCATAAGTGGTATGCTGTAGACAACACTGTAAATAGTCGAGAAGAGCCAAAATGAAAGCGAACGCGAAAAAAAAGTTAAGAACAAAAAAGGAAGAAATACGAGAGAAAAACAAAACGGGCAAGGACTTGGGAGACCTATCGCGTTCTGCCGTTTGTCTATGCGCGTTTCAACACATTTTACTATGCTTGATCATTTCTAATTGTTTATGATCTGTTATTGCAGACTAACAGCACGATCTTCGCTAAGGAGAGGTCACAAGTTAGAAGACGTTTCTCGGAGTTTGTGTGGCTGTGGAAACAGTTGTCTAGAAACAGTTCCCTTGGACTGTAAGTTGCATTTTGTAGTATGTCAATGCAGTTCCATTTACTTTTATCAGCAGAGTGTATCAGCGAATGTAGTTCTAGCGTTTTGGCCAGTTCCAACAGCTGCGGTATACAGCCATTTCGAGAAAGGTTGTCGGACAAAATGTGCACACGACAATCCCGAAAGGTAATATTGGATATGATCGATACTCTGTTCCTGACGACTGTAGCTGTCGAATCTACTTTTGATGCTTTCCTTTAGCACTCGCAAACACATTTTCATGGCCTTTCGTGCCAATTCTTTCAAATTTCTTTAAAGAACAGTGAACTCAAAACCACCCACAATGCCTTTCAGGATTGTCGCGTGCACTTTTTCCGACAACCTTTCTCGAAATAGCTGTATACCGAGCCATAACCGGATCATGCCTCGAAAGAGCGGTCACTAAATCGTCCTTTGTTCGCGCTTATGTTAGTCAACTCCACACTAAACGTTAATCTCACACTAATCTCACTTCCAGCGCGCGATCGTGTCGTCCAAAACCTTACTAGCGGATAAAACTTGAAACCTCGTTTTTAAGGAAAAAAAAACTAACTACAAGAAATTTGTTGCTGGCTAACCTCTAAAATGTCTGTCCCAGGGAAGATAGATATTTTCTTGAGTAAAAACCTCCATATACCACAATTCCGGTGAATGTGTGTTGTACAGGTAATTCAAGAAGACTTTCACTGAAAAAAATTCTCTTAAATGCTAGGCTTGATTTTACGTTGAGACAATAGTTTCCGCACGGGTTGTCTTTATGAGCAACCTTGGAAAGAAGTCAACTTTATCTTGAAAAATCTTGGCACGCGAACATTGTGAGTGTTCTGCGCAGACAAGCAGAGATTCTTTTAAACTCTCTCTCTCCCAGTTGTTTTACGAATCGGGATTCAAGGAAAACTGTTCATTATTTCAGTTTGCAAATACCGAAAAACAAATAATAGCACCATGTAAAAGTACTGCTGAAGAGGTTTTATTTGAATGGTCACACCACAAAATTTATCCACAAAATTTTATTCACAGACTTAACCTGCGTAGCAAGCGTTTCCGTGTGGTTTCGGAGCAAAGAAAGACCGAGAATCGACTAGGAACGGGATTTGACTCTCGTTCCTTGTTCGTTGCTCCGAAACCGCACGGAAACGCTTTCAACGCAGGCCACCACAGACTCGAAAGTTAGAACTACTTACTTTTTAACTAGGAGTTAGTTCGCATATTCAAAGGTTAGAAGAACATTGTAAGTTTCCCGTAATTTACTGTGGGATTGTGAAAAAGTTAAAAATGATCATCAAGTGTTCCGGAAGTCTTAAAAGTTATTGCGCGGAAATTCTACCCCAGAAAAGCAACCTTCGGTGTGGGATGCGTGCTCTCCTGTTTTGTTTTGTTTTGTTTTTGGGTATTGATATATAGATCCTCTTACGTATTCTTGTGACGTCATTCTCTTGCCCCAAGAAAAATTCCCCTCAACTTCAACAACAGGAAGTACTTCTTGAAACTTTCATTCCCAAAATGGCACCAGAAGGCTTTTTCTGTAGATATGTTTACGCACTCTTCTGTCATATTTCTCCAAGTTCCTTTGCGAATACAATACCTAACCCCCTTAAGTACTGTGGTTTAGCTTAAAACGTCCTTATCTGCGATACGCCTTATAACAAAATATTTTCACGGATGCGGTTAGGGCTAGGCAGAACTGGTTGTCTAACTTGAAGGATGGGGTCACGAAGTCTATGGAGCGTTTTAGGACCTGTTAAAATGCGTTCGCTCGCTAAGACAGTAAAAAACGTCAATTTTTCGGTGATTTCCATTGAGTGATAACAATAGTTGCCTTATAGACTGCCGTTATTTAGTCTTTTATAGTTAGTCAACTGGTTCTAATCTCTGCAGTAGCGAGTTTTCGAGAGATTTTAATCAATCGCTACTGAACAAACTGGTTCCGTTCACTTCCTGTTGAAGTTGACCACTTTCTGTTTTAGTTGTAGCTCTTGCTTGCCTCTATTTTCCTGTGTAAAAATCATGCGTGCTCCCCAAAAAACGGCTGACTAATCCTGCTTTAATGAGTAAGCAAAAAACAGCTGATGTATCAGCTGATGATCAAATGCAGGAGTCAAATGAAAGTGTGAAACAAATCCTTTTCTTAATCCTCTTTATAAACAGTATCGGAACCTTTCATATACTGTACAATACGCTTGTAGATCATTTTTCTAGCCAACCAAGATCTGAACCATTATTTTTAGCTATAAATAAAAGACAAAACGCAAACGCAGGCTTCAAGATTTTGTAATCATGAAATGAATTTTAGATTTTAATGGTCTTTCCACAATTTCTGGTTTTGTGTATTGGACTGGTGGGAAAGTTATTTTGCAACAACGCAAATAGCACTTAAGAATTTGCAAAATTGCCAAGTTTATGTCTCTCTTCTATTTTTGAAAAAAAAGTTATGTTGATGAAGGGATTTTTCCCCAAAGTTAGGAAATCGGACTGATGCTTTCGATTTCTTGATTTCTGAGGAAGGATTGATCGTCGAATAGGAGCCATCCCTTAAAAATTGCAAACAATTCATTTCTGTAAGTGGGGGGAGGGGGGCTGACTAGACTTCATTAGTTGCTTGGCAACACTGCCAGCCGTCAATTTTAATTTACATAGCAGCCTCTATTGATCCTTTGTGTTTACAGTTCATTAGGGATAAAGTTGAAAGTTAAAATATTGTGCTGTAGCACGCGTATTGTTGCTGAAACAGAAATGTCGGTTGCCCTTGTACAGTGCAAGATTAAGCCGTTTAGACAAGTCAGATAAAATGCAAATTCAAAGCCAGCAAACGTGAATTTCTTTATTCACAGTTGCTGTATTAAAATCTTCCGCGTTCATTAACGCATGTGGGTCGCTTTTCGCTTGCAGTAAACTGCCCTCCTTACCTACCCAGAACAGAGTTTTCGGGCGATTTAGTCAGAGGTTTATAGAGGAACGACGAAACGGCCTACAAGAAGCATTAGCTGGGTAAGTTAATTAGTTAACTTTTAAAGTTATTCATTATTGTTGTATATGATCGAAGTGGCTGAATTTCTAAGTGATTTTAAAACGCCTTTCTCTCGCATTGTTCACGTTGACATCGACAAAGTTGGCGAATAGTTTGTATCCTCTACAATGAGCATACACTTATAAACTATAATTTTTTGTATAGGAAATCTTGTTGATCATCGATCTCTCAGTTTACACTCAGGTTTTTCAGCGCGAAATTTTATAGATATATTCTTCTCTCTATAAGTTGTAATTTAACCTCGGGGAATAGAGCACCGCCTTCGCACTACCCCAGAAAAGCCCCCTTCGCCATTTCCTTAACACAGATCTCCAATGCAGCCCTGTTGACAAGAAATCCATGAAACACTGATCACCGGAAACAAACAATAGTTTAAAATTTAAATTTTTTGTTCAATTAAACGAAACGTGTATAAGCTCACGGTACATGTCCCAGAATTAAATCTGCCTAGGGATCAGTTTTCATTGAAATGAACTGAAATGCTGAATATGTTTTAAAAAAAAGGCTCACGGCGTTAAAAGTTACGTCAGTGTTAAAGAAATGTTCGAGAAGAAGGGTTTTGTGAAATTATTTGCTTTGAAATACAGGATAAAATAACACCGGAACAACGACATCCTTTATTTGCTTGACCACGGTAAATAAAACCTTTTTATCATTGATATCTCTTTTCTTCCATTGGGGAGTAAACACAATTTAATGCCGAGGAAAAACATGATGGCTTTTTATTTCCCTTGTTACGGAAAAGTCAGCTCCTAAAGCCTGTCACGTTAAATTCATTTGTAAGTTCCATGTGTATGTAAAAAGCTTTGAAGTAATTGTTTGACGTAACCCATATTTGGATATATTACTAAATGATGCAATAGGCGACGTTTTTACAATTCAGTGGGTATTCATTCACCACGTGAACAACTCTTTCACTGAATCTAGACTGAATGTAAATACAGTCCAAAGATCGCTTCCCAATTGTCTCCAATCTTGTCTTTGTCTTTTTATCACTTATGCAATATCGGTGACTGGTCCGAGTTGCTCTATTTTTAACAGTGCGAAACCTGACCCTTGTTGCAAAGGCTATATCACGCTAATAAAGCCTCGGAGATCGTTTTGTCCAATGCACTATTACCTGACTGGCCGCACGATTGATGGATTCTACAAAGCGGGCGCCTCGAAGCGCTTACAACGCGTTTTTGGTGTACAAAGAAAAATAGATGAATGACAATGTTTAGCCCTAAGAACAATGTTTATATACGAAGATGCAAAACGTCCGTCTGGGTACACGTATATAAATCTAGCGCTAAGCCAATCAAAAATTGCTATCCACTGATTTGTTAAATACCGTACTTAACTCAAATAGTTACCTTCATTTCCGATTATATCTTAATTGGTTTTCTCATTTTTGTTTTAATTGCTTGTTGTATTTATTACTTGGGTTTCTTTTATCCCTGTCTCAGGTTCTGCGCAAAAGTTTTGCCTCGTAAATTTTAGCTTTTAAGTTTTGCACGCATCTAATCTGTTTTTAGCTTCTTCCAGGCTTTCATTTTGTGGGGAGAGAAAGAGATGTGAGCAGGAAAAACGGCTAAGGGTTGGCCCTCTGACTCCGTGTCGTACTCCCCTATTAGCCCCCAAGGGGATGGAGGGTCTGTACACAGGCTATCCACTTTCTGAACGCCTGAAACAGGCTAACCATTTTGCGATTTTTCTAGCAATGTTCTTGTTTTGCTTTTATTGTCTAGTCTTACAAGAATCACAGCGATCCTAGCGGATGCAGTGTTCCATCTGTTCATTCAAAGCGACCTCACAGTAAAAGAAATGGAAAACTTCATTTCTGGAAAAGATAGTCGCGATCTGCACGATATCATCGCTCCACTCGCCGCTGAACAGCAGTACCGCGATAGCAAGGGCAGAAGATGCACATGTCATTCTACAGGGGACAGCGGTTTTTCTGGAAGTATACAACCTGATGACATCGATCAAGGCAGAAAGGGATTGCTTGATGGTACGCTTGACATTTGCTACTCTCTTTTTTCTGAAAACCATGAAACTTTGTTCCCAGGGCTCTCTCGCTCCGGCCGGGGGGCGAATAGAAGAACGAGGTATTCATGTGAAAGTTCAAATGATGGGCTCAAATCCCGATAAAGTCCTGAATTTTTTTCAGGCTTCTTACGTAATTGCATAAATTGCGTTCACAACTGCTAAGATCATTCTTCATTTGATTAAATGATTTTCTTGCACAATTGATAACATGAGTAATAGTTATAGTAAAATAATGATGTAATAATATGCATATGGAAAAATAATCCTCTTGCGGAAAGGCCCACATTTTGTCTTCATCGCGTGCACCACTGCGTTTTAATACAGAGGTTTAGATTCATGTGTACGGCAAAAGTTAAACGTGATTTTTGATATGTCAGATAAAAACTGTCCAAAGTAATTCGTATGGATTAACTTGACATGAAACTGCGTATTTTTGTACAGATGTATTAAAAAGTAGACGAAAAGTGAAGGAGAAACGTGGTCACGTGGTACAAATTGATTTCCATTACTTTAAGCGTGGTTCTAAATCCTTCTACAGAGTCGAACCTCCACTGATGGTCACCTCTCTACAACGGCCACTTTTTTTGGCCGACAGTCCATACCTTGATTTTTGTTTCAACCTCTCTACAACGGCCACTTTCTTCTGTCCCTATAAGTCACAGCTAAAGGGAACAGTGGCTGATATGACAATGCGCATGCGCTAGTTGCTAGCCTTACAGCTGAGTTCGGCAATGTGAGCTTCTTAACAGTGGTAACGTAACAGCCACTCTTTTATAAGTTTTACCAGACCGCGGTGAAACACGTAATGGTTTTCTAGCCTGGGAGCAAGCTCTCCATTTCGAGTGGCGATTCGTGTCTCCTTTTGTGTACTTGCGCGTGACTCACGAAATCCCACCAAAAATGGATAGCTTGCTCGCAGGCTCTGGTTTTCGAGTTAATTAGAGCGTGTTAGATTTTGTAGTATTCCTAAATAGCTCCTGGAGATTCGGAGTTTTTATCGCAACAGAGAAATTGTGAAAGGTCAATTTTAAAATTTTAGGAGTCTAAATTAAATAAAAGACGATTTAACCCCCGACCATCCTCGGCTGAACCATCTCTTTTGATTTCAAAAGCCAGGTAACCTTAGATTCGCAAAAAACTCACTCCACGACTTTTTTCTCTTTTCAGATGTGTCTAACTGGGTAACTTCGCAACAGAACTATGTCAGTGTTATAGGAAATGGCTGGAGTTCTGGTTACACTTGTCAAACAACTGCGCGAAGAGCACGTTCAAGCTCTCATCTTCCCACCTGTCCTGAATCCTCGCATGAACACTCAACAACGATAAAGAGACGAACAAGTTTAACCCATACGGTTGCGTCAGTTTTACCCGGAGGGCAATTAATGGTTGCTCCCACGGAAAGAACGTTTCTCACAGATTCCCCTAAAAGTGGGAAGAAAAATGGAGAGTCTATGGACGATTCGAAACCTTACGAGGGCGATGACGAAACGGAGATAGACCTGTCAGATTTTGATATTATAAAGGACGAACCTTTTGTTCGCGTACGGGAATGGCTGAACTCTCAAAATAAAGACTCCCCCGGAGAGGACAGTAGCGATGAGGAAGGGAACCCTGCGAGTAAATCCCCCAGGGATATCTGCCTGAGAGACTATGATGTTATAAGTGTTCCGTGTTCTGTTAAACCTCTAAATAGCGTTTCGTCTAAGAGTATCGGTTACCATAGTGAATGCGAAGGTGAAGATAAAAATTCTGACTTTACTGTGCTTCATTCATCGATTGGTGGACTTGATTGGAAAGATCGTGACGAATTGTCGTCCTCTTGTGACAGTCTGCATTCAGCGGCTCTCTTCTTGACATATGATGTTGTGGAAATGATAGAGCTGCGTTACAACAATGTTGTGTGACCCCCTGCGATCAAGTGTTACGTGACACTATTACAAGGAGAGCGTCCACGTGTTGTGATTTGGCATTGAGTTGCCTTACTTTAGCGTCAAGTTTGCGTGACAAGGCTGAATAGTGCATGATGTTACTGTCAGAAAACCCTAACCCTAGACGATAATATCAATTCAAAATGCAGGGATTAAATTGTGATAAAAAATACAAGCACGACAGAAAATAAAACATAATTCTAGTTCTAGCTAAAAACTGATGCTGACACCATGACATGTGGTTGTTGATGAGTCAAGTCAATGATACGTATGATATTCATACCAGTTGCTGTAGTATCAGTTTTAAACATCCAAAATGATTCCATGTTTTCTCACCTTTGTCGACCTGTCGTTAACAATCGTTTCGAATTAAGTGGTGAGAAATATATTTTTGTACTCCGTTTTAATTTTTTACAGACTTCGATCTACAAGAAGCCAACAGTTATTTTACTAATGTCACGTGAAATCAAATTCTGGATGACCAGCTAGTGTAAAAATTTTCTAATTTGCTGGAAAAACGCTTTAATAACTATATATGGACACAATAATATATTGCTTAAATGTACAATGGAAGCATCAGTTTATGGTAACTTCACTTTCTGAATAAAAACAAATAAATATATATGCCAATGATATTTAGCTTTGTCCTTTATTAGTGAGTGCTTGTTAGAAAAAAAAAAGAACTGCAAGAGGGAAGTCGGGCTAACGCAAATCATTGGTTGGTCATTAACCTTATTGCTTTTTGTGTTTCCATGCAGTGCTGATCCCCCAGCGTGATGTTCGCTTTCGCTTCTAGTCAATCGAGAGCAAACAAACCAGGGGCAATAGATCGGCAATATGCCACTTTCGCATACGGTATTTCCTCGAATTAGCGCCCACCCCCCCCCTCCCCCCCCCCATCTTGGGCCAAAATATCAAACAAGCGAAGCGCCCCCTCCCCACGCCAACAGCTGTTTGTTTAGTACTCCATTTTCATTGGCTGAGAGAAAAGATGCGAATCATTCGGGAGTGAATCACATTGCAAGGATCACTACTCACCACTATAGAGTGTTTTCACTCACGTGGCCAGTATCTGTGCAAATTTATTGAAACAAAAGAAAGCGTTTGCATAAGAAAAGAGTTCAACTCCCACAGGATTGGTTTGGGACACCAACATGGCTGCCGTTGATTGTTTTGGGACACCAATATGGCCGCCGTGACGTCATGTGAAAACACTCAATTTAACAATTGGTCGCCGAAGGTGACGTGAAATCGGCGAAAAGTCACCGAGACGAAGTCGAGGTGACTATTCGCCGATATTCACGTCGCCTTTGGCGACTAATTGTTTTAGTATAATTACATTGATGATTATTCGAGAAAATAAAATTATTGATAAATTTCCGACTCCGAAACATCAAAAAATCTGGCTGCCGTTTTGAAAACTGCTAGCCTTCAATGTTATAATCACCGCGCGGTGATTATAGCGGGATAAAGCGAAGCTCCTAGCCAATCACAGCGCTCTATTTTCGATAATCATCAATGTAACTCTACTAAAGCCAATTAAGGCCTGGGTCAAAGGTGTGTTCTGAGCATATGAATGATTGGCCATATCTCCCGCTAGGAGACCTGGAACAAAATGAAGTCTTCCCCAAATGTAAATCTTAAGGGTTTTTTTGTGCCTTAACGTTTAATTATGGTCACGTGACATGTCACGTGATCAAAAATTGAAAATGAAGGAAATTGGTGAATTGGTGGCGAATTTACTTTGTTCGTATAAACAAATTGGCATTTCTGAAAGAGGATAAACATACCTTACTTTCTACGTTTGGAATGAATGTACGCGAAGTGTTAAATTAAAGTTTTAAGTAATTCAAGATAAAATTTGGGCATTTAAAATGATGTTTTGCCTCATAATTCTTCTTGAAGTGCAGTGGACGGTCATTCCAAGCGTGAAGTGTTAGAAATACTTAAAATGTTATTGCTTGATTTTGTTTTCTTAAACCGGCCACCAATTGGTTAGTAATTTACAATTTTTAGCAAAATCACGGTCACGTGACATATTACGTGACTTATTAAAACGATATTCATACTTTAAAATGTTAAGGACGATGAGTTCTTTATGTGTGCCAAATTTTGACTCTGCGCCATCATCTATGCCAAATTTATAGCCAATAATTCATTTTCCTAAGGTAAACCCCTTAGTCCCAGGCCTTAAACTACTTGAGTGCAGTGATTTCTAGATAGATGTAGATAACTGTCGTTATTTTTGTTTCTTGTGTTTTTACTTCCATAACTCTCGTTTTGCGCACTGAACTTGCTGAAATTGCTTTCTCGAAGTCAAAAAAATTTGAACAAAGAGAAAGCGCCACCTTATTCCTTACTCGTCCCTTCCTTCCCCCCCCCCCCCCCCCCCCTTTCCCCCACCTTCCCACACCTAACTCCTAAGTTTTACTCCTCTTTATCCATGGCCGCGATGCCCTGGCGCGCCTTGTATGCTTTTTCTGCTTGGCCAGCTGAAAAGGAGACGGAAACGACTTGCAACCTACCTGCGTCCCTAATTCCCAAGGTGTTGTAGTGAAGTTTGACTACACGTATATTATATGTAGGTTATGTGTTGTATTCTGCGCGAACATGTTACTTGGTGGCGATGTACCCAACCACTATTTGGCAACACAGAATGACCGCACCCAGTGGGCTCCTTCTGCACCCCTTCAAATCATCACCTCCAAATAAAGGGCGCTCATTCGGTGATTCAGGCTACGCATGTAATGCGACACACTTGGTTTCCCATATTGTCGGCGTTTGCCAGCCTTGGGGTTTTTTAAAGCGGTTCTGTGCGACGTACGATCTTTTCGCTCGACACAAAGAGTAGAATGCATGGATGGGAAATTTGGCCTACTACAGCTCTTACTTGACTATCTTATACAAGGTAAGCGAGTAACGTGACAAGTTAAGATACACGCATTTGAAAATAATTTTGGTTGTTTCCGGTGTTCTAGCTTCTGTTTACAACAGATCAGAGAGACCATGGTGCAATTTTCAAGGTTAAGAATCGAAAGCAAGATGAATAGTTTAGTTTAGATTTATAGTTCCATAAACATACCACGAGTTGTGCGATAAGTCGTTAATAAAAATAAATGAATGAGACAAAAAAGTAAATTTGTATCGCAAGTATACAATATTATTGCGTGTCGTGGGCGTCTTTGGGGGAGCGGTTGGTCCCGGGGGGTCGACAACACTGCAATTTGGGCCATGACGACTTGAACGGCACAAACTAATATATCCAAATTTCCCAACTTGAAAGTAAAAGTATTCCGAAGCAGGTCTCATCAGGCAGTTTGGATAATCTAAAAGGGAGAACCATACACTTTGTCTTCGACATAAAGTGATTGGTTTAGAGAAACGTCACTTGGAATTATAGCACGACCCCCTCCTTCTAACGAGAAATAATTGTTCAGTATTATAATGGCATTGTTAAAAAGATCGATCAAGCTATGACTAAAATCATGGTGATTTTGCCCGATATAATGGCCTCTTAATTTCCTTTTCGTTATAAAAGGTAGCCTAGCATATAAAAGACCGTCATGTCAAAGGTTCATCGGTAAAAGGGAAAAGGCCATCATGATCAGAGAATGTTGGTTCATAACCCGGGGGGGTAGTCCTGGGAATTCATGGTGAGGGTGTGCCGCCCAGTTCTCCAAATCCTGACCCGTTTTCAGACATGGCCTCTAAAATTCACACCCGTTTTCAGACTTGGCGTGGGCAGAAATTATGTTATCTTTACTTAGATTAGAACGCCAACAAAATGCATATTACTCTTTCTTTTCTTATTCATTTGGAATTGAAACGACAAATACGTTCATGCGCCCCCGTATTCCCTCGAGTACCTTACCCGTTTTCAGACCAAAACGGCGCAAAAATTATACCCTTTAGAGCGGCACATACCAAGAACATACCTATAAGGCAAACATGAGGGAGTATCCCCCCCCTCCGGGGTTAACGCCAATTATTCTGTAGCCGCGGTTTATATTGCGGTTCTGTGCTACATACCGATCAGATCACTCGACTCAAAGAGTAAAATGCGTGAATCGGAAATTTGCCCTACTACAGTTCCTACACGACTATCTTATGTACGGTAAGAGAACACAGTAGTGACAACATGGAACCCTACATACATGTAATTGTTTTCGGTATCCTAACTTCTGTTTTTAGCAGGTCGCAGTGTGGAACACAGTGCATGATCTTGTAAAAATCCAGGCAAGATGAATACATGAGTTTAGATATCGATGAGATCCTGATGAAATTTATTTCCGCGACAATACAGGAATTAAGGGCTCCTGACTAAAAAGAGTAAATTTCCATCGCAGATGCGGAAAATTAATTCTATGACTGGCGTGGGCGTAACCGGGGGAGCGGTTAGTCGGGGGAGAGGGAGGTTTAACAACCCTTCAACTTGGGCTATGACAACTTAAAAGGCAGTACTCCTGAAGGCACAAACTGATAATTATAAATAAGTTCAAATTTCCTAACTTGAAATTGAAAGTATTCCGGAGCAGGTCTTATCATGCAGCATGAATAATCTAAAGGAGCCGAAACATAAGGCGTTCTAGTCGCACGGAATTATAACACCACCCCCCTCCCTCCCCTTCCCCACCATTCTTGCCATGAATAATTGTTTTGCCTTGATGTCGTTGTTAATAATATCAAGCCCTAACTAAAATTACAGTGGTGATAGTTGAACGGGTCTCAATATTTACTTTTCGTTATCATTTAAAGACTGCCGAAGGTTAATCGGTCATAGGTAACAAATATCCGTTGCTTCATAATAACCTTTTGACTGCCGCAATGTTTAGTGGTACGTGAAAATAATATCCTGTAGTATATAAAGAGGCGTTCACACGCAGTCCAGAAGAAAGAAAATCGATGTACTTTTCTTAGTCTTCTCTAACAACAGCAACTTAGAGTGTGATCAGTCTTTCTTTTTCTTCAGATTTAGTGAGGGGAGCGCACGCGTGCGTGAGCGCGTTCAGTCACGCAGGTGGTCATTTGCGTATCTCGCGCGTTTTGTTCGACGGACCAAGAAAAAAGAGAGACTGCCCGTAGTCTAAGAGCAACGCGACGGAAGATGACTTGTTGGTTTCTCTGGGCCAGGGGGTGCCTCCCGATAAAAATGACAGGGGTGCTGCTGGTATTGGTACCCGGGGAGCGGTGGTTTCTCCCCGCCGAAGGGAGATAAACTTTACGATAACACCACTCGCCTGCGGTTCGTAGTTCCACTTTTACTTAAAAGTTTTAAACATTTTGGCGTCATTTTAAATGGAAAAGCCAGAGGGACGATGTTACTTTGAGGGGCGAATATAAACTGATCTGAGTCATCCCACAAAACAAGAGCTGAATAAGCAAAGAAAGATCGTTTTTGTTGGGGTATTTTCGAGAATTTCCAACAAACATTCCCTTCATTTATGCATCAGTCAATGCCAGCTGCGCCCTGCCTCCCTCGGGCTACTGCGGGGCGATTTGCCCGCATTGTCAGTCCCGGGTGTGGGGCATTAGCAAAGTTGGGCTGCCCGTGAGTCGGGCATTTGCCAACCCAGGAGCCAACCTCGAACTTTTGACACGCACGTGGTTTCCTATCCGAATATAACTATACAGAGGATTTTATTGAAAAAACAATCAGATTGGCTCTTCTGTCAAGGACGGGAAAAAATTGAAGAGGGTTGTAAAGGCATTTTCTCGATTTTATGCATGCATTTCTTCATTGCTTATCAAGCCAGAATTACATAGCGAAATCGGGAGCTATCGACGTGAATTAATGTGTGTTTTATATAAAACTATTCAGAACAGATAACTTTACAGCACACTCACACTATAAATTTTGATGTCAATAACTTAAAAACAATACTAAAACCATAAGCTGGTGTTGTCTCGGCATGATGTCTTAATTAGAACCCAGTGCCTATTTGTACGGGACCCGTACACCGACTTGTATTTCCTATTCATACGGGAGTCTCCTGAGTATGCGCAATACGGCTATTACTCACAAAAAATATAGGTGGAAGGTGCTGACAGGCCAAACACGACTCATAAGCTCGTGATAGTGTGATAAGTGACCTTATAGCCGCTGGAATTGACTGATGCTTTATACAGCGGAATCATTTCCCGTGCTTGGTAGCCTGCGAACAGCCGCCCCCTCCCCTCAAACAAAATCGAAGAGATGTTTTTAGGGGCGGGAGGCGACTGTGCACGGTTTGGTAATTCTATTTAGTGTATTCAAGGCTCTGCAGGGCAATTAATTGAAAATTGAATTCCTTAGGCGTTGCTACGATGGGGATAAAAAATGTTGGGACCTTTCAAAAGGTATTAGTAAAACTAGCGTCCCTTCCCCACCCTCCCTAAACAAAGTTGAATTTTGAGCACCATGGGTGGAAATAATGAGGGCTTTTTTGGCTATAACATTGTTGGGGGGGAGTGGGGGGACGAAGGGATGAGCCATTGCTGGGGGGAGTGGAGGGACGACGGGATGAACCATTGCTGGGGGGAGTGAAGGGACGACGGAATGAACCATTGCTGGGGAGAGTGGAGGGACAACGGGATGAACCCAAAGCAGATAAAAAGATTGTCATTAGGGGTAGAGTGCAATCTAACAGGCTCTTTAACACAGTCCAAAGTTCTTTTGTCCCTCATTGTAGTCTCCCAAGTAGTCCTTATTGTCTCGTCAAGTAACGTTCCAGGAAATAGAACTGTAGCTCTGACTGGCTAAAATCGAGAAAGGAATGTGGTTCGAACATAAGCAGCCGTTTCTTTTGGATGAATGCTGTGAAAAATGGCTGCGAGCGTGTGGGAGACTATACGTGACTATAGATTAAAACAAATTTGAATGCAAGGCTGGCAATACGGCGAAGGACTGATTTAGTGACGTCTGGTATTAGCATCTCTACAACAGTGCTCCGACGCATTGTTCGACTGCCGCGTATATGATCACAAAATTCAACGAGCACGGTCTCTAGCAAGTTCTGCGGTTATTGTGACTTTCATTGCGTTATTTCCAAAAATACTGCATAAAAAAGATTGGTCTCTTTTTTATTAGCAGTATTATTCTTTTTGGTCTTAAAAAAATAAGGCATTTTTTCTTCAATCAAATTAATTAATGGGTGCCACAATTCCAGAGATTATAAACAATGATTGTAACACTGACCTTTGGTTTAGCCTCAATGGCAGGCTTTCGAAACGGGGAGGATAGAAATCGTGATAGCAGACATAGTACTTGTAGAACTAATTGAGTTACACTTTCTCCTGCCTCTTACGCACGCTATGTCGTGTATAAACAAACAAACAAAAACCTTGATTTTCAAAACTTCTTTACATCACTTACTGCTAAAAGATCTGTGCTTAGCTAATAAACCAGTAACATAATAGGGCCATCGTGCGTGGTGTGCTTTTGACATTCTAGCTATTTACCTTGAACCCACTCCACGTGCACACCTAATGGGTCAATATTTATCTTCTTCCTCGATTCTCTCGTATCTTCTATGATGTATGTTCTGTAAAGTGGGAGCGGGGAACGCCAGATTTACTGTTGGAACGATTCATACCACTAACCCAGGGTAAGGTAGTGATTTTGTTTTCTCCCGTAGTTTTGCACCCTATTCTTGGAGAATGCTGTTCATCGCCGGAAATGCTGATCTTCTTTCTTCGAACGACTGCAGAGAAAACATCACCTAAAATTAACGTATATTAGCGCAAGGAAAGTCAATTCTTCTTTCCTTCGCAATAACATTGCTTATATTTCAGTTGGGCAAACCAATGTGACTGAAGTTGTACCACACATCCTACAGTTTTTTCATGGCGATACTGTGTCTTTTTGAACGAAGGTCAACCCAGTTTAGTTACATGCCACAATTCATGCCACATTTTAAGGGCGAATTGCCGTAGACTGGAGTTGTCGCGTTCTTTAGGTATTATTACTATTTTTATATCTTTCCGGTAACTTAGAAATGGTGAGCGCAACTTATTCCCTACTAAAAAAACTGCAACCATCGAGTAAATTAGTAAATTAGTGTGAGGTAGAGTCACACCAATATTGTCTGATACAGGCAACGCACTCAAGCGTAACTTGGCAAACATAAAACACGAGCTCTTCACGAGCCCCTTATTAAGTAAGCCTACACTGCGCATAGGAAGATGGCTTCAGAAAGGAAAAATTTTGAAAATGAGGTCGATCGAAGGGGCAGGCATATTGTTACATTTGTTTTCACAATTCAACCAATGTATATAACTTATACAACATCTTATATACTTGAAATGCGAAAACATAGAGCCCCCTTGTTGGAGAAGTGTGGCTTCCTAATCTTGAAAGCCATACTGGGGATGTTCCGTTGGACATCACCTGACTGAAGACCACCAATCAAGATTGCGCGCGGAAAAGAAGATGTGGCTCCCCGGCCTGGTATAACTTAATCACGAACGAAAAAGTCAAAATTGTCAAATTGTACAATTAGAGAGGTCCGCTATGAAAAAAAGAATACTTTCTGACTCATTTGTGAAGCCATTTCAACAAGATTTTTGCTGTCATCTACATACAGCCAATAACACATTTAGCGTTCAAAAGAGTTACGTAATCGCAGTTGTCGCAGTTTAAGAGCACAAAAGAGAAGGACTGGATCGAGAGTGACATACGATCCAAAATGGCTGGGTATGCATGCAACTTAACACATCTTCCCAAATTTCCTCTGTCTGGTGTGACTGGAGAGACGATAATTGTTTGATGTTGTTTTTCCAGGCTCCTGTGCCACCTATGAGTAAATCACAAGCAGGATACAGGCTTTTCAAGCCAAGATATGAGTGGAATATGATTAGAGATCAAGTGGGAGATTCCTCGTACAACGGGGTCAGTGAGCAGAATAATATTTATAAACGAATTACAGCTCATATATTGTCGGCCGGCGTTTGGCCTTAATTTTTGTAACTTAGTACTGAAGTTCTGCTTTGATTTTTTTCTGCAGTATTTGGAGATCGAAGTGAAGAATCCTCGAACGCACATCGAAAAGGAAAAAGCGTTGTACACCGACTATGAAATCGAATTAAAAGTAAGCTTAATTTTAGTTCTGTTTTTTGCTGCTGATTAACACGAGATCAGGGTTTATGGGTCAACTCGTTGTTTTTGTGAGGGATGACTTCGAGTGTTTATAAGTAAAAGACGAGCTTTTCTCTAAATACACAAGAAGTGCAAGATCGTCTAAACCTGCGCGCAGTGGAGCGGGGATATGACATGAAAGTAACCACAACTCGCATAAAATTATATTTAGAGTATTTAGCTTCGATGTTACAATCTCGCCACTTAAAAAACATTTTAAAAGGGTAAAAGGAAACTTCAAACGGATGCGGTTATGTGTCAGGGAATACATGCCTAATTGTTGGTAATATTTTGAAAACGATCTAAGCTTAAATAAGTTTATGTTTTCAGATCATAGCATGTATACCGGCCTGCCAACTTTTTTTACGTTATTGGCGCGAGTAGGCGTGACGTGAGTAGGCGTGAGATAGAAGCTTTCGATCCACCGGCGTGACAATGACGCCCTAGGCTTGACACTTGGCAGGTGTAAGCATGTTGTGTTAATGTAAATGTACATGTATATTTGTACAATTATTTTTTTTGTATAATTGCCAAGGGTCATGCTCAAGTTTTAAAGCAACAGGCTTAAACACTTTTAAACTCTTTAAATATTTTACTCTTTTGCAAGGTAATGTTCTCAAATTCAATAGTTAATCATAACTATAGCAAAATTAACAAATCTGATTGACTAACAACTGTCCTGATTTCAGCACTAATAGGACAGTACACCTCATGCCTAAGTAACTGGACAGTGTGCACCATCGCATGCACTCACTTGAATTTTAAAAAGAGCCTAAAATATCACAAATTTTGTTGTAGTTAAGATTAGTTTGTTACAGAACTTCATGTCATCCAATTTGGTGTGTAATCATACTTGTGATTAAACAAATCGGACTCCCGCTATGCTGTCGTCTGATTTTGTTAATCACTTATATGATTACAAACTGATTTGGACTCCACTCAGTCCTATTACCATGATTTATTCAGGGACAGCTGTAATCTTGCATAATAAATACACTCTAAAAGAAACATTTATACATTTTGATTTGGATATTTATATACAAAGTGTTAGCTTTCTGTCATTTAATGGCAACCTGTCTTTGTCTTTGTGGGCATTCAGTTCAATATACACCACTATATATATTAATTTTCAAATACCCCATATTACATTTAGTGTAACATTGGTTATCTGAAAGGTTGCTAATTTACCTGAAGGGGGGTGGGTACTTAGGTAAATTTTTGCTGGGTATGTGCTGCTGGCATCTCAGAGCCCCTACCCCAGTATGGTCTATTCTGTGACCAATAAAAATATTATAGACCCCATCTTAGTCACTTTTGGGCAAATATGTAATTTTCGTGATCCCAACTTACTTATTTTGTACAACAAAGGTTTTTCCTAAGTTCCTGCTACCATTTGAGTCTCAAGCAAGCTTTCAAAGTGAAGAATTTGGTCTGTATGACTATGCACCATGGTCGCTGTCACTGGTCGTGTGCTCTTTATCAGGTCTTACTGTGCATGCTCATGCAAAAAAGACCCCTGTTGGTGACATGTGTTACATGAAGAACTAACCAGGGCTCATGCTCTTTTGGTGAAACCCCTGTATCCACTGAAATAGTGGAATTGCAGAAAACTTTGTTATTCTTCATAATTCTGAAAAAATCTTCTGGGAAAGTATTTGTAGAGTCTTGTTGTTACCAGATATCAATAATAATTTGTGCCAGGACCCCATGCTGCTTTGGCCATGGGGTCTTATATGACTGATCAGGTTCAAGTTGTAATCTGATCACTAAGTGAATCAGATTACAGCAATTCGAACGACTGATCGAAACAAGTCTTGTTTCGCTCAGTCGTTTGAGTTGCTGTTTTCATTCTCTCCCTCCCATCTGGGGACTCCTCTCCAGTCCTCAGGGCCTTGACTTGGTTCGTGAGGTATGTGGGGACATGGGGTTTATTATAATCATTCACTTGTTGTTATATTTTCACAGACTAATAACCCCACATTTGCATTGTTACACTCGCGCATACGGAGAAGATATTCGGAATTTGTTTGGCTCAAAAACAAGCTTGGACTGGAGGATGTTGTATTCAAGTACGTAATGAATGAGAAATAAAACTATTTGATTTCATGGCATTGGAGGCAATACATTATCTGTCATCAATGTTACAGTTATTTAAATTTTTTACAAGCAGATTTTTGGCAGTTTTCAGACCTGCAAAGAGTCAAAATATTGCATATAATTATTTGTTTCCATTTTTTTTTCATTCTGTAGTGATCCTCCAAAACTTCCTAAAAAGCGGGTTATTGGACGATTCAAAGAGAATTTTTTGTGGCAACGCCAGGAGGGGTTAGAGAAATTTTTAAATAGGTTTGTATCCATATTGACTGTCAAGTTTCAGGGCTGTCATTAAGAGGTAGGGGCTGGAGATTTCTCCCGGCAACTAAGAACGTGGCCCCCGGCTACTTTCATAGCAAAATAGAAGAAAAGTAGAACCAAAAGAAATCCCTAGCTGTTTGATTCCCCGCCTACTTGTTGTACTTACCCAGCAACTTGAAATCTTTGTGAAAGCCCTGCAGGCTTTGTTTTCTTTGTGCATTTATATATATCTGTTAAAAAGATGGCTGTGTAATTCGCAGGCTGCTCAGCTCAGTTACCTAGCAGCAGTCAGAGTGTCCACCCTTTTGAGTATATAAAGTCAGAATTTTCTTTAATCATCGACAAATCGATGAAGCATGGAGTTCCAAAGGGGAGAGGGGTCAAGAGTCATGCTCCCCCAGAAAGTTTTGAAATCTTGATGCTCTGAAAAACCAATGATTTCTAATGTTCTGAGAGGACAATTTCTGTCTAAAATGTTAACTAAATTGCTTGTAATTTATATGCTCATTTTTATTTTTGTGACTTCGCGTACAAGTATTTTATATTTCGTGTAGTTTTTAAAGTTTTCTGAATATTAGTTTCAGTTAAGTCATATGGTTAAGTTACTCTGTTACAGTTTTTCTTGCATAAGTATCATAAGAATTCATCAGAAAATATCATTAAAGATTTCAAAATTGGGATTTTTCCTATCCTGATCGCATATTGGTTGGGATTTGGAATTTTCAAGCAATATTGATCGGGAGAATCCCAACGGGATTGGGATGGTTGGACAGTCTGAGCAGTTAGCTTATGTTTCAAAACACAGATTTTTGTGATAGCTTTGTTAAGCATCGTGGATTGATCAATGCTTTTTTCTACAGACTTGCAAGCATTACTGTGTTTGTCAACCATCCAGCCTTCCTGATGTTTGTCCAAACGACACTGGCAGCAAAACAAATGGACTACTACCTCAAAACACGCACCCCTGGTGGAATCCGGTCACTTATACTAAGGCTGCATGACAAAAAAGTAAAAGAAGAGGAAAAGCAACATAGACCAAGAAGAAAATCTATAAGCGCTGAATATCCACCCACTGAAAAGTAAGGAAAGCATAAATCATTGTTATTTCTATGTAGTATAGTTTGTTGCCTACCATTGGGATACTCAACAAATTTTTACATGGGAAAGCTCCGCCCGAGGTTCAACCCCTTACCCTTTATATACCTGTTTGACAGAGAAGGTACCCCTTTTGTGTACCATCTATTTATTGACAAATATAATGGTACCCCTTTCACTTACCTATTTTAGAACTTTACATCCCTTTTAACTCGTGCAAATGTACGGTTTTAAAAATGTGAATAAATCTCAAACCCAGAACTTTTTCTTGACCTTTTCACAACCTTAGAATGCATCTGTAAGCCCTTTTGGTCCTTTTTATAAATTGAAATGGCATAGTTAAATTTCCCTACCCTTTCATACACCCGGGCCCAGTTGTTCGAAGGGCTATTAGCGCTTAACCCAGGGTTAAATTTAACCCAGCTTTCTTTTTCTTTGTTCAAAAGCATTTTCTCTGATAATTTTTTCTGTTATTCTCAAGAGTATCCAATCATTAATCCGTTGACAGAAAGAATAAAACTGAATTTACTTTTTAAGCTTTCAAATCTGAATTCAAATTTCACACTAACCCTGGGTTATCTTAACCCAGCTTTGAACAACTCAGCCCTGAAGTCTAAAAAAGGTACCCCTTTTGGGCAGAGCCTCCCCACATAGGCTGTTATGGGAGTAACCCCCCCCCCCCCGATCATGGGGATGTAATCAATAATAGTTTTCTTCTTTGATTCTGTAAAGGAAATCTTTCATTTTTTCATTGATTTAAGGTCACAGTCAAGAAAGAGCACGTCCTATGGCAAGGGCTGGTCTAGTTATCATGGTGATTGTTTGTTTACATTTGATGATGATTTTGCAGATGTTGATAATCCAGGTATGTTTCAGTAACTCTCAGTGGAGTTCATTTTGTTAAACAGAATTAAATGAGTCTTCTACACCACTGTTGCAAATAATATAATGTTGTGTAACTAGCAAATTGAAGGGCTCCATGCAAAAGTATCCCCTTAATATTTTTCAAATTTTTGAAAGCACATGAAAGCTACAGGATATTTGTCCGTTGCTCCTCTTGCCGCGAGGAAATAAAACAAGCCTGTGAAAACAAGCCTTAAGAATAAGAAGGACTGAAAGTTTTGATCTTCTCGCTTATGCTTGGGGCGCAAGGGTAGTGCAGTGGTGAGAGCACTGGTGAGAGCATTCACCTCCCCCCAATATATGTGACGCAAGCTCAAATCCTGGTGTTGACGCCATATGTGATTTAAGTTTATTGCCCGTTCACTTCCTTGCTCCTAGAGATTTCCCTCCAGGTACTCCAGGTTTCCCCTCTCCTCAAAAACCAACATTTCCAAATTCCAATTTGACTTGGAATCAGGTAGATGATCATGAAGAACCTGCACTTAGTGGATGTGTACCTCCAAATCATTATTTACATATTAGAATAAGAAGAAATTATGCAAAGTATTGATAATCTTGTGTTTATGCTTATGGGTCTGTCAAGAATATCCTCACCAGTGCTTTAAGTTAACTGTGCACGTGACTGTATTAAGCAACAAAGCAAACACTGGGAAACTTAAGAGCAAGTATAATAAAGCAAACAAAGAATAGAACAAGATAAACCTCAAGGAAATCAAAGATCATGAGTCTGACCAAAGTGAATTTTTATTGTAAGAGCCCAAAAGCACTAAGCTATAAAGTGGAGGTTAGGCTGTGATCTAGTAGCACCTGGTGACACCTTTTGCCTTAAAACTCCTTATGTTCATACTTATGCTTACCAGTATGTTTACATTGCTCGTGAGTACCAGGCTTACTGATTTAACTTTCCTTTACCACAGAGCGTGGAGACCTCAAAAAAGTTAGAAGCATCAGTTGTGTTGCATATCCCACTGGCCTCTTGACCCTTCCTACAATTCCTGGCAGTAGTGAAGATGGCCTGGACAGCGTGGATGGCAGTATGTCAAACACTGATCCCGAAGAGGTAAAAGAACATCCCCTCAGCCACAGCTGGCACGGAACCACGAGGGATGAAATTGACCTTGTTCTAGAAGAATATGAAATCATTCCACTGGATTCCATTTCCCAAGTGGCAATTGGTGATGATGAAGACAGTGAGGCATTTTCTGACATGGACACAGATTATGTGGATGTTTTTAATCCTGAGCTCAGATGTGGCAGCGACCATCGGTTTGATTACTGATTTGATAAATAAAGTTAAAAGCTGTGTACTTACATAGTGGTGAGAACTAAATGTAAGGTATCTGCTGTTTAGGGAGAAGTGCAGGCTCATTTCCTAAACAGCGGCTGGTAACTGTGTATAGGTGTCACCACATTGTATGTATTCCAGGCATAGGCAAATCCTTGCTGATGTCATTGTTTAAATTTTTGCTCATTAGCATACAAGATGTCCCAGCATGGAGGACGTTGTTGTATACAGCTATTTCGAGAAAGGTTGTCGGAAAAAGTACACGCGACAATCCCAAAAGGTATTGTGGGTGGTTTTGAGTTCACTGTTCTTCAAAGAAATTTGAAAGAATGGCACGAGAGGCCATGGACATATGTTTGCGAGTGTTAAAGGAAAGCAACAAAAGCAGGTTCGACAGCTGCAGTGTCAGGAACAGCGTATTGCTCATGTCCCATATTACCTTTCGGGATTGTCGCGTGCACATTTTTCCGACAACCTTTCTCGAAATAGCTGTATACAGATAATTTGTAATTAATAGGTTCAAAAGTTGAAAGAGCTGGTCAATTTGAGCACTTTGTGAACGTTTCAGCTCTTTGCAATCAATAACAAAGGAAATAGCAGCTATTTAAAGCTAAAAATTTCTGGGTGGAAAAACCGTTAATGACCTCATACATTTTTTGTAAGAATTGGGATTTTTCAAAGAGAATTTCTCCAAAACTATTCGGTATATCGGGCTCAAATTTTCAGAGATGGCTTAAGGTGTTTTTTGTTTTTTTCAATATTCAGAGGTGTTATTTTATTAGCTTCATCAGATGATGAGAGGCGTATGTTAATGAGGCAAAAAATGTAAACAAGGTTTCGCCTATATATATATATGAGTACATTTTTGAGGGTACCTATCAAGACAATAGTGCCTTTACGCAACAGGACGGCGATTAACGCTTGAGTGTGACAAACGTGACGGAGCTATTACTTGCGCGTTTTTATCGGGAACTCACTTAACATTGATGTTTTTTCCTCTTCTACCCAAACATCTGTTTGAAGGAATGTCAAGTTTGGCGGAAGATGTTTCCAAACAAAATTATTGCCACGCTTGTCACACAAGGTTTGCCGTCGTCTTTTCTCTCCCGTCCTGTTGCGTTAAAGTTCACTAAAAATTCTCTATAACCGTGGAGAACTACTAACTAAAGAAAAATGACTGCAAGCAATATAGGTTTTGACAAAAGTTTTGTGATTGCAAGCTGTTAAGAAGAGTGTTTACTAACAAGTAAACAAGACAAAAATATTCCACGTGCAATAACTTACTTTTAGAACGTGAGACATTTAGAACATTTCTTTTTGAGAGGCTTATCGTAGAATGGTTATCCGTCAGACCCTGTAGAAAGGCATAGAGATTTCAAGTCAGCCTGCGAGTGGTTATAATACTTCGTGATTCTGGAGTGAAGGATAATTTTGAATGAGAAAAAAAGGGTTAAATCTTTGTGTTATTCTTGTAAGGAACTGACTTTAAACAACTACGTAAAATTGGGGCTGTTTTACTGACTGGGTAGTTAAAATGAGAAGGCTTTACGATCAAGATACCGGAAAATCATCGCACGTGAAGGTCTTGCAAACTATTTCCAGTTTTAAGAACGATAACTACACATATTTAAAGTGCTCTTTCAATGCTACGTGGGTTGACAAAACTCTGAGATTCAAGCGACATAACTTTGAGGAAGACATGGTCTTTGGGCGTCTTTGACCGATTGTATAGAAAGGCCATGATTTTGCTTAGAAGGAATGCCCCTGCCCCAGTGTACAGACTCAGTGTAAAAAACACTTAAGTTCGTAAAACTGCAAACCTGCTAGGGCATTCAAGATTCACGAACTTTGAAATTCTTTGTTTCAATTTGCTAAAAGAAGATTGAACCGGGTTGTTTTATGATCGAACTATATTTATTAGAAACATTGTACATAAAATGGAGGCGATAAGATTTATGAAGTATTTTTGCCTTGTTACTATCAAGCACTTTGATAGAATCACTTTCCGCTGTGTTTGTTAATTTGGTCGTTGACCCTTTTTTGACCTATAATCAGCTGATAATAAATTAACGTTACTCTGTGAAAGTTTAAGGTCAAAAGTCTTTCGTTAAATAAGTTGTGACCTGTCCAATAAGTCTTAAAAGAAATTATTAAGGCCGGGTTATTTACATTGCGTAGAGAAATTATGAAGCTGTTTTTTTTTTTAAAGTGTCTGAATAGTATGTTGATACGGGGCATCTGAAGGGATTTTCACAGACAAGAAAAATAAAACTGTACTTTGGCAAAGTAAGAAGTAAAGAAGCCCAAAGGTTTTTTAAAGGGATGGGTTGTTCTAAAGAAATTACTTTCCTGCAAATTCAATTTTAAAATCTTCCAATATTTCAGACATCGTTTGCTGATTTTTCAGATTAAACTCAATGGCAACCCTTTGACTTATCCATCTAGTGTTGGAAGTGTGCCTTTTTTGACACAGCGTTGTCATGGTAATGGGAACTCTGTCAGTTCCTCCAACGCAATAGAAAGAATTCGAGAAAGAGCTTCTGGCCCCTCCCCTCCCCATCCTTCACCGCATTTTTGTGTCCAGTCGTTCTATTACGAAGTTTTACAAGCGTTAAACGAACAATTGTGGACAATCTAATTGTAAAGGTATCTTGTCATTAATTTGGTTGAAATTAAAGTATTAAGAAACTAGTTTTAATTTATTAAGGTGTGTAAATGTGAGGGTGTAAATGAGAATTTAAAGGAATAAAGTTACTTTCCAATAAATTATTGTGTACAGTTATTTTCAAGGACTGCGATTTATTATCAGCACCAGCCTGAGATCAGGCTCTATTTTCGTTTCGCTTCAGTAAATAACATTCCGGCAGGCCAATTTTAGCGGCAGTACGTGAGAGAGAATGTATGAGAACTGCTAAAATTGGGCCTGATCTCAGGTTATATCAGCACTGACGACATCAACAACACCAAGTGCGTGACAACTCGCTGCTGAAACCCGCCCTCTGAGGCGGTTAATGTTAGAGAGAAAGCACCGCGTTTCAACGAAGGTTACGGCTATGAAATCATACGGGATTGAGCTTCTGTTCACACACAATAAGAACGGTGATTCCGGCGCGATTTCTGAAACGGAGGGAAGCTGCGCCGCGCCGATCTCGAAAGCGGAGCGTCACATGTCGGATTGGTTCCGAACCGTAACGGAAGTAAATAAGTAGGAGAGAGGGCCGGAATCCACTGAAACGGAAGTAAATATTTAGGGCCTGTTTACATGGAGGTGGGGGACCCCAGATAGGCGAGGTAGCATGTGGCGGGTCACCTCATCTATCATGTAGACGTGATCAAATTAAAATGAGAAATTATATGGACAGACGGCTTACACCACCTAAGCGGGTTACCTCACCTACCTGGGGTCCCCCACCTCCATGTAAACAGGCCCTTAGGAGTGAGAACTGCAATTAGTTCTAGCCTGTTCCAGCCGTTCATTTGGTGGGGAGCGAGTTAAACCTTATGCGGCGAGCGGAACAAGGCTATTAAGTTCACCAAATCTTTTCGGCCAACACAGGGCAGGCGTGATGTTCGATGTGTGTGAACGACTTGTTCCACTCCATCCCTGAGCTTTTCGTGTCTGCACGAAAAACTATTCTGTATAGTGTGAACATTGTTTAAAGATGGCCATGAGATTGCAAACTCGTGCAAAGCGCACTAAAACATGCAAGTGGCACCAGACCAGGGAAACATGTAACTCATGCAAAGAGTGCATGAGAAACATGCTTTTAGAGACAAGCTCTTCATAGCATGCGAGAATTAGGACCAACTGTATAAACACACAAAGAATATGTCATCGCGGTCGTATACTCGGCTCTGATGAGTAAATGATGACGTATACTTATTTCGGCTATAATTCATTTCGACTCATGACGTCAGTGGAAAATTAGACGCTTCTAACAATGTCTAATTGATAAATTAGAAGGAAAAATTTTTAAGTCAATGGTTTGGTCTGGTTTCAGATAATTCCTCTAAGATTCTTTGGTAAACTTACACTGGTTACTTATTCTCCTCACTGCAGAACATAACAAAGGTAACTCATGAAGCACCGGAAATCTTGAGGTCAAAACACTAACTGTAGCTTGGAAAAATGCGATCGAACAGCGCACTGCTGCCTTACGAGCTCAAGAACAATATCTGGGGGCTTGCGCTTGTTAATCAAATATGCTCGGTAGGTACTGTTACTTGAATGTTTGAACCAACTTTAACTCTTTTCTCTCTGCACATTTCAGCGGCAGGAGTGCATGTGGTAATAAACTCAGCTGATTTAGTAGATGTCCGAAAGTTCAGAAAGTTTTGCTATTCAAATCCATCGGATTTTCTGTTGTTCTAGTATTAGTAGAGATTGATATCACAATATCATTCAGAATTTCGCCCTTAGCCGAACCAAACCTTGTCTTCGAGGTGTTATTAAATTTGTTCTTTACTTTCAACTGGTGATTGGGGAAAGTGGATTGAAATAGTTTTACATTGGAAAAACGGTCAGTTTTGAAAAGGGATTTCGTTACAATAACTAACCTTCACTAATGATGATCCTAGTTCTTCTTGTGTCAGCGGCATGAAAGCATATCTTTTTTAAATGTTTGGAATCCAAACAATAATTTCAGGGTTTTTTTTAGCTAGCTTTAATACCGTTGTATGCCTGGCCACGCATTGACTGATTTCACTTAAAATTAGGCAAGCGGCGCGGAGCCCCATAGCTACGAAAATTTGGTAATTTATCCATCCGACAAAATTTGGTTATGACGTTAGCGTACGACCTCCCGTCCGTACAGACGCTGGGGGAGGGGGAAGGGAGCCGGGGAGCAACCCGTCGGGGAAGGAATATGTTATAGCTGAGGTGAAATTTGCTTTTCAAGCACCCCGCTCGTTTCGGGTGTTAATCACATGGCCGCCCCGACTTTTAGAGGGAGAGAGGGAGAGAGAGAGAGAGAGAGAGAGAGAGAGAGAGAGAGAAAAAAAGACGATTTTTTTCCTCTAAATTTTAACAGGTTCAAAAGGTCATGGTCATGGTTTCTGATTTGTGATTGGTGGATTTCGATCCGTTTTGTGTGTTTCTTTGTGTTTCAAGGTTCGTTGCTTGTGATCGTAATTATGATTGACGGCAGCGAAAAAACGCAATTGTGAAGGCGGCTTTTGAACTTTGGAGTTCGCATGTTTGTGAAAAGCGCAATAACTTGGATAACAGGGAAGGATCGAGAGCGAGAAATAAATAACAATGGAGACTAATCTCGCGTTGGAAGAAAAACGTGAAAATTATAACCCTCGGTGAGAAAATGAGAAATGCTAGCGGCTACCAAGGTGAAAATGAGCGGCAGTGAACATCAGAGTGAACAGGAACACAAACATTTCCTCCATAAAACGTGTAAATAGGAAGTTATATGAAAGAAGTTTCACGTTTTAGTCGTGCAAAACAAAGGCAAGGAAATGTACAAAAAAATGTCCTGCACGTGCAAAGTTGTTTTTTTGCTGACTAAATTTATTGTTGTTGTTTACCGTTTTCGTTGTTTTCACCTTGTCTTTAGTATTACTCAATTTTATATATTTTTTAAGGAAACTATTAGAGAGCTTCGTAGTTTAGCCCTGGCTAAATCTATTTATTAAAAGAGTAGACATCGCCCGTTTTAGATTGCTCGATTTGTCGTCCAATTTGATTTTCAGCTCGCGCGCTCACGCTCTAAGCTGATTGGTTGCTCTCGTATGGCATTATTACTTCATGGACCTCATCAGTTCTATGTTGCGAAAAGCCAACTTAACTTCTCAATAGAGAAAGTACATGTGACAATTTTTGTGGCACCTTAAAAAGGGAGACCCACTATTTAACTAATTTATTTTATCTGCAGGGAGAGTCATTCCGTTCCTCTGTGTTTTGCCCTGTGTCAACTCATGCCCTAAAACCTTGGAAATACAGAGATCCTTGGAGCTTAAATCAGGACAGAAAATCGTTATTCCACGTTAACTCCGTTCATGGTAATTCTTTGTTTTATTCTGAATTTGATTGATTTATACTAGAGAAGGGTAAAGGTGTGGCTGCTTATCTAGGATCGTCCATGGCCTATGGGCCAGACTTTATCGTGTACCTGTGTTTTTACAGCCATTTTGAAGGTCTGGCAACATTGTTGTGGACGCGGAATATATAGTAATCAGTTCGAGAAATGTAATCTTTCGATTTCGGACGGTAACTTGTTTGCTTCCTATCCAGCTAACATCTTGTGCATGAAGGTTTTTGGTTTCTGGATCCATGATGCAGAAAGTGTCACTTTGCTAGAGTCTACGGAGAGAAATTTATATTCACTACTCAAAATTATTTTTGTTTGTCTGACGAAACATTTTTTTAATTTACTTCCAATACAATGCCACTTCGCAACTTAGTGTGTTTGAACCGCTGGTCAGAAGAGGGGTAACCTGCCCTGTGATCTGTCAGAGGAGAGAAGCTGGAAGCTGTATAGACTGTCTTAAGGGAGGAGATATGAAGGACAAGAAGAAGAAGAAGAAGAAGAAGAAGAAAAAGAAGAAGAAGAAGATGATGATGATGATGAGGGTTTAAAAGTGACACAGCTGTCTTGACTTTTACTTTTAGCTTTCTCTCCTCCCTTCTTTTTTTCGCTTTTCTTGCCTCATTTTTTCCCTCTTGCTGGGCATTTAGTAGGCTTCCTTTTGGCGGGAAAAGTTTTTTGGAAAGCTTTTAGGATCTTAGGATTAGATGAAAGGAAACGTAGGTGGGTATTGGAAAAAGATTTTCATGGAAATTTTTAGGTCAATGTTACATGGTTTTCTGCCTTTTTCTCCGGTGTCCTTGACTGAATTGTGCTCATTCTGGTATGGTTTGAAAGATCTCGTCACTCTGCACAAGTTAGCGGATAATCTTATCCTTGGCCGTTAAAACTGGTGACGTCACAAGCGGCGAAAAGGACGAGGCATGGATTCGCACGGGCGGTTACGGGCGGGTCAGGGGCGAATGGGTTAATTAGCGCAGGCTTGGACAATCTAGACCCAATATAGTACATTGTTAACAGAGTAAAGGAAGGTAAATTATCTTATCAATTGTCAAGCAAAAGAAAGGAGCATCATCGCCTCATTAGTTTCTTTTCACTGAGTTTGATAAATCCAAGGGACTGCAATGGACCGCAAACGAATATGCCGAAGAACGTAGGATCTGTAAAGACCTGATCAGCAAAAATAAAAATGTAGACATATAATTCTGCAAGCAGAATACTGCAATGCTGATCGTACTACGTGAAAATTAACTCTGCAAGACATCAACAAGACACCGAAAGAACTCAAAACATAGCGGGTTTGCAGCCATAGACAGCGCAAACAAACCCGCTATGTTTTGAGTTCTTCCGGTGTCTTGTTGATGTCTTGCAGAGTTAATTTTCATGTAGTACGATCAGCATTGCAGTATTCTGCTTGCAGAATTATATGTCCACAAATAGTAAATTTTAGATATTCTTAGCAGTGTTGTAGCTATGAAATAGATCAGCTGCAACAAAAACCTATTAGCCTTTTTTTCTTCTCAGACCCAGATATATAATTGAAGGAAATGTTAAACCGCGATAAAACAAGATAGTTTACATATTTTCTGCATGTCTTGTTTTCGCTTGTTGTGCCGCGGGGCTTATCCTTTTCACCTGTTGCTATAGCAACGTAAGAGTAGACGAAGTAAGATGATGGTCTCGTTGTATGCGATCGTGTAAGGAAAAGCATCAAAGAATTTCATCAATTTACTTTTCAGCATCAAATGTAAGTGAGAATTCTCTTATCTGATATACTTAACGAACTTCAAAGGGCATTTTTGTTTCTCCCTACAAGTCATAAAAAAAAATCTGCGATTTAGGCGCGTAAAACGACTAGTTTCCCCTCGACAACACGAATTCGACTGGCCATCGAAGATCTTTTGCGACTATTTGTTCGTTTCTGTGTAAACTTGACTTTAGAAAATGCTTACGTTTGTTACATTGATAATATATTAGACTGAAGTTCCTTAGGAACCTCAGTGATCGCTGGATGATCGAATACTTAAAGTACCTTTAATCTTTATGCAAAGAATGTAAGCTTGTGTAAAGAAAACCGCGTATGCCATTATGTTCCTCTCTCACAACAGAACAAGCGGTTTAACAGTCGTTTTCAAGCACTGCTTTGTTTATAGCTGTTTGATCTGAAGGGAATTTGTGATGTAGTATTCTTTTACAATAATCGTTACCATGTTCCATGTTCTCCAAGATCTGCTCGGAGACGACTTTGATTTCATACACGCCGCGATTTTTACACTAAGAAAGTGGTTGATCAAGAGGTTCAAGTTGTCGTGTCAGGGTTTTAACCTATTTTTTTTGATGTACATAGAGTGCACAGAATGACACTATTGTCCGAGAAAGAACAACAATTTGATCAGCTGTTTTAAAAATACTTAAAAGTCTTAAAACATTGTCTTCACACCATATTGTGGAATTTTAAAAAGGCTATATCTACAGCCACAATCTTGGACAAACTAAATGAAAATTTAGACCCCCCTCACAACAAATAAAAAATTTTGAAAATGGCGTGTTTTGGTTGTCATGCAGCTTCATCCTTGATTTTGAGTTGTTGGGGTTTTTGCTGTTCCATTTTATTGTGTCTATGATTGCAATCTTGAACAAAATAAAAGGGAAATTTAGACCCTCACCCCCCCCCCCCCCCCCCAATCAAAAATGGGAAATGGGGGGGTTTTGGCCTTTGCACAGGTTCATCCTTGATTTCTGGGGGATTGTGAGTTTGCTGTTCCATTTTATTGTATCTGAGATTGTAGTTTCTTATAAATAAATTTGTGGGTGAGCTCAAGAGAATAAAGTTTGTGTTTTGTTAAGTTACCTTAAAACTGAAAGAAGTTTTGTTTTGCAGACCATTACACTGTATAAGATGTTGACAAACTCTTGTCAACCATATACTTGAGAACATTCATGTTAAATTTATAAAATTGGTGTATGTGAGAAAATAGTCAGGGAGTTTTACCTGTTTTGATAATGTTTTCGTTGAGATTATGAGGGGAATAACTTGACACAACAAGTTTTGATATTGAAAGAGAAAAATTAAATTTAAAATAGCCTGTGGGTGATCGACCCCTTGTAGGGATGCTGCAAACCCGGTCAAGTTTCAGCAAGGCTATCATCATCACAAAACACAGTGGTTCGATAGTGGCAAAGTCACCGGTGGTGCAGATGGAAGTGGGCTTGTTTATGGTTCAGATCCAAGCAATAACAGCACTGGTAAGATGACTGTTTAGAAGTCTGCACCCACCACATGTCATGTTCTCCTGTTCTGTTGCACAGGCTGGGCAGGCTGCTTGCCTGTCACTTTCTGCACTACAGCAATTTAAAGAGCACTGCTTTAATCATTGTGTTCTTGTAAATTTAATTTACTGGTAATTGCACCTCTAGTAATACCGATGTTATTTAATAAGTGTGATAAAAGGAATTAATGTAAGTTGTGGAGTTTCAGGCTCTGTATGCTTAGCTTGTAACTGCTTGATATATAGGATATAAGAATGAGATGAAATGGTAAATAGAATAAGTCAGATGAAATAGAAAAGGGTGGACGGCTGTGTGTGATGATAGATATAGATTTAGATAAAACAAATGCTGTCATACTTTGAAGTTAAAGGCAGCATTTGATGAGAACATCATTTTTTTTTCCTTTTTAGTGTGATCTCTTTTAGGGGTCAAAATACATTTAAAACCTGAGCCACGCCCAGACTGGTTTGATTCTGATTTTCAGACCAGCATCCCTGTCCATTTCATACAGGGGTGACCTCCACTCATATTGCAAAATGCCACGTACACTGTATAAGCCCCCCCCCTGGATATAAGACCCCCTTCAAATGTATTGAAATGAATTCAATTTATTGACATTTTGAAGCTCAGTTAAAAATCAAAAAGTACAAACATACTTTGATCAGCACCATTCTATTACAGTGTTATAAACCACCTTGGATATAAGCCTCTCTCGCCTGTGCAGCTGGCGGTATTGTGAGATTAAAGTTTTGGTGGTGGAGCCGCGATCCCAAAAAAGGAGTGGGGACGAGGCATTTGACGAGGTATTTCTCGCAGCTTCGCCACTCATGACGGCTATGCCGTCAAATCTCACTCGACTATATTACAACGGCTCCGCCACCAAATGTCACTCGACTACTACACAATACCGCCAGCTACACAGGCTAACAGTCAGTGTTCTTGCCACTCGACTATATACTACACAATACCGCCAGCTACGCAGGCTAAAGCCTCTCCTTTTTTAACCCTTAAAATCCTAAGATCAAAATTTGAATTCCTGTTTGTTGCCCATATTTACTTCCTACAGAAGTAGTGGGGAGAAGTTGATAAGATATCAAGCAAATTCATCTGGTGTGATCGTGTCCGTGATTCTCACGACCACTCTGTTTTACAAAGCATTGATATTACAAGGAGAAATTTGATGCTGATCACTCTTAGGGCTTAAAGGGTTAAGCCCTCCCAGAACCCCTTACGAAGATGTATAAGCTCAAGGCTTGTAAGTGGCAGTTTATGGTATGGTCTGATGTGAGTAAACAAGCAACCCAAGCTCAAAAGTCAACATTCTTGTAAGCTGTTTTATTTATACTTACAGTGTTCCCGAAGGAGCCGCAGAGAGCAGTGCCTTTCTCCATGCAGGACACTTACCGGCCATTAAGCAAGAATTATCATTTACAAAATACACACAGGAAAGGGTTTGAGGTAGCAGTGTCCTCCTCAAATGATTCAAGACCACTGAATGATAGATTCACTAAGAAGCAACATTTTGTACAAGGCCGGGTATGTAAAACCACTTTCCTCTTAGACAAGCCGTGTGTACAAAAAACTCCAGCGATTAATTACCACTGGCTTTAATTTTGAAGAGAGTTTGTTCCTGGCATCCCTGTACAGTAGAAACAATTATTTCACAATAATGTATTTCTTATATTTCAAACCCCCTAAAATAATACACAATGGTTTTTCAGAGTAATCCAGTAATTCCAGTGATCTATACTAACAAATTTTACCTCGGTTGTTTTTAATCCTGAATCTGGCTTCCAAATATTCCTTTTTCTTAAATGTTGCTATCAAAAAGATACTGATTCCAAATCTTGAATAAAATTTTTGTGGACCCTCTTACAACCTCACCTGTTCCACCCTCCTACATCTCACATTTTGACATTTTGACAGGTCAAACAGTTTTTCTGGAGGTGGGGGGAGTAGTGGGCGGGCTGAGGTATTTCAAAAGATGCTTAAAATCTCTCCCTGCAGTTTTTTTGCTTGCTTTGCTTGTTTCACCCCCTAAAATGGACAGCAGTTGCTTGTTTTGGGCCATATAATAATAATACTTATAGTTAAACATCTTTAATTTATATAGATTCCAGGTGGTTCAGCAAGCAATAGAATGATTTACGGTACAGATGAGGTCCTTCGTCAAGCCCAACTCAAAGAAGAGGCAAGCAGACCCTCGGGGTTTCTTTATGGAACAGATGCTGCTACAAAGGTCGGAAGACCTGCTCCTGCACCACGCCCAAATAACTCACTATGGCTGGAAGAGAGAACGTGAGTGTAAAAAATTAAATAAGAAAGCCTGATTTTGATGTTTTGTCACTTAGGAAAAACCATATTCTTTAAAGAGGCATGTCCTAAACTTGGGTGACCCATCTTTAGTGTCTGTGGAAATCATTCTGGTCTATAGAATTTCCCACCTCAGGGAATGGCACTTACTAATGATGCACTGGACAGGGTGTGGCCAATGGCCTTTTTTATCATTATTTTTAGACCAAACTGAGGCCTGAAGAGCGGAATAAAAAACTTATTTTTAGGTCGGCCACCCCCCACCCCCTCTTTATCTTAGGGTCTGGATGACTGTGGCCCTCTTATATGACGGTCTGGATCTGCCACTGCCCTTGAAAACAATGAACCCAATTCAAGACATGACTGAGTTATAATGGGTGGGATGATTTGTCATTCTGGCTTTTAAATCTGGACAAAATCTTGTGCTGTTACCATTCAGATAAAGCCTCTTTGGCAGAACTTTTGCCTTGTAATACTTAAATCTTGAGATTGCACAAAATTAAAGCAAATTTTTAATAGTTTTTTGAACGTTTTTTATTAAGGTTATACCATCAATAGCAGCACATTAATATTAATACTGTACTTTTGTACAATTGTACTAGTACTACAGCTGTACCCATATATAACTTATCTAAGAGGTTGCCTCACCTAGTTTTGTCACTGTATGAGTGTAAGGCTCCTATTATTATCAAGATAAAATTATAGTTGACTGGTCAAACTTTAATTTACAATTTCAGTGAAAAAGATACCCTCAAGAACCAAACTTTAGCACAAACACAAGGTAATAATATTTGACTCACAGTTGGATTTATTTTTTTAAAAAAATGGACACATTAAATAAATGATTTTATTGTTTTACTCTTTCAGATGAGTTTTTAGCAAGACATTATGAAGAGAAAGCAAGGCAGAGGCAAGCAATACAGGAGGAAAAGAGAAAAGTATATAAAATCGTTGATTATATTATTGACAAACAACCACAGATGGTCTTGGCCAGTGACTGCTAATATTGCTGGCATGTTCAAAAATCTATTTTTTGATTTTTGTTTCTTTTGTCACTAAACAGAACAAAAGAATCTCAAGGATTGATCTACCGGTAGTCTAATGCTGGATTTCCTTGAAAAAGTGCACCTTTAATATTCACTTCGTTTTAATCTTATTAATAATATAATTGGCATTAATTTGGTCTCTCAAAAACTTTCAGGATCTTGAAGCACTAAGAAGCTATCATCCTTGGGGGAGACCTGGTGGTGGTGCACCCCTGTCGGTGAGTGTGTATAATGGATAATGCAATTCTAAGAGCTCTTATTGGCTTAGCTATCACGGTATATGAGCCATTGTACCAGTCCAAATATGGTAACTATACCGGTCTGTTCAAAATTAAAAACAAGCTGAAAATTGGGTGTTTTTACAAATAAAGTTGGGCAGGGTGCTTTTTAAAAATCTTTCCCCCCTAAATTGTCAATGTCTGCATGGCTGTCAATAAGATTTCAAGTTACTGGGTATATGCAGTAATTGGGTGTGTAGCGGCGAATGGCGGCACATGATATCTGTGACATTAAAAATAAGAACTAAACATTTAATCATTCACAAGGCTGAATGACTTAATGACAAATACGTTATGAAACGATCCTCACACATATCTGTTAGTAACGACAAAAGAAATCCATAAAAAGAGAAAAACTTAAACAAATGGCTTACAAAAACACTTGAGAAAATTGAAGAAAACTTGAGGTTATTTCACGGTGGCAGCTCGTGCAAGCCAGTGACAAGGTCCCGTGCGCATGCTATAAAACAAAGGGGATACCAGCTGTTACATGGTGGGGTACTGAACAGCTACAGTATACCAGGTGATCTGTGACGTCACTGCGGGGGCCTGGGGAAAGAAATTTTAATGCCGTATCCCATAAGCCAACGCGCGCGCACCAATTCAATTCAATTCAATCTGTTCCCGTCAGCTTTGGTTTATGGGATACGGCATTAAAATTTCTTTCCCCAGGCCCCCGCAGTGACGTCACAGATCACCTGGTAGGACTTTCTTTTGGTTCTATTTCCTTTTATTTCTTATGAAAGTAGCTGGGGATCATGTATAATGATTGAGAAGCTGGGGGGAAATCCCGGGGGTGGGGGGGGGTACTCCCCTATAAAAGTGATTGGGGTGCCTGTCGCACCTTTTAGGGGTTTAAAATAATTGTGGATTGATATGCTTTATTAGGATAAAGATTTATGACAATACTTTCAAAAGTCAAGGAGAAGAAATTGTTCAAAAGTTATCTTTATTACTATTAATATTTGCAGTGTCAGTTATATAATTTGTTGTTGTTGATTTGGTACATTTTAGGGGTGGAAATGAATTTGGGACACGCCATAAAACAAGATTCTGGTACCTTTTAGGGGTGTTCTCGAAATTCAGCAACACATAAACATTGTTGACTCAGGTTTAAAAACGTGTTATGTGTGGAAATTTTCAATAAAGAGTTACAACATGAAAATTATAAGTGAGTGAAGAAAAATAACTTGTTAATGTAACGTTGCATTCATTTGTTGTATATGTTCACAGTCTGGTATGGATGAAAAACCTGACACAAAAAGAAGCAAGAATATCCAGTCTCTTGTTCAGGAGGTAAGGATTGCTCTTTGATTTACAATTATTATTAATAATTGAAACTATCATTAAAATTAATTATTCTCCAGGACCCTGTTGTTCAAGTAATGGTGGATACTGCTATCCAGTGGATAGATCTCTATGCACTGGATAATGCAGCTGGTTTGGGCTATCCAATGTTTGAACAACTGGGGCCAGTTAAATTGTAGAAAAGCCTTTACTAGCAACTTCATTCATTCATTCATTTATTTTTGCCATAAACCTCAAATACAGCAACAATATACAGAAATTTATAATACATTAAAGGTAATATACACTATTCTAACTAAATTAATTAAATTTAATTATTTTAATTAATTTTAACAGTTACTAAATTAATTAAATTTCAGCTCATTAATTTTAGTCTTTGTTATTCTGGGTAGCTTTTTGCCTGATCTACGTTAATATATTCTGCTCTTGTAAACTTTTTTTAACTTATTCGGTAAATAAAATGGTTGTTGTTGTAGCCTTTTATTTTGCCTTGCCACTTTCCTTTTTTTTGTCATGTATCTGGTTTCCTATTAATTTTAGATCATGATATTATGACATCTTTCTTGAAATAATGTGAATTTTATTTTAAATTGACTTTTGTATCTGGTGGCCAAGATGCAGAAAGTATCATTCTTACGCACTTCCTCTTTGGAAATAAATTCTGATGGAGAAGGGGAGAAGGTGTCAAAGGCCAAAATTGTTATTAAAGAGAATAAAATATTACTAAGAATGTACCTAAATTTATATTGCCAGAAGTCGAGTGGGGGATCGGAGATTCAAACCAAAAACCCTCTGTTGGGGGAGTATATATATGGATTAACTGGACAAACACATTTTGGTTTGACCTAATTTTAGGGTGATCAACTGCCCTTTGGAGGTCAGCAAGTTGGAGGCGGGGCTCCAAACAGAATGGAATCAGGAAGAGTTGCTGCAGGTTTCCGTGCCGACCCTGAGCTAAGATTTCCAAAGCATACAGCTAAAACTGTTGTTGAACCTGGTTTGGTGAGTGAAGAAGTGGGTAATATTAATAAAAATAGTAATGATGATGATGATAATGTTGACAAAGAAATGCAAAGTGTCACTGTATTATTCTTTACAAACTTGAGCTAAGTAAAAAACAATTTTCTGAAGCACTTTAAATGTCTATCAAGTGTTGAATAATCTTGTTTCCATCTTTACAATTATGTATTAAATCATCATGTATGAAGTCATTGATCATGACACAATAATTATTTAGACATTTCTATATAATTTTGCAGAGGTATGGTGGACGAGATCAAAAATACAGACATGAATTAGGTGAGTATATAATGAATTTTGATTCTCTTTTACTGTTACTTAAAACATTCACAATAAGTTCGCCTTGTGGTTTTTAAGGGTACTGAATGAAAAATGACATTATATTAAAGAAAAAAAAAAAGAGAAAAACGGTGTTTGGATCAATTAACAAAGAGAATATATTATGTGATTAAGAAAGAAGGAATTTTTAAAGTTCGATCTTTTTTTTGCCAAACACTCCCTCCCCCTGATACTTTCACTGTTTTGAATTTTCACAACTTATCAACCTGCAGCATATTGTTGTGATCAGGCAAAAAATGTAAAGATTTTCCCATTGGCTGATGAGGAAATTGTTTGTTTGCAGACTGTATGATTGAAAGCACAAGAACAAGGAAAATGCTTCAAAGAAGAAAGAGCATTGAAGATGAAGTGCAACATGTAAGTTAATCAGTGATATTCTCACAACAGAATTTAAAGGCTGATGTGCAATATAAGCAAAGGAATTTGAAACTTCTATACTTACAGAAATTTCAGAACTAGAAATAACAAGTTTTTGTTGCAATATGATGGGTCACCTGGAAGCTCTTGGAACAGCTAACAGGATCGAGGAGAAAACAACAAACAAACAACAGAGATAGAGTATCCATTATAGACACCTTCATTCCAGGAAAAATGAATGTAATTAGAGGTTTTTGGAGAAGTGTATGATAGTGCCAGCATACTTAAATCCTCTATTAAGCCCCCCCTGGGGGCTTATTTTTTTCAAGCACTTTTGAGGGGGGGGCTTAATAGAGGGGGGGGGGCTTATTCAATTTAGCGAAACGCATTACCTATAGCAAAAATACCGTGGTATTAGACAGAGTAGACTTACACGTTGTACAATTAAACTTGTGGTTCCCGGGCGGTACACTGCTTTGTCTAACGGCAAGAAAATGGTGGCAATTCTCCACAGAGAGCTAGAGCGCAAAATTGAGAAAGTTAAGCATATGAAGTTGGAGGTCATGCCGCCGAAGACCAAAAACAATATGAACTTCCAGCCTGAATAAATCATAAACTGATCAGTCCACGTTAATCGTTAATTTTTTTGTGAAGAATAAGGATTGGGGGGAGGGGGAGGGGGGCTTATTAACTTTCCTCCTCTGAAAAGGGGGGGCTTATTAGAGAGGGGGGGGCTTAATAGAGGATTTACGGTATTAGACGTTACAATACAATAACTACTACACAGGGTGAAATAAAGAAAGGGTCCCAGGAAGTTTGTAGGGGTGGGGGGGGGGGGGGGTAGGGTTTTCTGGTTCAAAGAGGATTAAACCTTTTCACTTAAAACTTTTGTAGGCTTGACCTTTTTTAAAAATGGATATCACTTGCATTTTGAATGATAGATTTTCCTGGTCATGTGACTTGTCACATCCATTTTTTCTATCAATTTTGATCCAAAATTACACCATTTTTAAAAGATTTAATTTTGTTTAACTTGCGTTTTATTTATGACTATAAGTACAAGATTTATGGAACTGATTGGGGTTTTTGGAAATTAATTGTTTTAAGTACACTGTAACGTTTTCATTTTAGAGGAGGACTGGGGCAAGTAGAAAACATTGAATTATTACCAAGTATAAAATATTTTAATTAATTCCCTGATTAATTTGACATTTTTAGCATTAAACTAAAATTTTGCATAATTATGGCCGTGGCTGGTTATGTAACGTCAAAAAGTGAAAAAACAGCACCAAAATTTTCTTTTCATCTGGGCACAGACATAATCAAAGATTTAAAGGGAGTGCAAAACAAAATGAGAAAAATAGTGGTTTTTGCCAGGTATATCATGCAGTGAGGAGCCATCCTTAACTCACATGAAGACTTTACAACATTTTGAAGAAACCCTTAAAACCCCAATCATTGTTATTTTGTTTGTAGATGAACACAGACCAGTTTGGAAAAGAAGGTGCTGGGGCTCCCCGGAAAACAGGATCTGGTAAAATGAAAATTATTTAATGCATCTTCTAACTTTTGTGAAGCCTAGTTTCCTTATGATTGTCTCAAAATGTGTTCACATGGTTGAGACAACCATAATGGAAGTGACTTTGATGTGATAATCTTATAGAAACACCTCATGCAGAAGTAGCAAATTTCACTCTCAGATCCCTCACCTATCACTGACATTAGCCCTAAAGAAATTCAAATAAATTTGTACTTTAATAAAACCCTTTTGAAGGTGGTAGATGTAGATTGCTGAAGTGCAAAGCCCTTTAAAAACCAGTTGATACTTTGTGACAGAACGTTCATTGTTTAAAAAAAGAGAGAAAATTTATATACACAAACACTGTTAAGATTTTCCAATCCACACTGGATTAAAATTTTTTCAGTGCTGATGATTTTCTACTTACATGTACCATCTAAATACCCAAGCCAGTATATATATTCAGGCCTTCCCTCTGGTTTTAAGCACTGAGTTGTTTGTGAGTTAGCAAGAAACAATCTTCATTTTATCTTTGTAAAGGAACTGTGAAAGCAGGATTTCCCACGACCCTGTCCAAGGACATAGAAGAACTCCGGCATGTTAGCCGAAGGAATCCACAGACCTTCAGTCAAGATCGAGATTCATTTGAGGTGTGAATGAGAGCATTTCTTTTGAATAGTTTAATATGCCTTGGTTTGGGTGTGGATTCCTTCAGTCTTTCAACTTGTAACAGTAAATGAGTACAGTGCTATTTGGTGCTTACTGGAATTTAAAGTTAACCCAGCTGCTTATAGATCTTTAGCCACTATCATAACTAAATGCATCTTGCTGACATTGCCAAACAAAGGTAAGGGTGAGGATAAGAGAAAGGGTAAGGGTTGTGAGGATGGAGAGGGTAAGGGTAAAAGATCATAATATGTTTCTGGGGAAACACCCCACCTACCCCTCCCCTAAGCCAACATTAACACTTACTTTTCACTCAGGGCAAAATGTTGGCTTAGGGGAGGGGAAGGTGGGCAGTTTCTCAGAAAGATATAATGATCCAGGGTAAGTGTGAGGCTGAGGGTAAGGATAATAGGGAGGGTCAGGGTGTGGGTGGGGGTGAGGGTGATGGTGGGGATGAAGTAAGGATGAGAGTAATGCTGCCTTAAAATTCCCTGATATTAAGTTCTCAGAAGATAAATTTTTATCTGTTGCAGTACAATCCCTGGGGAAGAGGTTACGGAAACCCACCAACATTTGATCAACAAGGAAGAATTGTCAAATCAGTACGAGCAAGGGATGAAAATGACACGGTAAAACAAAAAATTATTGTTTCAAAGTGACCTGCAATATTATTATTAAAATTACCTTAAATATGCAATCAACAAGAAACTATAGAATCATAGAAACTTGTTAAAAATTCAACAGGCAGGAATTGGTATTGAAGTCAATCGTCCAGGTGCTGGAGCTCCAAATGTTGATGAACGTGGAAACTTGAAAGTAAAGAAGGCACAAACATTGACCAAAAGTTATACTGGAGGTAACAATAAGAACTCTAATTAATGATTTACTCGTACTGTGTGGAGGTGGGGTGGCCAAGTGGTAGCCTTTCTCAAAGTCGTTCGCTCGGTTTTCTGGTCTGGTGTGGTAGGACCCGGCACGAACGAGCTTTCGCTCGCTCACGCTCCGCACTCGTACGATCGTGCTTCGCGCTCACTGTCGCGCTACGCGCTCAAAAGCTCGACTTGTGAGCAAGTCTAGCCGAGTGGTTACATACATGCATTGCTGGACTTTTAATCCGCAGACCCTGAGTTAAACTCCCACCCTGACCATTTAAGCTGGATTTGTTCTTGGTTAAGTTCCGAGTTCAAATCCTCGGCAACAGTTGTAAAATATCCAAATGGTTCACCTCCTACCAGTTGGGATTCTTAACCCTTTTAAGTCCCAGTAGTGTCCGAGATCAATTTTCTCCTTACAATTATCCATACACTGTAAAGAGAGTTATAAGAATCAATAAAATGATCACCCAAGAGAAAATACCTTGATCTTTGAACAAATTCTCTCAACTAATTCTTTAAGGGAATGTATGGAGATCAGCTTGGAGAATTTGTATGTGGATACTGGGGCTTAAAGGGTTAACTTTGTTTTGTTCCATTCGAATTAATTGTTTCATTATCCCTGAAAAGCCCTATAAGTGGAGAGGATAATTAAGTATTCATTAAAATATTTCTTACCCCACTCGTTGTTATTTCTCAAAAGCTTGCCTACTTTGGGGACGGTCTGTTTGCTTGTCTTGTAAGTCAAAACACAATGTTTTATCAGGTTTTGCAGTGTAATTACTGTATTTACTTGTGGCGGGAACTAACTTTTTCATGCCTTGAGTGAGGCACTTATTTGAGGGGAGTGTTTATTTGAAATTAAAGGTGGATGTGACAAAGAATTGTATTGACTTCTATATTATCTTTCGCGTATTAAACAAAGTTTAATGGAATTAATGTTTTTTGATTTGATTACATCGGGGCTGTGGCGCTTATTTGGGAGGGGAGGGGGCTTATTAATTTTTTCTCCCACATGGGTGCTTATAATATCACGAGGGTGACACTTAATTGGGGCTGGTGCTTCTTTTAGTAAATACAGTATTACTTCAGCAATAAAAAATTTCCTTTCATCCTGTAGACACAGTTCAGCGTGATTTCAGCCCCAAGAATAAACGCAATGTTTATGACCCGTGGGGAAGATCAGGGGCAGGTGCTCCAATAAAAGACGCCGAAGGGCAAATCCAGACTCGGACAGCTGGCAAAGTATTGCATGATTCAAGTGTAAGTAGAGATTAACACCACTTTTACTTTAATTGCTTCCAAAAGTTATTAATAGCTTATTCTCAAGAGATGTGATTTCAGTGAACCTAAGGTTCTCTTGCCTATCTTAAGTAAAAAGTACATTTTTCATGCACAAGTGATCACAGCTCAACCAGTTTGACGGTGGCAGTAATTAATGTTATTAGCAGTATGAAGTTTGAGGGTATTTAGTTTTAAGGGACCAGAAAATTGGGGTAGATCTCTGGAGGGTTCCTCAGTTGCCTATGCACCCCTCCCCCTCCCACCCAGTATTCCAGATACTACTTCCTCTTCTTACCCTTATAATTATACCTTACCTCAGAAGACAATTAATCATTATTAGGTGTGAATCAAAATCGTCTTTTTTTTCAAAATCTTAGATCCTCCCTAGCAGGGGGTACAAATGTATTGGAAGATGTTATTGAGGTTGCGTCCATTACATTTATTTATATTTTTGAAGTGAAAAAGAATTTGTTTATTAATCTTAAAAATTAATGTTGTGTTATTTTAAAGGGGAGGGCTTTTTGTAGTGGCTGGATTATCTTGATCTCTGCCATTAATTTTATTCAAGGATCTATGAAACATAATTATCATTCGATGCAAATGTTTCTTCCTTTTCATTGGCCGAGAGCCCACCACGTGACCTGCAAATAACTACCTACAAATAATGGTTTGCTCATGTGCAATGTCGTTCAACTTTTTTGGGCTGCAAATACTATTCTGCTCATGCGTAGATGAAACCACGCTTGCTCCTTGCTTGTTTATGTGATCTCTGTCATTACTCCTGGAAGGCAGCGTGCGCTAACCGCTTTCCGAAGATATTATTTATTAAAAAACAAACTCAGGGATCGAATGATAAAACAATTATTGAACTCGGTTATCGCAAAATATCGTGATTTGTCAGTGTCTCGCAGATCAATTATTTGCCTCAGCCTTCGGCTTTGGCAAATAATTGATCTGCTCGCCACAGACAAATCATGATATTTTGCTCAACCTCGTCCAATAATTGCTAATTATTTGCACACTAAGGCTAGGCTAATGAAAAGACTGTGCCAATTGTGTGCCACTCTGGCTATTGTTTAGGGCAAAAGCTGTGGGTTTACACATGTGATAACTAGCACTTTTTTTAAATATTGCTTTGTAGGATTATTCTCCAACTGGAAAAATGGACACACAAGCAAAACAACATTTACTTTCAACTTTGTGTGAGTTGGGTTTTTTTTATTATATAGACACGAGTGTTTTACTGGAAAATATACCACTCGTAAAATTCATAAAAACTACATCCGGGACCCAAGTGGTTTATTTTCCATAATCTCACACGTGAGTTTATCGATGATGTAATTTTGGTCATTTCCCTCTATTACTTTATCAATGTCTATTTGTCTATATAATAAAAAGAACATTACACGGTGGCTTGAAGATATGAATTTTATTTTCAAGTGGCAAAACAATATTTTACTCACTCGCTGCGCTCGTTCGTAAAATATTGTTTTTGCCACGAGAAAATAAAATTCATATCTTCACGCCACCGTGTAATATCCTCTATGTATTGGATTAGACAAAAGTTTATTCATGATATTTTCTAATTTTGCCAATTTTGGGTTGGGTCACCACAACAGTGCAATATGTTACACCAATAATAATTATTACTGCATGCCTGCACCAGACCCACATCCTCCTGATTGGAACCAAAGTATTGCTTCATTTACTCAGAAGTTCAATACACTGACTTTTCTTTAAATTAATATACAGTGAATCAGACTGAAGAAAACAAAAGTAGAAGAAAAGCTGAACACGAAGACCTGTTAAATGTAAGAAATCCACCATTTAAATTGACGAGTGTGTTTTCTTCATGCGATATGATATTGTTTTGAGTTTTAAAGTGTTGTTCTCTTGTCATTTTAGAATGAAACAGATGCTGCTTCATGGGTGCGGTCCGGCATAGTTGGACAACCCAGTTATGATCCAGCTACTAAAGAAATTATTGCTCCTAAGAAAAACACATCAGATGTGACATCGCAGGTACAATAATAACCTTAGATGCCATTTTCCAGGGAAATTTGCTTGATGACTCAAGGCAAAATTAGTAACTATTTACCCTCGACATTGATTTCTTTTTCTGTGGGCCTTAATGTCTACTATTTTTTGACCATAGGTATTGAATATAAGGAGGCCAAAGAATGAGAAAAGCTATGACTATCACACTGACCTTGAAGTTCAAGCTCACTGGAGAGATCTACAGCGGAAAAAGAGTGCAGAGGAGCAGCGAATCAAGTCTGTTGAGGTAACAACTTAATGTAATACATTATTTTATAAATGCATAATAAATAGCATATTCTACTCATCAGGTTGGAATTTTTTTTTGGAGGCAGGGGAGGGGTGGAACTTTACTCAAGTTCCCGATGAAGGTTGGAAACCTGACCTTGTTTAGGGTTAGCATGCATGGAATTTTATAACTTATTCAGGACAGGGACATTGAGAACCACATTTCCAGCAACATATATATTGTTTTAGCCTGTGCTAGGCTCTAAGATAGCTGGAACATAACAAGTAACAAGGTCAAGAAAAAAAATCGGCATTTTGCAAAACTTTTAAAGGTCTCATAAGTCACATTACTATCTTCAAGCTTGGAACAGGTAAGTATTGAGAAGTGCTACCTGTATGAAAGTCTGTTCCATACAAATGTAGAGTTTTTCTATTATTAATAATTTATTATTAGACAAACAGAAGTTGATGATTATTATTGTGTTACATTTTGCAGCATTTGAAAACCATGGACAAGATGTGGGGAAGACCTGGGGCAGGCGCGCCACTCAGTAAAGAACAAAAGGATTTTGCGAGGAAACAGAAACGTAAGATATCCTGTCATTGAAGCTTCGAATTACCTAAAATCTCTCTCAAATTAAGGAGGCAGAGTGCTGGAATTGCAATCCAGAGACCCTGAGTTCAATCCCAGTGGCAGATCCAGGGGAGGTGCCCACCCTCCTCCCCCCTAATTTTTAGAGCAAACTGAGGCCCAAAGGGCCAAAAATTTTTTTCGAGACCACCCCCCTTACCTCAGGGTTTGGATGACTGTCCCCCCCCCCCCCCCCAATCTAAAGGTCTGGATCTACCACTGAATCCCCAACCAAACCACTGGCTGGATTTGTTCTCGATAGTCCCAAGTTCAACTCCTTGGTCACCCTTGTCAATAACCAACAGGCTTTCCTCTGGCAAAATGTTTGTTTCCATCCTTATTTGTGGGCCACAGTAAAACCTAGTAAAATCTTTCTTTTTTTTGTGGTGATCTTTAAATATAATTTATGAAAATGTTGTAGCTCACTCAAAAATTTGACACATTTTCATCTTGATTTATTTTTTATCTCAGTCACCCAGGCACTAGTCACTGGGTGAGGTTGTTCATGGTGGCCCCAAGTTTGACTCCTCAGTCAGTCATGCTTTTAATTAAAAGAGTAGGGAAAAAAACAACAACAAGACTTTTAAGTTAAAACTAGATCTGATGTAAATGATTTAATCATGCTATTTGTTGGAACTGCATGATGATTAATTTGTAATTTTTTGTTTCCACAGTTGGACTGGTACCTGCTGATACAGCGTACACTTACAGATGAAATTTTGCCACATCTTTGTGAAACTTAAATTGTATAAAGTATTTTTGTATTAAGTGGAGTTTTGTACTGTAAGAGGACAGGATAATCATGTCAAAACTTATGCACAAAAGCCTACTTTGTACTAGTTTTTATAAGCAAAATATTTAATATATATATATAATTTATATAGGAGGTGTTGTCCTGGTAAAAACACTTATTTTATTGATTATGTTTTAATAAAAAACTGTGTCTTTTTATGTTATGCGATGGAATTGGGGGCAACTAAACCAGCTTTTAATTGAGCTGATATTTTTCAATGTAGCTTACAGTTTCTCAGAGATGCAGCACAGTAAATTAAGGTAACTGAAAACAACAGTTTTATTTTTGTAAACTAAGTTATTCAACAAGGTAGCTTCACAGGATGTGAAGGAAAATATTTTTTAAAAGATATGTATAGGTTTTACATTTTAGTTAATGTAAAACTATCCAACAGTTTCAGCTGATACTACACAAACTTAAGATGACTTTCTCCATCATGTGCATTAAATTGAAATTTTATTGTGTATTACACTACATATCCCTATAAATCTGTAATTAAATCTTTGTGAAATAAAGTCAGTTTTTTGTACTTTGGTTTTTCAAATTTCACGTTAATTTAGCATGTTTTTTTTTAAATTTCTGATAACCATAGGACTGTGCAAGCAGCTTGTGTAGATGACAAGATGTATAGTAGGTGGCTAGGTAATTTTAAGTTATGCACCTGGGTTACTATCAGACTTTAGTATAATTACATTGATGATTATCGAAAATAGAGCGCTGTGATTGGCTAGGAGCTTCGCTTTATCCAGCTATAATCACCACGCGGTGATTATAGCATTGAAGGCTAGCAGTTTTCAAAATGGCAACCAGATTTTTTGATGTTTTGGGGTCGAAAATTGATCAATAATTTTATTTTCTCGAATAACCATCAATGTAATTACTAAAACAATTAGTCTCCTCAGGTGACGTGAATATCGGCGAATAGTCACCTCGACTTTGTCTCAGTTACTATTTGCCGACTATTCGCCTTCGGCAACTAATTGTTAAATAGTCACCTTGACTTCGTCTCGGTGACTATTCGCCGATATTCACGTTGCCTTCGGTGACTAATAACACTGTTAAGTATATGCTCCACACTATTATTTTATTATTGAGGAGAATTTGTTTCATCTGCACCTGTTTTACTGTTACTTAGTGATTGTTTAACAATTAGTCGCCGAAGGTGATGTGAATATCGGCGAATAGTCACCGAGATGAAGTCGAGGTGACTACTCGCCAATATTCACGTTGCTGAGGCGACTAATTGTTTTAGTATAATTACATTGATGATTATTCGAGAAAATAAAATTATTGATCAATTTCCGACCCCGAAACATCAAAAAATCTGGCTGCCATTTGGAAAACTGCTAGCCTTCAATGCTATAATCACCGCATGGTGATTAAAGCGGGATAGAGCGAAGCTCCTAGCCAATCACAGCGATATATTTTCGATAGTCATCAATGTAATTATACTAATTCCTATTATTCTGATGACCTTAAAGTCTGACTGCACAGTGTTATTTTCTGTATGAAACCCCTCCAGCCATTTTCAGGGGGAAGGGGTATAGGGCTTATATTAAACTGGTGAGGCAACCCTTAAAAATTATTCATTTTATTCTTCAAAAAAGGTATTATTGAAAACATATTAAATTGACTGGGTTATGTAGACATGTTACTAATGAAAGTTACAAATGCTATTAGTGAGTTGTTTAAAACTTTATTTTCCAAACAAGTTCTCTTATACAAGATAAGTCTACATATGAGCAAAAATATAAAAAGGTTAAAGCAATGCTGAAGCTGTTACTGTTTCAGCAATGTACACTGTTCACAGTTGTGATATATTATTATGCCTATATGTTGTGTTTAGCACTTTATGTTACCGGACATATTTCGTCTTGACATGTGTGGTTCCAGAATATATCCATACCACCACCAAAAGAGAAGAAGAAGGAGGTGGGGGGAGGGGGTGGGGTGGTGTGGTGGTGTTTGAAGCATTAGCCTCCCCAACCCTCTGAATTGTCCACAAACAGCCCTCTAAAATACCCCCTCCAGAGATTCCAAACTTCCTGGAAATATTCTTATCTTTTAGTTCAGTGAAAAATATGCTAGCATGCCATGTATAGTCTGGATTTAAATTTTGGGCTAGCCTTGGGTTTTTGTAACCCCTGCTTCAAACACCCAGAACCTGAAAACTTTTCCCTTGAATCACCCTTTCCCCTCTAGAACTTCCTTGGCCCCCGGTTCCCCAACCACCTGGAATTTCCAATCCCTTTTATGAGGGAGGTATGGATATTTTCTGAAACCACAAAATGAAGGGTGTCCTTTCACTTTGATTAACTCTTAACAACCTTGTGTTTTCCACGGCATTCCACTGTTCACTGACAATGAAGCACAGCCTAATGATTTTCCTAATTCTTGTGCTGTGTCATCTAAATCGTATTTGCACTGCAAGAGCATCAGAGACATTTCCATTGGAGGTCAAAAGTTAATCAAACACTTAACAATGGTGGGCTACGTACGTTTCACGAAGGAATTCACAACCTTTTCCAGGATTCTTGCTTCTTTTATGACATGCATGCTAAAACAACTATCACATTTGCCTCTCCTGTTCGTACGCAAAGTGTCCTTCATAATTCTGTGCATTGCTTGTTCATCCGTGATGAAGGGATAGTCGAAACATGTCATTTAGGACGAAGAAGTTACTATTAGTAGGATCTTTTGGAACAAGGTGAAATGTTTGACTGAAGCTATGTGGAGGATCATTATCTGTCTGTGGAAAAAAACAAACAAAAAGGAGCAACAGGTTGATAAGCAACCCTGAGCCCTTACTCGTGTCCCAAGGGGGGTACTCTGGATTTAAAGTGACGGGGATGATCGGAGGATATTTTGGGGTGGGAAAATTTGGCAGGTATTTTTTGGGTGGCTTGATTTAAGAAGGGAGTTTTTTGGGTATACAAAACAATCTGAAGATTTGTGGTAGTACCCACATATCCCAGCTGCAGAGTTCTGCCAATAAAGTACAACCAAAACATGGGATTTTTTGGGGGTTAATTTAGGTCCAGGGATTTTTTTTGGTTTTGATTTTTGCTCCCATTCGATCATCCCTGTCACTTGAAACCCATAGCATTCCCCTGGATTTTTAGAACAGCCCAGAATATATAGCTCATTAATAAAGAAACAGAATAATTTATTGTTCAAGCACAAAATATTTTTATGTTACCTATGAGTTTTACGTTCTTACACGGAGGATGAGCCAAATTTTCCTAAGTGAAAAAATCAAATTTTACAGCAAATGGTGTCTGGTGTATCAAAGATAGTGAATTTCAAGGACTTTTCAAGACCTTACTAATAAATAAATCAAGTACTTTTCAACCACCTTAACTGAATTCAAGGACTTTTCAAGATGACTACCAAAATTCAAGGCCTTTTCAAGATTGTATGAAACCATGACTTAGTACAGGGCACTGACCAAGTAAGATTTGAAAAGAAATTATGAATATATGAAAATCATATATGTGAACTGTGGAGTGAAGAATTATTTGAAGGAAGATCATTGCAGTTATTATGCAACTTTTGCAGTTGCGTAAAGAAAGCCTGAAAAATTTTTCATATATTCATAATTTCATCATCATCCTTTCACGGGTTTATAACAAACCAATTCAACGACCTGCTCCCAGTTGGCTTGTTAGCTTAATTGGTCGAGTGCTGCACCGGTATCGCAGAGGTCAAGGGTTCGAATCCCGCACAAGCCTGAATTTTTTTCAGGCCTTCTTTTCGCAACTGCATAAGTTGCATATATAACTGCGATGATCTTCCTTCAAATAATTAAGATTTGAAAGTTACCTCAGGGTTGCCACTCATCAGAAAGTTAAAAATTCCCTGACTTTTCCCTGACTTTTCACTGACCTTTAAACAGATTTCACTGACCTTTTATTAATGAGAAACAATCAATGTTTACATTCGCTTTAGCTTTTTGGAAGGCCATTGACATTTTTCTCTTCATTTTCAACCTCTTTCTGCTTTTCGTGGAAAGAGGACGAAGGAATTTGGAAGAAAGCATTCACAACGAAAACCACTGAGCACAACTACTACACGTTGATTGCTTTGCAGCATACTTTTTACCTTTTCCGAAAGAAAATGCATTTCAAAGTCTTGAAGAAAACTTACGAGCTATAAAGCGAAAACAGAATTCCCTGACTTTTTCCTGACCTTGAAAAATTTCCACTTTTCCCTGACCATGGCAACCCTGTTACTTGCCCAGCAAGAAAATCTATTTGTCCTGGACTACCGGGCGGGGTTTGTTTTGAGCCCTGTTCAGTAGAGGTTAGTATCGTCATACATTTGATCAAGTCAGAAACTGAAAATGATTTAAATTAAGGCAAATGACATGATTGCAGATGACGTTTTATCACGTAACCTAGCTAGATGAAACAAAATTTCTTGTTTGAGGTAACAATGCAACAGCATAGCTAGAGGTAAAGGATTATTATCCCAAGAGAACCAGGAATTTTAGTAGAAGACTTGACAAAAATAATATGGAGATGTGTGAAGATGTTCCGAACAGTTGCAAAGTTGTCAAGAAAATTATTTTGCCCCATAAGGAGTTCTAAAATTGTAGGTACTGGGAAAATTATGATCATTCACATAGTTATACTTTTTTCTTGAATGAATTCACTTGTGTTACTTTATTATTAGATTAAAGTTTCAAAAATGTGTCATTTAAGGCTGTGCTCTAAGAAAAACTAAAACGAGCCTAGCACTCTGAAAGATTTTCTAGCTGCCTGGGAGAAAATTGTAGAGGTGCCAGGGACCACAGTGCACTGCTATAGCACATCCTTGTGATCGCTCCAATGTTTTGTACCAAGAGTGAGAAATTTCCCTGCAACCATGAACTGGCATAAACTGTCATGAGATCAAAGTTTGGAGACTCACTCTTAAACCATAATACTGGGTTCAATTTATGCTCTTCAGTCGTCTGCACAATCTCTTCTGTTCGATCCAAAAGTCAACTGCTCTACACCTGGGAATCATCCCGTTGCTCATGCTGCACCTGTTTTATGGAACTCGCTGCCATCAACTATTAGAACTAGTAGCAGCTTTGCCATTTTTAAAAAGCAACTTCAAACATTTCTTTTTAGGAAAGCTTTTAATTTGTTGGAATAGTTCTGAAAGTTTCATACTTTTGAATATTTCAATTCTAATTTAGTAGAGAACTTTAGGATTGTTTTTTTAGATTTAAGTATTTTTTAATTATTGTAACGTAATGTACAGCACTTTTGAATACTGTTTATAGCATTAGTGCTATACAAATTCATTATTATTATTATACTCTCTTGAGCTCTTGAAATTCCATGATTTTTCCATGACCTTTTATAGTTTTACCTTACATTGTCCATGCTTTGACACCTGCACTACTTAATATGCCACACATAACATTACTCTAATTATAATCTATGATTTTTTCAGAAGCCAGGCCTGAAAAATGAAATCGCTAAATTTCATGACTTTCCAGGTTTTTCATGACTCCTATAAATCCTGATAAGAACTGACAGACACTGACCTACAGATCATATTTCTAAAACCATAAAACTAGGCAAGACTAATGTATCTTTACACCCCCAAAAAATGAGAGGGGCTGTAGACACACAACTGTTCAGTACCTTAAGCTGCCCAACCACAAAAACTAAAATGCCATTATGGTGAGTTGGCTGGCAATCCACTGTGGTAATAACATGTTTAACCATTTTGAATGGCAATTCCTGGAAAAAAATAAAATGCAGCTGTATCAGCAAAGCAAAACAATTTGTTTTGTTTGATGGTAAAGGCTGTAACAACTGTGTCAAGTACCTTAAAAAGATTACCAGTAAGAAAAAACAAAAGATTGCAGCCTTTATTCAACGATGACACGCGATACACTTACATTACACAATATTGCTATAAAGACAAATTATAGTTACACACATAATGCAAACAGAAAGAGACAGCTTACAAGTTAATAAGAAAAGTATGCAGGTCATGTCATCCATTATTATTTGTGATATAAAGCTTTGTTTACGGTACTATTAAGGAGTTTTTCCAACTTTGAGGTTTGGGATGACAAGGTCGAAGTATTTTAAGAAGTTGCACCTTACACTGAATTTGTTATGAAAAGAATAAAATGATGGAAAGCAGTTTTGCTGTGTATCAAGAGGTCTTTAATTTTGAGGATTCCTGCATGGCCCCACAGTGGGTAGTATGTTGATTTCTTATCAGACATAATAGATTTATTATTCCAGACAATCTGTTCAAGGATGTCATTTTTACTCTTTGGGTTAGAAGCTATCAAGTCTTGCCAATACGTAATTATTTTGCAATAAAAAACAGGAAGGTGCTTGTTTAGATTTAGTCGGGCAATATCATATCATAAATGAGCTCATGAGTTTGAACAAAGTCGCTCGATCCAATTTAATTTTAAAGCCTTGTTAAATAGGGAAAAGTCTTTCATCTCTAAATCTCCCTCTTGCCTTGTTTTGATGAGCATTCAGAATTTTATCTTAGGTGGTTTGTGGTTCCACATAAAAGCTAATACTTATTTACTAGTTTTTTTACTTCATAAACTGTAATGCAAAAAGGTTAATACCAGCATGGTAGAATATTTCCCCTCCATTGCTACATGCACAATATACTACAAGTAAAAGTGCTCGGATGGGCAACTGGTAATTTTTCTCTATCGCCTGATAGACCAGACATCAATCTTAGCCCGACTACAGTGTCAGTTTTATGGAATTAAACACGAGGGCTTGACTCAAAGTAACTTTACAATAAATTTCACTCTTTCAGTTCCAAGTAGCCAGGATGACAAGAGGTGTTTTTACAAATTTAAATCAAACTAGTAAAACCTTACAGACAGTTGCCATTTCTCTGTCTATGTTGGATGCCCGGGGGGGGGGGGGGGGGGGGGTACTCCCATACATTACCTATACGGGTATGTGCCGCCCAACAGGGTCGTGATTTTGAAGCTCCTGATTTAGAACAGGGTATCCATTTCGGAGGCATTTTCTAGAATGGGGTATAATATTATTTTAATAAGATGGGAAATGAAAAAAATTGTGGATCACGGCTTTACATTCTGCTTAAAATTGTTGCTGATTATGAAGAAGCAATAATAATATTATTTTGATGTATAAGTTGAACAAATAAAGATATATCTTTTCAAAAAAACAGGGCTATTTCAATTTACAAACTTTCTAGAATGGAGTATAAAAAATTGGCCCATTTCTAGAACAGGGTATCAGTTTTAGGGCGAATTCTAGAATGGAACTTATAAAAAATTGGCCCATTTCTAGAATGGGGTGCCAATTTGGAGTCCCAGGCGGCACATACCCACCCAAAAAATACCCAAGTGCCCACCCCCAGGGTTGGATACACTGAGAATAATGTTTAACATCCCCTGACAGTTGTTTGACAGTCCCTGGCCAATCAGGAATTCCATATGCTCTATCTAGTGGCAAACAAAGTTTCAAAAATCTCATTCGGTTGAATGCCTACAGTTGTTCAACTGCCTTCTTTCTCTCACCCTGTACTCCCTCATTTTCTTGCTTGACTTTGGTTCACAGCCTTTTATCTTTTACTTCATGAACCACAAATGAAAAACACACCAAAAAAACACCTTCTTTAAAGGCTATTTGAAATAGTACCAAACATGAAATAGCTAAAATAAAACTCACTGTGATCTTTTTCATAATGGCCTGAACTCCTTGGAACTGTTGACCCTCAAAAGTTAGCATGGACTCATTCATCTTTAATAGGAATACACAAACATCTGCATTATCATGAGAAAACAGCAACAGTAGCCCAGAGAGCAAAAAAAAAGACTCTAAGGACTGGAAGATCTTTCATTGAGAAGTGCTGGATCCATGGGACTTTGTCTTGTAACACTTTCAACCCCTGGGGGAAATTTTCAACTGTGCTTTGCCCATTTTACAATCTCCCTGGTTGGCCCGGGGTCCTACCCCTGGGGGAAGCCGAGATGACATGGGCATAGGTGTTTAGCATGATTATAAACACTGAAGATCAACATAACATGAACTTAGCTTGAAACTTCAAAAAACAGCTGTTTCGGTAAAACCGAACACTTAAAGCTGCGTTACAGATATACAGAAACCTGACAACCACTATATTTTTATAGCATTCCAAATAAACTTAAGACTTAACCTCACAGAAAGCTTCAACTAGTGTATTTTCAAATAGAATAGGGAAAACTCACGTATAAGCCCGCTAAATTTGTTCGGTTTGAGTCGAACGCTTCATAGTACATGGTCGCAAATGCCTTTCCTACTGTTTCAAAATTCGGATTCATGTTGCTGCTGTTTTAGTGGCAAAAAAACGGGTTTAAATCCGCCAAAATGCACACCCTGCCGTCCAAGTTCCTTCCAAGTAGGTTGAACTCGTCTCCAGGCCTGCTCGCTTACCACCTGCTACTTCATTTAAGTCAGGTGGTCGCGTCTCGTGATAAACTCTCCCCAGGCTGCGCTGTAGAGACTCTTGTGGAGTAAGCGGTACTGGAAAGAAAAAGTTATAAGTAATTAGATAGAAGTTACGAAAGAAAAAGAAAAGAAATGAATAAAATTAACACACTAAAATTGCTAGGATGGCTTATAAAAGGAAGGGGTCATAGCCATGGGGGCCTATCCGGAAGAAAAAGTGCATGCTTCGAAAAAAGCTATAACGGGTAGAATTGCTAATAAAAATACGCTTTGCATAAGCTTCAAAACGTCATAATAAATTGAACTCAGAGGGATGAACATAAATGGAGCCAGAGGGGGGCCTATGTCCGGGGGGAGTTATGATCGGATATATATTTTTTTCTTACGGGTAGATGGAGGTAATAATCAGTGATACAAACATAAACCACGAGGGACTGCACTGGACCGCAAACGAATATGCCGAGAACGTAGGATCTGTAAAGACCTGATCAGCAAAAATAAAAATGTAGACATATAATTCTGCAAGCAGAATACTGCAATGCTGATCGTACTACGTGAAATTTAACTCTGCAAGACATCAACAAGACACCGAAAGAACTCAAAACACAGCGGGTTTGTAGCCATAGACAGCTGTTTCGCCCTTTTTGGGGCTCGTCAGTATGGCGTAACAGAGAAAACTCTGATGCAAAATAACCGCGCACTATGATTTTAAGCCCTGACCCAGAACTCTCAACACCCACAGAATCACGCCATACCACGTGCTTTCTGGGGGGCAAGAGTCCAAGTGTCAAGTTGATGTCTCGCAGAGAAAATAAAAAAATTGGCCAAAAACCAACCTAAGGACATGGACAAAACCATGCAAAAATTACAGCATATCGGATCTATAAAAGATCTACGGTCCAAAAATACATAAAGTAATACAAACATAAACCACGAGGGACTGCACTGGACCGCAAACGAATATGCCGAGAACGTAGGATCTGTAAAGACCTGATCAGCAAAAATAAAAATGTAGACATATAATTCTATAATTATATGTCTAAATAATCAGTGAAAATTTCCAAGTTAATCATGCATTGTAACTTTTGTTTCTCTAAAATACTCAGAGTGGTTACGATTTATATGTCGCGGATTTTGGATCTCTGAGTTTAAAAAGTTAAAAGTTAAAAACTGCAACATTTGCATTTATCAAATCACCGGCCCCTTACCTTAAACGCTACGTACATATAGGCTTTGGCAGATTGTGCTCCAAAAGTAGCATTATATGCTACTAGCAATAATGCTCGTCACTGTCAGAAGACTCCTCTGAAGATTCCTCACGTGAGTCCGCTATGTTTTTTTCAATGTGAAGGAGTTGTCGTAGTTACGTATTAAAAGTTTATCATTGATGACGCAATTGCTAGTGATTGGCTTTTTGAAAACAATTCGCAGAAAAAGCTTATCTAAAAATAAACCTACTTGTGAAAACGCTGTTGCATAGGCCCAGTATGGAAGTTAGACGCTCCGGGTTATGGGCTCCTGTGCTCGTATATTTCCAAAATTATGACAATAATTATGCTAGTAGATTATGCTCATTTTAGCGAAAAAAAAAAATGCCGAAATTATGCTTCTACTTATTACCTTACATTTCGCAGTGCTGTCAACTCTCACGGATAATCCGGGAGACTCCAGATCCCGGTCTCCAGAGTAGAGTATGGAATCTCCCCGATAATCGCCAAAATTTGCCATTTCTTCATTTCAGTAGACTTGAGTTTCCGACAATATTAAAAAATTTCAACTATTTTGCGTTGTTCGAGCTATTTTAATGTTAACATCGAACGTTTCCTCATAAACTCTGGTATGCCATTGTAACTTGATAACAATGTGATTGGTGGGAAGTAAACTAATCAGGACAAATGTTACTATGCCAACAACATCTTTTACGCACGTTTTGTGTCATCGCAAATTTGTGACGATTGGAGTATTTTTTGCACAAATGACGTCATGTGCCGTGTGTTATGATGTCATCTATTATCTCTTCCCTTAATTCAATATCAGTTCTCAATATTTGAAGACGTGGAGGTTGACAGCCCTGAATTTGGTATATACATCTCAATAACTATGCAGCAAACAAGTAAATATCAAACGCATTTACCCTATATAAATCTGGAAACTTTAAAGTATACACTAAACAATTAACAACCAGTCCCCGCCCGGTTATCCAAATCCTGACCCTATTTCAAACCGAAAAATGTAATTTTCCCCACCTGTTTTAAGACCAGATTTCTAAAATCCATAACCGCTTTAAGACCTGGCCTCTTGGCAGAACTTGTGTTATCATTACTTAGATTGGAGGCAAACAAAAAATTTATTCAAATCCATTTCGAATTCGCATATTTCTCTTTCTTTCTTGCTCGTTTTTGGATACTTTCATACACTTCCGTAGTTCCCTCAAAAACCATACCCGATTCCAGACCAAAATGTGCCAAGTGTATACCCGTTTTCAGACCAAAACGGCGTAAAAACCCTCTTTTCCGCTCTTCTGCTCCGCTTCCTATTTCGTGTCTCTGTCTTCTTTACCTAAACGCCTCGAACAGGCTCCTATAGATTAGGTAAGGTCAGGTCTGCTCTAAAGGGTCAAAATATTAATTAGGGTGATTTAGCAACAGGACGGGAACGTCATTTGACGACGGACAAGCGCGCGGAAAGGACTAAACTCGACTTTCTGTACCCAATTTGCCGCTCTGCCATTGGTCAATCCAGTTGTTTGATTTGCGCGCGCAGTCGTCAACAGACGTTGCCGTTTGCTAAATCAGCCTAATAGCGGCAAGACTACAGCGACAAACACTTCAGTGATGCCGGATCGCACAGTTGTAGACCACACCCTTGTTAATGCAAAATATATAAACGGCAAACTGATCCTAATAGCAAAGTGATGAAGAAGTAAAGAAAAAATATGGTAAGAGAATGATATTTCAACAAATTTGCCCGATATTTCGGTTTCCAAAACGGCTAAGGACGAGATTTGGTCAACAAGTTGAACAATTTCGTACCCAGATCTCCACAAGGAGATCTGTCATTAGCTTAAGCGAAGGCTAGCTAACAAACACCTATTAAAAATTGAGGACGATTGTTTTATTTCTCTGCATATTAAATTCCTATTTGGTTTATTAAAATTATTTACAATGTTTCTTCATTTTCCACTGTACATTATAACATACACGTTAATACCAACTTGTACTTAACACTTCAGTGAGACTAATGACACGAGTCAACAAAATCACACTAAACGTTTAAGTACATGTCTAAAATCAAAATAAAATATCTCTATATTTCTCGTTATACACAGTAAATTTCATATTTCCCCCTATACTAGCTGTAAAGCCCCTCTCATTTTCTCGGATGAATTTTGGTCCTTGTCAAGTCTGCATCGTTAAAATAAATTGTTATTTCAGTCATTTTTCTCAATAAATTTAGGCAAATGAGAGTAACTTGTTTTAGTTTCACCTCAAGGTGTAACACATTTTACCAAGGCTTGCAAATTAAAACCACTTTCTACAGCGTCATGAATTAAACAGCATCAGAGAAAAGTATAGTCAAACCCCGCTATACGGAAACCCGCTTACTACGGACACCTTGTAACATGTGACTATACGCTCGCATTATCGTCGCGTGTACCGGTATAAATGATTACAACAATTACGGACAGTTTGCTTTTTCCCTGGGGAAAAAAGCCCGTGATACGGTCACTTTCTATGGCGCCCTCAGCGTATTAACGGAGTTTGACAGCACTGTTCAGTAAATTTCACTTCAATAATTTTCCCCCAAAAGCGAAACTCTGCTTTGACTCACCATGTATAGCATAATAAACAAGAGCAACGGAAATTACTTTTATCTCAAGCACGCAAAAGTCATAAAATATATATTTAAAAGACCCGCTTCACCTAAAAACGTCCTAAAAACCGTTTTGACACAGTAACCTCTAACATTCCAGTCAACAGAGGCGGAGCGATGCCAAACTAGCCATCTGTTTTCGCAGGTATATAAGAAGCGTCGTTTTGAAGGCGAAAGATTTTCAGTCCCCATCAATTCACTAATCGGGGTATGTAATGAATATAAATCGGCGTTCCTGCGAGTAACGAGTAACTTCTTTTATATTTTCTTTCCCTCTCGAGGGCTCATCCATATTTCAAAAATGTAAATGTATTACTGACATGTGAAATAAAAGACTGTTGTTGTCAATCGTTCACACTGAATCGTTGCCTGAATTTGTTCGGTTGAAGACTGCTGTCAAAAGGTTCTATTTTAGCTGGCCAAAACTCCATTATTTTGAACGTAGGGTAGGGGGAAGGCCGGGAAGAAGAAGCTACGTTTTTAAATGTATATGGATTAGTGTACAAAGTTGGGAAATAAGAGTTGTTTTCGCTAGCTAAACGTTTCCCAGCTGATGGTGCATGCATAAGTAAAGGATGTACTGGACTGTTCACAATCCTCTATTTTCCGTAGCATCATCGGAATCGAGCGCTCACCGTTACGGGCGGCCATCTTGGTTTCAAATGTACCAAGAGGGCGTGACCCGTCCTCTGTTTTTCTCGCCTCCTCCACAACCGTCCCCCGTTTCCGCCGCCCCTCCCCCCCACCTAAGTACGAATTCATAGCCCGTAAGGATAGGTGCTCGATCCCGCAGATCTTAAGGAAACATAGGGGACTGTTAGACTCTAACAGGGTAAAGATGTACAAAAGTGATTTAGCTTTTCCGGTATTCAGTCCCCCGCCCCTCCCCTCCCTCTTTTGAAATAGCAATGCAGTAGAACACTTAACAAGCGTTTTCCAAGCGTTCTCTACCAAGAGCCCCGTGATTTGAATGGTCGTAGAATCAACAGCAATCCCAGCGCGTTGTAAATCACATTATGACTCGATGTATCCTGAGTATTCTGTTTTGGGACAGGGTATCCGCAAAGCAAGAGAAACTCCATTCAAAGGCTTCTTTTGGTAGAAGTCTATCAGTTTTTTGAGTGTTTTAAATGCTGGTCCTTTGCCGAGGCTAAACCACGTCTGAGTGCCATCACGAATGTCCTGCAACCAAGTAAAAACAAATGGTGACACTCAGTTCGTCCAAGAGACTCATGGTTCGTCCTAGCTATCCACGAAATAGTAAGCTTCAATTTAAAATAAACCTGGGTTTCAGAGGAGCCCAGATTTAAGACTGGTTCTGTGGGAGGAGCTCTCTCGCTTCGCTTCTCTCCCCCCCTCTCCCTCTGATTCTAAGGCTTTTCGGAGCTTACTTTTTGCAGAAATGAGTGGAAAGAGTGACTTCCGCTTCCTAGCACGTCTTCTTCACAGATAAAATTTACCTGGATCAGCTGACAGTGGTAGACTCTTTTGTTCATGCAGAAGGTCAGAACAAAGACTCCAGCAACGGTGGTACTCTCACGAACCAGGAACAGTCTGGTTAAAAAAATAAAAAGAGAAGTAATTATTAAAAGGTTACTTTGACATGCATGGTAAGGGACACACCATAAGAAAAGTTGTTGGGGGTTGGGGGGGGGGGGGGCGAAGTGAAAATATCCTTAGTGCAAGGGAAAATTGAATGAAAAAATCATACATGCAGAGTAGTCCTAAAAAAAATATCCTGCATTGGCAAAAAAAAAAAACAAACCATGGAAGCTAGGGAAATGTTGCAGCACTTTCAAAATAAGAAGCTCAAACTCTAATCCGTTCGTAGGCATGAGTGCCCCGGATTAAAATTCACTCATTTCGTTTTCTCACAAGTAATACTGAAACCAAATAGCACCGGGCATATGCACCCTTATCGTCTGAATGGTCGCAGCACAAGATTTCATACACAGGCTAGAAATTTAGAACCTCATTCTTCTTCACGACTCCACGAAAGGGAGCAAGCGACCGGTACATAGTTAGAAAACTAAGAGATTGTGGCTGTTAATACAGCAACCTGCGAGCGAGAGTGGAAGTAACGCTAGTGTTGTTACTCACTTCCATTACATCTCCGCGCGAACTTAAATGGGCTATGTCACGAGAATTTTGGTCAATAGAGAGAAGACGTGTGACGTTATGTTACTACGGTAGCAAAATTTTTGGATCACAACAATAGGAAGCTTAAGCAACGACGACGGCGACGGCAACGAGAACAGCAAAAAAGCAAATAAGTTTAGATAGCAAATTATAAAATAACTAAGATAGTACGCGCGCTCTGATTGGCCGAGAGGAGTGTTTGCATGAGAGTACGTAAACATGGTTTTGACGTCAAGTCGTTTTGCTTTTCGCGCGCTAATCATGCAAGCACGAATTTGAAAAAGTTTTTTAGTTCAAAACTCGACAAGTTTACTTTATTTACCCATTCCTTCGTCGGCTGAAACTTGGAAAATCGTTACAAAGAAGGTGTGTCATTTTTTTTCGCTTAAGCTGACATTGTAAGCGAGAAAAACCCGTATTTTGGAAAGCATCTTTTTTGCAAAACAAAGACTGATTACGCGTACAAGCTTCGTGTACAAGACCTCGCGACTGGTAAGAATTTCTCTTTTAATCAATGCTTTAAACAAGAGAGTTTTGCTTTTTTCTGAAGAAAGTTATTTTATAAAAGCAATAGAAAACTTCGTCTCGGGTTTGCATAACTGTCTCGAATTCTCCCAACCCCTCTCGTGTTTATATCAGGCTATGCAAACACGGAAAACGTTTTCTATTGCTTAAACAACAATTTTGCTCGTGCATCAAGCTTTTTTGTACATTTCTTAGCCGTCGTAGCACGACTACCACGTGAAACTTCCTAATTTCACGCTTCCGCTTTATAAACTAGGTGAACAAAACACGAATGTTTTTTCTTTTTCTTAAATTAAATACGTCCCTTTCGGATTTAACCCAGAAAATTTAGCCAACATTTGACAAATTAACTGAAAGTAACCGAGATCGATGAAGTCAGAAACAGTTTAAAGTGACATTTTTCGGTTTGTTGTCATCCAGAAATTTTGCTTCCATGGCAACGTGACGTAACGATATCTCCTCTCTATTCTGTGCTGAAGTCATTTCTTCGTGCCTTTACGCAAAATGCTCCTGTAGAGCGAGGGTCCTCAATAGGGTTCTTCAATCCCGTAATCCCGACCCAAATTTCGTGCAATCCCGTAATCCCTAGGGTTATTTTTGGCATCCCACCTACGAAGCATACTTTCAATCTCGAATATCGCCCCGGTAAGGCTTTAAAATCTCGAATCCCGAGCTTCAAATAAGGGAAATCCCAGGTCCCGAAAAACCTATTTGGGACCGTCTAGAGTTATTAAATAGATATCAAATAAATTTTATCAGGGGGCACTAACCATAATAACTTTTATAGTGCTTTAAGCAAACATTGCTTTAACACTTAAAAAAAAAGTGGCCCAAACGTTTTCAAATTTCAATCCAAGTCTATCCTCGCCATTCTTTGCAGAAGACGACAGGAACCATTATCAATGCCTAAATATAATCTTAAATAACAATACTGGACCATTAGGGCGATTTTCGTATGACATTGAAAACTGGTTTCGGTAAGTGTTCGTCAGTCAATGAATGAAAAGATCAAAACATGGACTCTTCGTTTTAGAAAACCCTAATATGGAAAAGGCATTGTTCGATTGGCCAATCGTGTTGCAGAATGACGTCAAAGCGAAGTATCGATTGATTTCTAGAAAGTTCTCGGGCATGAATTTTTTCACCCGAGCATTCGCTTAACAAACCAAAAGCCACGAGCGTTTGTATCCGTTCGATAAACCAATCAAACCGCTCTATTTCCGTTCGTTTGTTGTTTCTACAGTTTTCTTCGCGCGTTTTCATTTCAAGGTCATACGAAAATCGCTCTATTTGTGGAATTCAATTTTTTTAGCGTGACACAGCCCCTTTAAATGTAACACAAGCAACAACAGCTGGGTGTCTCACCCGTCGTGTACTCCTGCAGCTAATAGTAGCTTGAGTGATTGTTCTTTTGTGATCCGCCCATGGTACCACGGCTCTGACGTAAAGTAGTGCGTTCTAGCGGGCGTTTCATGTAAGACATCTGGAATAGGGCCGTTTACTAAAAATGATTTAAAGAAACCATAATCACAGGGAATAAAACTAGCCAATCAAAGCAAATGTGTATGACGTAAAGAAACAGGACCAATCACAAAGCCAAGAGAAGCACGCAACTCTGGCCAGCGCGGGAAAACATAAAATTGGCTACACGAAAAGCTAAAGCGCGGGAAAACATCGCCAGCCCACCATGATAAACCGGTGTTGAGCGAGGGAAAATGTGATGTCATTTGAAAACGATCTGTAGAGAATAATTTTCCAACTTAAACCACAAAGAATCGCTTACCATCAACTGCAGTGTCGCAATGTATAAAGTTCTGAGATGCAGAGCGCTGATTGATTTTCTGTGTGAAAAACAAAATTAAAGTCAGAGCTACTCATTACAATTAATGAAGCAGTTTTTTCGCCTTAGAGTACAGCCCTTAAGTCTAAACCAAAGCTAAAGTGACCAATCACAACGGACACAGACAATAGCAAAAGCCAATCAGAAGTCGTAACAGATATAAAGCAGGCGGCACGAAGGGCGGGAAAACCTGCGTGAAAACGTCACAACTGGTTTTCACTTTGCCTTTGATTGGTTGAGAAAGTAGCACGGGATCTATTAGCCAATTAAATTGTGTAGCATCAAAGCAACCATAAATAAGTGGACTCGTAATTTTCCCGCCAAAGAAAACCCTAAGATGGTTAAAAAGACGACGTCCGATTGTCCAATCGGCAGCCCAGTTACTGTACTCCAAGTTCTGGATAATTACTTTTCAGCAGTCCTTCTTCAGCTGCGAATACGTTGCGTGTTCGCTAAACAAACAAAAAGCTGCGCTCGTGTTTTGGGTTTGTTCGTGCGTAATGGTTTCAAGGTCAAACGGACATCGCTCTATTCCGTGCTTTGCATGTATATTTTACTTTTTTCCATTCACTTTTGCGTAAAACAGTTTATAATGAATACAATTCAGGGATACGATAACTGGGCAAGATAAAGGGAAACTTATAATATGCCCTTTTAGTTAAATTACTCTTTCGCACTGACGGAAGTTAAGAATTTGCGGCCATATTACTCGTTGCTTACCACTTTGTTTCGAGTGTTCGCAAGTTTCTGAATTTCTTTGCTATTTGTGATGACCTTTCCTGATTTGCCGGTGAAATCCATCGCTACTTGCCCTTCCTTCGTTGCTATGTTGTTTACAATCTCTCCTCCGTCTCTCTCGCTCATAACATTCTGAAATTTGGGAAGCAAAATGGTAACATATTCTTTCTATCTATAAAACACATGAATACACAATGAGATATGGAGGGGTGAAAATGGCAATCTCGTTCCCAGAGCATCCGTTACTTTTGTCCACCGTCGCTGTACAAAAGGATCGCGGCCTCTGGGAACGAGATTGTG
>JBBMOI010000004.1:4055000-4145000 GCA_038088405.1 Porites divaricata
GTAACTTTCATTTGGAGGGTCACAATTTAGGATTTCATCGACAGACTCAAAAGTTAGAACCACCTTGCGCAGCACAATAGACGTTCCACCGACTGCAAATTGTTGCTCAGAAGATTTCATCACGATCATACAGCAAAATAACCAGTACCAATTCATTAGCTTTCGTTTGAATGGTGACACCTTAAAAAAATTAAAAGCCACGCTAACAGCATGATAAACATTACCAGGGAAAATGCTGTTCAGTGGCTCCCACTCGAAGAGTGACGGTTCAAGATTTCACCAAAAGACTCAAACGTTCCTGAGAACCTAGAGGACTTTCTCAAAGGCCATTTCAAAAGCACCATAAAGGAAAGTACTTCTCCGAACTCTTAAGCGGTCAATCTTGAACCTAAAAATTCATCAAATACCTCGAGACTCAAAACTTCCCCGGAAGATCAAGATACATCAAAAACGGACAGGAATTCTCGCCAACAAAAACAATAACCAAGGTATTATCCCAGAAGACGTGGACGACAATTTAACTTAATGCTTACCTTAGACGGCATTTTAGTGTTTAAACCTGAACAATGGGGCCACTTTTCATTCAAACGAATCGTGAAGGTAAACACTCTGTTTTTACCGCATGGAATTTTATCGCTGCTTCGAAATTATTATCCACTCGAAACATCGAATGACTCTCTCTAATGGCCAGTTACGAAGAAGCGAATATGTTAATGGCACAAAGTTGGCTCACTTTTATCTCAAGACCACAGACAAACAATATAAAAGGAAATGCATCGAAGACTATGTCATGTGCTTTTTAAAAACAAGCGCTTTTGACATGTAACCACGTTTTAAAGGCAAACACTGAGAGTTTTTTCGCTTGCGGGGGCAAGGATGTTTACAGTCAAATAAAATGTTTGACTAGCACCTAAGCTGCGGTTCATTACGCTCTTTGCAGATGAAATACTAAAATGAAACCATTTTACTGGAAAGTTATTAAACTCAGAAAGGTTTTGTTAAGAGTTGTTGGTAATTTTCGGAATTGCTCATCTAAAATTCAAGATCTTTCCTTTGTAATATTTTAAAAAGACTAGAGGAAGCAAGTGAGATGTACCGTTTGTTCGAGTCATTCGTTTATCAGTTTAGTGGTAACCCGATATTTTCAACAATTTTTTTTTCGAAACTGACCAAAGCTCATATTCGTTCCCGATTGAAACACAGCAATTTCTTTTTTCCGGAAGTCGGGTTAGAAATATCGGGTCTACAAAGCATATTCAATTGAAGCCAATTAATCCCTAACTCCACAAGGTGGGCCAATAAAGATAAATTACTTGAAATAATTACGTAACAGAATTATCGAAGCGTTAAAATGTAAATTTTGAGTCTTCGCGTTAACAGTCCCATATCGAATTGACAACATTTTAAATTTTCTATCGTGCTGCTAGCCGTAAGTTTAACACGATTATCATAGGATCTCTACACAAAATGCTCTGATATTGCTTTCATTTTCTAATTAATATAGATACTGGCTCCACAAGCCAAGGAAAAAATTATGGTTAAAATTTAATATAGTCAAACCCACATGTACCGAAATAAGCGTTACCGGCCAACACCTAGTTTTTGGACAATCGACATCACAAGAACATAAAAATTTCTTAGTTCTAAAGAGAACTTGGTTCATAAGAAAAAATTCTTGGCACATAACGGGGTTTCTTAGTGATCGTTGTACTAGAGTATTTTTTTACTTGATAGTGCATTTCTTTCAAAATTAGTAACAATGAAAAAATAAAAAAGAACCTCGCCATAAGAGACAACATAGAACGTCTTGCGTTGACTAGACGAACAACAGACACCGCGCCTGGGAGACGCATTGCCAATCGGCATTGTAATGACTACACAGTTTCTTTATAGGATGGATATTTGCGTCTCTTGAAACAAGAAAAGCATTCGTAGCCCGACGGGGGGGGGGGGGGGGGATACTCCCTATAATGGCTTATATGGGACTTTTTTCAGGCTTCAGGTATATGAAAGGGTAGGATTTCACTGGTTGAAGTATATGAAAAGGTAGGGAAATCTGTCATTTCGGTCTGTAAAAGTCCATAAAAAGTAAAAGATGCATTTTATGGCAGTGGAAAAGTCGAGAAAAAGTTCTGGTTTTGTGATTTGTTCAAATCCAAACGACAGCGCATTTAAAGCATTAAAAAGGAATGCAAAGTATTAAACTAGGTAGGTTAAAGGGGTATCATTTGTCAAAACAAAGTACAAGAAAAGGGTACCTTCTCTGTCAGTAATGGTATACAAAAGGGCAAGGGGTTGGACCTCGGAGCGGACCCTTCCTGTGTTAAACTTTGTTAATTAACCCTCCCCCCCCCCCCCCCGGATTCGTAGCCTGACTAAAATAGACTTAACGGACCAAAGTAGCAATATTTAAGAGACAGACAGATGTCACCAAAACAGAGGTATGCCACTTATCTCGTAGTCACATTCAAGACCTAAAAAGGCTAGATTGGCCAGTTCTCGCCGCCGATATCTAATTAAAATGGCTCGACAACTATTATTATCCAATTCAAAACAATTACAGGGCTTTCCCAAGTCTTTTAGGACAAAATTGGCTACCTGAGTTTTCTTTTAATTCTCTAAAGGCTTTATTATACCAGGCACTTTGTTTTTGCTCTATGTCTAATAATTTTTCTTTTTGCATTGGCGAGAGAAGTGGAACGATATGCTCCCCTACAAAAACTGTTGCAGTGTTGCGAGACATGTTCCGCTTTTTCAGTGGGATGACAATTCTCGTGTAACTTTTGTCTCAACAAAACTGCGAGACAAGTTGCAAGATTAATAAGATTGCCAATTGTTACAGGGAGTTTTCACGAGATCTGGAGTTCGGCTCATGCGTCCCTGCGTTAGCAAGTTTGATTCCAAATGTTGGATGAGATTCCACGTCAGCGGGTCATAATGCCAAACATCGTTTTCTTTTTCGTTCTCAGTTCAGCTTTCGCGCCGATGTATTTCTTACTTTACGAACCACAAAAGAAAAAACATACCAAAAAAGCCGCCAGCTACGCACGCTAAATGATATAACGAGGCCTTCAATTAATCGGCGTAAAACTTACGTCTTAAATTCCTCCAGCCAATCACCATTCAGGCAGAAATTTACACGAACCAATTTGATCTCGAAGCAAATATGTGCAGCTGACAAAACGCGCGGGAAAATTCATGGGCGCATCTCGTGGTTGGTTTTAATTATACTTCTGATTGGCTAAAAAATGGTGCGAGGTTTTTTCAACCAATCACAGTGTAGCAACCCAAGGCCCAAACAAGAATCTACTGACTAAGCAGGCTGTTAAAAGATGATGTCTATCACAAGTCAATAGAGCCAATCCACCAAACATTGTTAAGCGTTATCTTGTCTTTGACTTTGAGTTACTTTACGATGAACATTTGTAACGGGTTTTCCTACCATTTATTTATTTTTCAAGAGCGCTTTTGACCGATATAAAAACGACTCTACGTACTCTACTCACCTGATGGTTACTCGCCGAACTCTGTCGATCGAGATACTTCGTGAGCTTCGCAAACTTTCGGAGCATATCGTCGTAATTCTGTCGTAGTTGCGGTCCAAACTGAAAAGCAAACGAACAATATATGTTGCTTAGGGCTGGCCTTAGACGGCAATAACGGAGCTATCTGAGTTGTACAAGGTACTTGGATATACATTTCCTGTCACATGCATCTTGATACTTGAACTATTTATGGCAACTGCTGAACGTAACGTCTTTTTTTTCACAAATTGTAATCAGCAGATAGCATACGGATTATGATATCACGTTTTCTGGACTAAAAGTTCCTCAGTTCCTAAGCTCAATACTAAGCCTTTCTGCAGATGGCTGTATGAGAGTTATGAAATCCTTGCTGAAATAAAGTTAAATGGTTGATTTTTGTATTTGTTTTCTGTTCTTGTAAAGAGAGAGTGAATAAATCTTAGGGGATATTGTGACAGGAAAGAATTATTTCTGCCACTGTTGTAGCTTAAACACTGGTACACAACAACGCTCGTTTCACGAAAAAAGGTCACTTAAGACGAGCAAAAGTCGACGTGAACAGGAAAGACAACGGATTAGAACGTCTAAAGATTCAGCCTGTGATAATTCTAGCCTGTGTATTCCAGCAGCAACAGAAGAAGAAGCAGAAAGTGGAAAGTAGCGTTGTAGAACAAGCGTTATTTTTTCGCGTTTGTTTGGGCTTCGCGCTTTCCTTTGCTCACATGAAAAACGCGAAAAATAAGAGGCAGTTGTTCTGCAGGCTAAGTAGATAGAAAAATGAAGAGATAACTTTTTTCAGATTTATTAACAAGCTGTTTGTATGGTGTACTTTGCGACTATGTTCATAGGAAAATAGGAAAGAGCCAGTTTAAGTAGAATGTGCACTGCAGACGTGAGGAAGTGAACATACAAATATTAAAGCTACCATTTCTGTATGTTGAAGTTGCCAAATCCAGTGCTTCTCAGGTGAAAACTACGTACACCAAGTCTTTTCTACGAGAGAGTGCTGACCACGAAAAACCGCCGCATCGTCCCAGCGATTACTTTGGACTTGATTAATACTGAAATAATGCTGATAGTTCTGAGATCTTTATTACTGTTATTGTTATTTATTTGAACTGCAAAGGGCCATTTTGTTACGCTCTACCTATGCTGTCTTCATACGAAACAAAAATACTCGCATCCTTCAAATAAGAGCCGCCCCACACAGTTTGAATAAGTAAGTTATGAAAGTTACTCTTTCCAGTAAATTCGTTTTTGTAACTTTTCTTCTGTTTCTTGGTTATAACTCATCTTGAAAATGGCGAAATGTATTGATCTTATGATTTTCCCTACGGTTTTTTTCTCCATCCTTAGCCTTAACGATCTTTTAAAAAGGTTCTTCTTCAGATGACAGATTCCTCATTTCTTACTTTAATCAACTTCCTCTAAGTTTGAACACTATCAACAGCGAATAGATGGGTGAGAGAAGAACTCAACATACTACATGTAACTCAGCGTTTACCGCAATGACGTCCTTCTTCTTCGCTAAGGAAGTTGATGTTTCTTAGAAAAGCACCACCACGAATAAATGAGACGAAACCGGAAAAATTAGTCAAGGGCATCAACAAAACAACAAACAAAAGATCCAAAACAGAAACAAAATCGCGTCAAAAGGAAAAATGTAAAAAAAAGAAAGATATACAATACATCACAATAAACTCTTTTTTGTGTGCTTTTTATAGCATATTTCGTTCACAACCTGTCAGCTTGGTGCTAGAGACTTTTGATGCACAGTTTCCATTTTTTACACCGGAAGAGTACGCCAGGTCACGCTATATTCGACTTCCGCTACTCCATAGTTCGACATAGTGGACATCCTCCAGTTGAGTTTCCAAGTTTGGCTATATTTAATTTGATTTGACAACCACCGAGAAACGTCAAAACACTGGTGTGGCGAATTGTCTTTGGAACAAGCGCTCCAAAGGCGACAAGAATCGACACAAGGAAACAAAAACACTGTTGCTAAAATATCGAGTTTCATCCATAAATTCAAACATTTAGTAGAGCGATCCTAAACGTCACAAAACGTGCATACAAAAGGGTATCTTCTTAAAGTTCTATTGTATGACTTCTCCACGGCTTTATAATTGCGGTAACCTGCGATCAGGCGTCCCTCTTCCCGAAAAAAAAAGCCTGATCACAGGTTATAATTGCGGTCATTTGCAAGTGGCAATCCGGGTATTCTACTTAAGTTAAGATTTCCAAAAGGCAAAAGTGAGAACCACTTTGTACCACTTGTAAACAATAAAAACGACATTCACATCAACTGTTTACTACAGACAACAACCATCAGTGGATTTCAAAACATCGCCGGTCGATTGATTCTCAGACGCGAAGTCATTCTCAGTTTCGCAAGCAGCCGACTACATGCAAAGATTGACGCGTGTTTTCTAAGCAATTGTTTCACAATGCTAATATCAACTGCTATTAACGGTCGTGTCAAAATGAACCTAAACATCAAATTAAAGTTTACCTTTGCAATTCTGACAGCCATCGTCCAACTCATCAGAGTTTTTTCGTCGTCCACAGAAAAGCACTTGAGTTCTTTAAAATCTCGAGCTCTGTAAGGCTGGGACAAAATACAGACAGATTTATGTACAGTAAAAGAGTATAAGCCGCGGAAGTTACCCCAGGATGAATGACGTAACCATGTACGTCAGAGCTTTGAATTTCAGTTTCCTGCCTTCTATTTTTAGCTTGATCACACCTAACAAAGCAATCAACCCCATCAACCCAATAGAATGTTTTCACTCACGTGGCCAGCATCTATGCAAATTTATTGGAGCAAAAGAAAGCGTTTACATAAGAAAAGAGTTCAACTCCCACAGGACTGGTTTGGGACACAAACATGGCCGCCATGACGTCATGTGTAAAGATCATCAAAGATTTAATTGAGAGAATTTGATAAAAAATCGAAGCATTTTCTCATTGGTGATCATTTCAATACTTCTCATGACTTTTCTCTTGACTTTAAATCAATATTGTAAGGAGAAAATCGGTGTTGGTCACTCTGGGGACTTTAAGGGTTAAAGGAGCAACTTCATGCTATTTGCTGTCTTTTTCAAAACCGAAAACTTTTTTCGCATCAAAAGCCCACGTTTGATGTGTTAAAATTCTAACATGACTCCGAGGCTTTCGGGGCATTTTTCTATATTTGGTTTGGTTTTCTTTGTGCTTCTCTTGTGGGAATTGCGAGATAATAGAGAGCTTAAGATAGAGGTTTTTCGGCATTTCCCGCGAACGGCGAACGTCAAGAAGTCTCGTGACCAGTGCCTTGCCGTCAGGTTTGTGGTTTGAGGTTCACGTTTGTACGGCTAGATCTCGCTCCAGGGGTAAGTGATTTACCGCAAGGTTTTTGCACCCTACAAACATCACAATCCCACGTTTGCGAAGAAATACCACTTTTTAGAACTCTTTTGCTTATTGATTATGGAATTTTATTTGAAAAAAGGTTATTTTGAGGACAATTTTTCTGCTAAAATAAAAGTAATTGGATGAAGGAAAACAAATGTGGCAGCCGCAAGCCACCACCCGCGAATCTTAAGTCCCAAATATTGGCAGACGGGTAACGTGAAACCGTTAACCGCAAACCGCCGTTTGTCGTTTGCAGTAAAATGACCAAACCTCGATTTTAAGGTCTCAAATAGAGAGGAGAAGTGTGACGTCAAGCTACCATGGTAGCCAAATTTCTAGATGACAACAATAGGGCCGAGATTAAGCAACGACGACCGTGACAGTAACGAGAACGGCAAGAAAAAAAAAACGAGAGGTTTAGATTAGCAAAACAACAACTTTGCAGGTGTATCACGCTTTTTTTGTACATTTCTTAGCCGTCGTTGCACGACTGCGTTCTGAAACTTCCTAATTTCACGCGCCCGCTTTGCGGAGTAGCTACAGTTGAACACAACACAAAAAGTTTCTCTTTCTTTTTCTAAACTCAGATGTGGTCCTTTGGGATTAAATCCAGAAAATTTTGTCAAGATTTGACAAATTAAACGAAATTGAATACGATCGATGAAGTTTAAAATAATGCGAATTTTCGGTTTTTTGTCATCAAAAAATTTTGCTACCATGGCGACGTGACGTAACGACTTCTCCTCTCCATGGAGTTGTGAAAAATTTGCAATTTTCACCCTAAAGTCTCCGAGTCATGTTAGAATTTTAATATATCGAACGTGGACTATTGAATACCAAAAGTAGTGGTCCAGTTTTTTTCAAGACTATATTTGGGCATTGAAACAGTGTTTCCTGTCTTCTGTAGCAACGGATGGCAAAGATTAAAACTTGAAAAAGTTGGGCCAACTTTTTCAACTTCTTTCGTGGTCTATAGAAGAACGTAAAAGGAACTGGCAGACACATTTTATGGCTGTTAAACTATCAAGAAAACTTCATGGTCTAGTGATTTATTTATATTTAAGAAGAGAGTGCGTTAACAGCATTTAAAGGAGCTGCGGCGCTTTAAACCTTGTATGTGAAAGGGGTACCATTTGTCAGAAGAGTGTGTACGACCTGGGCACCTTTTCTGTCACAATGGTATATAAAAGGGTAAGGGCTTGGACCTCCCCGTTTAAAACTTCGTTGAGTAGCCCACCAGAGCCCCATTCTACTTATTAGCTTCACCGGCTCGTGTCCCGAATTCGCACAAGCGAGCCTTCTCCTAGGCTAACCGTCTTTCGGTTTTTCAACCTGTCATTTCGCCCTTGGACCCTACGAACTAGTTAAGTAAGACGTTTTCTCTGGTCGACTAGGATTCGTTTTGGTCAGTCACTCACTCACCACGATACAAAAACAGAATTCTGTGGGCGCCTTGTGTGACTTTTTAGGGTAAAGAATGCTGTAGAGATTCGCTCCGTCAAACTGCACGTAGCTTTCCAAATCTTTGGATGCCTAAAAAACAATACAAGCCACAGAGAAAAACAGTTTTGATGAAAAGACAACGTGTAAAACACGTATGCTAGTCTAAACATTTATACAAGATAAAACATAATGATATTGCCTTAATTTAAACACTTTCAGTTGAGCTACGGCAAAAAGGGCAACAAAAACGTGCGACTTGTTTTGCAACAATGCTGCAAAACGAGTTGAATAACGACGTTGTGCGTTTTACCACCCACCTTACAACAAATCAAGTTGCAATTTGGATGAATACTGACTTCTGATTGGATAAAATTATGCGGGAGTTACATCGTCCGTGGGATTTACAAATCAAGTTGTTGCATATTTGCATGAATACTGACTTCTGATTGGATAAAATTATGCGGGAGTCACATCGTCCGTGGGATTTACGTCACTTGACACAAAAAAGTTTGCCGTGGACCAGTAAACGAGGGATGTGGATGGGTAAAACGCGCAACATTTACAAATTTTGTAACAAAAAGTAAAATTTTTCTCTACTTTCTGCGACAATGCTTCGCAACCGGCAGTAACCTGATTTGTTGCAAGACAAATTTGATCCGTGGGTGGTAAAACGTACAACATCTCTATTCGACTCATTTTGCAGCAACGTTGCAAAACAAGTTGCACGTTTTTGTTGTCCATTTTATCGTACCTGTATGCCAAATGTTCACACAACCTCGTTCCCAGGGTTCTCTCCTGCCCGTCCTTACGGAGCGAGAGACAGGTAGGAGAGAGAACCTGGGAACGAGGTTGATGTTCACACTATACCGGATAACTATAGCGGAAGCACGAAAACTATACCGGATGGAGCTTCTGTTCAGACACAAGAACGGCTGATTTTGGCGCGATTTCTGTAACGGGGCGAAGCTGCGACGCGTCACATTTCGGATAGGTTCCGTGCTACACTTCGGGACACTTCGGTGCACTGTGAACAGGTATTCGGACAGTAGCGGAAGTGAATAAGTATGAGTGAGGACTGGGATCCGCTTTCACGTAAGTAAATGTTTAGGAGTGAAGACTGGGAATCTTCTCGGCCAAAAGCTTCGGCACATGTTCGGTACGTGTGAACGACTTCTATGCGGGTAGTTTATCAGAGACTGGAGATTAAGGGCCTGTTTACATGAAGATAGGGGACCCCATGTAGGTGAGGTAACATGTGGGGGGTCACCCCACCTAACATGTAAACGTGACTACATTAAAATGAGAGATTATATGGACAGGCGGGTTACCTCACCTACCTGGGGTCCCCCACTTCCATGTAAACAGGCCCTAAGTACGGGAAATACCACAGAGACTTACAGAGAAAAAAAAAAAAGAAACAAGTTCTGATTCTACCTTTGATTTCCCTTTACTTGATGAATAAAGTCCTGACCCTCTCAAGAAAATAAATTTCTTGCTCCACGACTTCTTTCCAAACTCCTTGCAATGCAATAGTCCTTCCACTTCGGGGACTCGGGTGCAGGTGCTGAAGAGTTTCTAGAGTGAAACAAACCCCAGATATACAATAAGAAACAATCCACACTTGGTGAAAGGTTTGAACCCGGGGGGCGAAGGTGGGATATGATGGTCTGGCAATAGGACTGTTATTAATTAACAATTAGTCGCCGAAGGCGACGTGAATATCGGCGAATAGTCACGTCGCCTGAGGCGACTAATTGTTTTAGTATAATTACATTGATGATTATTCGAGAAAATAAAATTATTGATCAATTTCCGACCCCGAAACATCAAAAAATCTGGCTGCCATTTTGAAAACTGCTAGCCTTCTATGCTATAATCACCGCGCGGTGATTATCGCGGGATAAAGCGAAGCTCCTAGCCAATCACAGCGCTGAATTTTCGATAGTCATCGATGTAATTATACTAACAGTGAATATCGTTTCGGAACCCTGTGTGGAGGGTGGTAAAGGGGGGGTCTAGATCACGCTTCACGGAAAATAAAACGGTCCTTTCACAGTTCACGAAAAACAAAGACACAATGAAAATCACGGTTCACGGCGAATTAAACATTTATTTCTCGTTTCACGGAAAATAATTTTGCAAATCACGCTTCACGGCTACTATGGAAATCACGATCCACGAGGAAAAAATTAGCCATTTCACATTTCACGGGAAAAAAAAGGGCCGATCACGAGTCACGAAAATACCTTTTACCACCCTCTGTGTGGTAGTCATCTTAAGGGTCCAAGTGAGTTATATCACGTCAGTTGCTGGTATTAAACTCTGATTATAACTGAGCCCAAAGAAAAGCGAAACGCGCCAATGACATTTAAGAGTCTACTATATAGCCAATAACATCACGGCTTAACTAACAGACGACCAATAAAATAGTGACTTAATTGACCAATCAGGTCAATAACCAGAGTACTATCCAAAACAAACATAACATGATTTCAAACCCCAACTGGAAGGACACAAACCAGTTGGCTATTTACAAGCATGAGGGAGGAATTAAACTTGGAACAAAGGGAAATAAATTCATCTAATGCTCAAAGTCAGTGCATGTACCTGTAGATTGTGATAACAAAAGTGCTAGCTTTATACAAGTTTTGAAAAACCTCGTATGTACCTGATGTAAGATTGTCTTGGCTTTCTGAGCCTTCTCAGTGACTGCCTTATCAGAGTTTTCAGAATCAAGCAAATGAGGTGGAAAATAGTTCTGCATAAGAAACACAAAGAAATATCAACTTCACTTCAGATATACAAGCATATGTTGTGGTTCAATTTTATCCTTAGTTTAAAACTTATTTCCCTTGGTTTGGGGTAGGACCATGTATGAGAATGAGTTTAAAACAAACTTATATAATTAAGGGATATACAATTTTAACCAAGGATAAAATTGAACCACAACATATACGTAAACAATATTTTGAGTTCTTATACTATTATACTGTAATACTAGATGCTACATTAGGAAGTTTCACGTTGTATTCATGCAATACTTTAAAGAAACGTACCACAAAGTTTGCTGCATGTGCAGAGCTGTTATTTTACTAATAAAACCAATTTATTATGTTTTTGATGTTCTCATTGCTGTTGATGTCTTGAATGCTTAAGCTCCCTATTATTAAACAGGGGCATCCAACGAAAATATAGTTCAAAACCACTTAAAGATAGCATTGTTAAACGCATTTATTATTTAAACGGTAGATATAGGCGGATATAGGCATATTTTTATCCCCTAAAACCTTTTTATCTGTTCGGATTTCCTAGCTGAAAGTCTAGTGATCCGAAAATGATAGGGATCAAAACTTACCTTTTCAAAACTTTCAGCCAGAAAAAAGGCTCCCGAAAATCCTAGGTGACCTTTTCAGGGTGAAAATCCGTTAAAAATGGGCAATTATACCATTTTTTAGATGTTTGAAAATCCTAGGAGAGGCAGCCAAGTAAGACATTTTACAACAAATGTTCCGAAAATTCTAGATCTCAAATTGTCTTCCGAACAGATATTTTCCAAAAATTGACGTTGGGTGCCCCTGATTTAAGAGTGCAGCATTTACATTCAAAGTGCAAAGACGATTTCCTAAAACAGAAAACACAGACTTACAGATGTATGTGCAAAGAAGTGGTATTTGTGAGAGTCCTTCCTGAACAATAACTTGTTGGTGGAGTGAGGTGCCCATGTGTTCAGTATGGCCATGACATTTTCGTGATCCTCTATGTGACGTTCTTCAGCAAGGAAAAAGAATATCCTTAATTAAGATACATGTACTAATTTGGTAAAATAATTTATTGTTGATCAGTGCATATCACGAAAATTTTGCCAGTTGTCATGAGGATGGCTGTTACATATACAGCTATTTCAAGACAGGTTGTCAGAAAAAGTGCATGCGACAATCCCAAAAGGTATTGTGGGTGGTTTTGAGTGCGCTGTTTTTTAAAGAAATTTGAAAGGATGGCACGAGAGGCCACCGACATATGTTTGCAAGTGCTAAAGGAAAGCAACAATAGTAGGTTCCCAAGCTACAGTTGTTAGGAACAGTGTATTCTCAAAATAGCTGTATATACAGTAACAGTGTTGTGAAACCTCATGTTGGGTGAAGGTACACTCTCCCCCACAGAGGCCTCTTTAGCGAGATCCAAGGACGGCGATGGCAGTGAAAATGTTGCTGAAAAAGTGAATTCGCATTCTGTCAATCTTTATTGCGATTGCTCCAAGTCACTTATTTTGTCAAATGTAGGTGAACCCTCCTAAAGTTGAACTCCTAAGAACCACATTCAAGTTCAGAAATAGAGAGGAAATTTTGTCGTCGCTCTTGTACTTCCTCTGTAAAACATAAAGGCATTTTCATGTCGTAGTCATGCAGTGATGGCAAAGAAACGGACAAAAAAGCGTGCACGTGCAAAATTGTTGTTTTGGTTATTAAACCTATTGCTTTTTTGACGTTCTCATTGCTGTCACCATTGTTGGATTTTAAGGTCCCTTTTTTATGTCTTAGGGAGGCTGGGGAGATAGAAAACAAAAGCGCGGGAATTGAAGGGATGGGAAAAGAGAAGAAGAGTCCACCTCAAGTTTACTATTTGTTAATTTTTACTATTTTCAATGGATAACCAGTGGGAGCCTCTGTGGAGGAGAGAGGTGAAGTTGAATTCAAGCCACGCCCACCGAACACTATTGTGCTACCTCCATCAAGGGTGTTTCAAGGCACAACAAAAGTCATTAAGTGCTTTCTGATAGCTCAGGGCTAGTGGAGCAACCTGTCAGCTTTAAAACAATAATAGGGAGTTGACTGACAGGTAAGCACGGTGAACACTTTCTGAGATAAAGTAAATGCAAGTGAAAAGGGCGGTTGGTAGAGCTGAGAAACTGTAAGGGGCTAGTAAACTTTAAACTTCTTACCCTGTGTTTTCAAAAATTTTGGTTAAGCTTTCCTTTTTTGGTTAAGGGAATGCCTTTGGGTACTCACCAAGCCCCAAATCAGTCAGATGTTCCACAAGCGCCCACTGAGGGTCATCTTCAGCTTTGTTTAATAGCACAAGCTTGTGACAGGCCTCTCTGGCGGTCATACTGCAGCTTACAAGTAACCCAATAGGTTTATCATCCTCATTATACACATTCACTGGAACTTCCTACAATCAAAATTAATATTAACATTTAGTGTCACTTAAGCTTGCCAACAATAAAATGCAGTCACACTGCCAATGAATGAAAACCCAAAATGTCATACTTGGTTTGATATTATTATTACACTTGACAGTCAATTATAAGAGTCCACATATACTTTTTCTTGGCTGAGATGCATGGATTTCCTTGAAGAATTAATTGAGAATGTTGTAAAAGTGTAACCTCTGACTTAAAGTGCAGTGGCTGAACACAGTTTTGTGGGGAGTCAGTGGTAACTTGCGTGACGGTGCGTTTTAAATTAGACAAACAAACATGGTGGCGAAAAAAGCAATGGTACACATGTACAGAAGACAATTTCTTAAAATCTACTCATTAAAATTTTGTGATATTTAGCAGAATTTTTACTTTTATCCTGTTTTAAATAATGAGAACTTTAAAATGAAAGTTGAACAGACAAATTTTGAGGCACATTTAATAATTACAGTAAAATTACATTGACGATTGTCTAAAAACCCGTCTGTGAAAATTTGGTCAAATAAGTTTTGAATCGTAATGATTTATAATAGTAGGCTGTGTACAAGTTTATAGGAAAATCTAATTAACAAATTTTATGTAGACTGAGCAAAAGTGAAATTTTCAGGTTGTATTCAATTGTTTATGTTGCCATGGAAACTACGAATTTTACCTGTCAATCAAAATCCTTCATCAGTATATTTATCACTTGCCAATTTTCAGCTTGTGAGCTGCAACCTTTCTCTTGCCATGATTTGGCAAATGACATATACTCACAAACTGCCAAAACTGTGTTCAGCCACCTTAATCACATATTGATATTGTCAGAAGAAAACTGATGTTGACCACTGGGACTAAAAGTGTTAACAGTATAATAAATGTTGTATCCACACAAGATTAAGGCCCCGCCCACACAAATTGGCACATTTTTTAAACGGCATATTTTATTACTCGGATTTGTATGGAAGGGGTCCTAAACCGCTCTGTTGAGTGGTTTCAAAAACATGCAGATTCAGTGAGTGGATTCATGCACTGATTTCATGTGGGCGAAAGGCTTGTTCATTTAAAATAATATTATGCAGTTTCAAAAATATCCAGATTTGTGTCGACGTGACCTAAAAATATGAGTTCAGTTAGAGTGAGACATTGTCTTTGAATTTTTGTGTTTATACCAGAAAGATTGTAAGTCTAACCAGATGTCAGAGTTGTTGTTCTGGCTACAAATCCATCTTGGACCTACTGCTCTGAAATCTAGCTGTTTTAATACCCATCCAATAAATAGTTTAAAAGCAGTACAGCCATGAATTTAACTAGAATACATGTATCTGTACCTGTGATCGACTTAGTTTCGTGAATCTAACATCTTGGACCATGTTACTTCCTTGAGCATCTGGCTTCCTCTGAACCTGAGTGCGTCTCGGAAGACCAAGTTCACCAGGGGCGACATAATGATTAGGTTCAGCTTTAGGGTGTGAAGGTCCGATGTCAACACAGTTTAGAGCTACAGACGCCTTAGAATCTTCATCAAGCTTTTTGAAACTTCCATGAACCTGCCCACCGAGAGCTACTTCCTTCAAAGCACTCCTATGCCCTCCTCTGCTTGAAGGAATGGAATAGTAGCTCTTGTGAGCTTGTTTCCTGGATGATTCTGGGTTATGTGACTGTGAAGAGTTAGAGTTAGAATCATTTAATCCTTTGGGTCTTGCTCCAGGTGGTGGCTCTGAAACCTGATTTATATGTCCTTGTGATGTTGAATTTTGCGCACGTAGGGAGTTAAACAGGGAGGTACTGTCTCCCTTAGGTCTTGCACCTGACTGCACAGAATCGTGATTGGTAGGTTGATGTGTCCTTGAATACGGAGAATTTTGTGACTGTGCAGCATTAATAATGTGAGAAGTATGATCCTCATTGGGTCTTAATCCTGTTGGCATTGAATTGGGATTGTGACAGCTTGCATCACCCATATGCCTATCATAAATTTGATCACAGGTGTTAATTACATGCTGTGGTGCTATAAAGTTGCGGTTATCATCCTGACTGAAGGAACCATACGACGATTTCTGAACTTGTGAGCTTTGATGAGGAAATAGAAACTTTTGGCCTTGATTATCTAACTCGTCAGAATCAGCCGTCAGTGATTCCAAACTCAAGTCAGTGGTACAATGAACTATATACATAGAAAAACAAATATGAAAGAAAAAACAAAATTTAGTTGGAAGAAAATCAACATCAGATCTATGAGAGGTTTATATTAAAGCCACCTTTCAAATGCATTTAAGACAGAAACCCTTAATGTAAAAATGTGGAAATCTATATATCTTATTAACCCTCAGAAATTCAAACACTACAGATGCTTTCCTTCCCAAAATTATCTGACAATGTTTCAGCGTCACAGTGTCAAGGTGGGGATCACTGCAGAAGCTGTACAGTAAATTTCCTAGAGGGAGTACTCCAGATTTCAAGTGACAGGGATGATCAAAATAAGGGCAAAAATCAACACCCCAAAAATCCCTGGACCAAAATTTAACCCTCCAAAATACCCAAGCCAAATTTCCAAGCCATAAAAATTTATTCACGGAACTACATGACTGGGATACATAGTAACTATCACCAATCTTCGAATAATAATTGTTTTGAATACCCAAAAAATCCCTACTTAAGTCAAGCTACCCAAAAAATACTTCCCAAACTTTTCCACCTCCAAGAAATCCCAAAATTGAAAATTTCAAACCCCAAAATCCTTCGATCATCCCTGTCACTTGAAATCCGGAGTACGTCCCCCCCCCCACCCCGCTGGGGTAAATAAATGTTACGTATAATTTATGTCTTCTGTACAGTACTTACAGTTTTCACCACAGTCATTAACTTCATCAACCTAAATAGGTACAAAAAATTATTGAGGATATTCATTTATTACAAAAAGTCACAAGTCTACCTTTTCTCCACAAAGACAGAACTGTCATGCTACACATTCTACCACGTCACACTTACCTTGTTGACCTCTAAGGAATTTAACTCCCCAATCAAACTTCCCAAATTTTCCAATACATGGCTAATATCTGTCACATCATTACTGTGACTGCTTTGTGATGAGGCCATGACTAACTGTTCCAAGGATTTTTCAGCTGATGCAACAGCATTGTGAAGAAATGTCTTAAAATAGCCAATGTTCACCCTTTGTTTCCTCCTATCTTCATGTTGGACAAAACTGATATGCCTGAAAAAAAGAAAAACAAAATTAGATTACTATCCAATCAAACCACCCACAAAACAAGCTGACTTGTTTGGCTTGAAAGCATCGCTGTTACCTTATTTAATACATGGAATATACATCAATTTTTGCAGAATTATCTCAGTTTATTACAAGGAAAATACTTGTATTAATATTTTATCTGATAGCAATTGCAAGTTTTAAGCTTAACTTTTTAACCGAACAATGAATATTACAGCAAAAATATAACTTAAATGTTTCCATTTGCTATTTGTTTAAACAATTAAAACACCTGTTAGATGACACAAACATCAGTCAACAATGAATCTATAAAACTCTTCCCCTGTGGCGGACTTCAGAAAATGGCCCATTTCTAGATTTAAACGTGTTTGATTGATAAAAAGGTCGTGCACACACTGTCCTGTGAGATCAATTGAGAAAATTACAAAGGAAATAGAATGCAGAAGTACAATGTTCAAACGTAGGCAATGCAACACATCCCTTGCGAACAGAAAATATTCATTATTTCAGCTGAAAATTTAAAATAACAAAACCGCTGCAATAACACAAAAGTTAGCTACAAAATAATATAAACTTTTCATTTACCTAGTCAGTGATTTAAATGAGAGCTCTGCAGTGACCGCCCATGCAATAAAAGTCGTCTTTAAAATACACACATGTATCTCATGCGAATTTGAGAACAAGGCATACGGAGACTTATGCAAACCAAAATGAATACCTTCATCAACTAGTTGCGTTTAATTACGCAATTTTTTAGTTACTGACCCGGAAAACGACTCGTAAGATCAGACAATGTGTTTATTTTTCTTCGAATGAGTTAGCCCGCGTGTTTTTACCAGTTCCTCAGCGGTATTTCTTCTAGTCACCAGTCTTTAGCCAGTTAAAACGCCTGGTACTTTTCATCAAAACAAGATGTCAGGTTCTGAAAGATGTTTAGAGAACACTTTTCAAGATTATGACGGAAGAACTAGTTTGCAAAGCCCTGATGGCAAGGTGAAGAGAAAAAGATATTTTCTTTTTTCTCTATGTGTCATGCAATTCGTGTTTTCAACAGTGCTACAAAACCAAGTAATGTTTGAAATAACCTTTCTCCATTTGTATGTTGTCATGTCTACATGTATCTCTGCAGATTGCCGAACCTTTTCTTTCCAGACTAAAGGATGAAACTTGTAAGTTATTAAAGCAATGCGAAGAAGGATTTCATTACGCCAGGGATGATCGTGATTATTCAGTCTACACCGGCAGCGGAGGTAGATTAATACTTAGACAGGGACCAACTCCCGACTACATCCCGCCCCGGTAGATCAGAGAATTCTGAAAGAGGGAACTGAGATACTTGCCAGCTATATACATACTACTTATTCATTGATTGAAGAGCTCTGAGAGCACCTGAGCCCAGAAACTAAGGCTCCACGAGATAGATTTTACTGAGTATTGTTTAAAAATAAAAGACAATTTCAGAGAAAGGGGGTAAGGGGCGTGGCCCCCTCTGCCCCGTCTTAAAACGTTTCCCCTGGCCTAGTCCTGCCAACCCTCTGCATGTGTGAGACCTGTTCCTGGTAAGTGGACAACTTTCTTTTCCCACCCATGTTCTTTTCAATTTTTTTGTACTTAATAAAATTAATTTTTCTTTACCAGGTATGGCATTCTTGTACATGCATTTATCTGAAACACTGTTTAAGGATAATGAAGACCAAAGGCAGAAGTACTTGAAAAATGCCCTTAGAATTCTGGAACATGATCAGCATGGTCTGAGAGGGAGAAGGATGACATTTGTTTGTGGAGATCCAGGTGATTACATGTTTGAGTGTTTCCTTAGATCCTGCTATCTGCCTAGCGGAGGTTTATTTCATGCCACAAAGTGGCTCCCATTGCTGACATTCACATGAATGTCACTAATGCAAACAACTTTGTAAATGCGTAACCCTTTAAACCCTAAGATCAAAATTTGAATTCTCATTTGTTGCCCTATTCATTTCCTATAGAAGTAGAGGGGAAAAATTGATAATGTATCAAGCACATTCATTTTGTGTCATCATGTCCGTAATCCTCATGACCACACTGTTTTTCAAAGCATTGATATTACAAGGAGAAATTTGATACTGATCACTCTTAGGGCTTAAAGGGTTAAAAACCATGGCAGAAAGAAGCCTCTCCTAGCAGGGTAGTTAGATCCCTAGGGGGGGGGAGGGGGTACTCCCTTATCTAAGCCGTAGAGGTATGTGCTGTCCCATCGGGTAGGGTTTTTGCACGGTTTGGTCTGAAAACGGGTATACACTTTGCCCATTTTGGTCTGGAATCGGGTATGGTTTTTGAGGGAAGTACGGGAGTGTATGAACGTATTTATCATTTCAATTCCAAATGAATAAAAAAGAAAGAGAAATATGCGAATTCAAAATACATTTGAATAATTTCTTTTTGTTTGCACTCTAATCTAAGTAATGATAACATAATTTCTGCCTAAAGGCCAGGTCTGAAAACGGGTGTGGAAAATTACACTTTTTGGTCTGAAATTGGGTCAGGATTTGAAGAACTGGGTGGCACACCCCCACCAAGAATTCCTAGGAGTACCCCCACCTCCTGGGGGTTAGATCCTGGCATTAGGGTCCATTTGACTGGGAGATTCTACTTCGTTGACCTATAAACCACTTTAGTTAAACTTTTGGCCTTGTATCGGGGAGGGGAGAGAGTTTGCTTCATCAGCCCTTCAACAGTCTGAAGAATCAGGCTGCTTCTGGCTTTGTACAAGGATTTCTACTCACCTGAATTGACTGACATCATATTTGACTTGATTCGATCAAGCACTTGCTTGCATGCAGTGAGCATAATTCTTGCACTTCAAAACAGAACTTTACATTTCATACTTTGATGAAGGTACTGGAAACATGTTAAACTGGTGTAAAACAACAGAAATGGAGTGTCTACTTATGAGCATGTGCTACAAGAGTTCATATTTTCAGCTGTGAAAGTGGTTTATTCTGATTGTTTTTCCGGTGTAGTCAAACTCTAATCTGAAACATCCAAACATAAATAAATTCATTATTGGCAAATGAGAAACACTACAAGGCAACCTCGTTCCCAGGTTCTCTCTCCTACCCGTCGAGAGACCCTGGTTGGGTTTGGTCATGTGTCTCCCAGAATCTGGGAGATTACAAACAAACGACTTGGGGGAGGGGCGGATAAGTGTGAGATTTGTCTCTACAAAGTGTAGACGTCGAGATCAGTGGAAACGTTGTCTAAAGGATCCTGTTTTTTATAGTTCCCGGACTAGTCAAGACAAAACCTCGAACGCCGAATCCCTTTGACAGTGAAAGCGTAACTTCCTGCAGAATATCTGGATGTTTATCGGATGTTGCAAAGGAAATCACGGATTCACCACTTGTGCTGTCAAAAATATTTTAGGCGGTTGTATTCATACCGAAACGCAGTAGGCTTAAATTGCCATTTCTATGTTATGGAGGCCACCTTTGGAAAGCAAACGTATGTATTTTCAAAACTATGATTATGCAGTTCGAAGCGGGGCCGAAAAGATGTATCAAGCATTGGACCATATACAAGAAATCCTTTCGCTTTGGAAGGTTATCACTGGGTTATGTTGTCTGTTTTGTCTCTGTTTATGCTATTTCCTGTTGTCTTCAGTGTCGCGTTTTGGTCATCCTTTTGCTTATGCACGTACTATATTATATTTTTTACCTCTATTTACCACTAAAAGCGATACGTTTTTTCTGTTGCCGCATCATACAAAAGGTTAGGGGTAGGAGAAAGCTGACATTTCAGACTACAGCTTTCCGTTAAGTCATTGGAGCTAAAATATTATTTTGACTGTGAATGTAACATGAATCCTCTGCTCTCAACATAACTGCTTTGTTTTGTGACCGCTTGGTTTAGGTTTTGCATGTACTGATTCGGGCCGATTACCAGCCGCTGTCACCAACAAACATTGATTCTTTCAATGCAAGTTCAACGAACAGGGATTTTCCCTTCAATGCGGATAAACACGTGCTTGTGTCTTACTCAGGATCGTAGATTTTAGTATCTAATTGTTGTCATCGGTTTAACTGCGATAACACAAGTTTTTTATTTCTCCGTTGGTAATTTGCTTGTTTATCTGGTGATAGCTCTGTTTAGGCAGAAATTTCCCGAATTTCAGTTATAGTTGGAGGCTTAGCAAATCTGTCTTGCCCTTTCGATCATTGCGTGAACGGTGAAAATGAATGAGACAAAAAAATTGAGAGACAAAGGACTCCTCCCTCGGAATTAATTTTGTTCTGGGACCACGTGACCAAACCCAACCAGGGTCTCTCAACGGGTAGGAGAGAGAACCTGGGAACAAGGTTGACTACAAGGACAGTTGTTGTGAGTTGGCCTTGTTACAATCTTGATCAAGGCATTGACCTTGGATTACCAAGGAATAACGGCAGATATAGCTTCAAATTATTGCACAATTAACCAATCCATGATGGGTTTGGGTTTAAGTGAGTGACATTTCCCATTTCCCGTTTAATACTTGTTAAGCTTCGTAATAATAATAATGATACTAATAATAATAATAATAATAATAATAATAATTTTTTCTCCTTATCTTCAGGCATCCTTTCTTCATTGGCTGTTCTTTATTCAAAGCTGGGTCAAGAAGATAAAAGTACAAAATGTCTGTCCAAGCTGTTAAGCCTGTCAGACAATGTATGTGGAGGAGATCCATCTCTCCCAGATGAAGTCCTATATGGTCGAGCTGGCTACTTATTTTCCTTGTTGTTTGCACAAAAACATTTGGGGGAAGAGAAGATTCCCCATGACATTATCAACCAGGTATGGTATGTGATCAACCAGGTGCAACCAACTGATGTACATGTAAGATGTAAGACAATAATCCAGAGATGCCAACCTCTGGAGACCTAAAGTCGGGAGACTGACTTTTTTTTACTCCCCCCCCCCCCCCCCCCGAAAAATTGACCCAGCCCCCAATGGGAATGACTTAGGACATTATATGACGTCTTACATGATGTACATACTATCGAAATTCAAATGCTAGAAATAATCTTTGCAATGACAAAAATGCCCCAGAAACCGTACTGCGAATAAGAAAAATTCAAGTTCTGAGCTAAAAATGGGCTAAATCTCAAACTAAGTCTGTTTTCTTTTTTACTAAGTATTCAATATTTATGGTGGACGTAAAAAGCGGGAGATTTATGTACCAAAGCGGGAGAGCGGGAGACGAGGCAAAAAAGCGTAAGTCTCCTGCCAAGAGTGGGAGAGTTGGCATCACTGATAAGCACATCTAGTCCTCATTATGTTTTTCCAGACAAAATCTCAGAAGTGTTGTGCAACCTCCATCACGCCAGGTTTTTTACATTGGAAAAATAGATTGTACTGTTTCCTAATCATCCTAGATTTTGCCGACATGTCAGGAGAATCCAAAAGTCTGTCCCAGATGCCATTTTGCTGATTTTTGAGAGGACTCGAGCCAGGCAGTGGGAGGATTGGGACCAAGCAAAAATAATCAGTCATTGATCCCGAACATCCCTGACAGCAAAAATTTGAGTTTACAATATTAATGTTGGGAATCATGACTGCAGATCATAATTGCAGAAGTTGGAAATAAAGAAACTTTCCAGATTCTCTTGATCTCTCCCTGACCATCCGGGACAATCGCGGATATCTACAATCCTGAGTTTTCATTTTTCAGAAAAATCTAACAGAGTCGGGAGGTGTTCACCATGACCCTTGCTTTTACCCTGAATCCTTAATAAGAATTTCAGAGAGAGTGAAATCGAAAACAGCTGTTTTACCAGCTACAGCAGTGCGGGATCCAGACATTGAGATAAGGGGGGCCCCGGTCATCCAGACCCTTAAATGGGGGGGGGGGGGGGGCAGTCTACTCCAAAAATTTTTTCAGCCCTTCAGGCCTCAATTTGGTCCAAAAATAAGGGGGGGCTGGGCCCCAGGGCCCCTCCCCGTCTGGATCTACCACTGTACAGTAACTCCCACTGTAAATTGCTTTTTTTAGCTTTGCCAAGTAATCCTGGATTCTGGCAAAAGGCTATCTAGAAGAGAGAGAAGCAACTCTCCATTGATGTTTATGTGGCATGAAAAGCATTATGTTGGGGCAGCACACGGCATTGTTGGTATCATGTTCATGTTACTTCAGGTAAAAAAGATACGTATTTACTTTTGAAACAAACTAAATAACATAAATTTATTTAAACTTCTATATTTCCCTTTGTTTTTTGGTAGTGTTTCATATGCAGTGTATATAGCTTCTTTGTATTTTTGGACTTAAAGGTGTTTTAGTAGAAAAACTGAGCAATTTTTGTGCACGTTTGATAGCACTAATGGCGAAAGGCTGTTTGCAAAATAAGGCTCACCTCACTTAAACAGACCCCAATAACAAAAACAAAAGTGAAGAAAAAGAAATAAAAAATAAAATATTAAAATAAAAATAATTTTGAATTATGAAAAATTAAATAAAAAGTAAAATAAAAATGAAATTTAATCAAAATAAAGGTGAAAGAAAAATAAAATTAAAAGTAAAATAAAACAAATAAAAAAGACGGAATTTGAAAAAAAGAAAAAGGAAAGGCGGCCCTTGGAATCCTTGGAATCCCTTACCTCTGTCAGATCCTCTACCTTGAATTCTGAGCACTGTTCTTTTCTGTAAATAATTAGGCACTGTCTGCACAATCTGTTCAGTCTCACCTGGGAAGCATAGAGAGCTGTGTTGAGTTTCTTTTGTCAAAGCAATTTCCATCAGGAAATTTTCCTTCTTCACTTGAGAATGGTACTGACAAACTAATCCACTGGTGTCATGGGGCTCCTGGAGCAGTGCATCTGATGATCAAGGCATATCAGGTATGGTGATCACTGCTATCAGCTAGATGGGGAGATGCATGGCAAGACACCTCTCCCCTTAGTACATGTCTTAACCCAGACCTTCCAATTCTCACACTTTGGGCAATCAGCTCACAGTCTCACGATTTAGCCTTCAAATCTCACAGTGAATCAGAAAATCTTAAAATTGCCATAATTTTGGGGCAAACCTGAGTCCAACTCCAACCTCATTCCCACAAAACATAGGTTCATTAGCTAAGTAATCAAATAGTATTTTTTATTTTATTTATTGATTTTAGGGTAAGGGTTGGACCTCGGGGCGGAGCGCACCTGTATAAAGCTTTGGAGAGTACCCCCTTGGGCATATTATATGCCTTACCTCCATCAAGCATGCGAGTGGTCATTTCCTACACTGTGGCAAATTTTCCTTTTTTGTTGCAAGGTTTTTGGAAAGGAAAAGTACCTGGATGCAGCTCTTAAGTGTGGAGAAGTTGTTTGGAGCCATGGTCTTCTAAAGAAAGGTTATGGAATCTGTCATGGTGTGGCAGGAAATGCTTACACTTTTCTGTGCTTGTTCAAGCAGACTGGAGACCAAAAGTGTCTTCATCGAGCAATCAAGGTTGGTTCTTCAGACCTTGGTATCTTTATCACCACAAGATATAAAACTGTGACACACCACCTATTAGTTTTTTTACAAAGTTATGTCTTGGGGTAATTCTCAAAAATTCAAAATGTTTAAAAAGACATAGAGAAAGTTGTGATTCGCTGACCTGGTTCAGTGCCACATCCAGACCTTGAGATAAGAGGAGGTCATCCAGACCTTTTCATAAGTGGAGGCCCCGGCCCCCTACAAAATTAGGGGGGGCGGGCCTCTCCCCTCGATCCGCCACTGTGGTTTCAGCATAGTGTTGATTTTGAACTTATACATGAAACCACCCTAAAAATCCAAATTTACACCTTTAAGATAATCCAAACTCTATTAAGCCTAAGAAAGTGAGCTTTGAGATGCCCAAACTTCAAGATTCAGGTCATTCTTTGCAGCATTAAAGTGTTTCAATCCAAACTACTCTCTTCGCCACTATCTTGTCCCTCAGAGTACATTAAATGGTTGAACTCATCACCTTTTTTCAAGACAATTATTAAATGCCAATAGTTGATATTAATGATGATTTAGGTTTCCTATTGGTAATTATATGAAAGTGTAACTGAATGTGTCAAATTCTAGTTTGCAGAATGGTGTTTTGACTATGGTCAGCATGGCTGTCGTACCCCAGACCATCCTTACTCTTTATTTGAAGGTAAGTTTTTCCTCCTCCATAAAGATAAAGTGGCGTTAATCTTTCAATCTTTTATGACCTAATGGTTTTTAACTTGAGATTGGTGTGATCTTCAAAAGCTGTGCACTTTCAAAGTTCACAGCAGAGAAAATAGCAGTCACTGTCTGTGATAGGAACCATGTTGCATGGATGATAATTTACTCTGTCTTACAGTGACAGGCATGTAGCCTGTGTGGCAGATGTAGTTTAATTCTGTTTCCCAGACAGACTTAACAAGAGTTTGGTTTTGTCTTTGGTGCAGGCTATAAATGAGTGTTTTTTGCTTTTTTTCCCCTAGGTATGGCTGGCACAGTTTACTTCTTAGCTGACTTACTGGAGCCTAAATCATCTGAATTTCCTGCATTTGAGATTTAGCTGCCTGTCATTTGACTGTACACAGCTGAGCAATAAAAAGGACATCATAACATTGGCTTGATCTAACAGATACATCTGCTCTGTACTCAAACCATCAGGAGGAGTCATACACAATGGAGATCTAATAATATTGTTGCTCCTAAACAGGGCTTGCAAAAAGTCATGTCTGGATGAACACAGCATGTGCTGCAGCTGGAATCGTCACTGAAGACCTCAATAAAAAAATTAAGATATAGTCTGTCTTTGACAACAGGTCCCAAAAGCTTTTTCTTATAACCACAGGTTAACTGTATTATTTTCTGATTGGCTAGATTTTTTAATTTGCACTCTGTCTACTTTAGACTATCTATGAGGCCCGATAGTCAGCAAGGACTAGTAGATTTCCTGCCAGCAAGTGGACACCCATTTAATTATTATTTTTCTGGTTCAAACCCTGATGTTACGGTCTTTTGGGGTGAGCATGTATATGAAGGGGAGTCCCAACAACTTTGCAAGGTGTGCTTCCTTTAAGAGACTTAGTTCCAAGAAGAAAAGTATAAAAAAAAGTTGCTTTTAGTGTTAATTTAAGTATAATAGTGTAAAAAATGTAAGTTTTTGTAAAAACGTTATTAAAACTGTAAAAGTTTGAACCAAGGAGTCATTTCATAAAAAGGTTGAGTATGATCATCCGGGCGAACGTAGTCCTGAATAGGACTGTTGTTGTTGACAGTGACTGACGTTTCGACAACCTGTGCAGTAGTCATCTTCAGATTTAAAGTGAGTTGCATCACGTCAGTTGATGGTCATCAACTGATGTCTGGATCAATGTATGCAATGGAGAAAATGGAAAATGACCCTGTACATTACTTACAACAAACCAACAATACTTAGTTTTTCATGAGTCATAATAATTTAATCAAAGACATTTCAGAAAAATAATTTTCTGTCTATTTATACCAATTTTATCAGCTAAAGAAAATGTCCTTGACCACAACACTTCTAGATCCCTAGGCATAGTTTCAGTTGTTTCCAAAGGTCCACAAGACTCATCAGAAACAACATCCATGGCTAAGCCTTGGAGAGTAATTCCAGTACTTATTCTCTGTTGCTCTCTGTCAGTCTCAACTTCTAAATTTTCAACTCCATTAGCTGTATCTGCTGTGTGAAGCATTTCAAATGCTGAACTTAACTCATTGCCCTCTATGTGTTGTTCTTCAGTCTTGTTTCCCACACTTGGTTGTGCCGCAGAGCCTTTGAAATACCCAACAGACTGATTGATTCTGTTTTCGAATGTCTGTTGCATATTTTGCACCTCAAGAACATTCCTCTCAATTCTTGAAGCTTCGGCAAGTAGTTCTGTGATTTCAGACATGATGCCTGGATTGGAATCTTGGACATATTTTGATATCACTAGTGACATCAGAGCACTGTAACAGAACAGAATGTAGTCAATGAAAAACTCATGGACTTTTTGTTCTTTTTGCAGAGAGTGTCTACTAGTGTGGAGCTCATTTAAAAGTCAGTACAAATAATACAAATAGCATTCTGGTGATAAACTCCCTTGGATATATGAGCCACATTAACCCTCTTGACTCCTTCTGTTCCATATAAGTTCTTAACAAGTGCATTGCTACATGAAGTTGGGTGGCTTAGTTGTCCAGACCTAACTGAGTAAAGGGAGAGAGGTGGGGGTACTGTAATACATGGGCTATAGGTGGTGTATGTGTTGTGGAGGGTACCTGACACGTCCCCAGTTGTCCCTTATTACTTGTAAGTGATCAAGGAACGTTGCAGGAGATTATTAGGGCATCTGGTGAAAAGGGGACAATGTGAAAGTGAAAGGGGTCCCCCTCTTTCTTCATCCCCATTGCTCCCCTTGACCACACTTCTCTCATTAATAGTGACTTTAAGATCCAGTGACGCAAGAGCAACATGAACATTGCCTAAAAATGAATTTGCATTCTTTCAGTCTTTATCCGGCAGGGACGGCAGAGCTGGGGGGAGGCTGGGGGGCTTTAGCCCCCCCACTTTTGAGGAGGATGACATTTTTTTTGTTTTTGTTTTAGTATATGGTACGTATAAAGAAATAAAAAAGGAGAACAAGAAAACGAAAGTATTCTCTTCAGACTATTCCCCCAAAGAGGGTTGGAACACCTGAGGCATGAATTGGAGACTGGCGTGAGAAATTGTACAGGGCATGCTTGCTTCCCACAGACGCTGAGAAGCTTGTAAAAACTGCAGGTTAGCGTAGGAGACCGGAAGGCCGAGAAATAACTTCCAAAACATTGCTGTAAGCACTTAAAGTACCTTTTATTTCACGCTTTATCCAGGCTAATTATTTCAAGAAGTATCTCATGGAGAATGCTGTAAACACGATTTCCGAGCCTCTAGATTTCAAAATTTTCTAGGGGGGGATGCCCCCAGACCCCCCTACAAACTCGCGCCTCCGGCGCTCGTTTTCAGCCCTCCCACTTAGAAATACACTCCGCCGTCCCTGTTATCGGGATTATTCATACTTACTTGCTTTGTCAAATGTACGTGAACCCTTCTGAATTTGAATTCCAAGCTAAGCTAAGGGACCATATTTAAGTTCAGAAAGTGAAATAAAATTTTGTTGTTCTCCATAAAACACAAAATCAGGCATTCTCACGTTGTACTCGTGTAAAAACGGCAAAGAAATGTAGGAAAAAGGATGATGCATGTGCAAAGTTGTTGTCTTGCTCATTAAACCTATTTTTTTTTTTTACACATTGTCGTTGCTGTTGCATTGTTGAATATTAATAGGAGACCAAGAGATGACTGGGGACAAGTTAGGGAGAGTACAGTTTTCAGACAATTTTAATACTCTGGATAGGGTATAGAAATTAAAAAATTTCAACACATCATAAGAATAAGAGTTTTTGGATATTAGCTAAAGCTGTGAGTCCAGGATCTGCCTCAGTCTAGAAAGTCACAACATACTGCTGGACATGGTATAGGCTCAGGGCTATAGAGATCCAACCAGTACACCCCCCCCCCCCCCCCCCTCCCGCCCATGAATTCCTAGTATTCAATTTAGTCCCCAGAATGCTGGAAATCGCATTTAAGGGCTTTGAAATTTCACAATTTTCTGAGGGTTCCTCATAGGCATACGGGCAAAAATTTGCCAGGGGGGTGGTAAACCATTTGCCCCAGAAAAATGTCTTTAAAAACTGGCTTTGCCCAAATTTTCTCTTGCTGCCCAAAAAATCTGAGTTGCCCAAAATTTGGGGGGACTGCAGCCCCCCTCACCCCCCCCCCCCCCCCCAGCCCGCACACATATGGGGTCCATGCCCTCGTGCGCCCAGACCCCACTAGAAGAAGAGGACTAACAGCATTTACCAGCACTTGGCAGCACCTAGTTTACAAGTGCAAATAATAAACCTTAACAGCTTGTTTTCACAAGTGAAGGAGTCAAAGTCAGAGTCATAAATGGAGTGAAAAGAGTACTTGTGATGAACACTGTGGTGAAAATAAAAAATCAGAGTCATAAGCGCGATGGGATTAGTTGGAAGAATCACAACTTTTTCACTTTCTTCCAAAGATGATTATGATTCTATTGCTTACAAGTCAGGGGCAGAAGCAGAGGAATAAACCAATCATACGCTTCATTCCTATGCTCTGTAATTGGCTGAGTTCTTCTGCTTGTGACTCAGACACAACTTATAATAATATTGGCCACAAAATTAGTTGAGACACTTCACCCTAAAGGGTCTGTAACAGTTTACTAGCTTAAAAAAGGTAAAATAAAGCTTTCTCAACTCCGCCATGTTGAGTGCGCCACTGTTTGAGCTACCTGTAGACAACAACAAACACCCCAACTTTGAATGGAGGGGAGGGGGAGGGGTGTGGATTATTTTGTTCCCCAAAGTTACCACATTTGAGGACAATGTCTCAACAATTTTGTTGCCGACTGTAATTTTCACTAGAGCGTAAGCATCAGATTTGTACACAGAATAGGAAAGGCGTTTTCACTAGATCATTTAACAATTAGTCGCCAAAGGCGACGTGAATATCGGCGAATAGTCACCAAGATGAAGTCGAGGTGACTATTCGCCAATATTCACGTCACCTGAGGCGACTAATTGTTTTAGTATAATTACATTGATGATTATTCGAGAAAATAAAATTATTGATCAATTTCCGACCCCGAAACATCAAAAAATCTGGCTGCCATTTTGAAAACTGCAACCCTTCAATGCTATAATCACCGCGCTGTGATTATAGCAGGATAGTGCGAAGCTCATAGCCAATCACAGCGCTCTATTTTCGATAGTCATCGATGTAATTATACTAAAATGTGCTTATATACAGTTTGTAATTTATAATATGCTTCTGCTCAGACTCCATTCTAGTGGAAAACTAGTCCATTAAGGCCAAGGCCTGTATTCGCAGGATTTTACAGTACAAGCATGTTTATTACCTCAAAGCCCCTCTCAAAGTTGCCCATTTCCTTGAAACGTAAGTAGCATAAGAAAATCCCTGGTTAAAACCTTGTTGTAAATGTGCTTCTTTTCCTGATTCAATGCCCTCGCGGTATCCTGCCTAAAAGGAAACGGGAAAAATTTGTTTGGCTTTGGCTCTAACCTTGAAATTCTGCAGTAATGAACTATATTACATAACTCATAACTCATCAGTTCATTAAGCAACTCATTTGTGTAAAATGTTAAACATAATGTGAAATATATGAAATAAATCATTTTGAACTGCGGTTATAGATGAAAGTGAAGAATGATCATCGCAGTGAATTTTCCAATTTAAGCAATTGGAAAGAAGAAGCCTGAAAAAATCAGGGCTTCAACGGGATTTGAACCCGTGACCTCCGCGTTGCCGGTGCGTTGGAAAATTGGAAAATTCACTGCAATGATCATTCTTCACTTTCATCTATAACCGCAGTTCAAAATGAATTATTTCATATATTTCAAATCATTTCACTCCTCACGGGAGATATGAACTCAATAAATTGACCTCGCTCCCAGTGTGTGGCTTCATAGCTCAGTTGGTAGAGCAACGCACCGGCAACGCGGAGGTCACGGGTTCGAATCCCGTTGAAGCCCTGATTTTTTCCGGCTTCTTCTTTCCAATTGCTTAAATTGGAAAATTCACTGCGATGATCATTCTTCACTTTCATGTTAAACATAGTTGGCATAGTTGCATGGGGTTGAGCTGTACGAAGATCTTAAGAGTATTACTTGCAAGAGTGGCAAAATAAAATTCAGGAAGGAGTACGTATAATGTAGTTCGAGCAAACAAACATAGGCCGTCACATAAAAGATGAAACGAAAAATATTTCGAAACTACCCAGTTTAGCATTAAACTGAGCTAAGCAAATTACGAGATCCTGCTAGGATAATACTCCAATTTACCAACAATTAAAGTGCAAACAGATAAACAACTATTTTACCACTTCATGAGTTTGTTTTATCTTTTGATAATCCATATTTACGTCGTTCGTTTCTTGAAATTCTTCTTGTTCGTCCGCCATCTTTAAAAGCATAATTTGCGTAATTTATGCACCACGCATGCCCAAACCAATTAGCGCACCAATGCGTCTGCAATCCAAAATGGCGCCGATGTCAGTCTAAAAACTTCATTGTGAAAATCCACTTTCATCTTGTTTCCTTCATCCTGAAAATGCGTTTCCCATAAAATCACCTTATCCCAGATATTTACTCTTGTGTTTTACGGGTTTATTTCTCAATGAAGCGTATAATGTAGTGACATTTCCGCCAAAATTTATTATCGGGATCAAGATGCCCAGTTCCCGAAATGAAAAGGAATTGAGCCCTTCTGCTCGAAACCATAGCAAAAACAAAAAGTCATCCCATAAACAAAAGAAACATAAGAAACGTCCCAAAACTGAGGCTTCAGCTGAAAAGCTTAAGGGACAATATGAAGATATTTCCTCAGCTTCGGAAGAACCCGCAGAGTTGCCTGTTCAAAAGTACAGCTCCATCTCACGGAGCCCTTCGCCCGTGGCGTCGAAAAAATCAAAGGCTAATGTAAAGAGGAAGAAGTCAAAAAAGGATAGCTTGGTGCAAGGTTCAAGCAAAAAGCGCAAGAAACGTGGCAGGTCGCCCGAAAATTTTCCGCTCGCAAAGGTTGAGGGGCCACCGTTGTCTCCTGTTTCAAGCTCGAAATGGAAAGACATGACTCCTTCGCCGAAGCTGCCGCCATCAAATAAGGATATGTACCAGCGGATCTCGCCGTCTATGGTAAAGAAACGCGGATCCGAGTCGCCTTATGTTCCAAGAGCGTATAGGCCACCAAAGTCACCAAGTATTAGTCCCACTAGGTCGCCAGTGTACAAAAGAGAGAGGTCTCCTTTCAAGGCTAGATCACCTATGAAAGTGTGGTCCAGGTCTCCTTATAGCCACAGATCAAGATCGCCCACCCCTCCAAGAGGAAGATCTCCCATGAGAACTTTTAGATCACCGGAAAGGTCTCCACATCGATCACCCGTGGGACGTTTCTCGCCGTATGGTCGGAGTAGGTCTTTTACCTCTTATGGCAGAAGACGGTCGCCTTCACCATATGGGCGCCACTCTCCTTCACCACCATTTTGGAACACTGGAATGCGAAATAGGCCAGTGCAAAGGAATAGACACCGCAGTAGATCTTTGTCGCCGCATTCATCAAAATACAGAAAATCACCAGTCAGAACAAAAATTCGAAGTCGTTCTCCTCCAAAGAGATCACCACACAGAGGCACCCAGCGCAGCCCTGATGTGCATCATTCTGCATATAAATCAGGAAATAAGAGGTCAAATTCTTCCAGGAATGAGCCTGCACGGTCAACTGATACCAAGTCTGCAAGCAGAGACTCCATAGAAAAATCTTATAGTTCCAAGGACAATGTACTCAAGGCTAAGAACAAACTTGAAAGTGTGGATGGAGTTAAAAGGAATTTAACAAGGGATACTCAGCAGCAGCCTCTTACTAAAGCAACAAAGCCAAGTTTAGAGACTGTTGTGAAAGATTCTCCAGCAAATGGACCAACAAAGCATTCTAACTTGAATTCGTCTGGAGTTAAATCAGGAACTGGTGATGTTAATACGATAAATCAAACAGAGACAGCACCTGCTCTTCCACTTCCTCCTTTAAACGAACCAGCCCCTCCACCGCTTCCCAGTGATGAGCCTCCTCCGCTTCCTCCTGATGAAGAAAAACCGCCTCCTCCTCCTGCTCCGACATTACCACCCTTACCACTGCCGCCAGAACTCCCTGGCACACCAGGCGAGTCGCCAGCATCTTATTCACCACATTCTGCAGGGGAAAAACCTCCTGCATCTCCAAACTCAGCTGCCAAAGACACAGAAGCAGCTGGGCCAAGTAGTCAGAGTGGGACACCACTATCTACACCAGATACAACACCAAAGACACCAGCGGAAAGTGAGTGGGGAGAGAGGTGCGTGGACATGTTTCAGATCATTGATCAAGTGGGAGAGGGGACATATGGACAAGTATACAAGGCAAAGGATAAAATCACAGGTAAATGATGTAAATAATTGATCACATTATACATTGTAGTTGTTGGTGTAATTGTGTTTGTTTGCAAGGAGCAACTGAACACAGGCCATTGCTTTTTATGTGAAATGGTTTGGTACATGTTATTGTTGGCTTCCTAATGGTTCCTTGCCCAACTTTAGCCTTATCATGCATAAAGTTCTGACTATTCCTACTGTAAAAGAAATTGTTAATTTAAACCTTTCAGATACGTGTAGTGTAATAAACTGTTATGAAAGTTCTTGAACCTTGCTTTGAAGAGGTAGCAAGGCTTCTCTTTGTAAAATACAGCAAAGATTCACTGTACAAGGTGGTATTTTTCCTTTTGAATCTTTCTATGAAATTTTTCAAGTCTGGCTATGCTAATGAAAGTGTTAAGTTATTTTGCTGAACAAGTTACATAGAAAGTTGTACAGTGGAATTCTGATGTTTTGAACCCTTAGTTTCGTTAACCTCCTGATAATTTAATCCTGGGGCTGATTCCTTTTCCCAGTAAAACACTATTATTTTTATTTGGCCCCCAATTTTTTAACCTCCAATAAGTGAACAGTTTTGTTTTTCCCTGAGGGTTCAACAAATTGGGATTGTGCTGTGGTTCTTTTCAGTCTATTAAGTTACTTTCAATGTAAGTTCTTTGGAAGTATCTGTGCAAATGAAAAGTAAGGATTACACTCATTAGATTTTTACTAAATGTCAACAGAAATAATGTAAATTGTTCCTTTAATATTGAGCTCAGGTTCACTCCAGTTCTGAATCCGATTTCTCTCTTGTTTCATTAGGGGAGCTTGTTGCATTGAAAAAAGTTAGAACTGACAATGAAAAGGAAGGATTTCCAATAACAGCCGTGAGGGAAATCAAGATTCTACGACAGCTAAATCACCCAAACATCGTGAATTTAAAAGAGATTGTAACAGACAAACCTAATGCTGTAGATTTCAGGAAGGATAAAGGTCAGTTCAGTTGTACATGTTGTGCTTCAGTTTTCTTCAGTTCCAACATTTCAAAACCAGTTTTATTTTTTCCTCATTCATTGTTATTCTAATGAGTTTGAAAAAGAGAGAAATAAATTAAAACAAATCTGGGTTTGAAAAGTTTCAATCCATTGGAAACTTTTTAACCAAAAAATACTCACATGTTTCACATACTCCATTTTGAAACGAATTGCTCTGCACATTTAGCATTTGACTACATTGCCTGAAGAAGACTTACAGTAAGCTTTCAAAATGTTATGATTTATGGTACATCTCAAATAACTTCATCATTAATTTGGCAAGCAAAAGTCCTGTTTATTATTGTATTTACTTGATGTGTTCCTGTAAATATGCAAACAAATAATTTATTATTTATTTCTGTATTTTTTTTGTCATTGCTTAGCTTTTTTTCTCTCTCTAACAAACAATAATAATATTGATAGATGTGTTACTCATCTTTCTAATAATGGTATTGTTAATATTATTTTCTTTTATCACAGGAGGGTTTTATCTTGTGTTTGAATACTTGGATCATGATCTTATGGGTGTATTGGAATCTGGTCTTGTTCATTTTACTGAAGACCACATCAAGTCCTTTACAAAACAGCTCCTTGATGGGCTCAGCTACTGTCATCGCAAAAATTTCCTTCACAGAGATATCAAATGCTCCAATATTTTACTCAACAACAAGTATGTTTACTTTTAATTGTATACCTCCATCTTTTTTATACATAGTCAGGGTGCAAAGAAAGTCAGTTTTACAGCTTGCCATTTGGGCAAGCTGTAGGTATCATGTACTAGCCCAAGGGTAATTTAAACTTGCCCAAAAAAATTTTGATGAGCAGGATTGATTACAGTCCTTCTGTAATTTGATTTCCCCACAAAACTTCACTTGCCCATTGGGCAAGTGAAGAACAGAATTCACTAGCCCGATAGCAAAATCCACTAGTTCTGGGCTATCGAACATCACTTTCTTTTCACACAGATAGTGGTGGTGTTTTTTGTGGCTGTAATGGTGGGTTATCAGACATGAGATTTTTGGGTTCTACCTACATTGTATTGCTTGTTAGGTTTACCCTCTAGAATTGTTTCTGGTTCTCAACAACAACAACAACAACAAAAAACAGAATCTTGCATTATTGCACAACTGCCTGTACGGTTGTGACATGTAAGACAGCACAGTGACTACTTCTGTGGTATGAAAAATAATGAAAATGTCCTCTTTTGCAGGGGAGAAATTAAACTAGCAGATTTTGGTTTAGCAAGATTATATGAAGCTGATGAAAGGTGAGTTGGGAATCAAATCATTTTTTAGTACTGAGATGGTCAAATTTCCTTTGTAAGGGAAAAGACAGTGCTGAATGTAATTTTGTTTAAAAAAAAGGTCTGTGTATTGTTGATTTTATAGAAGACCATACACGAACAAGGTGATCACACTTTGGTACAGACCTCCTGAACTTTTGCTGGGAGAGGAGCGGTATGGACCTGGCATAGATATCTGGAGTGTGGGGTGAGAGGCCTTTGGGATTTTTACCAAAAATATTGCTGTTTTGATGGCTAATTATGCAAAGGAGTGAAAGGCAGCGCAGATGAGTCCCTAGATTCTTGATTAGCTAAATTCAGCCTCTTTTTTTCTTTCAAGCTACTTAAGACAATCTTAACATTAGACTCAATGCTTATCAAATTAAGAAAAACTGAAGGTGGTATTTTTGCAAAGTTTTTGCTAACAAGGAATTGTTTTTTGTTTAGTTGCATACTTGGAGAACTGTTCACCAAAAAACCAATTTTCCCAGCAGTGCAGGAAATTGGACAGCTGGAGCTCATCAGGTGCGAATGTCAAACATAGTTTAAAATACATGTAGTTACATCCTTCTCACAAACAACCATGGTCATAAAGTAACAATTAATAGTCTCTCTGTCTTCAAGGCTTTTTGGAGGGTGTTATTGTGCCCTCATTATGGCAGAGGTATTTTGCAGAACGTCAAATGACTCTAAAGTTTATTGATTAGGGTTAGGAAACTGAGTGAATCAGGTTCCACTATTTTTGTAATTTGTTTACCCAAGTGTCCAAGTGTTGATTTTTAAGGAGAGGGGAAAACCAGAGTACCTGAAAAAAAACCTGTCGGAGCAAGGGAGAGAACCAACAACAAACTCAATCCACATATGGCGTTGATGCCAGGGTTCAAACCCGGGCCACATTGGTGGGAGGCGAGTGTTCTCACCACTGCGCCAACCTTGCTCATTAAGGGTCATTATACTGGACAAACTGACCTGAAATGTGATTCGCTCAGTTTCTTAACCCTAACCACTTAACTTCAGAGTCATTTGGTGTTTAGCAGCCATTCGTCATTCTTCAAAATACCCCTGCCACCCTCATTTTGAGTTCAATGGTAAAAACTCCATGTGTTATAACTATGGGCTAAAATAGTGTAGAAACATCTTGACCCTTTAAGCCCCAATATCCATGTACAAATTCTCCAGATTGATGTCCATACATTCCCATCAAAATAGTTGAGATAATTTATTAAATGATCTAAGTATTTTTCATTTGGTGATCATTTCATTAATTCTCATAACCTTTTCTCTTGTTTATGTATTGATCTTGTTAGCTAAAAATAAATCCTAGTCACTCTTGGGAATAAGTTTAAATACAAGTTCTAATTACTGTAGCGATGATCACTCTTTTTCCTAGTCGGGTTTGTGGAACTCCCACGCCTGCTGTGTGGCCAGATGTGATCCATCTACCACATTTTCATACAATGAAGCCCAAGAAGCAGTACAGGAGAAGACTGAAGGAGGAATTTAACTTGTAAGTTGGTGTAGTAAGCAAAAGCCATTGTGTGATTCAGGGTGGTGCTCAAGCAGACCTGTGACGACTTTCTTAGATCCTTGGGTGAAAAGAAATCTTAGTCTTTGCCTGCATGGGGCACTATTTCAAGGCTGTGCTCTAAGAAAGTGCTCTGAACCTGTGATTTTCAAATCACGCAGGAAGAAAAGTAAGGTGACAGGGGCCAACAGGTGCTGCTATGGCACAGTTTTGTCTTTACTTCAAAGCTTAGTGCTGTTGGGCTTGTACAATATAAATTCACTTTGGTCAGGCTCGTGATCTTTGATTTCCTTGAGGTTTATCTTGTTCTATTCTTTGTTTGCTTTATTATACTTGCTCTTAAGTTTTCCAGTGTTTGCTTTGGTACCATACAGTCATGTTCACAGTTAACTTAAAGTAAGTTCTAAGCATTTGGTCCCTGTTTCATGCATGTTCATTTAAAGGGGTGTGCAACTGCCTACACTCGCTCTCTGGAAGTAGAAACTGAATTCTTGATTCATTTCACAACACCAGGCAATTCAGAAGGAGACTCTACTTCTTAATCAAGAGTCACTTGGTTTTTTTCTCTCCCTGGGGCCAATTTAATTATGGTTTGTTTTTGTTTTTCCTTAGTATGCCAGCAGATGCCTTGGATTTGTTTGATCGTATGCTGACATTAGATCCATCAAAGCGCATAACAGCAGAAGAATCACTAGAGCATGCATTTTTGAAGGAAATTGTGTGTGAGAACATCAGCCCTCCAAGGTAATGAAAAGCCCAGTTGTTACATATAGCTGGGGGTAGTTGTGGGCACACATAAATGGTGTCTGCTTTGTGTGACCGTGGTTGACATGGACAAATGTAGGTCATTGCTTCTCTAAAGAGTCCATCTGAGTAATCTGATGTTTTTGTGAAGTCATGTTGTTGATCTTTTTCACTGTTCTGTTTAGCCTTCCAACTTGGCAGGACTGTCACGAGATGTGGTGCAAGAAGCGTAGGCGCAAGGGAGGGGAGAGTAAAGTAACAGAAGATGGCACAAAACAAGTCAGGAGAGACTCTGTTGCTGGCGAAACTACCGAAACTTCAAACAACCTTCCAGCCATGGCCACGACAGAGGAGCAAGGTGAAAGAACGCTAAAGCCAGTTGAAGCATCTGCATTTTTGCGTCGACAGAGTATTGAGACAGTTGAGATGGAGACGGAAAATAGCACATGTGCTACTAGAGAAGGACAGTCTTTCTATGATAGAGAACAGCCACACTGTTCATATGCCGATGAACACCCCAAGGCAGCATACTCACAAGATTCGTACTACCAACGTGACTATCAACAAGACTATGGTGAAAGCTCTAGACTCAGTGGATATAAATCATCACTGGAAGATTATCCCCATTCATACTCTAGGGATAACATTGACAATGGAGGAGGACATAGATATTCTCAATCAAGTGTGCATTATGAACAACTATCACCCCCTGTGGATGAAACAAGGAACTCATACCCTGAACAGTATAAACGTTACAGTTATTCAGATGGAAGGAGAGACAAGGAGTTCAATGAGTCTTCATCAAGATATAGAGATGAGTCTTCATCATACCTTTACAGGGAGCGATACTCTGACTCTTTCTCCCAAAAGCGTGAGGTATTTGACTACAGTAACTCACAATATGACCGTTACCCTGTGGCTGCTGAGAACAGGGTGACCAGCCCTCAACGTGGGGTGGATTCTTATCAAAGATGGTAGCAGAAGTTCGTCAACTCCTTACGGACTTGTTAGTACTTCAATTGAGGACCTGTTTACAAAACTGCATAGGTACACTGACCCATGCATTGATAAGCCTCTGGGCATGCTCTTTAAGTTGTCGTGGTGAGAGGTACTCTTCCCCTAGCCTGCACCATAGTTGGGACTAAACTTCTGGTCAAGTCTGTCTGCAAAACAGCACCGAAGTCCTTGTTCTGGGCTCCAACCTGTGTACCAGAATTTGAGTATGTGCTAAGATTGGCCTGTTGGAAAAGCAATTGTAAATTTGTTGAGTCCATTCGGGACTGAGATCAAGGATATCGGTGCTGCTTCACAGACGTTACTAACTCAGTGGGGTTTGATTATGTCTGCGATTTAGGCTACTCTACCCCATGAATTGAGAGTTTGCCTTCAGGTTATCCAGTCATAATTATGGTGGAAAGTTGTAATTTGAACAAAACAGAGTTCAGTTTGAAACCTTTTTGAAGATCAATACCAACATTCTCCAGACTGTGCTACCTACATGTACATGGACGTTTCTTATGGTACTTACATTTTATGAGGGGACTAATAGAATACCTGGCATGGTCAATCTATGAAATTGATAGTAAATAAATGTTGGTATCATTCTGTATTAATTAATTGACTCAGCTAATTGATTAATATCGTAAATCAGGGGACCAGTTGATGAACAAAAATATTTCAACTTAAAATGCCATTGATTTTCAGTAATTTTTTGGTTGTTTTTCAGTTGAATCGGTTATTATTACAGCATCAGCAACAAATCTCCAAAGTCATATAAGTACAATGACATGAGACATCAGTGATTAATAGCAGATTAAGAACTTGTGCCTTTGACCACCACTCAATAATATTTGTCACCAATTGTCCTTACAATTGTTATACATTATCCTTTTGACTGATACAAACTGGTGGATTGTTTTTTGATCGTCAATTTTTGTATATTGACCATGCCTGGTAAATAACCTCAAATCTTAAGTGGCTGAACAGTGTTAAATATTAATTTATACATGAACCTACCATCCCAAGGTCAAAAAGTCCACACACTTCTTAAGACAAGCCTTGACCTTTCCTATTAGTGGCTGAAGGAATGAATCATGTTACACAATAGTTATGCCAAAGACGTTTCATTTGAATGGTAACACCAAAGGATTTTGTCCACAGATTTAAAATTAAGTGACAAATAAGCTCACCGGCGATTGCCAGAACACATCAAAGAGTGAAAAGATCAAAATTCTTTCCAAGTTGAAATCCAAACATGTCTCAAAAAGCATAATTATGAATAAATTTTAGTAATGTCCATTGTTATTAAAATCTTCATTGTTTGAACTTAGTACAGGCAATTAATTTCATCTCAACATTTATGTGTAGGGTTGTTTAGAATAAGCCGCTTGGTGACCCTGGATGTAATGTTAAATTCTCCTTTTGTTTCATGAACAAGGCAATTTATCTTGCAGTTTTTCAGAACTAATTGAGGGCTTTTTCCACATTTACTTTCCATTGTGCACAATTTCATTCATTAGCATTTAAAATTACCCATAGTGGTTGTGGTACATACAAATTCAATGGGGAGAGTTGGTATACTTAAGTAATCATAACTATAACAAAATTCTCAAATCTGATTGGCTATCAACTGCCCTGATTTCAGCCTTAATTGGACAGTGTAATAGGACAGTATGAGTCATGCCTAAGTAATTGGACAGTACATGCCATCACATGCACACTTAAATGACTTTTTTTCAGTGCTAGCAAAAAAAATCTTGCCATTTCTTGTGTTTTGATTTTAAAAAAAGAGCCTTCTATATCACAAATTTTGTTAAAGTTATGATTAATAAATTGGTAGCAGAACTTCGTGTTGTCCAATTTGGTCTGTAATCATACTTGTGATCATTAAACAAATTGGACTCCTCCCACTATGCGGTCGTCTGATTCTGGTTATCACTTGTATGATTACAGACCAAATTCTCCACTCAGCCCTGCTAATCTGGACAATTTTGAGCATTTGCAGGCAACATTTAAAGAATTTAATATTAGCTGTAAAAGTTCACAGAATTAATTTTTTCTGTGTGGCAGAAACATCAATTTTTATGAGCCCCATATTCTTTATAAAGCAGAAACTCTCAAAGCGTATCCATTATAACAGGCTTAAATTCTCACTGTTCCTCTATGACGTTTCAATATTCAGAGTTGCTATTTTTATAGCTTGATCAGAGAATCCTGAGCGTAGTGCTAATGAGGCAAGGATTGCAACAAGGATTTACCTATACCTATGCAGCTTACTTTCAGTCCATATAGGGACCTTATGAAACTATGATGATGGTGGCAACGAGAACATCAAAGGAACAAAATAATTTTAATAAGCACAATTATATAACAACCCTGCATGTGCGTCACACTTTTCTGTCAATTTTGTAGCCATCCCCGCACAGCTATGATGTGAAATGACCACATTTTAAGTTCTCTTAAAAAGAGGAATGACAAGGGGATAACTTTAACTGTATCTCGGCTGAGCTTGGATGCGGTCCTCACTCTTCATCTACAGCTTAACTTCCCAACTATTAAAAGACTGATCAAGTTGAGATAATTGCAGAAAGTCTGAAGAGATGCAATGTCAGTTTTTCAGGGACGTTTTCACTGGCGTTGCCACTGTCAGATCTTAAGGTCCCTGATACCAGGGTCACGTTGCCACTTGAAGACACGGTAAACAGGCGCTTGCAAGAAGGGAATATTTTCTATGTAAGTGGATGCATATATCAGTCGTGAACTTCATTTGCATGCTGTTTCATCTACTCGTGACAAAAGAGAAGTGTACATAATTTAAATTTTATTTTTCAGTGGCAAGAAGTTAGAGATCTTGTCATTGGCAATGGTACATCACACAGATCCCTGTTTTTCTACCCCCTGTGTAATACATTTTACAGAAAAAGAAAGTGTTTTTTCAGTGGCTAAGCTGTAGGAAACAGCAATCCAAGTAGATTGGACATTATTGTAATGGAATAAAGAACATTATTTGTAATGAAAGAGTTGTTTAGTATATGGCTTCTGTAACCTGCAAACAGGCTACAGCAGGGGCATTGTGTGAAGAATGGGGTGAGATGACTTCCTTTCCCTCTTCTTCTACTTGTTCTTGTTTCTTCACTCTCTCCTCTCTTATTAGAGGTCTTGCCCATTTTTGACTACTCAAGATATCCCGCACTTGAGAGCCTGTAACAGGGTAGGCTGGTTCTTCCCAGGCCTGAATAATTGAGTTTTTGTAAGGCTGATTTCATTGGCATGATAGTTTGCCCCAATATGCATGACAGTCGGTAGATGCTCATAAAATTTTGGACTCTTAAGTAAATGTGGTACACTTTAGTCAAGCCTAGGTAAAAGCGATCTAAGCTGTCAGTTAAGAAGGAAAGATAATAATTCAAGTTGTGGTCAAATTTCCCTGGCACATATTACAAGAAGGGTACCTGCTATTCATTAAGATGGACATTAGTGTCAGTCAAAATAATATTAAATTATTGTGTCCATCATAAAGATTGTCATCTCTATTGCTGCTTGTTGTCGTGACCTCCCGAAGCCTGGGGGGTGGGGTACTGCACAGTCATGCAGGTATATGAAAGGGTACGGAAATCTGTTACTGGTCATAAAAAGGACAAAAAGGGCCAACAGATGCATTAATTTTTATGGTGTGGAAAATATGAGAAAACGTGCTGGTTTTGTGCTTTATGGGCAGTTCAAAAAATGAGCAGGAAATGATTTTCAGATTTCAAAAACTCGAGATGAAGCCAAGAGTTTTTGAACCTGAACCAAAAGCTCTGATATACTATCAACTCATTCTTGCACGTTTTTTTATAGATTTGGGGTTATTTTGGTCTAAAAAATTGGACGTAAAGTTTAGCTGTGTCTTTACCAGATATAAAGACACTCATTAAACCTTAATTTCTTGTTTTTTCTTTATGAAATATTAACAAGTTTTTTAATCATATTAAAAGACTGTGCATTTTCAGCAGTTAAAAGGGATGCAAAGCTCTAAACTAGGTATGTGAAAGTTCTGTCAAAAATGGCATATAAAAGGGTAAGAGACTAAACCTCATGCCCCGGGGGGGGGGGGGGGGGGGTACTTGGGTTAATTTTCTGACTATGTGCTGCTAGCCTCTCAGAGCCTCTACCCCATTATAGTCTATTTTGTGGCTAATAATGTAGACCCAATCTTAGTCACTTTTGGGCAAATATGTAATTTTTGCGACCCAACTTGGTCACTTTCTATTTATTTATCTACCTTATCAATCCTTTAAATAAGTCATCCTAAAATGAATTGACCCATTTTTTAATAAATTGAATGAGGAACACTTTACTTTTCACCTACAGTACAAATATTCTGGTACGTTTGCTAACCGTTTGCGACCCATCCAGTGGCACATCCTCAGGGCGGAACCTCGCCGTATAAAAATTTTATGAGTACTCCCAGGTCTCATAGTTAATAATAGGTGGATTTAGCAAGGACTATGCAATGTCAAATGAGAACATGAAAGCCAGCAGAAAGGAATGACAACAACCAAGGAACTCTGGGTGCTCAATTTGCCACTTTGCCATTGGTCAAGTCGATTTTTGAATCTGCAAGCATCCACATCATGGTTGTCACATTGTCTTTACTACATCAGCCTACTACTATTACATTCTGGTTCCTCCAGTTGTTTTTAAGATATTTGCACTTGGATAACTTTCTTGGCTTCAATAGCCCATTTTATGTTTACAGGTGGATTAAACGAGGCTGGTTGTTCTTATGCTAACTGGTATTTTTCAAGCATAATTTCCATTACAAAAGGAAGGAGGTTTGCATCAAAATAACGTCAACCTCAGCCTCACATTCGCTTAAAGGCTAGGATACTAAGTCCACTACTGTAAAATGGTCTATTGTGCTACTAATGTACTTTTGTCTGTCTTTGCATGGCATTTCACTAACACCTCCCTGAAAGAGACATCCCTCATTTTTTGGACTCTATTGGTAAGATCCAAGACCATTAACAACTGTCCACGTAGACCTCTCCCTCACTGACTGTAATTTTAAAATACATAGTTGATATTAATCATATTTTCCATTATCTGCAGCAAATTTCGCATGTGGCACGACCAATCAGAATTACTACTCAAATATGGGGTAGTGATGCATCATCAATATGGAATAACTGGGCTGGTTTTCTCAGACGTCATTCAACAGGAAAACGAGTGGTGGTGTCACAAAATGTTCACCGCTTTCTCAGGCTAGGCCAGCCCATAATAAGGTACCCTGGATACCAGGGGTATGGCACCCAGGGCCCAGTTGTTTGAAGGCCCATTAGCTCTTAACCCAGGTTAAATTTAACCCCAGTTTCATTTTCTTTTGTTCAAAAGCATTTTCTTGGACAATTTTCTCTAATACTCATAGAGCATTGAATCATCAACTTGCTGACAAAAAGAATTAAACTGAATTTACTTTATAAGCTTTTACATTTGAATTCAAATCTTGCACTAACCCTGGGTCATCTTAACCCAGCTTTGAACAACCCGGTCCAGGGTAACATTTAACCATTGAATGCCATCAACACAGTCATAAATTATTATTAAAGGCTGACAACACAAACTAGAGCACCATTTACAACAAGGGATATGGCCACACTAAGGCAACACAAGGCTGGATGAAATTCAGACTAGGCACATACAGGTTGTTTATCATTTAAATGGGCAAACCAGTCGGTCCATGGTTTGGGCAAATGGTTCGCAAAATTCAGGACTGGTAAATTTCGTCCCGGAATCACGTTTACCATTTGTACAAATCAGTTCCATTTACCGGAAAACGACTGCGAAGTCCTGAAACTGGTATCAAAGATGGCTTTGAAGAAATGGAACATGAATTTCTTTTTGGAATATTCCATCCTGAAAAACAGGACTACCTTTACAGATGTTCTGTTGCTCTCGGAAATTTTGCGCTGGAACGACTAAAAAAGTCATGTTCCATTTACCTTCCAACCAAATTTTCCGGAATCTTTTTGTAAATGGTAAACAACCACATACTCCCCCTACAAGGGCCTTGTTTATCTACTTTACATTATTTAGACTGTGAGTCTCATTAAAATTTCTTTTAAAATTTCTTCTACTGGTGATTAGAGAAGCCTTGAGTCACAATAAAGGAGGGTATGTAAAGAAACTGAAATGATGCCGATTGGTAGTGCTCAGTACTGACAGTGCTCTTGACACTACTTTATAAAAGTCGTATAGTTGTTAAATACAGCTAAGATAGTATGCGTACTCTGATTGGCCGAGAGGAGAGCATCTTTTTGCAAAACAAGAACTGATTACACGTGCAAGACTTTGCGTACAAGACTTTGAGACTGGTAAGAATTTCTGTTTTAATCAGTGCCATAACAAAGAGTTTTTGAGTTGTTTTCTCGGTAAAGTTATTTTATAAAAGCAATAGAAAACTTTTTTCCTCCGTTTGCATAGCCTGATATAAACACTTGAGGGGTTGGGAGAATTCTTGACAGTTATGCAAACCCTCGACGTCTCGAATTCTCCCAACCCCTCTTGTTTTTATATCAGGCTATGAAAACATGGAAAACGTTTTCTATTGCTTAAATCTTAGAATATGGTGTACAGATGTGGCAGGACATCCCAGAATTCCTGTCAAGAAAACTGGAAAAGGGCACTGTGCATCAAATATCCATCACTTAATTACGATAATGCACTTTGCTGTACTAAGCTAAGTAGACTGGCAGACAGGAGGGTGTAACTTTGCAGGCATTATATTTCCAAGATCTCACAAAATAGGCTCCCAATTCATTTTTTAGCCCCTAAGGATACAAGAATTGTGAGTAGATATAATCTGAGAACTGCTTCCACGCATAAGGTAGTATACGAAGACAGGCTGAGCTTTTACGTATAACAATTAGAATATTGACTTATAAAATATTATAGTAGGACTAGTTTTAATTTAGAATAATAATATTATTTATTGTATCATAACCCTGTAATTCAGTTTTTTTACTGCAATGAGGTATTAAATGGTCTTTATTTAGTTATTGAAGCTGTTGAGGTAATGTGTTCTTTGAAAAATTAACTTGACCAATTGACTACTCTGTTTATGAGCTGACATAGGGTTTACTCTACTAAAGTCCACACTCTGTTTTTTTCTGTCTTGTCCCAATCCCTTTTTATGGACATTGTTGTTTGCAAATGTGCTGGGATGAGAACTCGACAGATTTACAAGAAAAGGCAGCCAGCAAGCAGTCTAACTTAACATAAACACCTTACACTTTGTTTAAATAACCGGATCTTTCTCTCAGAGTGACCTCAGATTTTTCAAAATTTAAGGTGGTTCTCAACCCAAGTGGTCATGATTTGTAAACTGTGTAATGAATTCAGCTTTATGCCAAAAATAGCAATTTGTTACGCAGGTAATCTTTTAGAGGACGGGTAGCTTGCAAACCAAACTGAACGCAGAGTTGTCGGAACAGCAACAAGAAGATTTATTCCAAAAATGAACGTAGTTTCCACGAAGTAAAACTTCACAACAGCACGTAACTCGATAAACTTACACGGCCTCCGCCAACTTGAATAAACTTACACGGCCTCTGCCAACTTCAATAAACACTGCGTCCGTCACACTTGACTAAACACGACTGATCGTCAAACTCTCTTCACTTGTGGTAAACTAGTTAAAACTCCACTCGAGCTCGCTTACTTATATACGTTTACAATAATATTCTATAAGTTTCTAAATAGTCTAATTATAGAAAGATTACAAAATATACCGTTTTAGAAACGCTGACACAAGATCCTAAAATAAACAAATTATGAACTTTCGCGAAGCTTCTAGAAAATCACGCTAGTCACGCAATACAGTTTTTCGTAACACAATTGTTGAAAGGCCTCATTAATTTATTGACATATCTTTGATTATCTGGACTCTCCACTTTCCAGACTATATAGCAGAGTCCCATCTTGTCCACATAATCAAGTTTCCACTGCATAATCAAAACAACTTTTCAAATAAAGAAATAGGATTGCAGAAATTATCATACCACTGGTTTATTTTCAACCACATATTATTATTATTTCAAAATGAAGAGAATATTTCTCAATAAAGTTAAAAATAGTACTAAAACAAGACGAACGATCAATTTTTAATAAGTACTCACAGAGATAAAGACCTGAAACAGTTGTTCATTGTTTGCATGTCACTTTCTCGACAGTTTTTTCACTCCTTTGTAAACACAGATACCAGAAGTAAAACCTTCTAAATATTTTCCGAAATTTTAATTACAACGGTAACTCTTTCGAATTTCTTAAAACTGAAGAAAATTATTTTTGACAAAATTTCCATTTTATTAAATACCCAAAAAGCTGAGAAATGGAAATTCTCATGAGCTTTGTCAGGCGATTTCCGCAGCATGATGCATGGGCGTACCTGAATGGTGACGAGAATTGGCTTGTGCATTGATAACAAGGAAAAGAAAATATCTACAAAATAACACATTTCCTTTTTCTACCTTCGCCAGCCTTTTTCTTCGGCTTTTTAGCCGGCTTTAAACCGTCCTCCTTTCGCGATTTTATTTCTCTCATGAGGTCAAAGAATACTTTATCAACGTTCGCTTTGGTTTTCGCTGACGTTTCGACGCAAGCAACATTCCACTCTTTTGCTTTTGCGAGGGCTTCGTCGGCTGTTACTTGCCGCTTGTCTTCCAAATCAGCCTTGTTCCCAACCAACAAAAATGGAATATTTTCACTGTCTCCCTTTACTCGAAGAATCTGCTCCCTGAATTCTGATGTAGCATCAAATGATTCCCGCTCAGTGATCGAGAACACGCAGAGAAATCCCTCCCCGCTTCGAAAGTAGTTGTCACGAATCGCAGCGTAATCTTCTTGACCGGCCGTGTCCAAAATATCGATCTGGCATTCCTCGCCGTCTAACACAACCTTCTTTCGATAACTGTCCGCTTTGGTAGGTTCGTAATCTTCGACGAACTAAAAAACAAAGTGTAAACTCGAGTGATTGATTTGTCAACAAATCGCTATCTGGCACGGCTTGACAGGAAGCTAACAGTAAAACAACACAAACCTTTTTGAATACTTCGGTGAATAAACTTAACTTAACCTTAAACAGTTATTCAAATCTAACATCAAGCTAAGTTTACTTGCTACACTGTCGCAAAAAGGCCACTTCTAAACGTGTTGTACTCTCACCTCGTCATACATGAACTGTAAAGTCAGTGCCGATTTTCCGACCCCACCACTTCCAACCATTATAACTTTATGCAAGCCTAACTGCTTCTCCTTTGCATTAGACATCTTGGCAATCTGTCTGCTCCTTTTAAATTCCCTAAACCGTACAGATCATACACTGATCAACCGCTTACTTCGTCAACCTTTATGCGGCTTGATGTTGCTTTCCTCACGTTGAGCAACCGCGCCTACTATCTGTATGCGTGACGTACTCAACGTCATGGGAAGTGAGTCTAATCACGTGACGGGGACATAAAATCTATTTATAGCGCCAGAGTATAAAACGTCTGGGTGGGAGGTTAATAAATACATAGACGAGAGTATTGTTTTATTTTACTTGCATGTATTTACGACACATTGATCAGGGATGATGCACGACACTTTCTACTAAAATTTGTAACCAGTGTAAGTCAAGAAATTGAAAAAGTTAAAAATCTCCATTAAATTTGGAGAATCTCTTTTACATGTAAAGAGGTCAGGGTGCACCAAAACCTATGTCCGATTGTCCCGGACAGGTAGAAATTTAGTTCGGACATGTAAACCTTTGACATAACTTGTCTGTGGGACAAGCACTTTTTTTATACAAAAAAAAAAAAAAAACAGGAACAGTTGAAAATTGACTTCAAATTACAGTAGAATTAAAAATTATCTTATTAATCATAAAAGCAAAACTCCTGCTGGAGAAATAAAGTTTAAAATATTCCCTTTAACTGCAGCCATTTCATTTGTTTTTACAAGCTCCGTTTGACCCAGGAACCTGGCCTTAGCAATCAGGCGATTTCTGCAGCATTATGCATAAATTTAATATGTGGAGCGGGACAGGGGGGCAGGAGCCCGGGAGAACAGGGGGCGGGAGGGGGCGGGAGGGGTACGGGAGACGGGAGAAGAAAGGGCGGGAGGCGGGATCTCTACGATGGCGGGAAGCGGGAGAGAAATTCAAAAAGGCAAGCTTTTGCTATTTATTACTGCTTACTTCCAGTCAAAGAAACGAACCCAATAACGTTTCTTGACTTCCATCTAACGTTTTCCGAGGCTTACAGCAAAATTTATACACGAGAAAAGTAAAAAAACGAAAATTCGTGCTCGGGATAAAAAAAAAAAACGGCATTACTTCCTTTGATCGGTCTTAGTACTTTTCGGTTTGGTGGGGAAAAATCCGTCCATGAAAGACCTTCCTGGGAGCTCGCTCCTTACGACTGTAGTTCACAAAACACTGTTATGAAGATTTTGGCGCGTGGTGTAAACTTGTGTCAAAGGAATGCCGCTTCAATGATCGAACTGGAAAGTGCGGAGTGGTCGATTTACAACACAATTTTTTTTATTTTGGACAAGACCAAAGCACTCCCTATTAGAATCTGAATAGGGAGTCAAACAGCGTGATTTACATGATAACGGGAGAAACACAATAAAGGACGGGAGTCGGGAAACAAAGGGACAAAACCGTATGGGAGGAGGGAGATTGTGACCCCCCTGTCCCCCCCACCCCCACTAATATAGTGCTTGTCTGAAGGACAAGTGGATAAGAAACTTTTTCTCTTACTCTGGAGGTTTGTTAGTTGTTGCAATAATGAGGGTGTTTCCCTTTAGAAGAGCATGATTATTGTACGGCTCTCCTCGGTCAGAAAAAAGTATAGAAAAACAGATCCTAACTGCAGGGAGAAGAGAGGTGAAGACAAAATCATATTACCAGTAAGGTAGAGTACTAGTAGCCTTAAGTAATTTATTCCATTGCTATCTTTTGAACCATATATGTAGACTTTGTGTAATTTCTTGTATTTGGCAACACATATCTTGTTCTAGATTGGCTTTTGCTACTTGCAGGTAGATATGTCTCCCCTTTAAATTCAAGCTCTAATAAAGTTGTTGTAGTTGTTGCTGTTATTACTTTATGTACAAAAAAACACAAAAAGTAAGGTTTGATTTACAAAGGTACTGTTTCATTTTATCATCCAAAATGTCTTCAAAGACAGGAGTGCTACTTGACAGAACTGTTAAAGATTTGAATGCAGTGGCTATTAAGCAATATTATTAATAATTCCTAGAGATCTTTGAAATTTTTACATTTGTCTAATAAATCCTCTTCATTTGCAGTATAATAACTATCCTTCCAAAGTTCTTTCAGTTTTCCCAGCATCTTTCCAAATTCTGGCCCAGGTTTTACTCCAAGCTTTTTCAAGTGAGCTCCTGTGATAGGAAAAACTGGAAAATCCCAGTTGTTGATTTCCTGAGCAAGATTATGTCGTCCTTGATAGTGCAGCAGCTCCACAACATGGCCTTTAATCACATTCTTTGTCTGCATATTGGGTGCTGAGACTATCAAGTCTTGGTATGGTTTCAGTGGGTGTTCATGTTGTTTGGGTACCCTGTTTTCAGTGGTAAATTTACCTAAGGCTCTTTCTGCATTGGAAAGCTTCCATTGTCGTGTTAGAAGCTCAGCTTCGTCCACAGTCTTGACCAAGGAACACAACAGTGTCACTGGCTGCAGTGGATAGGCCTGGTGTTCATTCCATGCTCGGGACAACTCTTGAAAGCTTTTTTCGCGGTACTCTGGGAGACCTGATAATTATTGACAGTAATAAAAAAGACAAATTTTTAATTTGTTTTAAAATACTTCTCATTTTGCTACCCTGTTTGAACCCTCAATCAAGTGCTTTTTTAGATGTTATAGAGAAATAGGAGAAAATTATCACAGGCCTTACTTCATGACCCTCATTCATTTTGTTTTGCATAAACTGACATCATGGAATTTGCCTTTTGGAAAAAATTGTTGGTACCACACATGTAGACTGCGCATCATCAACCTTAAGACTCTTTTCAAGTCTTCCAGTCTAAAAAGACACCCTGCTCAAGATGCTAAATAGTGAAATTGAATACCCTGTTTAAGAGTCAAGACTCGGAAAACCATAGCCTGTTCAGCGGCACACACCCATGCCAACGATAACAAGGGAGTACCTCCCTCCCAACACTAATTTTGCCAGTACCCATTTATACACCAGGGCCCAGTTGTTCGAAGGCCAATTAGCGCATGACCCGCGGTTAAATTTAACCAGGGTTTCTTTTTCTTGTGTTCAAAAGCATTTTCTCAGATAATTTTCTCTGTTACTTTTAGAGCTTCCAATAATCAACTTGTAGACAAAAAGAATATTAAAACTAAAATGTTTTTTAAGCTTTCAAATCTGAATTCAAATCTCGCACTACCCTGGGTTATCTTAACTCAGCTTTGAACAATTTGGCCCAGGGTGAAGTGAGAGTCAATTATCTTGCCTCGCAACACAATGACCCCTGCAGGTCCAAAATGGGATCCCTTGATCTGGAATCCAAAGCTCAAACCACTAGACCACCAAGCCTCTCGAACATAACAGAGATAACAAAGTTCATTTTCCCTCCTGAACAATGGCCCAACCAAAGCAGACTTTCAGAGAGTCTAACTGCCAACATAATGAACCCCATTATGAGGAAAGCAAAATTAATATTCCCCATTCCCTAGTTACTTCATTATTAAGAGGTTGCACTGAGTGTATCAAGTCTGTTGAATCCAGAGCACCCCTGGTGTGTAGAGAAAAGTGGCTCAAGGCACTCACCAATGAATTGCGCCACATTCAGGTCATACATTCTTCTTACGAGACTTGGCATATATTTTCCAGTTAGGATTTTGGAGATTTCTATCCAAATGCGTTCCACAGCTATCTTCTTCAGTCCCTCAGCACATTCTTGTATGACTTTCAGTGTTGTTGGATCATGATTATCCTCTTCTGAGGATATCCTACCATAAAAACGGAAATATCTCAAGATTCTCAGATAATCTTCCTGTATACGGAGCTTTGGATCCCCAACAAATCGCACCCGGCGCTTCAATAAATCATCTCTTCCACCAAAATAGTCATACAGCGAGCCATCGAGACCCAAACTCATGGCATTGATGGTCAAATCGCGCCTCTCTGCGTCTACCATCCAATCATTAGTGAACTCCACTTTAGCGTGCCTTCCATCAGTTTCAGCGTCAATTCGCAAAGTTGTCACTTCAAAATTGTGCTTGTTGACGTGAACCGTCAGGGTGCCGTGTTGTAAGCCTGTCTCGATGTAATGAATCTTTCTCTTTTTGAACAACTCAATCATTTCTAATGGAGTCGCATTCGTACCTAAATCTACGTCTTTTGGTTTAATACCCAGAAGGATATCACGGACTGCCCCTCCAACTATTCTTACATCAAATCCTTGCTTTTCAAGCGGTGTAGCCACTGTAAACAGTTCAGGAGTGAGGACGCTTTGGAACTCAGGAGAATCCACCAGTTTCTCCACCGCACTGGAAGACATTTCCGTACGGCCTGGATAGGAACCAGGCCACCAAATAAGTGAAAATGGCTTTCCTCTCAATCCTTCAGACTTCCTAAACAGGTTTATGAGGCGGAATGTTGGTTTAAACTTCGCTATTACCATGAAAATAAACGCGTTTTAATACAGCGAACCAGTATAAACCTCCATTTTGAATTACCGCTGACTTGCTCGTCGGACCTTGTGTATGCGTCTTGAAGTGAGCTTTTTTAGTACTTTTGTTTGTTTGTATTTATTTATTTTTTTATTTATTTGTTTTAGTTCCTTATTTTACTGGGTCTTTGGATTTTGTTTCTGTTTTATGTCTTTTGACTTCTCGGACTTTTTGGGCGCGGCGACTTGCAACTTCGTCTACAGGGCTGAAGAACTTCCCTTAGGAACTTGGAAGGGGCGGGGCTCCCAATTTCTAAGGGGAGATCTCTAGTGACTCTAGTATGGTGGCGAGGTTGAGCGACGCACGACTTTTTAAAACACCCCAAGAGGCAAGCAGCAAACCAAAGGAAGCTGTTCTCGCAGGTTAACTTACAATCTTCGTTCTAAGAGATTTCAATCTGATCACCCTTGCGCTAGTTAAATCGCGAGGTCTCCTTATTTTCATTATTTTTTTTACTTGTGCCTGATAAATTTACGACTTGATTGGTCTAGCAAGCCATATTTGGCTCAGTAGTCTAAAGTAGGTGCCGCAAGGTTTATGTTTAGTCAAAAAGGAAATGTTCAGAATCGAGGGCCTCCTTGAGAAATGTATTGTCACCAAGAACTCACATTTTTACATGCTTATCTCACTCAATTTAGTCGAAGAAACGGGATTCTTTTATCATCCTTCAGGGAACGGATTCACAAAGATAGCAAACTAATGACTCAAACCAATGCAAACCACTGATTGAGAGATCTGAGTCAACCCCAGACCTCTCAATAAGAACTATTCGCCTGACGCTCCTTTGGCCACATTCAGAGAAATCCTTCTAGGTTAAAAAATATACTTAGGATTATTTCACTGAAAAAAGTCTATTACTTTAATTGCAAACAATAGTTCGGAGAGTTTGTTATCTCAACCATATGTACCCATCCTTTTGGATGTCATAAAAGGCACAGGCAACCCAGTGACACGCTACTGAGGGCCCTCGCTCCTAACAACACTGAAAAATGACATGATGTCTTTCTATAGAAAGATACTGAATGATATAACTGACAAGCGACTGTTTTAGGGATGAGGCACAATTAGTTGTATCTTCAACAAGTTTTAAAGTGCTATTCTCCAACTGGAGAGTCCAAGGGCACCAAGCCCTTGTTGACCTCGTTGTGCAATATGTCGTAACAGACACAGGCAACCCAATAACACTCTAATGAGGCCCTTAGTCTCTATTAACAAAAATGACATGATGTCTATCTGTAGAAACACGACTGATATAAATTACAATTATTTTAGGGCGAAACCCAATTAATTGCACTTCCACACGTAAATTTCAACGTGTTCAGTGAGCTCCCTATGGACGCCAGAGTCCAAGAGCATCCTTTATCTGTTCAGTTAAAACTGGAAAGACGTTATTTGAAGACAAGGCGACTGATTGTCGTGATAGCAGACCACAGCATTGCCTTGCCTGTTTAATCCAATGCTGATTGGAGTTTTATCCAAAGATAACTTGCCTACAAGCGAGCCATCCCATGTTTGGTGGGCATAGATGCTGTCAGTGCCTGGATCTGCAATTAGAATATTTCCTGTGCTCTTGTCAATGGCGATCCCTCGTGGACATTCCAAATCTTCGCCGATTTCTCGTCGAAACGCGCCTCTCGCGTCAAACACTTTGACTGATCCATCATCTCGATCGCAAACGAAAAACTCCCCGTTGTGGAAAAGTGCCTTTCTGGGACAAGCGAGATATCCTTTTCCGAAGACAAGATCCTTGCTTTGTCGACCACCTTTCATATCAATAACCATCACACAGCTCTCGTCTAGCGCTTCTGAAGTTACGATGAGACGGCCATCTGGAGTGGGTGTGACGCTAGAAAAATTCACCTTTGAGCACTGGGAAAGAATGAGGCTTTGATATGTGGCGTAGAACATTGGATAGAACCTTCCGCTAAGGCGGTGATAAGCCAATAACCTGTTGTGGGAACGATTTACCACGAGAACACCGTCAAGGCATTTATCGCTGACGAAGGCTACATCGTACAAATCACCAAATTTGACCCCAAATGATCTTAAGTAATTGCCACTCTCCGTTAAGATATGCACGCGATTAGATTCGTCGTCAAGAACAGCCATTTCCCCTTTCTCGGTGGAAACTGCGATGGTGTACGGGTTAAAGGATGTTTCTCCAATGTCGTCAACTGTTATGGTCTTCAATACTTGCGCCTTTCCTTCAAGCCTAGTTGCTAAATCAGTTTCTTCGCTGCCTTTTGCCAGTTTTCCATAACACTCTTTTTTCAAGCATTCTTCAAGGTTTTCGTTAGGAAAAAAATCCAAATCAAAATTGCGAGTAGCTTTGGAGGAATTCATTTCAAAATGGCAACTTGTTTCTAACTTCTTTACGATGGCCACCTTTGACTGCAACATCTTGGTGTGGCTTGGTTCTTTCAAGACATCTTCTGCCTGCTTCACCGAAATTTCCAACCTCTTCAATAGGCTATTTACTTCATTAACAGGATTTTTGTGGGCAAACTTCTTCACGTAATCATTCACTTTAGCGATCATCATCTCTTCTTGTGACTTAATTAACTTTCTAAGCGCGTCTCCCTTTTCTTCGATTCTTCTCTTTAATTCCTCTCCCTTCTTTTTTGCATCTACAGCGGCCCCACTGTGATTTGAGTCCTGAGCCATTTTCAAAGCCGCAATTTTCTCCTTGCTTCTCTCTAAAGCCCTCGCGATTTCTTGCTGAGCTCGCGGAACCGATGATCGTTCCAGCATTCTTACGATCAGCGTATTGGTAGGAAATTTTGAAATCCCTCCATTAGGAATCATAGCCTTTTCCCGGCAGATAGGACACTCGAAGTAGCCACGTTTAGTCTTTGGTTGCGCTCTGACAATGTCCTCTAAACACATTTTACACACGTTGTGCGCGCATCCAGGAAGGCATTTAGGTTCCATAAAATCTTCAAAGCAAACTGGACAGGATAATTCATCCATAAAAGCATCGTGAACGGGGAAAGAAGCCATCGGAAATGTTTAAAGTCCTTAAAGTCGCTTGTCCCTGGACGCGGTATCGAGACAACTGCTTCGGAAACGCACCAGACAGATAACAATCTAATCAACGCCTGAGTTTATCGTATTGTTTCGATTTTCAACCTTACATGAAAGTATCGCGTATGATTTCACCTATTGTCAAACAAAAATTATTTCATGATGTTCATAGATTGGTTTATTCACGTTATTAAGTGGAACAAAAAGACATTGAAAAAAACGAGCAGCACTGTTTAATCACGGCTAATTTGCCATAAAAAAATTTACAAGTGCGATTGTTCTTTAACACTACCAATAATAGAAAGGAATATAGCCAAGTCTAGTTGTGCATTCCTTTTTTAGCCAGCACCTATACCCATGCTTATTTATTAGAACAAGAAAGCGATTACATCATTTTAGAATTTAACGTTAACTCCCATAGGATGGTACACCAACCTTGGGTCACGGTCGTGACGTTACGTGTCGGCTTTGATAGAGTGTGCTCGCAATAGTAGCATAATAGGCTGCTAGCAGTGCTTATATATTTCTAAAATTATGGCAATAATTATGCTAGTTTTTGTAAATTAAGATCATTTTAGCCAAAAATGCAGAGTACGCGGACGCCATCTTAGGTAACAGAGCTAGCTATGTGCATGCGTTGAGTCCTGTGGTAACCAAGGTCCAATAACTGTCACAATAAACACTGATTTTAGGCAAAAAAAGTGGTTGCATGATCAATAAATGACAATTTCGTGCCGCAAAACTAGCCAAAAGAGCAAACTTAGTATGCTAGCAGTGCTTTTTTCGGAAAATTACGCTTGTGGTGACGAATTATACCAAAAAATATGCTAGCACAATCTTTCAAAACCTAGCCCATTTGAAAACGCTCTATACTTTTCGGTTAGCATTAGATCCCATCCACCTTGACCCCCTTGGACACCTTATGACGTTTACACGACGTAGTATTCCGTATCGCTTCGGTTCCCTTTTCACTAAGCGATAGAGAAAACTAAGTTGTATAAACTTCATAAGATGTCCGAGGCTTTTTAGACCTATGGCATCTACTGCTAACTATTGTTTCTCACAAAGCCGGCAGTAGCCAATAAAAGAAACACCAGTGTCTCCAAAACAGTCACATAGTCCAATTCGAGGATCAATTTAGGTTCCTGAGAAACTGCCCACCCACCCTTTCCCTAAGCCAACATTTTGCCCTAAGTGAGAAGTAGGTGTTGATGTTGGCTTAAGGGAGGGGTAGGTGGGAAGTAGCTTAGAAACCCAATTTGATCCCAATTCGAAACAACATTTACCCAGTCTAACGCTCAACCGTCAAACGGCCGATTGGGCCCTTTCCACACTATAATGGGTTTAATTTTTTTCGCTCGGGGGAGGGGAAGTGGGGTTAGGGTTGGGGTTGGGAGGTTGGCAGGGGGGCAGGAGGGGGGGGGGGGTGGGGGTTACCCCAATTATGGGTCCGGGCTCGCTCCTTAAATGGGGTATCTTGCTACAACAACAACAACAACGACGATAACAACAATAACCAATGACGCAAAATTGTGCGATCATGGTATCCGCTCGCTGGTTGTTGTTGCAGTATGCCCTATTTTAAGGGCTCTAATTGCTTTAATCATGGTCTTACCTCCCCAAGTATACGGGTTTGGTATTCTTGGTCAACAATCGATCACGCGAAATTGTGGGTCGGTTATTTAAACGAAGTCTAACTTAGACCGTGGTTTAGGAAATCTTTGGACCTCCAGATCTCTTCCTTAATGGGTCAGTTTAAGAGGATAAATGCTTTTCTTGTCTACTCTATATGCTTTAATGAAAATGTCAACGACAAATGGTGTTTAGAATAAAGCGTTGGGCAAACTGAAAATGACTTAGAACGCGGTTTTGTTAAACAATGGCTAAACTCCGTTTAAATAACTGGCCCTGTGTGATCAGCGTATTCTACTCTCACACATATTGTGCGTCATGGTAGTCAATGCCAAACTGCCTAAGATGCGTGCTCGGCTTCTGTAATAGGACAATTGCACGATGACGTCATTTTACTACAACTACCAGAATCCTCGAGTTTGTTGTTTTCTTGTGCAAATTAAGGCTATTGTTCTTTAATCCTCAGCGGGATTGACAAATTTAAATAACAAAGCAAAACCGAAATGAATTCTGGTAGTTGTAGTCAAATATCGTCATCGTGCAATTGTCCTATTGTTTGTTTGCTTTTTTTTATTTTTCTAGCTTTGTTGGTAAGGCAATAAAACACGGAATTTTCATTGTTTTGCGCAATTATAAGCGAGCACAGAAATACACAAATTGCCACAGTAACAAATGCACTTGTCTTCACCAGTTTGGTTTTCACAGTTAGACTGTAGACTGAGTTGAAATGAGGCGCGGAGAATTTTCTTCGTTTGATTCGTTTTTTATGGAACCTATGCCTGAACTCGAAACAAGGGACTCTTCACTTTTCGCGAACATTGCTAACGTCGAGCAGCGATATGTGTTTCAAGACACTAGTGAGTGAAAAAAGTGATAGCTCTTTTGCTAATCAATAGAAAACAGCCCCGATGTTTGGGTTGTGATTATTTCTCATGGCACAGATTCTGAGATAAGTTAACTTTGTTTGATTTTAATGATGAATTAAAACAAATAAGAAGAAAAAAAAGAATTGGAGAATTATGAATCTAAAAAGAAGTAACATGCTTATCCACTGGATCTTAATTCCTTTCCGATCAGACTTTATTCCAAGGAGCAACAACGACAGTGGTTCATCTCGATTTTAAACAAGGAAATCCCAAAAACAACAATTAAAACATAGCCTTCTTCCCTTTCCGTTTTACGTATAGGGGACACACAAGAAACTTTATTTCTTTGCCGTTATACTGGATCTTCATAAAGATCAGCTCTTTAGCCCTTAGTTAGTCGCACAGCAGAATTAAAACACGATCGCACTTTAATTTTGCTGCTTTTACAAGAAGCAACTTTATTTCGTTTGAGTTTACAAAAAAATCTATTACGAAGATGAAAGATGTTTTCCTTCGAGCTTTACTCTGACTTTGAGTTCACAAAATAAGTTTACAAGCGCGTGCTTGCTTTTGAAATGTTACCCAAAATTGTTACAAAGTTGAATGGAATGTCGCGCTGATAGATTAACAAAGGTGGTCTTCAAATCTCGAATCAATCTTGGAGTGTTGCAAAAGCTAAGCAAAATTCTTCAAACCTAAAGTTAAAATTTTCACTGTTTAATTCTTCATTTTTTTGGCCATTCATTACATGTTTTCAATTTCTTTTTCAGTTTTTCATTGAGTCGTGTAATTACGAACAAAACAAGCTCGCAAAAATTGACTCAGGAGTACATCAAACCTTTTCGGTGACTTTGATCTTGGTCAAAGTGGCTTCCCGTACGACGTAACAAGGTTTCCCAGCCTATCAGTTCCATTTCCGAGGAAACAAATATCTTCGTGTCGACAATGTTGATTATTGACATAATTTTTCAAACAAAAAAATATTTTGAACGCAGTAAATTCCTTTTGTTTTTTTTATAAGGCTATTCCAGAATAGTCCCAGAATCCCAGAATGTATTCCTATCCCACCCAGGCTTGTTATTCGTGTGGCGGGTCACGTGATCCTAATGATCTCCAGCCGTTTGTCGATCGTCTCGGATACCAAACTGCATGTTCGGGCGAAGTTCGGGTGAGGTTCGGGCAGGTTGAAACCCCCTACAGGGGACAGAACAAGAGTACATCGTCATCCCGCAAAGTCCATAGCCACATCTCTCATAAAAGGCCTTTGTCACAGCCTGCTAGCCTTTTATGTTTTTAATTTTGTTGGCATCAAAACATACTCAGCCTATCAGCAAATTAAAGCAGAGAAGGATTTCCAGTTTTTGAACTTCGTTCTGGAATTTGAATGGAAAGCCACCGTATAATTGTAGCTGAAGAAGGCTCCATGGGTATGCAAAAGAATCTAGGATTGAAAGGCTTACAAAAAAAGGGGGGGATAAAAGAAAGAAACAAAAAATAATATATTTCTCTTGCGTTGGTTATATGTACTTTAGATGGTTTTGAACTGAGCAAGTCAAAAGCCGACATTGGATAAAGGACGTGTCGTGGCTCAGTGCAGACATTCGCGCACAGCTTAATTTTTCTTCGTTTCAGAGACGTGTGCTGGAGGAGGAATTCCAACGTTGTTAGTATCCGTCATCGCGACAGCGAGACATACTGGCGTATGTACTGGAACTAAGGCGTGAAGTTGTGCAGGTAATCTTTCAGAAGCAGTGTCGAGCGATTGTCTAGAATGATATGCCTTCATTCGACCTTAATTTAAATAACTCGAACTCTGAAGGGAAACGAAAAACAGTTCGAGTTAGCGAGGGTTCGAGTTAACGGGGTCGATCAGACTGGGAGTTCGATTACAAAATTCAATTTGCCATGATAAAAATTGATGGTTACTAGTTTTTCAGCACTTAGTGTATTTTAAACTCATTTCATCAGAAACGGTAACATGATTTGGCATTTTAGGACTAGGAGTGATCTGTTCGCTGCACTTATTAAAGTCAAATTGATGTAGTGTTGACCAGTGTTAGTTTAAGTGATTTTACCGATTATACAAAAAGAAAGGCCAATGGAATGACATCCGAGTGGAGTTACAAGAACCAGAACATCGACTTATCGCCGTAAATTTCAGTGAAATTTTGATCATGGGAAAGAAAATTTAGTTCGAGTTAGCAGGGAATTCGAGTTAACCGAGTGAAAATAATTGAAAAGTTGGGTGAACATCGAGGCGGTTATTGTAGGAAAAAGCTCCAGTAAACGATTTTGGAAGAGCAGTTCCCAGTGCCGAGAAATCAGGCTGCAAGTAAAATAGGTAATGGCGTCATTTCGTTGCTATGACGACTCCGATGTCATTGCAACCCTGATCATAACCAACTTTCATCTTTGTCTAAAACAACTGTGGTGTCAATTTTTCCAAATCTTTGTTTATGGCGACGTAGTTTACACTCAAACGTGGGAGGAATTGACCCTGAAAAACTGTATCGAGCCACCTTAAACATTTCGTACAGAAAACATTTTCGTGACTTTCTTTCTGCACAAAAAGGGTTCCCTATGACGTGGTCAAGTTTCCCAGTTACATTTCAGACTTTAAAGACCCGACATAGTCAATCTCGGTATTTTGTTTATTGATATCTGGGGCATCAAGACCTTGCCTCGTTCCCAGACGTCTTAATCTCGACCTAAACTTGCGCGCAAAGGATGGAGGGAAGGTGAAATCTTCGCCTCTCTTCTTTCTTCTTCTCGTGGTCCCTTGCGCCTCATCACCAGTCTCTCGCGTTTCCCGCTTGCCTTTGTTCACGAACAAAGTGGAAAAACCGAAGGGCCTGAGTAGGAGGCAGGATCAAGATCAGTTGATTGTGTCAGTTAGGTCAATTGGATAAGCGCCGGTCTGCCGAGCGGGAGACTGCTGGCTCCATCCCCGGCTGGACCAACACTCAGGGTCTTTTGATACTTGAAGAGAAAGTACTGCCTTTGTAAAGACATCAGCAAACTGTTAGACTTTCTAGTCTTCACGGATAAGGAAGGTGAACCTTAGGCCCAGTGTCACAACTCTTGGACATATAATAAATTCTGTGGGACATTAAAGAACCCACATACTGTTGCGTAAAGAGCAGAAGACTGGTTGTCTACCTCAAATTCACATTCACATTAGGGGGCCTCATTACTCATTATTTCATTACTTGTGATCTGCACCATAAGTAGGCTCGATTTCCGCCGTTCTCTCGCTCCTTCCCATCTGTTCGTGGGAGGAGCGTGGACTCATTTCCCAAACAACAACTGATAGTCCTCGAGCCTACACCATTCAGCAGTCGGGCAAAATGTCCCCCGGCCTGACTAGCCGTCGCACACAGTCTAAATTACCGATATAGACTATATCGATTCTCTATGTACAATCTTCGCCAAAAATCCTTGAAACACCTGTGCACATCCCTTTCCCTCTGCAATGTTGAGGCGTGATTGCAAAGTTATGTGGCTACAAAAACATTGCAAAAGGGAGTGGGGGGTGGTGGGGGAACGAAAGGGAGCAGAATGTTTTAAAGTGTTTCCAGGTTTTTGTCTAAGATTGTAGGTCCGAGTGACAGGTCCGGCCGGCAACTTAGGCTACTCCTAACCCTAAGATCAAAATTTGAATTCTCATTTGTTGCCCCTATTCATTCACTACGGAAGTAGTGGGGAGAAGTTGATAAAATATCAAGCAAATTCATCTTATGTGATCATGTCCGTGATTCTCATGACCACTCTGTTTCACAAAGCATTGATATTACAAGGAGAAATTTGATGCTGATCACTCTTAGGGCTTAAAGGGTTAAAAAGACCTGAGAGGAGTGGATAATAAGATAATTAGAATTTACATTTAACCCCGAACATACCTTGCTCGTGCAGCATCTCTCACGTTGACAGTGGTCGTCATTGGCAACAGCACGTTTTTTTTTTCTTAGTAGATCTATATTAGATACTCTGTTAGGGCGATTTTCGTATGACCTTGAAAAAAGGTTTCGGTAAGTGTTCGTTCTTTGTTTCATCAGCCAATGGATGAAAAGATCAAAACATGGCCTCTTCGTTTTCCCGCCAAAGAAACCCCAATATGGAGAAGGCATTGTTCGATTGACCAATCGTTTTGTAGTATGACGTCAAAGCGAAGTATCGGTTGATTTCTAGAAAGTTCTCGGGCATGAAGTTTTTTCACCTGAGCGTTCGCTTAACCAATGAAAAGCCAGGCGCGTTTGTCTGTCCGTTCGATAAACCAATCAAATCGCTCTATTTCCGTTCGTTTGCCGTTTCTGTTTTGTTCGCGCGCTTTCATTTCAAGGTCATACGAAAATCGCTCTATTCCCTTTTTTTATTTTGAGTAGGAGAGCCGCCTTGTATCGGACCTCGTGGTCCCATTTCACAAGTTCTCACCTTATCCTCTCTTCGTGTCCTTTTGTTTTTATTCATGTTTCAGGCTCTTTTTGTGTATAAAGTATTATTACTACTATTATTATTCATTGACAGTGAAGGCCATCTAAAAAAAGAAAAAAAAAGAAGGAAAAGTGATATGTTTTTTCCAGTTGGTTATGTGTACTTTGGCAGGTTTCGAACAGGAAAAGCCAAAAGCTACCGTGGATCAAGGTGCAACTCGGGCTCATGGAATAACTGTCAGATATTTTCTTACACGAAGTGACAGAAGGGGAAACATAAGACCAAACTCGTTCTTAGGGGGAAAAGTCCTCAGTAGAGACGAGTTTGACACATGACTGCGAGTAGCTTGTGCTAAGCTCTGGTTCAGTGCAGACAAGTCTAAAAAGCTAGCGAGCGAGCTAAATCTTCCACGTCTCCCTCTAGTCCTCACTCGGCTTTCACGCAACTTTTTCGCTCTGCTTTTCGTACTAACTTCCATAACTTGGAGCATGCAACAGGCCAGACCGTGTATAGCCTGCACGCAGAAGAAATTATACTCTGGTTAACTCCGTCTGCGAAACAGCGCCAAAATCCTTGTTTCGGACTTCCAGCTGTGTACCCAGATTTGAGTACGCGCCACGATTGGCCAGTTAAAAAGGCCTTTGTTTTGTTTGTCGTGATCGCCAATCAGGTTGAAGGGAAATTCGAAAGCACTTGCGGTAATTCGTGGAGTCCGTTGGGGGTCCAGAACAAGGATCTCTGCGCTGCTTCGCAGACGGTACTAATCAGATTTTAGTTATCGTCTGCACGCAGGCTAGACCGTGTGGCATATCGCGAAAAATGATATCCTACACTGATGCGATAAAGCGTTATACGGCTACACTGAACTACTTTACTCAACGTTTCTCTCTCTAAAACTGGTTTAAGAAAAGACGGTACAGATGGCGAAGAAACCAGAAATTCTTAGAGCATCCTCTGTCACCCCCCTGGTCACCTCCTAACTTTGGTCCAACGACCGATCCTGGAGCAGCGTACAGTCTGTACCAACCACAGGTTATATTATTGCCGTTCCTTTCCTCTCTTTCCCAACGAGGATTCTACACAAAGAAGGCAGCGGTTTCTTTTCAATTCAGCCTTAAGTCCTGTCGGCGCTACATTGATCATTATTTACTTGAGGAGATTTAATTAGATCATGGGTACTGATAATTTGAGGTGCAGGTTTAGGTGGAGACAATTTTAATGTCCTTTAAATACAAAATAAGACCACCGATCTTTGACATCCTACCTTAATCAAAATTTATACGAAAGAAGTTCTTCAAACAATCAAATCCTCTGAATTGTTATTTTCCTCATAACTGGCAGTTAGTAGTTGTCACTATATTTGGATTATTAATCTCCACTCAGTGTACCGTGGTACATTAAATCAACCTTCTCCCCTTAAGGGAAAAGCCCTGGGGACGAGGTTGACATTAAATAGGATATTTAACGAACAAGTGTCTCTTAATAGTAATTTCAGATCAGAAATCATCATTTACTTTAACCAGACCTCGGTTGTTCAAACGTTGGATAGTACTATCCATCGGATAAAACACTATCCAACGGATAAGTACTAGGGAAACCAATTGCGTTATTCACTGGATAGATTTTTATCCATGCAGTGGATAGCGCTATCCAACGTTTGAACAACCGGGGCCCAGATTCAATTTTTTAAGCAAGGACCAGCTTACAAAAAAAGAAGGACCGGATCCTAATAAAGGATCTAATCAGCAATAAGTGAAAATATAGCCAAGGACAAAAAAAGCAAGGCTGATCTTACAGTCGGGAATATTTCGGAAGGCACGGCCTTCCTTCTTCAGGGTCTTATACCTTGACTTTTATCAGGAGCCTATAACCCTGACTTTACTTTATAATCTTGTATGTTTGCCCTCTTAAGCCATGGCCTGAACTGGCCTCCTGGAGGGATGTAAATCTGACTCAAACAAATAAAACGTAATAAGATTATTATTCATTGAAAATATTTATCCATTTCTGATGGCCCCAAATCCCGCGGCTGATTTTTCATAACCAGCTACAATCTTGGGCAAAATAAAATGGAACAGCAAACCCTCATCTATATCCCCCCAAATCAAGGATGAAGTCGCGCGAAGGGCAAAAACGCACCATTTTCCCATCTTTGATTTGGAGGGGGGGGGGGGGGGGGGGGGTCAGGGTTTTCCATTTATTTTGTCCAAGATTGCAATCTTGGACAAAATAAAATGGAACAGCAAACCCCCATCGATATCCCCCCCCCCCCCCCCAAATCAAGGATGAAGCCGCGCGAAGGGCAAAAACGCACCATTTTCCCATCTTTGATTTGGGGGAAGGGGGGTCAGGATTTTCCATTTATTTTGTCCAAGATTGTAGTCTTGACCAAGTTTGGAACTGTGACCTTTGCGATATTCGAAAAATGACGTCAATAGTACAGGGTAGTCGCAAAAGAAAGGGACGACAAATGAGAAGCCCTGGCACGAGGTTGAGTTTTGGTACAGCGCAGAGCAGTAGATGGCGGAACATTTCACACGTTTCGCGAAGAAAAGATAGCCAAACGCTGCCAAAAAACATACCAAGAACAGCAAGAATACAATTCAAAAAATGGCATCCGCTATTCAAAGAATATCTGCTAGACTGAACATCCCTACCGCATGTCCATATATATCTTTACCCGGATTTAAGAAAACTGAGTTAGTAAACATTTTGCAATTTCTCTCAACTTCCTGTCTTAAATTGTTTATTGTGTTTTTTGTTTTCGTGCATCTTTTCTTGGTTGTTTCGTGGTTAGGGATTTGCGGTAGAAGTCGCTGTCGACTAAACTACGAACAGTCTCTTTTTTCTCTTTGTCTGTCGAGCAAACGCGCGAGACACACTGAAATGACCACGCGCGTGACTGAAGGCGCCCTCGTTTCTCGCGTGTTCGCCGCTTGACGCTCGTGCGCGCGTGCACTCTCTCGCAGTCTGCTGTAGACAGACGCAATGGGACAATCGCACGATGACGATATTTGACTACAACTACCAGAATTCATTTCGTTTTTGCTTTGTTATTTAAATTTGCCAATTCCGCTGAGGATAAAAGAACAATAGCCTTAATTTGCACAAGAAAACAACACACTCAAGGATTCTGGTAGCTGTAGTAAAATGACGTCATCGTGCAATTGTCCTATTGACCACTCCAGAAAATACCATAACATACCATAATACTCTTTGTTTGTCATCCCAAAATTTTGCTTAAAAACGTAGTTTTCAGTTTCTCTTGGGGCCATTTTAACTCCCAAGAGAAACTGAAGACAATGCTTATGCAAATTTGGGGTGACAAACAAAGAGCATTATGGTATGTTATGGTATTTCTGGAGTGGTCAAATTCGCAAATTTTGACGTCGATAAGAGTACAGACCATAGAAAATTGTTGTCGATTTGTTCAATAGAGGCGACTGCTTAATTTAGGGAAGAGATTTTCTGCAACTTTGGTATGCTCAAGTCAAGCCAAAGACAAATTCCCTTGAGAACATTATGTGGACAAAACTTCAAGCCGAAAAGGTCTCTTTACGTGAAACTAATAATTTGAGAAAAATCAGTTGGTCTAGGCTAGTCTGCGTAGCCGGCAGAATCGTTATTTAGCGCGAGCTAAGTTTTTGCCGAGGAGGTGCGAAGCAGTGCGGAGAATGTAGACTGCAAAACAGTCCGTATTTTTGCGTATTCAGGTACGCGCGAGCAGTCAAACAAAAGGTCTGGCCCCGGTTGTTCAAACGTTGGATAACGCTATCCAGCGGATAAATCACTATCCAGCGGATAGCGTAATTGATTTCCGTATTACTTATCCGCTGGATAGAGATTTATCCGCTGGACAGAGTTATCCAACGTTTGAACAACCGGGGCCTGGAACGAGGCTGAAAACAGAGAGCGAGACTGGGGAGAATGGGGAGGAGACGGCCTTCGGAGCTAGCTTCTCTCGGCAAGAAAACTCTCACTCTCGCAAGAAACAGTACCGCCAGCAACGTCTTATCTTATTGTAGAGAAAAGAAAAAAAATTGTGCGTCTTTTTGAAGCGATTCTCGGGCTTGTTTTGCGACCCTGGGACAAGAGCAACGTTAAAGGAATTCGGAAGTGAACTAAGCGTGACGACACCAACCCCGTAAGCTTTCTTACGAGAGTTTGGCATACCTGTGCACGCAGTCAAAGGGTTACGCAACAATTGAATCACAACTGAAAAAATCGAGTATCTCTTATCCAGATTATTACAATGACACTTAAGCCATTGAAGGTACAATACGGCCATCTTTTCATGAAAAGCTGCCACTTTATAAAGGTCATGAACTCGACACATCCCCGCAAAAACTATCACACTTAATTCACGTTAACGAAGAGTAGAAAATTGTATTTTTCAATGATTTTTACAAAACGGTAATACTAAGGAAATACATTTGCACTTCACTCATTACATTCTTGCCGATACTGTATTATAAATTAAAACGACATGTCCGTTTACGTCCGTTCGTATCTACTCCACTGACTTCTACGCGCGCGTAAATCAGTTACTTTGCGCAACAACAACACAAGACACGAATTATACAATTTCCTTCCGGCAAAGCAAGCATTCGTCCGTTTAACGCAGATTTTACTCATCTGTATCCGATGACAAACACCTCGCTCCAGTCAGCTACTTTTCCCTTGATGCTGGTCTTTTTCTCGGAGCCGTGCACCAACTTGATGCTCAGTATTCCGTCTCCTTTAGGAAACCACATGTTGGAAGAGTTAACAGCCTTCACACCCTGGCCAGTGGCAACATTCATGTACTGGGTGAATTTCGTGCCTTCCTTGGTCGTAGAAATCTCGTAGTAGCCTCGTTGGAACTCGCCTTCCCCGCTCGTGGTGACGAACGTATATATGAGCACCTCGTTGGCAGAGTCAGGAAGCTTCATTTCGTATGTTTGTACATCTTCGTTACATTCAGGAAGTTCGCCCAAGGAAGTCTTCGCCGTTTCGTACAGAGCCATGGTTTTAAATTTGCAAGAGCTGGGTTTGCAGAAGCTTTTTCAGAACAATTCGAAGCAAGAGAAGCTGCACTGAAAAGCGACGGACGAATATTGTGAAAAACAAGTGCAAGCGTGTGCTTTATATGCTGTCATGACCGTCATTGCAGCAACCAATGAGCTTTCGAGCACGTGTATTGCTTAATCTCTTTTGAGTGGGTTTTAGTTCTCAACAAAAGCCTTTGTGGCATTTCTCAATACTAATACTGGTATGTGTTAATTGCTGGTCAAAGGGCTACGTACAACCAACATAGATTTACATTTTGTTTCCCTAAGCAAAAGCAAATAGCACCACATACCGTGGATAACTATAAGTAAACTATATAGGTATATCCCATAAAAGCAATCGCTCCTTCTTCAGTTCTTTTTTTTATCTTATTTTTATATTCAGCTAATTTTTAACTTATGCATAGCCCCGATTTCTTCCCTGTCCCTATACTTTACACACAGACAATTTTCATTTCAAAGGAAACTGAGCTTACTGAGAAACTCGAATTAACAACAACACTGGACACAAATAACAGAAAATTTTAAGACTAAAGGATCTAAGTGGACCAACGAAAATGGAACAAAATAAGTAATGGGATTACGTAACGGCACAAATGGGTTCTTGACCTTGTTTTGTCTTGTCATGTAAATTTCGAGCTACAACAATTACACAATGTTGCGTAACTAACAAACCTATTGTTCCTACAGGAAAATTCAAAGTTCTTTCACTTAAACAAAGACCTCTAGTAAGTCTTTCGCAAGTGAACCCGTTTTTTAAACCTATCTTTGCTGTCTATCTAGCGTTGCACAATTTCTCCTGTGAACAAGGTTCATTTTTGAGGCGCGTTTAATCTTGTCCCTTGGGTCGGTCTTCTATTTCCTTCCCTTGTAGCCCTGTAGCTTGCTATCCGTCAGTGTAGCCTGAGCTAGCCTCAAGTTCACAGACCCTCTATTTTCACCTCCAAGTCCGTCGAGCGCGGGTGATAAAATATAAGCCCCAGGGGATTTATTGACCGCCGGTGCAAGGGGTAGTGGTGGGGGAAGAAGAAAAGAGAAGAAAAATAAAACAACGTCTGTTTACAGGTTAAGCCTGAGCCTGTTCACAGATCCTCTATTTAATTCCTCTTAAAAGTCAGCCGAGCGCGCGTGATAAAAACAAAAACAGCGGGGAATTAATTGACGGCTAGCGAAAAGGGGTTTCTTCTCGTGCTCCGCGTTCGTTATCGCGCTTCGCGCTCGCCGAGTATCAAAAAGAAAAATAAAGCAACGTCTGGGTACAGGCTAGTGAAGTATTAACCTGCGAGCAAGCTCTCCGCCGACACTTTGCGATGCCACCAGTATTTCGCCGGGAAATGTCGACTGTTTTCTCAGGCTAGCTGTCTTTAGTTGGCATGACAGACCGGAGCGTGACGCACCTGCAGCTAAACTGAGCTCCATATAAATTAAGACAAATGTCAGTCCCGCAGCTTGTCCGTCTTAGATAGAGTTGACTGTATTTTGAAAAGTATGTAAAGCAAAGCCCAGGTTAGCGTGCAGTGTACGGACAGACGTGCGCAGGAGGATATTACACGGTGGAAATTTAATCTTTATCTACAATTGGTACTTGGGTCGTATTTATAGTTGCAGCCAAAAGTTGCGAAAAAAACATGGCGAATTCAGACATGCCTTGTTTTTATTTTTCTTTAAAAACGTATTTCACTCCCCAGGTCATTTTAAACGAACCGGTTCATTTGGTATTCCAGGGACTATTGAACTGAACTAGTGGAGCTAAGCAGTCTAAAACTTCTGTTTTTGACTTCACCCTCAGTGTGCGAATTACAGAATATTTGGTGTGCAATGAGACACGCTATGACATGCCAGATTTCAGTACAAGAGTAATATACCAGAAGAGGATTTTGCCTTTTTTTTTTTTAGTGTTATAGGACCGAAACTTGACTCCTGACAGAAGCGTTTTAATAACTGATCGGCCTTTAATGGATCGACTTTTAAAAATAAAAAGACATTGGCGTTTCCAAAGGAAATGTAAAAGAATTTTCAAAGATCTCGTGTGCTCTTCTTTCTTATCCCCCATTTTTTTCATCTACTGTATCCGGGGGGGGCACTCCTGGGAATTCTTGGTGGGGGTGTGCCGCCTGGTTCTTCAAACCCTGACCCGATTTCAGACCAACAAAGTAATTTTCCACACCCGTTTTCCGACTAAAACTCTAAAATCCATACCCGTTTTCAGGGCTGGCCTTTAGGCAGAAATTATGCTATCATTACTTAGATTAGAGCGCAAACAAAAAAAAAATTGTTCAAATCCATTTCGAATTCGCATATTTATCTTTCCTTCTAACTCATTTGGAATTGAAACGATAAATACGTTCATACACTCCGTAGTTCCCTCGAAAACCGTACCCGATTCCAGACCAAAATGGGCAAAGTGTAGACCCGTTTTCAGACCAAAACGGCCCAAAACCCTACCCGATGGGGCGGCACATACCTATATGGCTTATATAAGGGAGTACCCTCCCCCCCGGGAACTGTATACAGGTTTCTTGTCAAGGTTTTACAAACAACTATTATATCGATTATTCAGTGTTCCAACAGTCACGCCTTAATACAGTCGAACCTCCACTAACGGACACTTTATGGACAGCCCATATATTTTGATTTTGTTTCATTCATACGGCTGCAGTAAGCATAAATTGTCTACGATATTTATAGCGAATGTTGCGAAACTTGCTCGTTTTGCCACGTCACCATTTGATTCAAAACATTAGTCACGCATCTTGTGTATTTTATCCCTAAGGATGAACTTAGTACAATGAGCATGTTGTACTCCCTACAAAAAAATTGTCATATTAAGCCACTTTAATTTCTTGTGTCCCAAGGGTGGCCTTGTGGAGAAGTTCGACTATATATTCATTTCTGGCGTGTCTTCTGAGGTATTTCGTAATGAAATTTCCTTTTTAACACACTTGAAGGTTGCTAAAACCAATTTCCTTGCGTTTTCAAAGTGAAAGTGTGCTGCAATGTGAACGTTTCAGCACCTTTTAATAATCCTGACCTTAAGTCGTAACATTTAATCTTAACCCTTAAATCCTGTGGAGGGTCAACCATAATGTCACGGTTCAGTTGAAAAACATAATACGGTAAAAAATAAGTTGGTATCAAGGAAGTGAGAGCATGTTAAAAAACTGACTGCAAATTTTACCTAGAAATTTTTAAGGCTTGAGAACGGTTAAAAATTTCTGGATAACAGATCCATTCGTGTAAGGCCCGGTTCAGACTTCGAACTTTTCATGAGCCGAACCTAATACATTGAATTAAGTACATGAAAAGTTCGGCGTCTGAATCAATTAGGAACGCCTGTTTCAATTTGGAACGGCTCAGCCGCTCTTTCGCCTGGCCCAGCCGGGAATTTCGCCTTTGGAGCGACTTTGATTCAGAGGCAACCCTCGTGTTTTGCTGCCACCATTGAGGCGCATAAAATAGCGTCACTCTGTTATAAGGTTTTTTCCTGGCGGGACCCCAGCTCTAGAATGGCGCGGGTAAATTACATTGTGGACGAGTCAAAAGGGGCATGTAATGGTTCAAGGATGTCCTACCTCTCGATTGCACTTTCCCACTCTGTCCGCCAATTCTTCCTGCTTTCAAAATCAAAGATGGCGACTTGACCCAGGAAATAAAGACAGAAAACGAGCCGAGCAGGCTCAGTTGTGCGATTTCGAGGAAAGTTTTAGCGCGAGAGAAAAAGAACACAAATGAGCCTACACGCAGGCTAATACAAACGGCACTTTCTGACTCGTAGGCTAGCCAAGCGCTATCTAATCAGAATGGCACTTTTATTGCTTAATCTCGCCATCATTTACTTTTTGCGAAGAGCATACCCCCAAACTTCGGACAATTCCTGTTCTAAAAACGCATGTCAAATAATTGCTGTTCAAGCGAATCAAATCATACCTTCACTTGGTAGGGCAACCATTGTCATAGTAACAGCCGTAAGCAGCAGAATAACCAGACGATTCATGACGAGCTGAAGGGCAAGAAAATTTTAGTTTTGTCTTTCAGTTAGTAGACACTCTTGATTGGTCAGTTAAGGGGTTCCATGTTCTACCGTTTGCCCACTAGATTGAAACCACCATGCTACTATCCTCAATGTCTGAATCTGTACTGTAAATTGGAAACGCTGTGGCATCAAGTTTTGGATCTATTTAAAAATTCAACGGAAGCTTTCATACAGCTATTTCGAGAAAGGTTGTCGGAAAAAGTACACGCGACAATCCCGAAAGGTATTGTGGATGGTTTTGAGTTCACTGTTCTTTAAAGAAATTTGAAAGAATGGCACGAGAGACCATGGACATATGTTTGCGAGTGCTAAAGGAAGCAACAAAAGTAGGTTCGACAGCTACAGTGTCAGGAACAGCGTATTGCTCATATCCCATATTACCTTTCGGGATTGTCGCGTGCACATTTTTCCGACAACCTTTCTCGAAATAGCTGTATCTTGTATCACTGGAAGTGGAAACAAAGGCTCGTTGCAGACGAGAAACACGAAGTTACCCGAAATTTGTTACTAATTCGAACTCAGGCCTATTCCGAGAGTAGCTTTTTTAGATTTATATGCATATACGAATTAGCACGCTCGCTGCTAGCTACGTTAAAGGAACAAAGGGCGAAACTTCCAACTTTTGTAAACAACTTACAACGCTATGATGCAGGTTTGATCCTTTTCTGTGTTTTACCTTCGTGGTACTGCGAGTGTTAGATTTTAGTTAAACTCGATTGTCTGACTAAACTTCGGCGGCAACATGCGCACGGTTCTTTCCGTAACTACATCCGTGTACAAAACTTAACAGATTGATTTTAACCTTCCAAGTGGGAAACAGAATCACTTTTTTCAAACGAAACCATAATTATTGATTAAATTCTGATCTTTGCACAACAGGAGGCACTGCCAACTGGGAGAATCTACTTTTGACCCGTTTCAGGGAAAAGAAAGTGTGGGACTTTCACAAATTCTGGTCCATAAAATAACCAAAACAGGGGCACTGCTGTTAGAAGAATACGAATTTTTGACACATTTCCAGACATTTAGGGTGCATGGATGCCCCGTGTATGATCTTGCTACGGGTTGGGTTTGATAGAAAAAATCTGCAGATCGCTCAATAATTCTAGTTGCATGCAATCCATCCATTCATGAACGACTTCCTTTTGTTCATAAGCAAAGCAAATGTTTTTCTAGAAAAGTGGAAAGCGGTGTGGAAGAAGTAAGGTTTTGAGGAAGATTTTGGGAAATTGTTCGCACTCTATAAACATCTTACGGGCTACGCTACTGCACTAACTTGCTATATGCTGCCGGAATTCTTAGCTGTCTAACGGCTGCAACTAGAAAAGGTAATAAGTTAACAACCAAATAGATGTACTTACTATAATGCAGTTAAATAACTTCTCAGTTCTTCACACCAAAGGGACTGAAGTCGAAATTGAAACAAGCGACCCACTTGTATTCAGTTTTATAACAAGCTCTTACTTCCTTGATATCAATTTACTACCGCGATACTTGTTTTTCTTTCTTTCCTAAAATTAAACGACAAACTATGTTGCTTGTTTCAGCAAAGCATATGTTAGCATTGTTTCCGCCGCCAGACCGAGGTACGGAGCTGAAACCAGTTTTTTAATCCGTCGGCATGGGAAAGTGCCAAGTCAATTTTGCCTCGGTTTAGCTTGAATTCAAAGATAGATTTAGAAAAGGTTTTGACTGTAAAAAGCCGAACTGAAAAGCATTCCGACTCCCATCTCGCCTATGGGGCGCCGTTTGTGAAATATTGTTTAGCCACAGGATATTTATTTATAAAGAAGGAACAACTACTCGCCGAATAATATGTAAATCGTCATTTCTTGTCAAATCTGATATATAAATAATATCGATCTCCAGGTTAACTTCATTATTTATAAAAAATGGACACGCCAGCATAAAGGGGACTTCATTATTTATAAATGATGGATTTGCCAGCATATAAGTTAACATCATTATTTATAAATAATGAATTTATCCTACGAAGTCCCGAGAAGCAACTACAAATCGAAATCGATCGCCAAAAGTATTTCTTGATCACTTAAACGGGAGCGAAAACAACTCACCAAGATTTTCGCGTAGTTTTGTTTTGTCGCGCCATTAAATTTTTGTTGAAAACGTACCTACGGAAATTGCTGCCGTTGCAACTGGAAAAAGAGATCAAAAAAGGCAAGTTTCCCACATAAGATTATCCCGACAATTATCCCAAGTTGGTTTCACTCTAGATCTTAGTTTGAGCGAAGAAAAAAGCTGGTTGACGGAAGCGGCCTTGGCAGTAAGGCTTTCAAAATTCAAGGGCGACACATTTATACACAAATTTCTACTTGTTAAGCGATCCACTCGCGACGTGAGTCAGGACTATTTACAAACCTCGCTTCGCTTTAGCTTCTTTTAGCTGTTATCACGTGCCTTTGTAGTAAAATCTGACGTGTTGTAGCGTGTCTTATCGCGCTGTAGCTCACACTCTTAGTGTAACGACAAAACAAAAGTGTTAAATTGCAGGTGTCACCGATTAGTAGGCTACTTGTGGCAGCTAGAAGATTTTGACACGTTAATAAAAGCTAGTAAAGTTGTTCATTCATTCATTGCAAGGCTCTAGTTTTGCAGTTTACTGAAACGTTTTGGCGTTCTAAAGTCCTGTGAAGGGTCACAGTTTTATTACCGTGGTAAAATGTTGTATTCAGTAATGTTTCCTGCCCAACCTGGTTCCCTGGTCACACGTTCAGTACTCTAGTACGATCTGGCATTTCTATGGTGCTAGGAATTCCAAAAAACTAGAACTCCTTAATAAACATGTTTTACGTCGAATAATCCTTGGTGATAATAAAGTCAGCACATATGAGGTGCTATTGGAAAGTCTGGACTTTGTCAGCTTGAGAAAGAGATTATTTCTCGATATGTTGATTTTAGTTCACAAGTCCTTTCAGGCAGCTACACCTGCCTACATATCAGCATTATTTACACCTAGAACCCACATTAATGGGCTTAGAGGTATAAACAAGATGCAGTTACCGCGTGTACTACATCTCATAGGGAAAACTCCTTCAAATTTCTTACGCGCAAATTATGGAATATGTTAAACGATGCCTTAAAAACTGCCACAAGCATAACCTATTTTAGAAATTACTGTCTAGACTTGATTATTCGTAATTTCTACTTGATTGTATTCAACATATAATTTTACAAGCATGTATATACTTAATGGGCTTTTTTTTACTTTTTTTTATTAGAACGTACAAATATTTTCACTGAATATATTTCTCGAAGATATTAGCGCCTACGTGCAACTCTTCAATCCGAGTCGATATAAAGTCTACTATACTACTACTACTACTCGTTGTTTCACCACAGTTCTTAAATTGCTTTGCAAAATAACTTCCTCTTGTGCTATGGCAATGTACAAGTCAACCAGCGCTTAATTTCATAACTATCACACATAAAAGAATCCTTTAGGAAGTTTCAGTTCAACACCAAATGCATCGGTTTTGGTCCAACTGACCTGAGGATGAAATTCGTTCTGAGAGAGGAAAAAAACAGAACCTATCTGAATTTTGCGTGCGTTTTTTTATTTAACACAAGTTACGTCTAACCATGTGCGTTTTACCTGTGACATTTTATTTCTTGAAAAAAATCACTAAGATTGTCGATGAGAAATGCTTTTTGACTGCTTCTAAAATACGATTACCCAACCACCAAGTGTAGATGTAAGGCTAATTTTTTGCCGTAATCTTCTAATGTCCACATCTGTTCGTACTACTACTACTACTCAGATACTACTACTCTAACTGCTCATAGTTGCTTATCCCATTGGACGTCACATCTTTGACCGCACAGCTGAAACAATCTCTAACAACAAGTGCCAATCTTCCAACTTCTGTTAGTGACATGTCGAAAGCATCCCGTACCAGTATGTGCCTTTCCTTTCCCACCGCCTTCTCAGTCCTCCTCTTTCTCTTTTCCCATCTATCTTTTCCCTCCAAGATGATCTTTTCCAAGCCCTCACTTCTTTTCAAAGGGCGAAAATACATCAGCTTTTGTTTATGAAGATCTGTAACTATTGCATTGATCTTCCACTTTGAGTTCCTCCCTAATTGACGTTTGTTCTGTGCTCAGTCCATGATACTTTTGAAACTTTTCTACAGCACTTCATTTCCCCGGGGGAGGGGGTACTCTCATATATAAGCCATACAGGTCAACCTCGTTCCCAGGTTCTCTCTCCTACCCGTGGAGAGACCCTGGTTGGGTTTGGTCACGTGTCTCCCAGAATCTGGGAGATTACAAACAAACGACTTGGGGGAGGGGCGGATAAGTGTGAGATTTGTCTCTACAAAGTGTAGACGTCGAGATCAGTGGAAACCTTGTCTAAAGGATCCTGTTTTTTATAGTTCCCGGACTAGTCAAGACAAAACCTCGAACGCCGAATCCTTTGACAGCAAAAGCGTAACTTCCTGCAGAATATCTGGATGTTTATTGGATGTTGCAATTGAAATCACGGATTCACCACTTGTGCTGTCAAAAATATTTTAGGCGGTTGTATTCATACCGAAACGCAGTAGGCTTAAATTGCCATTTCTATGTTATGGAGGCCATCTTTGGAAAGCAAACGTATGTATTTTCAAAACTATGATTATGCAGTTCGAAGCGGGGCCGAAAAGATGTATCAAGCATTGGACCATATACAAGAAATCCTTTCGCTTTGGAAGGTTATCACTGGGTTATGTTGTCTGTTTTTTCTCTGTTTATACTATTTCCTGTTGTCTTCAGTGTCGCGTTTTGGTCATCCTTTTGCTTATGCACGTACTATATTATATTTTTTCACCTCTATTATTTACCACTAAAAGCGATACGTTTTTTCTGTTGCCGCATCATACACAAGGTTAGGGGTAGGAGAAAGCTGACATTTCAGACTACAGCTTTCCGTTAAGTCATTAGAGCTAAAATATTATTTTGACCGTGAATGTAAAATGAATCCTCTGCTCTCAACGTAACTGTAATATGTTTTGTGACCGCTTTGCATGTTTTGCATGTACTGATTCGGGCCGATTACCAGCCGCTGTCGCCGACAAACATTGATTCTTTCAATGCAAGTTCAACGAACAGGGATTTTCCCTTCAATGCGGATAAACACACGCTTGTGTCTTACTCAGGATCGTAGATTTTAGTATCTAATTGTTGTCATCGGTTTAACTGCGATAACACGAGTTTTTTATTTCTCCGCTGGTAATTCGCTTGTTTATCTGGTGATAGCTTTGTTTAGGCAGAAATTTCCCGAATTTCAGTTATAGTTGGAGGCTTAGCAAAACTGTCTTGCCCTTTCGACCATTGCGTGAACGGTGAAAACGAACCAGACAAAAAAATTGAGAGACAAAGGACTCCTCCCTCGGAATTAATTTTGTTCTGGGACCACGTGACCAAACCCAACCAGGGTCTCTCGACGGGTAGGAGAGAGAACCTCGGAACGAGGTTGCCATTAAGGTATGTGCCGCCGAAATGGGTATGGTTTTTGCTGGAAGAGGAGGGGGGTTTGGATTTTCCCCAAAAAACGCACCCATGGTATGAAGCGATGCATCCACTCTTAATTCTTACATCAGCTACTTGAAGATAATTTTTGAGCGAAGAAAAAAGCTGGTTGACGGAAGCAGTCCTTTTTGGCAGTAACGCTTTCAAATTCGAGGGCGACACATTTATACACAAGTTTCTACTCGTTAAGCGATCTACGCGCGACGTGAATTTACAAACCTCGCTTCGCGAAAAAAAACCCAGATTCTTTAGTTTCTTTTAGCTGTTATCACGTGCCTTTGTAGTGAAATCTGACGTGTCATAGCGTGTCTTATCGCGCTGTAGCTCACACTGAGCGGTCGTCCTTGTTTCCTCAGAACCACGCGCGGTGAGCGAAAAAGTGAAATTATTCAAATTATGTTGAAAAGGAGGAGAAATTGGGGTAGAGATAAGAGTTTGGGCAGACAGAGTCCTTTTTCCTCTTGGCACGAGCTTCCGCCCTCGTTCCTCGTCACCCCTGCTCTCGATCGAAAAAAGAGACTGCTCTCAGTCTTACACAAGTGTAGGCGCGCGAGTTTTTGTGGCCGGAGAGATACTTGTTTATTTAAAGTGATACAAAGACTGAAGCATATGAAAGAAACTTTCTGGCCTTTTCAATGCAAGATTTTATTTCATATCATTCTTACAATTCCTTGATCGTAGATTCACTTTTTCACCGCTTTTTAACAAGAATAAACAGTTTTTTCGTTGCATTTTAAGGCCGTGCAGAGGCTGTTTCTGCGTAGCGCAGGACTTATTGAACCAAGATGTATCCCATCGCTTTGATGTGCTGGTCGCCATTATCTGGCAAGGATGTAGCGTCGTTGCCACACGTGTTGGAGTCATCGTGGTGTCCTCCAGTACCAAACCCGATACGGGAGTCACAGTCGCCGCACTCGTTCTCGTTGTTTCCAAGGATACCAATTCTCGCTTTGGAGTAGTAGCTATTAGTACCAATTACGTTGAACCCTTCCTTGTTACAGTTGGGTTGCAAAGAGGCCCGAGACCCAATGAGCTTCTTCCACGTGTTACGGCCCAGTGAAGTAGCTCGGTATTTGCCATCTGCGATCAGTGAATACAGGGATCTGGCTTGATGGTTGATGACAACAGACTTGAAATGCAGACCGATCTTCATTCCAAGACAGATCTTGTTGAACGGTGTGCTCCAATAAGTCGGTAACTTAGTCTCGTGAGTGTCCAACCCAGTCTTCCCTCCTGGAAGATTGAAGTCGACTTTGTTGCTCCACAGTTTAGAATTGTAGTGAAAGGTTTTCTGGGAAAAAATATCATTCAGCTCATTCGTATAAAGTACTATAACTTTGCTGCTTTATCTGTTTGAGAAATATGATACAGTCTCGCCTTGGTGCTCACTGGTCTTGTTGCGAAGTCCTCACATTAATTCTCTTCATACTTTGCCTGTTACTACTTACAATGAATTGAGCTAAAACTTTTCAAACCTACACGTAATAGACTCCCTTTCTTTCATTTGACGTGGACTCGTGACTTACATTGTAAGTTTACCTTTATATTGGGAAGTAGGTGATGACAAACGTGGCAACTTGTGAGAACATTTTACTTTTAATACCTTTGAGCCATCGATCTTCATGACCAGCGTCCATCCACCTCCTCCGCATGCATCAAACCCATGCTTGGTCATGTGACAATATGCGGGAATCTTTGCAGATCCAACATCAAGGAAATACGCTTTATTTTCACTGGACCTGTTAAAACATACCACTTTACTGATTACTCCCAGTTTGTTTGTTTGTTTCTTTAAGGTTAGGACACCATGGTAATTCAGATTTCCCGTAAAAAAAATCTGTCTCATCAGATAAGCGATGTTTGGTCGAAATTGAATAATCTTAGAAAATATCGAGGAGCGTTGTTATTACTGACTTTGTCGATAAGGAGGATTCTTCTTTTCCGCCATATATATGAAAACTGCTCAATCGTCTTAAGTTAGTGATTCATAAACTATCATTAGTTTGAGCATTTCGTAACTTGTCTGAGTGTTTTTTTTAAAATTTATTTTAAACTATTTTTTCTTATTATTTTCTTACCATTTCCTTATCGGTAACGTAAAATTCCGAAAATAAGCCCCGGGGCTTATATTTTTCAAAGACCCTTTTTGAGGGGCTTATTTTTGGAGGGGCTTATCTACGGAGGGGAATTTGCGTTTCAAAATCGGTTGAGCTAGTCTTTAGTTTGGAAGTAAGAGGGTGTTTACATGAGAAAACTCGCACCGGCGCGAGTTTCATACCGACATGACTTTTTGATTTCGTATCGCGTTTACATGATGACTGGGTTATTTCACATACGATCTCGTTATTTGAAGGTACACTTCATGTTGATAAAATGCACGTATGATTCAAAATCGCGAACATTAGACCGATTTCACACCGAAACAGGTGGTCGTTTCGTGTCTACATGATACCGTTGCGAGATTTCGTACTGGAGTGAAATTCTCGCCCCGGTGCGACAACCGGAGTGAACTCACGCCTGGGCGACTCGCGCCGGCATGACTTTTTGTGGTGGTATCATGTAAACAAATGTAGAGCCATGAGAGGGAACCGGAGTGAACTCGTCGCGGCGCGAAAGTCGCCCCGGTGTCATGTAAACACCCCCTAAATTTACTCTTTTTGCTTTCTTTTGCTTTGTATTTGAGGGCAATTTTCCAAGTACAAGCCCCTGGGGGGCTTATATTTGGAAGGGGCGATTTAACGGAGGTTTTTTTGCGGTACTGGTTTGGGGGTTTGGAGGGGCTTATACATGGAGGGGGCTTATTTTCGGAATTTTACGGAATTTTAGTTCATTTGTAACCATTAATGCACCAATTTTCACTTTTTATTTCCTAAAATACTGGAGACCATTTACAAGCAATTATCTGTGTCTTTCGTTTGTAAACTTAAACACTAGTCTCTTAAATGTCTACTCTAAATTTCAAGATTAAGTGTTGAGGGCTTTTAGCGCTGCAATGTCCGCTTACATCATGACTTATTTCGCTTTCAGCTTTGTGGTTGGAAATGAAGGAACATTACTAAAATTTAAATAGTAATTTTTCATAATATTGAACTGAGCATTCTTTAGATTTCCTTTACCTTAGCTACATAAATTTAGGTAACTTTTACTCTGTAACCAGTTCGTTTTTCTGTACTGAAATACTTTTTGTTATCACTGGGTGTAGACCTTGTTTTGTTGAGTCAAAACAAATGTGCATTCTTGGTCCTTTAGTTCTTTAAGTTATCTTAAACACGTAATATGACACGTTATATTTCACGTGGTATTGGTTTCTGGATTTTTACCGGGGCCTGCCGAAGGCGGGCACCGGTCTTAAAATGCAGACGATTTCTGTCGTTTTTTCAACGTTACATTGTTAGGGATACATCGCTGACTGAGATATATCGCTGGCTCGTTACTTTGGCTCGCTCATTGAAATCTTATCGGCCATTTTCAAAAGCACTGGAGGGCAGGCCTGGAGGACATTCAAGAGAAAGATCGTAGCTTTTTGTTCCCCAACCTCTACTATGGACTAGTTTATGAGGGAAAATTTAAGAGTGAATATTTGGAGAGACGAATTTACGAGCGATCACTTAAGAGTGAACCTTCCATCGTGAAACTTATCGAGAATAAGAGCGACTTATCAAAGCTATCTACATTGAGTGAACCTTCCATCGTGAAATTTATCGAGAATCAAAGCGAACACTTATCAAAGCTAACTTTATATCATCTTAAAAAACGTGCTACAAGGCGATCTAGACGTGCTCGTGAACCGAGCAGAATTCCAGAAGAGGTCCCAACAAGAATAGCATGTTGAAGAAATTTGTCTTCAAAAAGATTTCAACGATTGAGATACCGAAGTCTTCAAAACTCCATCGCTACGTTAAGAAGGTGAGAAAACTTTCAGTCATGCACGATATAAATGTAATAACAAACGCGATCCAAAGATAATTAACTTAAATAAAATGCCTATACCCAAGAAAGCTTATTTGTTGTCCTTCTTTAGCAGGCATGCATTATCACAGGATAATGAAACTAAAAGTAAAGCACATCGATATTTATCATTGTTTCTTGCAATTGTGTGAGTCATATGTGAATTTTAAACTAAGTAAAGATGTTGAGAAGAATCCAGGACCTACTCAATACAACACTGATCATCATGAAGTGATAATTAGACCTTTTATGCAAAATCACAGCCCAACAATGCGCTTGACCTCGGCTTATGGTATTCGACGAAACGAAACGAAACGAAACGAAACGAAACGAAACAATTGGTAATCGACGAAACGAAACGAAACAATCTTTGACCTTAGAAAAAAGTGGTAATTGTTCTTCTGCAGCTCCTAACACTTTGGACACGATAGCAGTTTTGTTTCGCTACATCAAACGGGGAAGATACTCAGCTCCTAAACAATTCTGACTTCCTGTCACCCGCAAGGAGTTAAAAAGGCTTCATTAAAGGGGAAGCCCTCCGACTCCTCAGAACAAACTCTTCCAAAATAATATTCGAAGAGAAAATTACAAATTCCAAAGTACATCTGCTACAGAGGGGTCACCCAGAGGATCTTATTAACACAACCCTCTCAGTGGTGAACTTCAAAGACAGGAAACTAGCCCTTCAACGGAAACCAAAGACAAACCAACGAATCTTGCCTTTTGTCACACAATACCAACCATCAGTGCCAAACCTAAAACAAATTCTCATGAAAAACTGGCATGTAATAGAACAACAACCATTACTGAGCGGAATCTACAAAAAACCGTCCCTCGTATCTTATAAAAGAGGGCGGTCGCTCAAAGACATACTCATGAGAGCCAAACTATAAAAAGGCTATTTTGAACACGCGCTGGGGAGTCGTGTAGGCCTGTCAACCCCATTTTACATAGACAAGGTCCGGACCGCCGGCTGTTTTTCTGTATTATGACAGCCAAAAAAACGACCAAATCGCTGATTTCAAACCAAAAAACACAGGAATACATCAAAAGTAAGTGTCCTTTATTTATTGTATAGAAAAATAAGTAAGAATAATGATGTTTAGCGTTCGGAGATCTCATTTCCGTATTTTTCATTCAAAGTCTCAACGGTTGTTTGTAACGCGACACCGACTCTCTTGTGAAAAAGTTAATTTACATAACAAACTCGTAACGTGAGCTTGGGACACCTGTGATTTTCATTTTCACAAGTTACAATACTTGTTTCGTTTCGTTTCGTCGAATACCAATTGTTTCGTTTCGTTCGTCGATTACCAATTGTTTCGTTTCGTTTCGTTTCGTCAATTGCCAATTGTTTCGTTTCGTTTCGTTTCGTTTCGTTTCGTTTCGTCGAATACCATAAGCCCTTGACCTCTCCTATTTCCTCTGAGAATTTGATACAGTCAAGATTAGGTGAACTTGGTTTACAATCAATAGATGTTGGCGGTGCGGGTGATTGTTTCTTTAGATCTGTATCAAAGAATTGGCATAAAATCTAAATGAAAAGGCTGCTTCTTACATAACATATCCACGTGGCCCCGGTAAAATTCACGAAGTGATTCTTGTTTAACATACAATTTAAACGCTTTTATGCCATGGAGTGTCTTTTTGCGTTAATTTGTTGACAAGTTGGAAGCTGTGTTTAAAATTGGCGTCAACTTACTTGTAATTAAAATGAAAATAATTAGAGTATCCTTTGTCTCATATACTTACAAGTTCTTGGTATAGATTTCCTTGCACGTTGAAGCTGTCGGACCGAAAATAAAAGGATATAAAGCGTATTAATTATAACTTTCCACACCATTCTGTAAAGAACACTTTGAGATATGAGATGTCATTCATGGTTTGTATTAGCTTGTATTCAGGTTAATTACTCCTGAAGTCTCGAACTGTTTAAACAATAAATTCACCACAAAACGTTATTCAAAGAATTTCTTACCGGTATTAGGAGAAGGCTGTAGCATTTCAATTATCTTATCTAGTTTTTTGTCGATTTTCTTGATTGCTTGGTTTGTTTCAGAGTTTTGTCCGTTGTACTGGTTGCAGACAAATGTTTTACCATCGGTACTTTTCGTTCCATTCTTTGCGTTTGCCGTGAGCAACAGAGAAAAAGCTAAAATGAACCAAAATCTCATCTTTCGATTAATGTTTGCTGTATTGAAGCGTTTGTTATCGAGTAAACTACAATATTCTGTAATGTTCCTTGAACCGGAATACTTTTACTCTACAATGCTGAGTCTCTTTTCTTAGCTTAGTTTTGACTCGTATTAAAGACAAGAAAATTTTCCAGTCGAAATATTAACTAATTAATTGCTTGGTTCATCATATACGGTTAAACACGGCGGTGAAATCTAAACAATAAGCGCTAGCCGGCAGTTTGAACGCTAAATAGGGGTGGCGAATGGTACCTCGAAAGACGTGGGTCTCGGAAAATTTTGGCAGGATCTCGAAATCTCGGAAGCGTTTTTGATAAGTCTCGAAGTCTCGTTTTTGCATGGTTTGTATTTACTCTTTTTGAGTCTCGAAACTTTTTACCAAAGAGTCTCGGGCTCGGATTTCTAACTAGGATCTCGGCGTCTCGGCGAGTCTCGGATTTTACCATTCGCCACCCCTCTAAATTGCAGTAATGTTCATTACAAGCTCTTAAATTATTTGACAGTAACTTATAAAAGTAGACGAAAATTGTGCTTGAAGGCACACGGCCTGCTTCGGTATAAATTTTGTCTGTAGCAGACGGCTGTTTATTATCAGACAAAGCAGAAAATTCATGGAATCATAAGTGACCTAAAGCATTGGAAATACGTAAATTTAGAGTCTCGACCGTTTACAGCTCAAGTCGTGAATTATTTTGAAATTATTCCTTCTTTTAGACAAGTTTTTTGAACTACGTTATGTTTTTTGTTGTAATTGAGTTTCTCCAATGAATTTATCGCTTGCTGTTTAATAGCTACATGGATGATTGGCTAAAGCAGGATACATCAGACATTTGCGTGCAGGAGCAGAGTAGGGAGGGGAGGGTAAGGAGAATTCGAAACTCTTCTTTTCCCCCGAACCCCGGTCTCTCCGAGAGCTTGCTCGCGTGACCTCTGGAGCCAGGATATCCAAGGAAGTGATCGATTCAGTGTTGCGTAACTCTCCGTGGGAATTACAGAGTTTTTTTCGTACGTTTTGATATCGTTTGCGGAGAAATATTTTCTCGCGATATTCGTTTATGTGGAGGAAAGAGAGATTCTATGTTGCGACTAAGTAACCTAATAAACAGCTTGTGTTTCTTATTTATCCATTTAATGTAATCTTTTTTTCTGATACCATCATAAACACTCTTTTATTTTTTATAGCTCTCTCAAATGCAGTTGTTTTGCTGGTAAAGACAATTTACCATTTTCACGTTACCCATAATACACCTCGCTATATGCCCTCAAAGTTTGCATAAGCAATGTCTTCTATTTCAACGAGGAATAAAACACAAACAGCGGTGATAAACATATCAAACTTACGCATTTTAATAACTTGTCGTTTCGTATGCTACGCAACATACATTTTCAAAAGTGGAATAAAGACCGTTACAATTTTATGAAAACTATATATGAAATGTAAATAAGGGGTCTGGAAACGAGATTAAGAAACATCTGTTTCTTAACAGTAAAACAATAAAAGCTTAAGCTAATTAGTAAAGTATCGTTTCCAGACCGCTTATTTACATTTCATATTTAGTTTTCATAAAATTGTAACGGTCTTTATTCCACTTTTGAAAATGTATGTTGCGTAGCATACGAAACGTCAAGTTATTAAAATGCGTAAGTTTGATATGTTTATCACCGCTGTTTGTGTTTTATTCCTCGTTAAACTACCATGGCCCAAGAACAAAAGTCTTCTATTTCCCTTGGGACGTCTGTTTTACCCTAGCCTCCTACGCAGACGTTCTCAAGCGTTCGTCACGCGTTCCTGCCCCCGAGACCAAGTTACCGACTTATTGGAACAAACCGTTTAACAAGATCTGTCTTGGAATGAAGATCAGTCAGCAGTTCAAGTCTGTTGTCATCAACCATTAAGCCAGTTTCCTGTATTCACTGATCGCAGACGGCACATACCGAGCTACTTTGCTGGGCCGAAACATGTGGAAAAAGCTCGCTGGGTCACGGGCCTATTTACAACGCAACTGTAACAAGGAAGGATTCAACGTAGTTGGTATCCACAGTGCCTGGTGTAAAGCAAGGATTGGTATCCTTGGAAACAACGAGAACGACTGCAGCAACTGTGACTCCAGGATTGGGTTTGGCACTGGAGGACGCCATGATGACTCCAACCCATGTGGTAACGAAGCTGTTTATAGGGGAGATAAGGACGATCAGCACATCAAAGCGATGGGATACGTCTTAGTTCAATAAGTGCTGTTCTTTTACTTATAAAGAGACTGAAAGTATGAGAAATACGGTTGTTTTCAATGCTAGTCGTGAATTATTTTGTAGTCACTCCTTTTGTTAGATAAGGCCGTTGAGCTATGTTACATTTTCTTTTTGCTGCAATTGAGAGTTTCTCGAATGATGCTGTTGCTTGCTATTTGATCATTAAACGGATGACTGGCTAAGGAGACATCAGACATTAGCGTTCGGGGGCAGGGTAGTGGGGAAAGTAGAGGTCTCGTTTCCCCAACGCCCGTTTCCCTGGGAGCTTGCTCGTGTGCTAGACAGATATTAGAGACGAAGACAAACCAAGGAAAAGAACGATTTAGTACTGCAGAACTCTTCTGATAGGTTTTCCCCTCGTTTTTAGACAATTAAAACAAAGCGGAACGGATATTTGGGGAGAAAGTCTGTGTTACGACTAATTTCTAACGCTTGAGAGACATGGGAACGAATTAGTGAGATTTAGGGGCGAGCGGGGGCTCATGGGATAGTTTCGGACTAAAATGTTTTTGCGCGAGATTTGTGGCATTCTACGTCAGTCGTCGTATTCGCTTTCGTTTTGGTTTTGCAAAATTTCTTCCTTGCAAAACTAGAGCCTTGCAGTCTAACACTTTTGTTTTTGTCGTTACACTAAGAGTGTGAGCTACAGCGCGATAAGACACGCTATAACACGTCAGATTTCACTACAAAGGCACGTGACAACAACTAAAAGAAACTAAAGAATCTAGATTTTTTCTTCGCGAAGCGAGGTTTGTAAATTTTCCTAATTCACGTCGCGCGTAGATCGCTTAACGAGTAGAAACTTGTGTATAAATGTGTCGCCCTCGAATTTGAAAGCGTTACTGCCAAAAGGGACTGCTTCCGTCAACCAGCTTTTTTCTTCGCTCAAAAATTATCTTCAAGTAGCTGATGTAAGAATTAAGAGTGGATGCATCGCTTCATACCATGGGTGTGTTTTTTGGGGAAAATCCAAACCCCCCTCCTCTTCCAGCAAAAACCATACCGATTTCGGCGGCACAAACCTGTATGGCTTATATATGAGAGTACCCCCTCCCCCGGGGAAATGAAGTGCTATAGAAAAGTTTCAAAAGTATCATGGACTGAGCACAGAACAAACGTCAATTAGGGAGGAACTCAAAGTGGAAGATCAATGCAATAGTTACAGATCTTCATAAACAAAAGCTGATGCATTTTGGCCATTTGAAAAGAAGTGAGCGCTTTGAAAAGATCATCTTGGAGGGAAAAGATAAATGGGAAAGGAGAAAGAGGAGGCAGTGGGAAAGGAAAGGCACATACCGGTATGGGATGTTTTCGACATGTCACTAACAGAAGTTGGAAGATTGGCACTTGTTGTTAAAGATTGTTTCAGCTGTGCAGTCAAAGAGGTGAGGTCCAATGGGATAAGCAGCTGTAAGCAGTAGCTACAATGAGGGACAAAAATGTTGAGACACTTCCGTAAAATGGCCCCTTTTTACATAGTGGACATACCTATCCCCTTCCCCTGTCTACCCCAACCCCTTCCCCCAAAAATCAATGTTGTATTTTGGACCCTCAAGTCTTTCTTTTACTTCAGACAACATTGACTCGGGGGGTGAGGGGATTTACGGCGTTTAAAAGGAATGAAATTATAAATGAATTAAATGATTGATAAAAGCACCCATTTAAACAAGTGTGTCAACTACTTTTGTCCCTGATTGTAGCAGTTAGAGCAGTAGTACCTGAGTAGTAGTAGTAGTACGAACAGATGTGGACATTAGAATATTACAGCAAAAAATTAGCCTTACATCTACACTTGGTGGTTAGGTAATCGTATTTTAGAAGCAGTCAAAAAGCATTTCTTATCGACAATCTTAGTGATTTTTTTCAAAACATAAAATGTCACAGGTGAAACGCACATGGTTAGACGTAACTTGTGTTAAATAAAAAAACTCATGCAAAATTCAGATAGGTTCTGTTTTTTTCCTCTCTCAGAACGAATTTCATCCTCAGGTCAGTTGGACCAAAACCGATGCATTTGGTGTTGAACTGAAACTTCCTAACGGATTCTTTTATGTGTGATAGTTATGAAATGAAGCGCGGGTTGAATTGTACATTGCTCTAGCATAAACGGAAGTTATTTTGCAATGCAATTCAAGTAAGTAGACTTTATTTCGACTCGGATTGAAGAGTTCCACATGCATAAGCTCTAATATCTTCGACAAATAAATTCTGTGAAAATATTTGTACGTTCAAATAAAATAGTAAAAAAGCCCATTAAGTAAATACTTGCTTTTAAAATTATATGTTGAATACAATCAAGTAGAAATTAAGAATAATCAATCTAGCTAGTTTACAAAGTCTAGGCAGTAATTTCTAAAATAGGTTATAGTAGTGGCAGTTTTTTTAAAAGTCATCGTTTAACATATTCCATAATTTGCGCGTAAGAAATTACGCGGTAACTGCATCTTGTTTATACCTCTAAGCACATTAATAGGGAGCTTAAGCAACTACGACGACGACCACAACGATGACTTCAAAAAACAATTGGTTTAATGATCAAAACAACAGCTCAGCACGTGCATCATGCTTTTTAGTACATTTCTTTGACGTCCTCTGCACGACTACGACGTGAAAATGCCTAATTTGCCGTTTTGTGGAGGACGTGGACATGCCACGACGAATTTTCCTTCCTCTTTTTGAACTTGAATAAAATCCTTAAGAATTTAACTCCAGGAAAAGTCGCCTGCATTTGACATATTGAGAGGGTCCAAATAGACGCGATTAAGTTTTTAAAGAACGCAAATTCATTTTTATAGGGACGTTTTCACTGCCGTCGTCGTCGTCGTGCTTGCTTAAGGTCCCTAATGTGGGTTCTAGGTGTAAATAATGCTGATATGTAGGCTGAAAGGACGTGTAAACTAAAATCAACATATCGAGAAATAATCTCTTTCTCAAGCTGACAAGATCCAAACTTCCCAATAGCACCTCATATGTGCTGACTTTATTATCACCAAGGATTATTCGACGTAAAGCATGTTTATTAAGGAGTTTTAGTTTTTTGGAATTCCTAGCACTATAGAAATGCCAGATCGTACTCCAGTACTGAACGTGTGTGAAGGAGATGAACGTAGAAGGAGACCAGGGAACCAGGTTGGGTAGGAAACAGCACTGAATACAACATTTTACCACAGTAATAAAACTGTGACCCCTCACAGGACTTTAGAACGCAAAAACGTTTCAGTAAACTGCAAAACTAGAGCCTGGCAATGAATGAATGAATGAATCAACAACTTTATTAACGTGTCAAAATTTTCTAGCTGGCCACAAGTAACCTCCTAATAGGGGACACCTGCAATTTAACACTTTTGTTTTCGTCGTTACATTAAGAGTGTGAGATACAGCGCGATAAGACACGCTATAACACGTCAGATTTTACTACAAAGGCACGTGATAACTGCTAAAAGAAGCTAAAGAATCTGGATTTTTTTCCTAGCGAAGCGAGGTTTGTAAATGTTCCTGACTCACGTCGCGAGTGGATCGCTTAACGAGTCAGTAGAAATTTGTGTATAAATGTGTCGCCCTTGAATTTTGAAAGCGTTACTGCCAAACTTACGACCGCTTCCGTCAACCAGCTTTTTTCTTCGCTCAAAAATTATCTCCAAAGTAGCTGATATAAAAACTAGAAGAGTAGAACCAAGTTAGGATAATTGTCGAGATAATCTTATGGGGGAAACTCGCCTTTTTTAATCTCTTTTTCCAGTTGAAACGGCAGCAATTTCCGGTAGGTACGTTTTCAACAAATATTTAATGGCGCGGCAAAACAAAACTACGCGACGTTGTTTTCGCTGCCGTTTCAGTGATCAAGAAATACTTTTGGCGATCGATTTCGATTTGTACTTGGTTCTCGGACTTCGCAGGATAAATTCATTATTTATAAATAATGATGTTAACCTATACGCTGGCAAATCCATTATTTATAAATAATGAAGTTCCCTTTATGCTGGCATGTCCATTTTTTATAAATAATGAAGTTAACCTGGAGATCGATATAATTTATATACCAGGTTTGACAAGAAATGACGATTTACATATCATTCGGGGAGTAGTTGCTCCCTATTTATAAATAAATATCCTATGGCTTACCATTATTTGCAAATAATGAAAAAAATGCGTGAATTTGTTCTAAATAGTATTTCACAAACGGGGCCCCATAGGCGAGATGGGAGTCGGAATGCTTTTCAGTTCGGCTTTTTACAGAAACCTTTTTCTAAATCTTTGAATTCAAGCTAAACCGAGGCAAAATTGACCTGGCACTTTCCCATGCCGATGGATTAAAAAACTGGTTTCAGTTCTGTACCTCGGTCTGGCGGCGGAAACAATGCTAACATATGCTTTCCTGAAACACGTCACATGGTTTGTCGTTTAATTTTAGGAAAGAGAGAAAAACAAGTATCGCGGTAGTAAATTGATATCAAGGAAGTAAGAGCTTGTTATAAAATTGACTGCAAGTGAGTCACTTGTTTCAATTTCGACTTCTGTCAGTCCCTTTGGTGTGAAGAGCTGAGAAGTTATTCAACTGCATTATAGTAAGTACATCTATTTGGTTGTTAACTTATTACCTTTTCTAGTTGCAGCCGTTAGACAGCTAAGAATTCCGGCAGGATATAGCAAGATAGTGCAGTAGAGTAGCCCGTAAGATGTTTATAGAGTACGCATAAGTTTCCAAAATCTTCCTCAAAACCTTATTTCTTCCACACCGCTTTCCACTTTTCTAGAAAAACATTTGCTTTGCTTATGAACAAAAGGAGGTCGTTCATGAATGGATGGATTGCATGCAACGAGAATTATTAAGCGATCGGCAGATTTTTTCCATCAAACCCAACCCGTAGCAAGATCATACACTAGGAATCCATGCACCCTAAATGTCTGGAAATGTGTCAAAAATTCGTATTCTTCTAACAGTAGTGCCCCTGTTTTGGTTATTTTATGGACCAGAATTTGT
>JBBMOI010000004.1:4147500-4187500 GCA_038088405.1 Porites divaricata
AGTTCTGCCGGGCTATGAAAATCTTAGTTTCTAGGCTAAAAGTTATACCATCGTTAAATAGGAACAAAATGTTTATATCTCCGGCAATGGTTTGATGATGTTGAAGGAAATTAATGCACTTCAAACCAGTTTGTTACCAGGACTTATTAAACTTCACATGACAGGGAATACCTGTGCTCTATACAATGTCTAGAACCTTGTCGGCATTTTTAATTCCTCCCTTCGCTTAGTTCATCCCTTCCTTTGACACTCCGTCATTACTCGTGAAGCGGGCTTTTTTGTTCGATTTTCTTTTCTTTTCCTTTTTTTTAGGAGCTCCAGCAGTTGCTAGCCGAAGGAAGCGGAGTAATTGCTTTGGTATATGCCCAAGCTGGTGCTCAAAGTGTTCCTGTCGTTGTTACCCCACGGATTTTAGCGGTGGTTGGAAGTGCAATTGGGAGTGCAATTTCTGATCCTGTGTAACCTGCGATCAAGCGATTTTTTTGGCGATTTTTTTTAACGTAAGTTAAAGTTAATGCAAGCAAGTTTCCCGGAATTTGGTGTGAGCAAGAGGAGTTTCGGGGAAAGTTTAAGCAGTTATCCGTAAATCCTGAAGCGTAAGCAGAAAACTTAGCAAATTATGCACCTCTGCAATAGCCAGTGATTCAAACTCACGACGAGTTAAAATGAGTTCAAATTAAGAAATTGTAACTACCATTCTGATTGCGTTAATCTAAAATAAACATATATTCTTTATTCAGCAAACTGGTCTTTTTTCAATAACACGCGTTGCTTGCCCCGCAAAAGCGCAAGCATCGTTGCTCGGGATGGGTTTGTGCCTGTTAGGAGTAGATAATCAGCAGAACCCGAGTTAGAAAGATTAAACGGGCCAAGTACGTTTTAGTACCCCGTTCTACCCCGTCCCCAGTTATGAAGGTTGTGAGCCTTAAAAATATACTATAGCTCGATTTAGGGAATGTCTCGAATATCGATACCCTGTTCTATTCAAATTCCAGAGTCGTAACGTTGATTTCGTTGGGTAGCACCTACCCTCATAGCCTCATAGGTACTTCTGGAGAGTACAGCTGGGCAAAGTTTACCTAATAGGCACAGGGACACCAGTCACTTAACAATAGGAAAAATGGGCTCCTGATATTGGAAGCCATCAGCTTGGGACTTTCTGGCAGAATTTCTTATTGCTAAAAAAAGGAAAATAAATTTGCCCAGGAACGTCGTTTAAATGCGTTCCTAAAGAAAAACAGTCCCTTCCGCCACCGAGTACCGCAGTGCCCTGTAAATTTCTTTAAAGACACTGGGGTTATATGTAAAGTTTGCGTGCATGTGTTTGTGCATGAAAAATAGACCTGGTTTGGTCCCTGTGTTGGCGGCAAACTGTAAAAAACAAAGCGAACGCAAAAAATTGATCTGCGAGACACTGAAAACTCGCCGAGATCTACTTCAACCGCGTCTGATAATAAAATTCAGTATTCTTTTTAGACCAAGACATATTTCACGTGGGATAGTTGGGTGGATGAAACGAAACTGTTATTAGTATCATAAGACCGGTAAGGCACCATTCTTTATGGGTTAACTCTTTTGAAGAGTACCGGCTGTCTATGAAGCAACGTTTTTTTGTAAGATTTCTTCAGTTGTATTGTGTACGAACCCTTTTGAAATGAACCTGGGGAGTACTCTTGGGAATTCTTGGCGGGGGTGTGGAGTCCCGTTCTCCAATCCCTGAGCCAATTTCAGACGAAATAATGTAATTTGTCACACCTGCTTTCAGATCTGGCCTCTAGAAAATTATCATCATCATAAGAGCCATAGGGTCATCTTACTTAGATTAGAACGCCAAGAAAAAAACATAACATAACATGAAACCTTTACTTTGACACGATAAGAGTTAAAGCTAGAAAGCTTGTGATGTCGTGAAAAGATTTCTTAAAATTCACTTCGAATTCGCATATTTCTCTTTCATACTCATTTGGAATAAAAACGATAAATACGTTCATAGACTTCCGCAGTTGCCTCGAAAACCATAACCGACTCCAGGCCAAAATGGCAAAGTCTACACCTGTTTTCAGACCGAAACGGCACAAAAAACCATACCCTTATGGCCTATATAATGGAGTAACTCGTCCCCTCCCTGGGGGGGGGGGGGGGGGGAGGGAATGAAGTGCTATACTGGAGTTTTAAAAATTTTAAAATATCATAGACTGAGCATAGAACAGAAGTCAGTTAGGGAGGAACTCAAAGTGGAAGATCAATGCAACAGTTACAGATCTTCATAAACAAAAGCTGATGCATTTTGGCCATTTGAAAAGAAGTGAGCGCTTTGAAAAGATAGATGGAAAAGGAGAAAGAGGAGGACTGAGAAGGCAGTGGGAAAGGAAAGGCACAAACCGGTACGGGATGTTTTCGACATGTTACTAACAGAAGTTGTAAAGATTGGCACTTGTTGTTAGAGATTGTTTCAGCTGTGCGGTCAAAGATGTGACGTTCAATGGGATAAGCAGCTGTAAGCAGTCAGAGTAGTAGTACCCGAGTAGTATAATAGTACGAACAGATGCGGACATTACAATATAAGACAGAAAAAAATTAGTCTTATCCCTACACTTGGTGGTTGGGTAATCGTAGTTAAGATACAAACAAAAAGCATTTCTTATCGACAACCTTTGTGATTTTTTAAATAAAATGTCTATATATAAAGTAAAACGGACATGGCCAGACGTAAAATAAAATAATTCCAAGCACCTTCCATCACTTCAACCATATAAAACACATTTCACGAAATTTCAGAAAATTCAAGCAAAATTTAGATAGGTTCTGTTTTATTCCTCTCTAAGTACGAATTTCACCCTCGGGTCAGTTAGACTAAACCGATGCATTTGGAGTTGAACTGAAATTTCCTAACGGATTCTTTTTGTTGTGATAGTTATGAAATAAAGTGTGGGTTGACTTGTACATTGCCATAGCACTAGCGGAAGTTATTTTGCGGTGAAACAAGGAAGGGAAGTAGTTGTGAAGGGAGCCAAAAGCAGGGAACCAGGTTGGGCAGGAAACAGTACCGAATACAACATTTCACCACAGTAAAAAAACTGTGACCCTTTACAGGACTTCAGAACGCTAAAACGTTTGAGTAAACTGCAAAACTAGAGTCTTGCAATCTAACACTTTTGTTTTTGTCGTTAAGTTCTAGTTTTTTGGAATTCCTAGCACTATAGAAATGCCAGATCGTACTACAGTACTGAACGTGTGTGAAGGAGGTGAACGTAGAACGAGCTTAGAAGGAGACCAGGGAACCAGGTTGGGCAGGAAACAGTACTGAATACAACATTTTACCACAGTAATAAAACTGTGACCCTTCACAGGACTTTGGAACGCAAAAGCGTTTCAGTAAACTGCAAAACTAGAGCCTTGCAATGAATGAATCAACAACTTTATTAACGTGTCAAAATTTTCTAGCCGGCCACAAATAACCTCCTAATAGGGGACACTTCCAATTTAACACTTTTGTTTTTGTCGTTACACTAAGAGTGCGAGCTACAGCGCGATAAGACACGCTATAACACGTCAGATTTTACTACAAAGGCACGTGATAACTGCTAAAAGAAGCTAAAGAATCTGGATTATTTTTCCTAGCGAAGCGAGGTTTGTAAATGTTCCTGACTCACGTCGCGAGTGGATCGCTTAACGAGTAGAAATTTGTGTATAAATTAATGTGTCGCCCAAAGTAGCTGATATAAAAACTAAAAGAGTAGAACCAAGTTAGGATAATTGTCGGGATAATCTTATGGGAGAAACGGCTTTTTTTTATCTCTTTTTCCAGTTGAAACGGCAGCAATTTCCGGTAGGTACGTTTTCAACAAATATTTAATGGCGCGGCAAAACAAAACTACGCGACGTTGTTTTCGCTGCCGTTTCGGTGATCAAGAAATACTTTTGGCGATCGATTTCGATTTGTACTTGGTTCTCGGACTTCGCAGGATAAATTCATCATTTATAAATAATGATGTTAACCTATACGCTGGCAAATCCATTATTTATAAATAATGAAGTTCCCTTTATGCTGGCATGTCCATTTTTTATAAATAATGAAGTTAACCTGGAGATCGATATTATTTATATACCAGGTTTGACAAGAAATGACGATTTACATATCATTCGGGGAGTAGTTGCTCCCTATTTATAAATAAATATTCTATGGCTGACCATTATTTGCAAATAATGAAAAAAATGCATGAATTTGTTCTAAATAGTATTTCACAAACGGGGCCCCATAGGCGAGATGGGAGTCGGAATGCTTTTCAGTTCGGCTTTTTACAGAAACCTTTTTCTAAATCTTTGAATTCAAGCTAAACCGAGGCAAAATTGACCTGGCACTTTCCCATGCCGATGGATTAAAAAACTGGTTTCAGTTCTGTACCTCGGTCTGGCAGCGGAAACAATGCTAACATATGCTTTCCTGAAACACGTAACATGGTTTGTCGTTTAATTTTAGGAAAGAAAGAAAAACAAGTATCGCGGTAGTAAATTGATATCAAGGAAGTAAGAGCTTGTTATAAAATTGACTGCAAGTGAGTCACTTGTTTCAATTTCGACTTCTGTCAGTCCCTTTGGTGTGAAGAACTGAGAAGTTATTCAACTGCATTATAGTAAGTACATCTATTTGGTTGTTAACTTATTACCTTTTCTAGTTGCAGCCGTTAGACAGCTAAGAATTCCGGCAGGATATAGCAAGATAGTGCAGTAGAGTAGCCCGTAAGATGTTTATAGAGTACGCATAATTTTCCAAAATCTTCCTCAAAACCTTATTTCTTCCACACCGCTTTCCACTTTTCTTGAAAAACATTTGCTTTGCTTATGAGCAAAAGGAGGTCGTTCATGAATGGATGGATTGCATGCAACTAGAATTATTAAGCGATCTGCAGATTTTTTCTATCAAACCCAACCCGTAGCAAGATCATACACTAGGAATCCATGCACACTAAATGTCTGGAAATGTGTCAAAAATTCGTATTCTTCTAACAGTAGTGCCCCTGTTTTGGTTATTTTATGGACCAGAATTTGTGAAAGTCCCACACTTTCTTTTCCTTGAAACGTGTCAACAGTAGATTCTCCCAGTTGGCAGTGCCTTCTATCGTGCACCTTCTTTATCTTGAGAAACACAAAGATCAGAATTTAATTAATAATTTTGCTTCCGTTTGAAAAAAGTGATTCTGTTTCCCACTTGGAAAGTTACAATCAGTGTGTTAAGTTTTGTACACGGATGTAGTTACGGAAAGAACCGTGCGCATGTTACCGCCGAAGCAGGGGCGTAGCTAGGGGGGTCCTGGGGTGCTCGTGACCCCCCCTTGGTAGGCCTTCTTTTGAGCAAGCAACCTACAATATTCAGGTGGCGAAAGGTGGTAAAAGCCATTGTTGAAAAGCCCACTTTTTTAAAATTTGTTTTTTTGTAAAGTATTTTCGTCAACGGCTCTTGTCTAGGGCCATCATGCCGCGATAATACGACTGAGCCCGCTGATACACGAGGGAAAGCAGCGGTATAAACCATATAAATTTAGGTTGAGTTTGATCGTCCGGGTGAACGTAGTCCTGAATAGGACTGTTGTTGTTGACAGTGACTGACGTTTCGACAACCTGTGCGGTAGTCATCTTCAGAGTCAAAGTGAGTTGTATCACGTCAGTAGATGGTATTATATACTCTGGTTATTGATCTGATTGGTCAATAAAGTCAAGATGTTATTGGTCGTCTGTCAGTTAAGCCGCGGTGTTATTGGCTATGAAGACTCGTAATCAGTAATTGGTGCGTTTCGATCCGTCTATTGTCACAGTTAAGCAGTCGTCTATTGTTAGTCAAATTGTCAGTTCTCCAGTCGATCTCTCGTAGTTAGTTTCGCTTCATCTCGTCAATAAGTCGTTTGTACGGCGCTGGTAACTGTTGGCTACGATTCAGTGGCGTTTGTTCTAAGTTAGTGAACCAGCTTTCCAAAGTAAACGTTGATGGTAGTCTGTAGAATACGTTATACATGTCGCAGAGTCCCAGTCAATTTGATGTTTCTTCAGGTGGCTCTAGAATGTACTGAGAACGCTATTAAGAACTCTACTGCTGAACTACCACTACCTGCAGACGACATCATGGACCTATTAAACCTCTGTTTAACTTCGACGTATTTTCAGTACAACGGGAAACACTACAAACAGTTACACGGTACAGCTATGGGCTCTCCAGTTTCTGTTGTTGTAGCAGAAACTGTCATGCAAAACATCGAGGAACAAGCCCTAGCTACCTACACGCGAACTATACCTATCTGGTTACGTTACGTTGACGACACATTCACCGCCGTACACAAAGACAGAATCGACGATTTTCACGAACACCTTAACAGACAGAACGCGGACATACAGTTCACCAAGGAGATCGAAGAAAATGGTAAGATACCTTTCCTAGACTGTTTAGTCACTCGCGACAACAACAAACTACAAACGACTGTTTACAAAAAACCGACACATACAGACCGATTACTAGACCAGTCTTCGTACAACCCGACCTCTCACAAGGCTACTACTATCCGGACTTTGACGAGGCGAGCGCAACTAGTTTGCGATTCACCTGACAGCCTACAAGGCGAGACTGATTATCTTTACAACGTTTTTAGTAAGAACAATTACAACACGGACTTTGTTAGACGGAACACCCACAGCAACACTGACACTCAGACGAACGTCAACTCTGGCCCTGTTACGACAGCTACTGTACCGTACATCAGAGGTACCTCTGAAACTATTGCACGTATATTACAACCTTACAATATACGTGTTGCACACAAACCCATAACCACTTTACGACGCTTGCTTACTAATGTCAAGGACAAAGACAAACCGGAGGACAGACAGGGAGCAGTATACAAGATCAAATGCTGCGACTGCCAGGCTTCTTACATTGGTGAAACCGGCAGAAACCTTAGCACGCGACTGACCGAACACAAACGAGCAACGAGGAATGGTGACGTCAACAATCACATTGCTGAGCATCATTTACAGACGAAACATCAAATTGACTGGGACTCTGCGACATGTATAACGTATTCTACAGACGACCATCAACGTCTTACTTTGGAAAGCTGGTTCACTAACTTAGAACAAACGCCACTGAATCGAAGCCAACAGTTACCAGCGCCGTACAAACGACTTATTGACGAGATGAAGCGAAACTAACTACGAGAGATCGACTGGAGAACTGACAATTTGACTAACAATAGACGACTGCTTAACTGTGACAACAGACGGATCGAAACGCACCAATTACTGATTACGAGTCTTCATAGCCAATAACACCGCGGCTTAACTGACAGACGACCAATAACATCTTGACTTTATTGACCAATCAGATCAATAACCAGAGTATATAATACCATCTACTGACGTGATACAACTCACTTTGATTCTGAAGATGACTACCGCACAGGTTGTCGAAACGTCAGTCACTGTCAACAACAACAGTCCTATTTAGGACTACGTTCACCCGGACGATCAAACTCAATCTACTTTTGAAATGACTCCTGGGTTCAAACCTTTCACAGATAAACCATATAGTCAGCGATCCCCGGATGGTGATCTGGTGAGTAGCCTCCGTGACCCCTCCTTTGAAAAATCCTGGCTACGCCCTTGCGAAGTTCAGTCAGACAATCGAGTTTAGCAAAATCCGACACTCGCAGTACCACGAAGGTAAAACACAGAAAAGGCTCAAACTTGCATCATAGCGTTCACTTGTAAGGTGTTTAAAAAAGTTGGAAGTTTCGCCCTTTGTTCCTTTGACCTAGCTAGCAGCGAGCGTGCTAGTTCGTATATGCATATAAATCTAAAAAGCTACTCTGAATAGGCCTGGGTTCGAATTAGCAACAGGTAACAGGTAACTTCATGTTTCTCGTCTGCATCAAGCCTTTGTTTCCACTTCCATTGATACAAGATATGAAAGCTTCCGTTGAATTTTTAAGTAGATCCAATACTTGATGGCACAGCGTTCCAATTTACAGTACAGATTCAGACATTGAGGATAGTAACATGGTGGTTTCAATTTAGTTGGCCAAACGGTAGAACATGAAACCCATTAATTGACCAATCAGAGCGTCTACTAACTGAAAGACAAAACTAAAATATTCTTGCCCTTCAGCTCGTCATGAATCGTCTGGTTATTCTGCTGCTTGTGGCTGTTACTATGACAATGGTTGCCCTACCAAGTGAAGGTATGATTTGTTTGGCTGAACAGCAATTATTTGACATGCGTTTTTAGAACAGGAAGTGACTGAAGTTTGGGGGTATGCTCTTCACAAAAAGTAAATGATGGCGAGATTAAGCAATAAAAGTGCCATTCTGATTAGACAGCGCTTGGCTAGCCTACGAGTGAGAAAGTGCCGTTTGTATTAGCCTGCGTGTAGGCTCACTTGTGTTCTTTTTCTCTCGCGCTAAAACTTACCTCGAAATCGCACAACTGAGCCTGCTCGGCTCGCTTTCTACGTCTTTATTTCCTGGGTCAAGTCGCCATCTTTGATTTTGAAAGCAGGAAGTATTTGAGACAGAGCGGGAAGGTGCAATCGAGAGGTAGGACATCCTTGAACCATGTCATGCCCCTTTTGACTCGTCCACAATGTAATTTACCCGCGCCATTCTAGAGCTAGGGTCCCGCCAGGAAAAAACCTTAGAACAGAGTGACGCTATTTTATGCGTCTCAAAGGTGGCAGCAAAACACGAGGGTTGCCTCAGCAGGCTAGGGAAGTCTTAGAGTGTAAGCTAATAGCTATGCCATCGTTAAACAGGAACAGAGTCGCTTTATGTCCCGTAGTGGTTTGCTGATGTTTGAGAAAAATTAATCGCACCTCTAACAGGCAGTTTACTACCAGGATGTATTAAACGCCTAAAAAAGGAAAAATCTACCCCTTTGACAATGTCTGGAACAGTGTCGGTATTATTAATTCCTCCCTTTCTCCAACTTTTAGAGCATCCCTTCCTCTGCGGACAATCCGTCATTCGTCCTGAAGCGGGCTTTTTTTGCTTGACTTTTAGTTTTCCTTTTTTAGGAGCTCCGGCAGTTGCCAGCAGAAAGAAGCGGAATGTTTGCTTTGGTCCATGCCCAAGCTGGTGTTCAGGCGGTTGCTACTGTAAATGTGATTACTCGATTTGGTATTGCTATTGGAAGTGCAGGTTTTGATCCGGTGCAAAGCGAGTGTCCTAACCAAATTACGCCGCTTAAATGTAATAAACACGTAGACCTTCTATTAATCTAGAACGAGTTAAATTTAATGACTTGCAAGTTTTCGGGGAGTCACCGCAAGAAAGAGGAGTTTCGTGGAAAGTTTTAGCAGTTCTCCTTTAATCCTAAGGCATAAGTAGCGTTTTACTCAGCAAATTATGTATCTCTGAAACAACAAACTCAGTAGTTGTACGAGTTGAAATAATTTGAGAATAAGAAAATGTAACAAACACTTTGAGCCTGTGTTAATTTAAAGTAAATTCATATTTTTTATTTAAATGATGAGTTGTTCGCTCGCCAAAACGCAAAAGGTGTCGCTCGGGATGGGTGTGTGTCTCACAGGCCTCTGCAGTAACTTGGTTCCAATTTTGGAAAGATTACAGAGGCCAATTTACTTGGGAAAATCAGAAATTTCGGTTGGAAAATCAAATGACTCGCCCACTCTGTTTTGGAAGCTTCAGAAATATGGGCTGTGATTTGTGGCGATGCAGTTTTTTTTGCACTTTTCAGTTTGTTCAGCTGATTTGGATATACTTCGTAGCGGCTCGTTCTCCCATCTCGTCAAATTTTGCAGTTTTACTTTTCTGCACAAGATTTCCACCTGGGTGGTTAGTGTAAATGGTGAAGCACCCCCTGTTCTACCCCGTACTTCAGTTGTGAGGCTTTTGTGGGTTTGAAGTATTACATCCCTTTTATGCACAAGATTTCCACCCAGGTGGTTTGTGTAAATGGTAAGCACCTCCTGTTCTACCCCGTACTTCAGTTATGAGGCTTTTGCGGGTTTGAAGTATTATACCCCCTTTTACGCACAAGATTTCCACCCGGTTGGTTTGTGTAAATAATAATCACCCCTGGTTCTACCCCGTACTGCAGTTATGAGGCTTTTGCGAGTTTGAAGTATTTTACCCCTTTTTATGAACAAGATTTCCACCCGGGCGCTTTGTGTAAATGGCAAGCACCCCCTGTTCTACCCCGTACTACAGTTATGAGGCTTTTGCAAGTTTGAAGTATTTTACCCCTTTTTATGAACAAGATTTCCATCCGGGTGCTTTGTGTATATGATAAGCACCCCCTGTTCTACCCCGTACTTCAGTTATGAGGCTTTTGCAAGTTTGAAGTATTTTACCCCTTTTTATGCACAAGATTTCCATCCGGGTGCTTTGTGTATATGATAAGCACCCCCTGTTCTACCCCGTACTTCAGTTATGAGGCTTTTGCAGGTTTCAAGTATTTTACCCCTTTTTATGCACAAGATTTCCATCCGGGTGGTTTGTGTATATGATAAGCTCCCTCTGTTCTACCCCGTACTTCAGTTATGAGGCTTTTGCAGGTTTCAAGTATTTTACCCCTTTTTATGCACAAGATTTCCATCCGGGTGGTTTGTGTATATGATAAGCACCCTCTGTTCTACCCCGTACTTCAGTTATGAGGCTTTTGCAGGTTTCAAGTATTTTACCCCTTTTTATGCACAAGATTTCCATCCGGGTGGTTTGTGTATATGATAAGCACCCCCTGTTCTACCCCGTACTTCAGTTATGAGGCTTTTGCGGGTTTCAAGTATTTTATCCCTTTTTATGCACAAGATTTCCATCCGGGTGGTTTGTGTATATGATAAGCACCCCCTGTTCTACCCCTAGACTTTCTAAAAGTCCTTTTTCCCCCCTGGAAGCTTATGCTGTTTTAAAGGACTTGTCATACCTGTTTGGAGAAATTCACCGGTGGAAAATTCCACTGGTGATGTCATGACAAATTGACCAATAGGAGAGTGAGTGGACTGGGCCGAGCGTCATGGCGGAAGGCCACGCGGTGTGAAGAGCAACCTCAAGAAGGGAAAACCTCGGTTATTCTGAATCAGAATTAAGACTAAATCCAAAAGGGGGGAAAGAGGCTCCAGCTCTAGTTCTGTTTCATCCAACACCGAATTAAAAAAAAGCGAGGATGAACGAAGAAGAAGAGGAAACAAAATCACTCAGGGACTTAATTCAAAACTCAACGGCGAATATGGAAAGCAACTTTGCGAAGCTGCACGAAGAATTATGTGGTCTGAGGCAGGAAATGAAGGAAGAAATTGATATGTTGAAGAGCAATATTACGGGCGTGGAAAAAAGTGTAGATGAAATATGGGCGACCATTGAAGATATGAAAGGGGCAACCAAAGCTCTGAAAGACTCTAAAACAGTGCAGGAGGACGAGATGCAAGAACTGCGAGCGCTTCTTACAAAAACCAAAGCTGAGCTAAAGGAGGAAAGAGACAAAGTTATAGAGTTGGAAGATTACAATCGGCGCGAGAATCTAAAATTTCACAATATCCCAGAATCAGAAGAAGAAGGTGTTAACCACTCGCCGAAACAAGTTATTCTCAGCATTTTGCAAAAGGAGTTGCAAATGGACACTGCACAAATTCGATTTCACGCAGTGAAGTTTTTGCCAGGAAGAAGGGAATTAAAGAGAGCACAAGGTTCAAGGACGCTTACATAACCGCGGATTATGCAAAAGCTATACAAGATGAACGAAGGAAGCTAATAAAGGCGATGTTCAAGGCAAAGGAGCAAGGTTCAGAGGCCAAAGTGGTTGGTAGATATCTGTACATAGGAGAACTAAAGTATGATGTAACAAATATCCCTGAGGATTTTAAGTAGATCAAAAAACGAACATAGATCTGTTCAACTAATTTACGGTACTACTGGTGCAATACACAACTTCTTCAAGTCAGATTGAAGCTAATTAGATTCTGAAAAACACAATATTTAAAATTGTCGAAAGGTTAGTACCTTCTTAAAATACTTAATTTGAGCATCTCAAGGGAGTATGTTTCGGCTAGTGTTTTGGTGGTTAACGTCTGTCGCTGTGTTATTTTCTTTTTCTTATCTTTTAGTGTTGTATTTGAGATTCTTTCGAGTGTTTTTCTATTCTAATTTTCGCTTACTGTGTTTATTTATTAATTTTATCTATGCACAATCAGTATCCTCCACTTGCTTTCAAAGTATGTCTACATTCACGCCTTTGTTTGTTCAATTACACGTTCGGCTCTTTTGTTTTCGGCTATGCAGTCCTACAATTTGCATACAGTAACATTAGTTGTTCAGTGCTTTTAAACTAATATCGCTTAATGTGAAGGGCTTAAGCAATTTCCGCAAATGAAGAACCATTTTTCTCTGGTGTCGCAAACGTAAAGCAGACCTTGTTTTTTTACAAGAGACGCACTCGATCGCTGCAACAGAGAATTAATGGAGAAATGAATGGGGTGCTGAGATGATATCTTGCCACGGTAGTTCTAATTCGCGAGGTGTTGCGATTTTGTTTAAAAATGGTATTGATTGCAGCATTAATCGTAAAATTGTAGACCCCGAGGGACGATACATTATTTTAAAAGCTTGCATCCAAGGTAAAGACTATGTACTGATTAATTTGTTTGCGCCGAACAAATATCATACTTGGAGGAGATTTAAATTGTCCACTCGATCCATTACTCGACAAAAAAGGCGGAGCAAGTACAAAAAGGAAGTCAGTTATCTCTTGTGTCGAAGATTTCAAAAGTAAATTAGATTTAGTGGATATCTGGAGATCCAAAAATCCAGACGCAAAAAGTTTTACGTGGAGTCAAAAATCTCCCCCAGTGTTTTGTTGTCTCGATTACTGGTTGATATCTAACAATCTGAGCGATCTTGTTGAATTGACCGAAATAATCCCGGCTGTACGAACAGATCATGATGCAATTTCTTTAGAACTCGGAAAGTTAGAGAACGAATTGAAAGGGCCAGGAAACTGGAAAATGAACTGCTCACTGTTAGACGATGAAGACTACGAAGAAGATATAGCCAGGATGATTCCACTTTGGATAGCGGAAGGACAGAAAGAATTCACAGATAATCGAATGATATGGGATTGGATTAAATATAACATAAGAGCTCATGCTATTCAATACTCTAACAGAAAGGCAAAAGAAAGGGGGAAGAAGGAGCATGACCTTCAGGAAGAATTAACTAAAGCAAAGAGTAAACTTGAAAGTAATCCAAATGACCATAACAAAACCTATTATAACGTAGTTCAGGAGAAGTTGGAGTCGTTTTACGAAGAAAAAACCAAAGGCGTAATAATACGAGCACGGGCTAGATGGCATGAACATGGAGAGAAAAGCACAAAATATTTTTTAAACTTAGAAAAAAGGAACCACGTTAAAAAGCATATAAGAAAACTGTGCATAAATGGTAAAATTACAACGGATCCGCACTGCATACTAAAAGAACAAGAGCGTTTTTACAGAGAATTATACAAAAGCAGCATTAATAGTCCCAATACAGGAGAGAAAATATCTTCATTTTTGAACGTTCTGAATATTCCCCAACTTTCAGAGGAGGAAAAAAATTCCTGTGAAGGATTAATTTCTCCAGAAGAATGTTCTGAACTCTTGGATAGCTTTCAGAATAATAAATCCCCTGGAAATGATGGCATTCCAGCTGAATTTTATAGAAAAATTTTGGCCTTTAATAAGCGAAAGTTTTATCAGGTGTGCAAATGAATGCTTCGAAAAAGGAGAAATGTCACGCTCACAAAAACAGGCTGTAATTACTCTGCTTGAGAAAAGCGGAAAAGATCGCGCTCTCCTCGAAAACTGGCGGCCAATATCTCTTGTTAATGTAGATACGAAAATTATGTCCAAGGTGATCGCAGCAAGGGTTAAAAAGGTGTTACCCAGTATCATTCACTACAACCAGACTGGTTATGTTAAAGATCGTTTCATTGGTGAGGCAATACGTTCTATTTTCGACATTATGGACTTCACAGCTAAGGAAAACATCCCAGGTTTACTGCTGTTTATAGATTTTCAAAAAGCTTTTGATAGTGTGGAATGGGAATTTCTCATTGAGAGTCTTAAAAAGTTTAACTTTGGTCGAGACTTCCTTCAATGGGTGAAAACCTTTTACAACAGCATTCAAAGCTGTGTTATAAACAATGGCGTTAGTTCTAACTTTTTTACTCTGGAACGCGGTGTTAGGTAGGGTGATCCACTCTCTCCTTATTTATAATTGCTGTAGAACCTTTAGCAATTGCTATAAGGCAAAAAGAGTCAATTAAAGGAATTACAAAGGAACTGAGGAAACTAAGCTTTTACAGTTTGCAGACGATACAACCGCTGTGTTAGCTGACACAAGCTCGGCTGAAAGATTATTTGAACTACTTTACAAATTCGAAATTCTCTCTGGACTCAAGAGTAACTGTTCAAAAACTGAAGGCATGTGGATTGGATCTAAGAGACATTATAAAGAAAAACCATTCGGTATTAAATGGCCAGACGAGCCAATAAAAGCTCTAGGTGTATATTTTACTTATGACCAAAAATTGCTTAAAGAAGAGAATTTTATAGAACGACTACCCTGCTAGCAGAGGCTTTTCTCTTGTGTTTCTCAGCGTTGTACTGCTATTCTCTTCGCAGTTTTGGCTGCTCGCGTTTTGTTTTGGTTGTTTCTGTGCCGAGGAAAAGACCTCTGCAGACAGCCGTTTGGGATTCCTGTTGAGCATGCGCATTAGATACCTCCAAGATCTAGGAGGTAATCACATGACTAAACCGGTTGTGGAACCGGTTTCATCAACTCGCGCATCTTTTATGTACTAGTTTGCTGTGCAAAAGTGAGCCCGCTATATCAACATGGCGAGTGCGAGTCATTCCCGTGGGAAAATTGACTCATGAATACATGAGCAAACTCCGGCGGTGGCATCGTATTACCGACACGTGACACAGAAATTCCATGGTAACCGCATTTTCATCTCGCGCATGCTCAACAGGAATCCCAAACGGCTGTCTGCAGAGGTCTTTTCCTAGGCACAGAAACAACCAAAACAAAACGCGAACAGCCAAAACAGCGAAGAAAATGGCAGTACAACGCTGAGAAACACAAGGGAAAAGCCTCTGCTAGCAGGGTATAGAACGACGGGATTCAATTAAAAAACTTATTAATATATGGTCCGCTAGAGGCCTGTCGATATACGGTAAGGTGACAATAATCAAATCTTTTCTTATCCCTAAGTACATTTACATTTGTTCGATCCTTCCAACTCCCAAGGAATTGCTAAAAGAATTGAATAAAATACTGTTTAAATTTCTCTGGAAAGGTGTAAATAAGGTAACAAGAGCTTCAGTTATAAACGAATACGGAGAGGGAGGGCTAAGAATGGTTGATCTCGAGTGCATGGTTAAATCATTGAGATTAGCTTGGTTAAAACGTATCTTCAGTCGGACTAATGGAACTTGGAAAAACTACCTACAACACATACTGAGCTCTGTTGGGGGATTGTTCTTTTTTAACTGCAACTACAATATCTCGGAGTACACAATCCCTTCTCAATTTTATCAGGAACTTTTGTTATGGTGGTCGCAATTTCGTGAAACGTTTGCCACTGAGGAAGACTGGAAAACGATAATCTGGAATAACAAAGAAATAAAAGTAGAAAACAAGCCGGTTTATTATAAACATTATGTTAATGCGAGAGTCATTTGCATTCAGGATCTTTTACTTAGTCTGAACAGTACTGATTCTTATAATCAACTGTCTAAAAAAATATGCAAAACAAATATTTTAGAATGGGCTGGCTTACGCAGGTCCATTCCTCTATCGTTAAGAAGTTATGACAGGTATCCTTCCATAAACTCTCCAACATTTGTGGTGGGTGACAATAATTTTGATGTTACGAAAGGGAAATCAAAGGATTACTACAACCTACTCATCAGAGAAAAAGCTAAACCGCCCAATATTATTAAAAAATTACAGAGTAACTTTCATTTTAACAGCGACAATCTAAAGCAAATATTTAAGCTGCCACACTCTATCGTTGTCGAATCGTATGTTAAAGCCTTCCAGTACAAAGTAATTAACTCAATTCTTTACACAAACACAAAGTTGTATAAAATAGGTTTTAGAACAAATGATTTATGTACTTTCTGTGACAATCAACCTGAATCATTAACCATTTGTTCTATCACCGCTCACGCGTTAAACAGTTTTGGATTGAATTCGAACTATATTGGTGCCTTATTTCGAATCAACGAATTCGTCTCTGCTTGGAAAATGTGCTCTTTGGAATTTTGACGGAAAATGTTTGCCCTTCACTCCAATTGCTGGACTATTTTATAATTATTGGAAAACTCTATTTGTGGGACTGTAGGAGCAAACAAATCCTTCCAAACATTTACGGATTTAGGGCCAAGATCAACGCTAAATATGAAACAGAAGAAAAAATCAGCAACAAAGAATTCTTCAAAAGAAAGTGGATACTGACACCTTGTTTAAGTTAACTGTATTATCTCCGTATTATTTCATTGCCCCGTTGTACTTTTTTATAATTTCTTTTAGCCCTGTAATAATTTGTCAATTAATTTTGCTTTACTCTGTTAATGTCTCTTGTTAAAGTGTCATTTTTTTTTTTTTGGTTTTTGTAGTATTGTAAATGTAATTATTTAATGTCATTATCAAAAAACATATTAAAAAAAAAAAAAAAAAAATAGGAGAGTGAGTAATATATGACGCCACTCCTGACACAGCATATGTCAATCATTTTTTTCCTGCGTGAATTTATAATATAATTCAAATCTATTCAGGCAAAACAAGTCGACTTTGCGACTTTGTCGCTCACTTTTAAGTACATATGAGAGATTGACTTGTAGCAAGTCTATTCTACACCGCACTTCAGTTATGAAACTTTTGCGGGTTTGAAGTATTATACCCCTTTTTATGAAGTGCACGTTCATCAAAATAATTATACTGCGTTTTAGAAATGGTCTCGAAAATGAATACCACCTTCCAGTTCCAGAATCGTAAAGTCAAGATTTCCTTAGTTTCGTTTTGTGGGAACTAAAGGGAATTACTCAAGGGAAATGTTCCCGTAATTGGCACAGATACACCAGTCACTTAACGATAATAGAATGTTAGAGGAGGAATAGACTCCCCACTGTTATCAACTCGTACTTTACTTTTAAAGTCACTGCTGGAAATAACCTCAGGACGGGTTGTATTTTATTGATTAAAATGTCACCAGGTGATCTGTGACGTCATTGCGGGGGCCTGGGGAAAGAAATTTTAATGCCGTATCCCATAAACCAACGCGCGCACCAATTCAATTCAATTCAGTCTGTTCCGTCAGCTTTGGTTTATGGGATACGGCATTAAAATTTCTTACCCCAGGCCCCCGCAGTGACGTCACAGATCACCTGGAAGGAAGCGGAAGATCTATCAAAACAGGAAAGTCATTTAAATGAGTTCCAAATGAAAAACAATTTCCTCCTCCACCGAGTACCACAACACCTTGCGAATCTTCCCAGAGGACACTTTGGTGATTGTGAAGCATCAGGGGATTCCGAGGGGCTGTACAGGTCTAAACAAACAATATTACTTTGATAATTTTCAAATGACACTTGGCTGGGGCACAGTTAAGTAGCTAAGCTGTGTTTTCCTGGGATCCAGGAATTGACCGAAATATAGTGTAGGATTCGGGAAAACGCAAAATTTATTGGCGGAATATGGGAATTGACCGCTCCACGGGAAGCCAGGATCTTGGCACGGGATTCGGTTATGGGAAAGAATATGGTGTGCTTTTGCGTTGTGGTGTGGGGTATTGTTCAGTGTCCTTTCAATCTTTTGACTACGGGTCGTTTCGATGCAAAGTCCTTTCGATACAAGTCGTTACGATACAAACTCAAGCAGTGAAATTTTGGGTGAATATCTTCGTTCTTTAAGCCAAGTACGTGGAACTATTTACACCTCGAAAAATTAAACTTGTATGGAAATGATTTGTATCGAAACAACTTTGTATCGAAACGACCGGTAACCCCAAGAAACTACCGGTATCCTGGATCCTGAAGTTTCGGGATGTGGGATTGTAGTGAAAAAGGAGCGGGAACGCGTGATCAGGATCTCCCCTCCCCTCCCCTCCCTAGCCCTATTTCCTGTGTTATTGTATGTGCCGGGTCCAGCTATCTAAGGGCCTGTTTACATGGAGGTGGGGGACCCCAAGTAGGTGATGTAACCCGCCTGTCCATATAATCTCTCATTTTAATTTGATCACGTTTACATGACAGGTGGGTGACCAGCCGTATGTTACTTCACCTATCTGGGGTCCCCCACCTCCATGTAAAAACAGGCCCTAAGCCTCGTTGTGAAATCGTGCACAACTTTAGCTAGAACGGTAGAATATTGTGATAAAAAAAAAAACTTACCGGAAGGGAAAATGATTTCCAAGTGAGAGACTTGAGATTAAGAAGAACCACCCCAGGGGTGTGAGTAGAGTTTGGGGAGACTCCACCCACGAGTACAAGATGGTTATTAACAACATGAGCTGTGTGAGAGTATCTGAAAAAAAAAAAATACAATAGCAAAAAGGTGCATAATAATGTGTGAGAAAAAATGATAACACAAAAAGAAAGAAATACAGTAAACACCCGCGAATAAGAACCTAATGGCAAATTAGGTCGTTGTATTTTGGAAAATTATTGGAAATTATGAAGGAGACAAGACCCTACGGAGCGTGCACTTCGGCGTCGTGGTTGTGCAACTGATTAAGTGTAAATGCGGAGGAATAGTAAGAAATGAAATATGGTAAGAGTAAGGTGTTAATTTGTGAAATTTTGGGATTTGTCAGGATACTCTGAAAAGAGCCATATCCAAGAGGCCTACTTGCCAAAAACTAGCATTTCGGGACAAATTGTCTTTGCGATAGTAGCCCAGTTATGCTCTGATGACTCCATACAAATCCTTCTAAATTTGACTTGGGTCTAAACGTTTAGACCTAAGTCAAATATGAGGGTACTGGCGGTGAATAACAAGTCTAACAAAACAAACAGTGAAAAAAGAATTCTCTATTTTTCTTAGTCACATCAGGCTTCAAAAACGGCACAGCAGTCTAATGTACTGATTAAAGATATGTAAGGCATGGGTAAGGAGTCAATTACGTTGAGTATGGAATTGGCTGAAACTCAATGTTACGAGTTCGAATGTTTTGAGGATAATTATTCACTGACTATCAGCCCGCAGGGATGTCGGATTAACACAAGGAAGTTTAATACCAGAGAAACATAGCCTTTACAGAGCTTTAAAACACAGCATCTGCCAACACAAGCTTAACTTGAACTTAAGTAAAACTAAACAGCCCCTGCCAATAATAATAAACTCTCACTTAAACTTCAGATATCTTACGGCTTCCGCCAACTTGTAAACACAGAAATGGAAAATCGACCTTCGTCACACTTGACTAAACACAGCAGTCCGGCTCGTGGGAAAAAACTTAGTTCTTCAAAAGAACTCGCTTGAAACTTGTATACCGTTTGATATAAGGTTCTATAAAATACTAAACAGGCGAATAGTAGTAGCTTTTCGACATATTTTATGATTTCAGTAACTGATACACATCTGCTGACTTATGCTGAAATGTAAACATGCCCTAATTAATTATTCATGAATAATCCAAAAACGTAGAGAACGTTCGAGAAAGTCACGCAACGCATGAAAGCAATTTTACTACGTATAAACACTCAACAAAGACAAAATGTCTTTGTGCAGCATCTTGTAACTTTAAATTCATCATAAAACAGTTCGAAAGGAGGGCTCACTCGTGAAATGTTTTTTAACACTCGTAGAGAATTTCGTGTCTCTGCGCAATCTCGTTCCCAGAGCATCCGTTACTTTTGTCCAGCGGATGGGCCAACGAACGCTCTGGAAGAATCCAAAACCGGAACCACAAAATCCTGGTTCCGGTTTAACTGCGCCTGCGTGAAATTGTTTACCCATTTGACCAAGAGAAGGTCTCAAATGCAAGGGAAATTTTCCTTGCTCGCACATTGCTGCAATTTCCTCTTTCCGAAGCAGTTTTTCTTCTGTGACCTTTGAAGGATGTATTTAGTGAAGAAAGACAAGTAATTAAAGGGGACAAAAGTGTCTATTTATTTAGACGCCGCGAATGAACATTTGTTAGTCACGACGACACACATTCTTTCGTGCACGGAATAAACACAGGTGTATGCAAATTTGAAAGGTTCAGTGGCATAAATGTATATCATCTCTTTAAAAAAAGCATTGGAATGACTTTCAAAAATAAGAAAAAGGAAATTTTGAAAAAAATGTCACTGTAGCCTGATTTCGGAAATTATCGATCGAGGCCAACGGTTAACGGTTAACGGTTCCAGGTCGTATGAGATTTATGTGTACACAAGTGGCCTGTCAAAATCAAATCAACGTGCTCACTGTTTTTTTATTAGCAAAGAAATTTGCATGTGATGAATACGATTTTATCGGCCAATCAGAGATGGTTTTTTACGGATTCTTCCAGAGGATAGTGATCCCCGTCGCTGTACAAAAGGATCGCGGCCTCTGGGAACGAGATTGGTCTCTGCGCGGCCACGTAATATGCCCTATTTATTCCTCGAATAAAGTAAAGACTAGACTCGACGTGATCTCAAGGTATCAGGAAGTAGTCCGGTCTCATTTCGTGAAATAGCCGAAACAAGCCGAAAAGTCACGAACTTGCACGCCCAATCTTGTCCCGAAACTAGTGCATCATTTGGGTTGCAGTAGTGCAATCGGCTAATCCCTCAACTTAAGAGTCTCCTCTGACCAGACGGGTCACAGAGGTGAGTCGGTTCAAACCCCAGGGAAGCCAAAATAATAATTCTTTCTTCCTCGAAAAAGTTAAAGAATAAATCAAAGAAATCGAAGTGATCTCGAGATATCTCGAACTAATTCCGCTCTCACTTCGTCAAATAGCCGAATAAAACCGAAAACCTACAGACTTTGTATGCCCAATCTTGTCAAAAAATTGTAACTTTGATACATTCCTGAGCGTCGCGAATCCTTTACTTCGCGCTCCGCCGAAGTAATAATAGTCTCTTAACTACCTGGTCCTTTAAAATACGGTATTTATTCACAATTGTATTATTATAACCCTAACAGACTTGACTACCAAATTTACTTATAGTTTGGTACAGTATGTTCTTGTTATACCTTAATTTACAATCTCAAAATTACACTCTTTGGTTAAATTGTTTATTACTATTTAACCGTAACCTGATATAAGAACCTGCTTCAAGTTCCTTGGCTACACAGGTTCTTGTATTTTTAGGTATTAAAGCGGCAAGTTTCTGCCAGGAGGTTCTTAGTCCACCAGGTTCTTATTCGCGGGTGTTTACTGTTTTCATATAACGCCGGCAAAAGGCCGATCGAGCAATCCAACTACTGCAGATAATTCACCACAGAGCTACGTATAGATTCATCACAAACTATGCTAGATTTGCTCTGACGAAATGATAAAAACAAATTTATGCATGCTAGCTACTAGTAATAACCGAAGGTTACGGAGTGCGGACTACAACCATCGAAGGTCAAAACGCTTTTGCTCGATGCTGTAAGCTTTGCGTAAGTTTTACGCGTAATCAGGTTATGATTGTTAGAAGGTCTAAACGCTCGTGATCAAAATGCCTTTTGTGCATTCCACTGATTTAATCTAAGTGGAAGTCCACAAAAAGCTGGCTACATACGCGCCGAGCATGCTTGAACGGTAATAGCAACCTGGCCCCAGTTGTTCGAAAGATGGACAGCGCTATCCATTACATAAGGCAATTGGTTGCCCTAACCCTTATCCACTGGATAGTGATTTATCCAATCGATAGCGCCATCCAGCGTTTGGACAAAGTGGGTCTGGATACAATGATTGCGGGCTCCTCTTGTCGCCTGCAAAAAGATTCATAATAATCACGAATCGCGAACTGTGATAAATGTTTTCGTGGGACGATACCTTGGTGATAAGGGAGGCTGAACGTGAAGTGTCCGCAGAGTCATAGGGTCCACCTGAAAGCAAAGCATATAGCCTTTTGTTAGTGACCAGGAGTGAGGATGAGATAGCTGGATGCCCAGGACAAGATGGTAAACAATCCAACAAAATCCTCCTTGAAACCAGTTCAAATTTGCTCTTCAAAAGTTGGTAAACAATCGAAAAACCTCCAAGAAACCAGTTCAAATTTGCTCTTCAAAAGTTGGTAAACACTCCAGCAAAATCCTCCTAGAAACCAGTTCACATTTACTCCTCAAAAGTTTTACTTTTCTCAGTATTAATTTAGAAATACAGTCGAAACTTCACTAAGGGTCACCTCTCCACAACGGCATCTCTCTGTGACGACCACTTTTTCGGACAATCTATACATTGACTCTTGTTTAAACCTCTCTACAACGTTAACGGCCACTAAAGCGCGTCCCCAGCTGCCAATAGGGAGCTTTAGCATTGCCTGCGTCGTAGACGCTTTAAACCTTCTGTATAGAACACGGACTATATTAATGGTTTAGACGGGTGCGTGGGCTGACTACAACGCAGGCTACTTTAGCATCGACGACGTCGACGGCAGCGAAAACGTCACTTCTAAAATGAATTCGCCTTTTTTCAAACTTTGTCGTGTTTATTCCAATTCGCTAAAAATGTCAAATGTCGGCGAATTTCCCTGGAGTTCAGTTCTTAGGGACCGCACTCAGTTTAGAAAGAGAAAGACGTCGCTTGTTTATATCCCCCTTAAAACGAGAAATTAGGAAGATTCACGCAGTAGTTTTACAGGCAGTTTCACGGTGACAGCAAAGAAATGCACAAGAAAGCGTGATGGACGTGCAAAGTTGTTGTTTTGCTTCATAAACCTATTGCTTTTTTAACGTTCTCGTAGTCGTCGTCGTTGCTAAAGCTCCTGACAACGGCCAGTTTTTTTCAGCGACTGACGAAAAAGTCAAGAATAGTCACGGAATCTTTTTCTCCGTATGAAGCGTGGATGATTACTCGAGGAAAGTCTTTTAATTCATATAAGATTAAATGTAAATACAGTAATTTTCGTAAGAACCTTTTTTTAGGACATATTTAGAATATACCTTAGGCTGAGAGTCAGTAAAGAACTTTTTTTATTTATCTTATTTGTTTTTAGACCACGAGTAAGAGTCGCAAATTTTGCCGATTTTTATCCGGCGAACACAAGCGCGCGCGAAAAAGTCATCTTACCCGAAAAAAGAAACATGGGAGAGGGGGGGGGGGGGGTCATATTACTCCCCTACCTCCCCAAAATGGCCACTTTCTCCTGTTCCCAAGGGAGCTGTTGTGGAGAGGCTCACCTGTAACTATTTTGCTCAGCTGTTAAAAGTATTTAAAACACTCATTAATAATTCATAAAGAAAAGGCAAAAGATGTTTTAAAATGTTTAATGACTGTCTTTATATCTGATAAAGACACGGCTAAGCTTTACGTCCAATTTTTTACCTCAAAATAACCGCAAATCTAATTAGTGCAAGAATGAGTTGATCTAGGTATATTAGAGAATTTGAAGCCGTTCAAAAAAACGCGCAGTCGCCTATTATCGGGTGTAAAAACTCTCGGCTTCGCCTCGAATTTTTAAACCTGATGATACACTCCTGCTCGTTTTTTTAAACAGTACATAGCACTCCATCTGTTATAATGCATTAGTTTTTTTCCTAAATTGTTGTTCTCCTTATCTGCAAATTTGTAATTGCGTTTGCTGTATTACATATTTGTAACATATTTGTATAAACAAGTATAAAGTCTGAATTAAAATGAACAACGCCTGAAAACAGGGCATCATACCTGAGTGTCTATGATTTGAAGTGTGGCAAGAGCGTGAAGACTAGCGTCCAGGCCTCCCGACAGTATTACATTGTTGTTCCATGCGCATGCGGAGTGGGAATGACGCGGTGAAGCAGTGTCTCCACTGAGAAGCAACTAGAAAACGGCAAACACTAATGATAGAGCCAAGCAACGGTAACCAGAGATTAACTAAATACATCTCAGAGTACCTGTAAAATGGATCGCATCGAAAAGTGCAACTGCATTGTGCTTTGAAAATTTTGACAGTTTGCGTTTTATAATGAACAAATAAATGAATAAATAAATAATAAAATTAATAAATTTAATTGATAAATCAATAAAATAGTAAATAGTAGTAAGACTGAATTAATGCACATGCTTTAGTTCGGTGCCAGTCCACCAATTTGTATTCGCTTTTCACGAAATCCCCGGCTTGTATTTGTTGTCCTGGTAACTAAGAAGTGTTGCTTCCTGAAAGGGGTGATTAATTAAGACTTGCGGGATTTTCCGTTCCTTTGACTTGCTGGCGCAGCCCAGGGCTTTTCTCGCGAGTTTTAGTTTGGTGTGTCTAATGCAGAACGAAGAGAACAACTGCTCAGAAGTGGTTACCTTTTTCCACATTCGCGTTTCAAGATTGAGTAAATAACAGTCTCCAAGAGCGAGGCAAGACGGAGTGCGACCGCCAAACACGAGCACATTTTCGCTACCTGTGAGAACCAAAACAGCAGTCATAATAAGTGTGAATTAGAACCGTACTACATCTTATAAGAACACGAATAATTATCAACTATTCTTTATACACTTCCCGGGGTTTTGAAAGGACTTAACAATCAAGACCTTTCCAACCTGGCAAGTATTTCCTTCGTTAAAACACTTCTATATTTAGTCACATTGTGTGGATGAAGAGTTATTTTTTGAGGAAGAGTCGGAGAGTTTTTATTCAAATTTAGCCTGCATGCAGTCGAGTGCTTTGATGTCCTCCCATTTCTCGCAGGACTGTGTAACTGAGAGAAGTCACTTTGGACCATTATCCGTTTCCGGGAAACTGCCCACCTACCCCTCCCAACAAGCCAACATTAACACTTACTTCTCACTTACAGCAAAATGTTGGCTTAAGGGAAGGGTAGGTGGGCAGTTCTTTTTGGTTGTTCGAGATGGCAAAGGGCCAAGGTGGGACGTAAGCGAACAAGCAGAGAGAGAAGGAACTGATCCTTAGCTCACTCAATCGCTCGCTGGCCTGCTGGTAATATGCTCGCCCAGCAAACAAGCCAAAGGAGTACTAAGAGTTTAGAGAAACTGAATGCGACAAGACTAGCAAAATTTGGCATACCATCAGGAAGGAAGACATGGGTTGCAGTATGACGCCATCTTGGTTCTGGAATATCTCCACCGCAGTTTAAAACAGTCTGTTTGTAACACTGATCTGTGATGCGAGAGCTTTGAAAATCCTTATCCCCTTCATATTCACTCTCCGAACTGCCGATTCGTGAAGCGCCGCATGAAGAATTTAAAGATATTGATTCAGTATTATTTGTTAGTGACAGAAGAAGAGTTTGTGCACAAGGCTTTGCTGGTGACGTTCTACCGCCGTATATCAAAATGTCACTGCTGCTTAATGCCGTTGCTGTGTGAAAGATTCGACCACCTGAAATTAAGAAGTAAATGTTGGTTACAACATGGTCCACAGTCATCGTCATCATCATCGTCATCATCGTCATCATCGTCGTCGTCATCGTCATCATCATCATCGTCATCCTCATCATCGTCATCATCATCGTCATCGTCATCGTCATTATGATCGTCATCGTCGCGTCGCAATCGTCGCTATCGTCATCATCATCGTCGTCGTCGTCATCATCATCATCATCACCACCACCACCACCACCATAATCATCATCATAATCAGATTCAGTTGGGACAGTTTAATAAAAGTTAAAGAAACTTTATGCGTTAAACGTGTTGTGAATACGAGCGGTAAGTATCACAAAAAGTAGACCTTTCTGTTTCCTTACGCAGGGAAGGTCATAACGTTACTCAGCATATAAGCCTTGGTTTATTCTTCAAGCACACAAAAAAATCTTTTTAGTGTTTGTTTGAACTAAGCTCGCACTGATTCACAAGATACTGACGACGAACAGGACGGTGAATCGATCAAATTTCGTTTTGGACTGTCAAGTTTTTTCTTCTTTTCTTTTTACCATCTGGAAGATTTAATTAAGCATCCCCTACTTCTATTTTTGAGCTATTTTGTAGCTTAACGCACGCTAAAAACAAGGAACTATTATATTATCGTTTCTCTTACCAAGTAAGTCACTTTCCGAGGCAGCTGTAACTTCTGTACAATGGCATACTCCTACGAGATGAGATTGTAAGATAATTAGAGAATTCCATGAAGGCATATACATCACTAAGCTGTTCCTTTCTACCAATTTTCAAAGCAAACAATACCTTGAATAGTATGTAGTAAATGGACACCACTAACGCGCATGTGTTTCCCATTTTCAAGACCAAATCCGCCAGTAAGTACAGTGCTACCATCAGATTTGAGAGTGGCTGTGTGACCAAACCTGGTTACCAAAAGGAGAGGCTACTAAGGCTATGTTCACACTATTGACCACTACAGAAAATAAAATAACATACCATAATGCTCTTTGTTTGTCACCCCAAAATTTTGCATAAGCATTGTTTTCAGTTTCTCTTGGGGCCATTTTAACTTATGTAAATTTTTAGGGGGTGACAAACAAAGAGCATTATGGCATGTTGTGGTATTTTCTGTAGTGGTCAATACTTTTGCGCCTGCACGAAAATCAACGGGATAGGACTTCTGTCGACACATAAGAAAGGTGATTTCGGCGCGACTTCTGGAACGGAGCAAAGCTACGCCGCGCCGCGCCGATCTCGAAGTTGAGCGTTTCATATCGGATAGGTTCTGTGCCACACTTTGGACAGGTAAGAAAGAGGACCGGTTGGAACCCATAAACACTTCTGAATGAAAAACCACAACAACAAACGCGTTAGGGTCAGCCGGATCTTTAGTAGACCTGGATCAGTAAAATATTCAATAACAAATGTTTAAGTTAAAAGAGTAAACTGATCCTTACGAAAGGAAGAGTGATAGAAAAAATAAAGAAAGAAAACATAATAAAATGGTGAATACTGGAACTAAATAAGACGGAAGTAAATATTCAGCAGCGAGGATTGGGAATTAGTTCACCAAACCCTCTCGGCCAACCGCTCCGGCACAATGTTCGACACGACTTGTGTGAACGACTTGTTCCACTTCCGTGACGTTGCTGTTTATACTATATCGGATAGCCCTTCGTGTCGGCCCGAAAAGCCAAACGGTATTGTGTACAGCTATTTCGAGAAAGGTTGTCGGAAAAAATGTGCACGCGACAATCTCGAAAGGTAATATGGGATATGAGCAATACGCTGTTCCTGACACTGTAGCTGTCGAACCTACTTTTGTTGCTTTCCTTTAGCACTCGCAAACATATGTCCATGGCCTCTCGTGCCATTCTTTCAAATTTCTTTGAAGAACAGTGAGCTCAAAACCACGTGCACTTTTTCCGACAACCTTTCTCGAAATAGCTGTATACATAGCCTAAATCGCTTCAGTCACACTTTCAAAGATTATGTTTGAGCTTGTCGTTAAAAAATTGGTATAAAATGTCCATGACACACCCTCCAAGGTCCAAATAGTTCTGAGCGAACATGTAACTCGTGAAACAGGCTGTATGCTTGTATCGGCAATTTGCGTGTATTCCCGCGCTTGCAACCGCCACAGTTTTTGCCGCGCATGGCACCAGTTGCATAATTTCCCGCGCTTGTAGATTGCAGTCGCTGTAGGTTTTCCAGCTTATGACAGCAGTTGCATAACTTCCCGCAATTGTATTGCAGCCACCACAGGCTTTGCCGCGCATGGCAGCAGTTGCATAATTTACCACGCTTGTATTTTGCAGCCGCCGCAGGTTTTCCCGCTAATGACAGCAGTTGCATAATTTCCCGCACTTTTATTGCAACCGTCACAGGGTTTGCCGCGCATGGCAGCAGTTCCATGGCATAAATTCCCGCGCTTGTATTGCAGCCACTAGAGAATTTGCTGCGCATGGCAGTAGTTGCGTAATTCCCCGCGCCTCTATTACAGCCGCAGCGGGTTTTCCCACTCATGACAGCAGTTGCATAATTTACTACGCTTGTAATGAAGCCATCAAAGGTTTTCCCGCGCTTGTATATTGCAGCCGCCGTAAGCTTTCCCGCTTATGACAGCTTTTGCATAATTTCCCGCACTTGTATTATAAACTTAAATTGCAACCGCCACAGGTTTTCCCGCGCATAGCAGCAGTTGCATAAATTCCCGCGCTTGTATTGTAGCTGCAATAGGTTTTCCCACGCATGGAAGAAAATGCAAAATTTCCCGCGTTTGCATTGCAGCCGCCACCACAAGTCTTTCCACGCTTCACTTCCAGTCCGCAGAACTACTGGCTGCCATTTACGAGATTTGAATCAGTTGTACTTTTTCCCATTCTAGATACTAGCTGTAACTTTGCTCGCGCTTGAACGACTCTACTGTTACAATACATTTATTTAATAGCCACTCTAACTATATTCGGCTTGGAAAATGTTTTCGTGCGCCCATGAAGTTTGTTATGTCAAATTACATGCATAAAAGAAATATGGAAAAGTAAATAAACTATTACCTTTTAAGACTGTCACAAGATGGAGAAACATCAACAGGGCGAAAGTTCCATTGTTCCTCCTCAATAATACTTGACTGTCCAGGGAATTCTTTTGTAGAAAAAATAAAAACAACAAAGAATTACAATTTATACCAAAATTGTTAACCTTTATTAACACTTCACTTTTACATGTGAGCGTTAGACAGGCTAGCAAATAAAAAGAGTTAATCGTAGCAAGCCAGACTGCACACAAGAAAATTTTGTTAAATAAATATGCATATTTTATACGGTATTAAAATACACAAATTTAAACCAAGGATAAAATTGAATCACAACATATACAACCACTATACATACTATAACTAAAATAAATTAAAACTTATACATCGAAATTTTCCACGGTGCATGATCAAATGCGCTTATATGTATAAAATACACTTCCGGATATCTTTTTTGTTTTCATATTCACAAAGAAGGAAGACGTGGAAGAATTCTTAAAGGAAAAGAACAATATGTAAAGGGGAAAGCTACAGAAAGATGCAGAAAGAAGGCATTTCATCTTTGCAAGCAAAGACAATTCTCAGGTGATGCTACAATGGCCGTTTTTATGTTAGAGATGTTAAAGTCGTCTCAGCACGACTTTAACGTCTAGTATAAAAACGGTAAATAAGGCAGGCGCATTTAACGTCTTACGACTTTAAAGTCATCCGTTCAGTGCGTCGTTCAGACGCACTCAACAGACGACTTTAATGTCTTAGGCGTTAAATGCCCCTGGTATAAAAACGGGACGCCGTAAACGGGGACGCATTTATGCCCAACTCGTCCGGAAACGACAAGGAAGAGTCCAGTAAGCGACCACCGCCCATAAGCGACCTCTAAATCTTCGCATTTAGGATGGTGTATTTCAAAGGGCACCCTGCCATTTTTCTGTTCCTCCACCCCCCCTCGGGGGTTTGGAGGGGTGTTGTTTGGCCAACAATGCTGTACTGTGTTCCAGGGCCTTTAACAAAAATTACTTTCGTACCAGTTTGCTGACAAAATAGTTCATCCTTGACACTCTGACAGGATCCTTTGAAGGCCACCAAAATAATGTAATGAGAACACATAAGATGCCATTCCTGCGACAGATATAAAGACGATGTGGTCAGGAGAGGGTAACCATAATGTGCTCAAGATGTATTGTCATATCACAGTAAAATAAGTAAGCCCTGATTTTTTTTTTTTTTTTTCCAGGCTTCTTCTTTCCAATTGCTTAATTTGGAAAATTTAATGCGATGATCATTCTTTACTTTCTTAAAATAAGTACAGTTGAAACCGGACAATACGGACACGAATGATGGGACATGGCAAAGTGTCCGTATTATCAGGGTGCCGTCTTAAGCGGGCTGTCAGAAAAAAAAAAAAAAAAAACGTCAGGGACACATTTTATCGATATAACGACTAAAGCAAACATTTTTACGAGAAAACGTTGTTTCTGCCATACTTTTGTTTTTAAGCCGATTCTGCCAACAATTTAGACCATAGCAAGAATCCCACAGACTATTCCCCCACCCAAAAATAAGAGCAGGAAAATGATGTCTTTGTAGTTTTGATGACATTTAGTTTCTTTTTACATGTCATACTAACGATACGCATATTTACGGAGCAGAGCTTCCATTTTCGTGGAAAAACTAGTGTCTGAAATGTGTTTAAAATAAAGTGATCAATGATTAAGCTCGCGATAAAGGCATTCGCTACCTAAGAACGAGAAGGGCACGTCCCGCAACTGCTTCTGGGAATATTACTGGGAACATGCCGGTCAGCTATTGGCCAATTTTTTCCCCTGCTCCTTGTAACAGTCCCAGAAGTCTTTGCGAACGTTAGCTAGGCCCAGTTCCTTCTCGTTTCTAATTTAGCGTAGAGTTAAGCGTAGAGTTGGTCTGCACGTGACGTCACGGCGGCCATGTTAGTGGCCAAGAACAAAAGCATTTCTCTTCTCTGGGAACTAAACTCTATTTTCATGGTTGCAAACCAAGAATAGTATTCGTCACTTGCATATCTCTCATAAGGCACCTTATTTGCCCCCCAAAATTTTGCACAAGCATTGTCTTTAACTTCTCTTGGTTATGCAAGGTTATGCAAACTTATGGGGGGTGGGGGCGGGGGGGGGGGGCAAATAAGGTGCATTATGGGAGATGTGCAAGTGGCGAATTGCTGGTTTGCAGCTGACGCCTCGGCGGCCATATTGCTTGACAAAACCAAAAGCGTTTCACTTTCGCTGGGAACTCTATTTTCAAGCAAACTCGGCAAAAAAAAATGTGTCGTTTTGTCAACGAACACGTCCTCCTTGTCAAGTGATTGATAACCAAAAATGGGAGATACTGTCAGAAGGAAATGGCTCCTGTTCTAACTTAACAAACCTGCTTGTTTTGGACGTGTTTGTTTTGTTTTCCCAATGAAGGTCTCGGAAGACTTTGCCCCCTTATCTTTTCAAAAATTATGCGTACATATGCAGGTGAGTAAGGCAAAATTTGAAAAAAAAACAAGTTTTCTGGAGTATTATCACATGACCTCTTGTACTAGTACATAGGGAATACAAAATATACAAGCTTAAGAGGTCTATACGCCACTGGCGCATCTCCCATAATGCACCTTTGTTTTTCATTTCTCCTGGGTATTACAGCCGTCCCATGAGAAATTGAAAACAATGCTTATGCAAAATTTTGGGGGGGGGGGGGGGGGGAAATAAGGTGCATTATGGGAGATGTGCAAGTGACGTATAGACCTTTCTAGCTTGTATGTTTTGTTTTTCCATTTCAGACCACGTGATGTTACCCAGAGAACTGTTTCTTTCAAATGCACGTGCATTTACGTGCATATGTATGCATGATTTATGAAAAAACAAAAGGCAAATTCCCTGGAGAACATCGCGTGGTAGGACAACAAAACATACGATTCACTATAAAGTATTTAAAATCACTACCATAGAAATTTGAGGTGAGAGCAATTCACATAAATACCTCAAATTCATCAAAGGGTTCAACTTCTTCCACTCTGGCTTTTTCCTCTGACGGTAGTATATCGTAGTAAATATAGTTTAAAGTTGGACATTCCACCACAGGCCATCCCTGTGAAAAACAACAAAACATTCCAAGAAACTGAATAAAATATAGCGCCCGTGAATGCCAGCTGTTTTCGGGAGTCACACATAGCATTCTAAGGCTCCATCTTTTGGGTTGTACCGGGCAGAAGGGTCATCCTTCTACTCGAGCTACCCTGGGCGAGCTAGCCTGTGTACAGACGTCCCCCCTCGCTCAGGAGGAATCGCCGACAACAATCGTGTTCCCGTTTCCCCGCAATGTTGGGGACAGCATCTGATTGGTTGTAATGTTAATGGCATAACGCAAATAATTCCCGGTGTTGTGATTGGTGAATGAACCTCAGAATAGATTCCCCGGGGAAAAGCTCAGCCTTTGTGGACATTCATATTTGTTTACCGGTGTTTGTATTTCGGCTCTCGAAAAGGCATGAGAAGTTAAGACCACCGATGTTTGCTGCACCGGTTGCGGGTGCGTCTGTCTGTACCGGTCGGTATTGTAAATAAAAGAGAAGGCATGCAAAATCCAACGCTAACAGCCAAGGCAAGTCAAGCTTACCCCAAAAAGATTCTATTACTGAATGGATTATTTGAAAAAATGAATCCGTTAGTCGTTCCCGTAACTGGTGTCAGATTTAAATCGGCATTCTTGCATGCGTAATGAGCAGTGAATATTTTAAGAGAACTTCTCTGCATTTGGTCAGATGGAAAATCTTTGAATGAATAAAATGTCTTGGAAGACATTTACATCAAATTCAGGGAAACTGAGCTGGAAGAAATTTCGTACCTGAATCGCGTGTGAATTCACGGCTCATTACGCGTGCAAGAATGCCCACAGAGATGAATCTGAAATCTACAACTACCAACGGTTCAACTTTCGAATAATAAATGGGATCTTAGGAGGTACGCTTGACCTGGCTTGACTGTAATCAGAGATCTTATATCTGAATTTTTGGGTGAACATTGCGTGAAGATGTTCGGCTAGCCTGTGCACAGAGCTATTTTTCGACCTACATGTGCCTTTTCAACTGTCAGCGAAAGAAAGAAAAATAATTTATGCAAATGTATACCGGAACACGATTAACGACGGCGATTCACAGACGTCTCCTCTCCCGATTTTTCCTCAGGGAGGGGGGGGGGGGGGGGGGCGTCTGTACACAGGCTAGGGTGAGCCAACTTTTTCTACATTTCCTTTCAAAACTTGGCGAACCGTTTATATGATAAAAAAAAAAAAAAAAAACATGGCTTGGCCAGAAGAGTGGCACTCCTAGCTGGGTCACCCTTTTGTGATAGTAGGGCAACTCTCCTATCCATATAAACACTTTGGTTCGTCCAGGCGGGTCAACTCGGTCAAGGCGAGACAATGGGCCATTTTCACGATGACGACATCTGACTACAACTACAAGAATTTATTTCGTTTTTGTTTTCTTATTTAAAGTTTCAATCCCGTTGGAGTTTTAAAACAATAGTCCTCACTTGCAAAAGAAGGCGTCAAACTGAAGGATTTTCGTAGCTGTAGTAAAATTACGTCATCGCGCAATTGTCCTTATAGGGAGAACGGCAAAAAAGTAATAGGTTGATTAAGGTGGCTCCCTAGAGTATTTACTAATAATCCGAGCTATCAAGCATACGTTACAAAAGGAAATCTAGTTACTTTGTCTTTGCGATATTGTTCACGAGATTCACCGCTAAGGTTACCCATATAAGAAGGCTCTTTTTTCAAGTTTCATTTTCTGGATTAAGACCGTTGCCATGGAAACATCGCATACTTAAACAGGCAGTAATTTTGTCATTTTTGCCCATTTTTCCCTAATATTTCTAATTTCCCGCGGTGAAATGTCTTTAAACTTTGCCTCTTTATATTAATGATTTTGCTTAACATTTTAAAGTGGAAAAAACTAGGGTTCGTTAAGACGGTTTTGCCAATAATTTGAAATTTGTAATTTTTCTTAATAGAGGAGTTTAGCTCTTACAGATTTTGACAAAAAAATGACAGTTCAAAGGTTCTGCTACTGTTAAGAAATGAGGCGATTTTTAAAAAAATTTACCGAAGGAAACGCGAGAAATTCACGGTTAATTAATTGCGCTGACGTCACAAAAATCCGAAAAACACGCGTGATTCGGGGTCGTGTGAGCAAAATACGCGCGCGAGCCATCGCGCCCGCATGCGCATAATGCACAAAGCTACTGAAAACATGTGGTTTCTTTGAAGAGTACGAAAGCCATTGTTTTGAAGCCGTTTATTAGGATTATTACGGTGATATCTCGCCAGTTGAAAAAGGAGAGTTAGCGGATTCAATTTTATACCAAACACGGGATGTTTTCTTCGAAGTACTTGACTATTGTAGTGAAAATTCGAACCGTGGTGGTCACTCGTGAGGATGGGGATCGTCGGAGATGAAGACGGTGCAATGCAAGGATCGCAATAAGCCCTTCATTTCCTAATCTGCTGTACACTGTTTGCAGATCTTCAAATGTCAGCCCACTTCCGGATACTTTTTTAACCTTGTTCTTCTTTAGGGATAATTTCGACGGCGAAGTTTTTCTTTAAAAGTCTGCTGTAGAAGATGGCGCCGATCTATAAATCGTACATCATGTCCATTGTCCTCAGCTACACGTACAAGACCGTAGGTCTCGACGGACAGCTATTGCTTTCTTCAAGGGTCAATCTGTGAGTAAAAATTATTTCTCGTTGTGCAAAAACATTTTCTAGTGCATCTTGCATGTGCGTTGAAGGACGTTTGAAACAAGAAAAAATACAAGCATGTTGGTTCGTCGATGGAAAGGTTCTTTCGATGAGGATGCAAATTACTTGGGAAACCTTTTTTCTGATAAGTTTTTAAAACAATGTAGTAGAGTCGGCAAAACAAAACAAAAATTTACACTCCCCGTTATCTTGTCTTAAAGCCACTTCTAGAATAATTAAATCAAATCAAATTTAAGAGAAATAAAGTGACCGAGGAGCTCCGCCAGTGAAGACAATCTTCAGTGCTTGTTCGGGAATTGGCTCGATCTTTCAGATCTTTCCACTGACCGTGAACCAAAGGCCAGAAACAGTAACATTGCTTCCTTCTGATTTAGTGTACTTACTTCTTTGCTTTCTAAGTAAAGTTCCACCCACCGTTTACTTCGACTATTTAACGTTTGTCTACTTTTGAAGCGAAAGAATTGATGTCTTTGGAAAATTTCTGCTTTGTTTTTGCATAAAATTTACTCTTATGGAGATCGATAGTGACTTGTAACCGGTGTAACATTGTCTCCTCTCATAAATGTTTGACCTGCACTAATCAAACTTTTTGCACAATGAGCTTCAACAGAAAGTTAATAAAGTTTTTTGGGTGGAATATTTCGAAACTGCGAGGCCATGTTTGTTTTAATTTTTGCGTGGACGTCGCGCGGATTTTAAAGCTCGCGCCATACTAGTGCTCAGGCTGCGCACGGCCAATTTACTCTAGGGAGCCACCTTAAGCAAAAAAACAACTTTGCACGTACAGAACGCTTTTTTTGTACAATTCGTTGCCATCACTGCACGACTTCGACGTGAAAATGCCTAATTTCACGTTTTATGGAGGACGTAAACAAGCGACGACGAAGTTTTCTCTCTCTTTTTAAACTTGAGTGCAGTCTCCAAGAAATTTCGCCTACATTTGACATTTTGACCGAATTGGAATAAACGCGAGAAAGTTCATTCGAAAAAACGCGAGTTCAGTTCCAAAGTGAAGTTTTCGACCGCGACGGTCGTTGATGCTAAAGTTCCCTAAAGAGAATGCGCGCGAGCGCTTTTGTCAGCTCTTTGTTCGGGCAAAAGGGTTGACTTTTTTTTCTCCTCATATAAACACTCGCTAAAGTTGATTCGGCTAGAAGGGTGACCCTTCTTCCCGGGAAAACTCTACTCCATGTAAGCGGGGACTAATGCAGTGTTGTATGTTTATGTATTTACGCTCATTTTCCTGTTGGTGGCGTGAACATTATGATACACAGACAAAGCTAGGATAACTTTCCAGTAGAACGCAATTAATTAGAGAACAAAAATCCACGAAAGTTCTCATTTTCATCCCGTTGCAGCGCTCACGGAGTTGGAGTCTTCGTTTCGTACCCGAGGGCCTAGAAATAATTTTCCTCTCACCTCATTCCAGAATCGCTGTATTTGACTTTGCTGAGTTGGAAAAGCTTCTGTGGCGTGAAGTGGAGCGCCGACTGAATACTTGAAATGGTTTATCCTGAAATAGAGAAGCAAACAGGTGCTGTTACGGTTTGCAGCCTGTCTTGTAACTTGTAAGCAATGACGAAGGCCGCAACAAGGAGGTATTCAAAGTCAAACTTAAGGCTTAATGAGCAAACAACTCTGCACGTGCATCTTTTTTCGTACATTAATTGGCCATTTTCGAGTTCCCCCGGGCCTCTCTTTCAAAACGAGGGTAGGTGCTCGGCCTTTGATATGGAAATCATTTTTCATTCTCATGCAAATAAAACTCATTTTCACAAGAAAGGTTGTGCAGGTAGGCTTATTTTGAAAGTGTGGGTTTTTCGAACTCGGAAGTGGCCTATTAAGGAGATTAAAACTTGAAGCTTGAATGGAGTGTTTTCACTCACGTGGCCAGCATCTATGCAAATTTATTGAAACAAAAGAAGGCGTTTGCATAAGAAAAGAGTTCGACTCCCACAGGATTGGTTTGGGACACCAACATGGCGCCGTTTCATTGTTTTGGGACACCAATATGGCCGCCGTGACGTCATGTGAAAACACTCTATAGGCCCTTTGCAGCTAGCCATTCACGTGGTACAAAACCGCCGTGCACGACTGCTTTGTACCACGTGAATGGCTAGCTGCAAAGGGCCTGTTCCGCCGCACTATGCCAAACTTCATCGCTACTTTTCTACCTCGTTCAATTTCCCAAACGGTGGCGAATTTTTCCAGGGGTTAAATTCCAAAGGACTGTATCCAAGTTCACAAAGAGAAAAAGAAAATCGTTGTCTTGTGTTCAAGCCCTCCTGCCATAAATTTTAGACGTCAAATTAGCAGGAATGTTCACGTCGAAGTCGTGCAACAACGGCAAAGAAATGTACCAAAAAGCGTGATCCACGTGCAAAGTTGTTGTTTTGATATTAGGGAGCTTAAGATCCGAGGACGGCGACGGCAGAGAAAACGTCGTTGAAAAAGTGAATTCGCGTTCTTTCAATCTTCATCGCAATTACTCCAAGTCACTAACTTTGTCAAATGTAGGCGAACCCTCCAAAAGTTGAATTCCTAAGAACCACATCCAAGTTCAGAAAGAGAGAGGAAATTTCGTCGTCGCTTGTGTACTTCCTCTGTACATCGTGGAATTAGGCATTTTCACATCGTAGTCGTGCAGTGACGGCAAAGAAATGTACAAAAAAGCGTGATGCAAGCGCAAAATTGTTGTTTTGCTAATTAAACCTATTGTTTTTGCGGCGTTCCCGTTTCCGTCGCCGTCGTCGGATCTTAAGGTCCCTAATTCAACATATTCAGCATTGCTTTTTTGCCGTTCTCGTTGCCGCCGCCTTCAAAACGAGTTGCAAAGCGGTGTTGCTCGCTTTACCACCTAGTACGCTCAAACCTGTTGCAGGTTGCGAAAAGTTGTTGCAGAGAATAGATAGTAGTTCTACTTTTGCAACAAAATCATTACATGTTGCGCGTTTTACCCGTCCAAGGCAAACTTGTTTCGCAGCAAGTGACGTAACTTCCCTTGTGCGGCGTGACTACAGCGTAATTTTAACCAATCAGAAGTCAGTATTCGCGTAACCTGCAGCAACCTGATTTGTTGCAAGACAGGTTTGAACGTGGGTGGTAAAACGAGCAGCATCGCTTTTCAACTACAACCATCGTCAAAAGTGTTGGGAATGCTGCTACTTTTTACCTTTTTTTTTTCTTTACTCCCTCCACCCCTGGCCTAATGTTGAGAAAAACGTTAACGTTGTGCGCGTAATTGTTCTGTTATATCCCAACATTGAATAGCGGGGAAGGGGATATTTAGCAAAAGAGAAAACTCTCTTTATTAAGGATTAAAATGGACTACTGTTACGTTGTACAACCGTCCCAAATACTTTTGTCTGGAATTGTAGTTTTGCAGCAATGTTTCGAAACAAGTTGAATGTATTTGTTGCCTGTTCTACTGTAGATTTAAGATCTCGTCTTCTTAGCAAGACTACAAAGCGAAATTTTCTAATACGATGGGGTGCCACTAAAACGGGGAACGGAGAACAGGAAAAATGAAAAAAGGGAAACAAGCCCTACCAGCCCTACCACACATCCCATAACCCAATAGGCCGCTTTAGCTTGTATGTTTTGTTTTCCCAATAGAGATCCCAGGGGAACTTGGCCCTTTGTCTTCTCATGAATTATGCGTAGATATGCAAGTGAATAAGACGAAATTTGAAAGAAACAGTTCTCTAGAGTAAACTGTTGGTAAACTGATGGTAAGCTGTTGATAACCCATTGGTAAACTGATGTAAACTGTTAGTAAACTTATGGTAAACTGATGGTAAACTGTTGGTAAACTGTTAATAGACTGATGGTAAACTGTTAATAAACTGATGGTAAACTGTTGGTAAACTGATGGTAAACTGTTGCTAAAGTGACGGTTAAGTGTTGGTAAACTGATGGTAAACTATCAGTAAACTGTCGGTAAACTTTCGTTAAAGTGTAGGTAAACTGCTGGTTAACTGTTGGTACACAGTCGGTAAAGTGTTGCTAAACTGTCAGGCGTCTACATGGATAGTATAGAAAAAATTATTTACCTTAGAAAACTGTAATGATTTACTGGATTTGGTAAAGTGTTGGTAAACTGATGGTAAACTATCAGTAAACTGTCGGTAAACTTTCCTTAAAGTGTAGGTAAACTGATGGTTAACTGTTGGTAAACTGTCGTAAAGTGTTGCTAAACTGTCAGGCGTCTACATGGATAGTATAGAAAAAATTATTTACCTTAGAAAACTGTAATGATTTATTGGATTTAAGGTTGACAGTTTTACCTTTTAGAGAAAGATTTATTACTTACATTTTTATTCCAAAGGGATCATTAGGGTAAACCTAACGAAGCCAAAAATAAAATAATTAAAAGTATGTTAATAAAATAAAAATAAAGACAACAAATATTTAGTACGCAATAATTTTTTTCTTACCTGTTCGAACATTACAAACATTGCAGAACTGAAGAAATTTGCTGCCCAGTGAATTATGTCTGTGGAGCTAAATGCAGGAATCTTGTGAATTTGAGGCAGTATGATAGCTGAGGGGATTTTCTCAATTTTTTCAGTAAAATTGAAAGTTTGTAACACTTATGATTTGTGTTGCTTTAGTCTTGAAAGGGTATAGAAAGAGTCAAGAGGGCTTGAAAACAGCTTTGTCCAGTTATCCTCAACAAAGAGGTTTTCTTGCTAGGGGAGTAACTTTTTACGCTTACCACAGGCGTCCCAAACTCACGAAGCTTCGTATTATGAACAGAGTAACAGGGGTCTCAAAATAACAGCCAAAAAACCCGACTAAATCGATGAATTCACACCAAAAAACACAGGAATACATCAAAGGTAAGTCTCTTTCATTCATTTTATAGAAAAAAAGTAAAGATAATGATATTTAGCGTTCGCAGACCTCAGTATTTTATTTCTCGTACAAGTCTCCGCCATCGATTGTAAAGCGGCACCGACTCTCTTTTACATACCGTAAATCCTCTATTAAGCCCCCCGGGGGGCTTATTTTTTTCAAGCACTTTTGAGGGGGGGCTTAAAAGAGAGGGGGGGCTTATTCAATTTAGCGAAACGCATCACCTGTAGCAAAAATACCGTGGTATGAGACAGAGTAGACTTACGCGTTACACAATTAAACTTGTGGTTCCCGGGTGGTACACTGCTTTGTCTAACGACAAGAAAATGGTGGCAATTCTCCACAGAGAGCTAGAGCATAAAATTGAGAAAGTTAAGGATATGAAGTTGGAGGTCATGCCGCCGAAGACCAAAAACAATATGAACTTCCAGCCTGAATAAATCATAACTGATCAGTCCACGTTAACCGTTAATTTTTTTTATGAAGAATAAGGATTGGGGGAGGGGGAGGGGGGGGGGGGCTTAATAGAGAGGGGGGGGGGCTTATTAACTTTCCTCCTCTGAAAAGGGGGGGCTTATTTGAGAGGGGGGGGCTTAATAGAAGATTTACGGTAACACATTCGTAACGTGAGCTTGGGATGCCCTTGCTCTTACTTGCCCAGTGTTAAAGGGTCCCTGCAAGTCATCTTTTAACTTAACCCTTCAAGTCCCAAGAATGATCAAGATCAATTTTCTCCCTTGCAATATCAATTATTTATCAAAAGAAAAGGTCATGAGATTTAATACAATGATCAGAATAGAATAGTCAGTATCTGGAACTCCATGGATAGCCATCTTAAAACCTTT
>JBBMOI010000004.1:4190000-4220000 GCA_038088405.1 Porites divaricata
CATTCCCATGCCACTGGCAATATTATTTGCAGGGTGCAAAGAAAGTCATTTTTACAGCTGGCCATTCGGGCAAGCTGAAACTAGCATTTACTAGCCCAAATGTCATTTCAACTAGCCCCCCAAAATTTTTGATGAGCAGAACTGATTTCACAGTTCTTCTGTAAGTTGAATTCCTCAAAATAATTCACTTGCCCGCTGGGAAAGTTAGAACAGAATTCACTAGCCCGATAGCAAAATCCACTAGCCCCGGGCTATCAGACACTACTTTCTTTGCATGCTGAGAAATAAATTATACGTCTAACAAGGAAAAGGAAAGAAATGTTTCAACTTCGCTCGTTCTATCTACTTCAGAAAAAACAATCCTACCATGGGTCCAAACCTTTTTCTACAGATCTGAAAGAAATAACTGAAGAATGGCAGGGACCAACTAATGGTAAGTTGTCTCTTCTAGGGAGACTAATGTCTACTCTATAGATGGGTAGATTTAGATAGATCTGACTGTACACATAGCAGTGTAACTTTCTATAGAAAAAAATGTGTTGCTACATGTAACTAACCTCAAAATATTTTGTATCTTTCAAAAGTCCTTCTCTGGAAAGTGCAAAGAATAATGTATCAAACCCAGCACCAAGAGAAACAATCTGTAAACAAGGATAATGTAGAGTATTAACGGCCACAAAGGCAAATAAAACCGAATGCTTTATTTGTTCATCTGCTCTGCTCAATACCAAGTCAACTCAATCATTCTACCCCCACTCACAGTGTTCAGTTCCCGTATGTCCTGCACATACAACTGCAGTATGCTATGCACTCTTGCTCATACAACCACTGTGCACTACAGATAAGATAAAAGGGTTTTTTGTATATTAAGAAATTAAACATAAAACTAGTAATAACCAAAGGTTACGACAATGTTCGAAGACCAAGATGCTTTTGCTCCAGCACTGTGCTTTGCAAAAGTTTCACGTGACAGGTGGTCAAAAATGCACATGATCAAATTCGCGTAATCAGATAACGAGTGATAGAAGGTCCAAACGTGCAGGATCAAATTGCATTCTGTGCATTCCATTCATTTTTAGTGGAAGTCCAAACGAATGCTGGCCTCATACATGCGATGCATGCGTAATAACAACCTGGAGATTAGGATTGTAGGCTCCTCTTGTCGCCCGCAATTAAATATATTGAACTTCACCTTCTAATATATAAAATAGTTTTCTTTAACTTCCCTAGATCCTTATATAGCTTTTATATGTACCAAACTAATGGAAGCTATCATAAATTCAGGAGGACAAAGCATGGTAGCTGAGAGGTTTAGGTTTGAACTGCATGGTTTGGGTTTGGACTCACTGCTATTACATTGTCTTATCAGACAAGAAAATTTGTTCCACTTTGTCTCCATTGCACAGGTGCATAAATCAGTACTGGCAAAATTATTGTTGGTGATTAAGCCTTGGAATAGACTATTAAACTTCCCATCCAGATAGACCCCGTTTTGCCTGCTCAGGTAATTAATCATTAGAACACAATATTCACCTCTTTTTACCTGCTTCAGGAACCAGCCATAAAATAATATTAAGTCATCTGTTATGTAGCAGAACCTCAACACAATGAAGGACCAAGGGACAGGCAAAATTGGTTCACAATAACGAGGCTTTGTTATATTGAGGTTCTTTCCAGCAAACATTATTATTTTTACTATTACTGAGTATAGAAAATAGTTAATTTATTAGAGTTTTGTTATATTCAGGTGTACCTGTTTTGGTAAACTTTTGAGGCTAAAACTTTGCAGGAATCCTTTCAACATAAAATGAATTGCTTTGGCTCTTATGTAATATGACCTAAAATGTAACAACAGTAACAATATTAACAATGGCAATGTTCTAGTAAGTACACAGTGCAATTTTTTTTAAATGTCTTGAGAAAGATTTCAAGATCACATGAAAAGAATGACAGGGCCAAAAGGGCCCAAAAGAGCCAGGTACATTGTCCAGAAATCTGTGTTTAAGTAACAGGACCATTCTTTGGAAGAAAAGAAAAGTAATATGATAATGATGACTGACATAATCTGAATTTCATCACTTGAAAATGAGGGCCTGCTGGGTCAGTGATATGGGTTTCCAGGCACATATTAAATTGACTGTTTATAAAGGAAAGGAAAAAGAAGGTCATTGTGCGAGAGAGGTTATATACATGATAGTTACCTCTCTATAATTAAATACAGTCAATTTCTAGGATCCCGTCTAAACCTTTACACTTCACCACATGTAGATACTTGGGGGCAGATTTTGAGTGGGTACATTTGTTACTGGTCATCATTATATTCAGGCCAAATTTTTTAACCAAGGTTGATTCTCAATTTCCTTTGTCTCCTAGCCCTGGTTATTCATAAATTAGGTCTAGGAGACAATTTTTATAAAGGAAATTGAGAATCAACCAAGCTTAAAAAATTTAAACCTGAATTTAATTTTGACCTCTAACGGGTATGTTTTGCCTGATTCTCTAAATTTGGACCCTGTTTGCCAAGGATTTGCAATCAAATCTTTTAGTAGAAATGACCGACTTTTAAATGCCCCATTCAAGGATTTTTCACTGCTGATATAACTCGTGAACTTTTTCCACATTTAAATTGTCACACTGTACTTTATACCCCATCACAGTGAGCAGAGGTCAAATGTCTCACATTCTTATCACAGGTGCCCCAAGCTCACATTACAAGTGTGTTATGTAAATTAACTTTCAAGAGAGTTGGTGTTGCATTGCAAGCAACAATTGAGACTTTGCATGAGAAATAAAACACTAAGGTCTGCGAATGCTAAATATCATTATTCTTGGTCTCCTTTATTTATTTATACAAAAATAAGTAAGAATAATTACATTTTGCATTCGCACTGACTCTCTTGAAAATTAATTTACATAACACACTCATAACGTGAGCTTGGGACACCTGTGTTCTTATACGGATATTTCCCACCCCCAACCAGATTACATGTCATCACCTATGGATAATTGGTGCCCTCCTAGAAGTCTTGGAGACAAAATACTGAATGAATCTATCTTCATAGTAGCCTTGTTTCACAGTTGAAAACTTGCTTAGCGTGGCACGATCATTTGTTCCTTGGACCTGGAACAAGATGCATCAGTTTAAGTATTTCAAATTAGTTGTCAAGTATTGTATTTCAGTTGTAAGTTTTCTGACTGTCCTTTTCTTTCTTTGGATTTAATAGTAGTGTAATTATTTTAGTTAAAGCCTTCTTTTATTCATGTAAATTCTTCACGTCTTTTTGCTGACCCTAGGCCATTTAAGCCCCCGGCTTTGGCTGTTCTCATGTATTTTTCTTAGGCTTGCAAGGGTGTGATATGTAATAACGTTAAAGTTAATTAAAGTTAAGGAAAAATAAGACAAATTTTAGTGACTCATGATCATGGTCTCTTAAGATTGGAATTTATCGATCCATAGATTATTCTGATAAAAATAAGCTTAAAAATATGAATAAACAGTGTTACAGACACCTAATATGTTAGAAGTCATTTTCATAAATATCACACTAGCTAATTTTAATTAACAAAATAAACAACACTTAAACAAGATGAAATTTGAATCGAAGCGCAACACATTTGCACAGTTCTGAGACCTTTCATTGTTGAGGCCAGGTAACCAATGTTCTAAAACAGAGTAAGAAAAAAAAGAGGGGTACCTGGAAGTCTGTCCTGCCTTTAAAATTCTCCATACTACGTAGGTGCAAAACGGCGTGTACTTCATCCGCCATTTTTACCGCGCGAAGTAAAAGAGCCTGGAGCAAGATAATCACCGCTGACTGGTAGTCATTGACAAGTTGAAAATCACCTTTGGGTCACAAGATCAAAAGAAGGACAAGAAAGCGATGATAATCTGGACTCGGACCGAACTAAATGGCGTGAATTTGCGACTTTTCTGAACTCTTGCTATGAATTATTTTAGATTAACTGTCTTGCTTTTGCACTTTAACCTCTGCAGTTTGAGTTTCGCTTTGTTTTCGCTGAAAGACACGGATATTTTCAGCCTTATTGTAAAGCCTTATGGAATCATTTTGAAAGATGATATCTTGATGAAATTGTCTCGGTGCCCAACCTTCAGCGTGACATTTAAAGACTGCGGTTTAATTTTTGCCAACGAAACTACCTATAAACCTTTAAAGGCCCCCTCAAAACGTTGTCCAGGTGGCAGCTATAGTTGCTTTCATAACGCTGTGAAATTAAACCCACAGTTCAAAGGATGGCTTGAGGAATTCGAACAGAGCAAAACAATTATAAAAAAATCATGTGAGCAAAAATGCCTTCAAACGTTGGAGACACTCGCAAAAAGATGTATTCAGCCAGGACAATCAAATTTAACGGTAATGTTTACCAATTTAATTATTATTTTAATTTAACAAGGTCTGGAAAGTGAGGCCTTAGATCTTGCATTCTCACTCCTTTCTCTGGAGAAACCCGCATTCCGAACTTTTGTCATCGCTATCCCAAAAATCGTTTTCTTTCCCAATCCACATTCCTAATCTTTCACAATCCCGCTTCCCAGGTAGCAGTCAAATCCTTTACCCTGTGAGGGTGATCTGCACCTATTTGAAAGATTGTTTGGGACTGGCAACGTTTTCCCGAATCCCGCACTGTAGTATGCCCAGATCCCAGATCATGGGAATACTCTTTCAGACCCTGTTTAATTTCACTGTGATGTTACTTATGGACATGCTTGTAGAGAAAGTGTGAGGTCCTGAGGATCCACACCAGATTTGCCCTGGTAGGTGAGTGGGTGGGTGGGTGGGAGGTAGGAGACTCCAATATGAAAAAGACAAGGATGCTCATGACACCCACTTAGGGGTGCGAATTGCAGATTTTAGTATCACTTACTCTCCTCTAAATCTCAGTTTGACCAACACAAAACATACGCAACCCTAGTGGTGTGGCTCACTTCAATCAATCCGAATGCTGCGACAGTACATGTAAGACTGAGATGAAAGACCTAACCTTCACACCCAAATATATACCAACGCTAACTACCGACATACCAGGGCACATACCAAAGCGAACATAAGATACCGATGAGAGCATATTTTCCTGCGAATTACAAAGTCAAACGCAGAAAAGTACTAAGATATTCAGGACAGAAAGCCAACATTTTTATCCATACCTGTATCGCTTTGGGTTGTACATAAAGGTCATTACCAGTATTCATATAAAACAAACCAAAATGTCATTGTACTTTGCTGCAAACAACAGCCAATGTCAAGGTCTTATTAACTTGTTATAGCTCTTATCTGTTTTAGTACAGTTTCCTTATAACCCTTTAAGCCCCAGTATCCACATACAAATTCTCCAAACTGATCTCCATACATTTCCTCAAAGAATTAGTGGAGAGAATTTGTTCAAAGATCAAAGTATTTTCTCTTGGGTGATCATTTTATTGATTCTCATAACTTATCTCTTTACAGTGTATGGATAATTGTAAGGAGAAGATTGATCTTGGACACTATTGAGACTTAAAGGGATAAGAGGTCAAATAAACCCTTTAAAAGCCAGATCAGTCTTCATGTAGTGGATAGGCATCTGTTTCACTTTCATGTGGGAGTGGCCTTCCCCCTTCCAGTCTTCGAGTAATTTGCAGATGTGATTATGAGTCTTGTAACTTAAATCCTAATCCTATCCTAACATCATCAGTTGTACCAGTGCCTTCACCTGCAAATCGAATCTGCTCCATGTATTACCAGAGCTGTTGTAGTTCAGCTGAATTTTACTACCCTATATGAGACTAAACCCCCCAAATCCCTCCTATCCTAGAGTAGCTTTTAGGCTGATTTGCCTAAATTTAAACTTGCCGATTTGATTTTAATGTTTTTGAGTGGCAAATCCCAGTTTCCCTACTCTAAACTAAAATCTTCAACCAAGTGATTAGTTTCCTGGAAAGTGATAGCCTATTCTAGACCCAAACTCTCTGATTTGTATACCCTATCCTAGAGTAAACTGCTTGAAAACCATACCCTTCACAGTGGCACATACCTATATGGCCCGTATATGGCAAACTGGGCCACTGGGCCACCAAATTTCCATTTGTACTTGCCCAACATCAAAATTTACTTGCCCTGGGCAATTGGACCTGGTTTTTTCCTTCCCTAATTATTCATATAATAGGACAGCAAATAACATTTTTTTTCTGTAAACAATGAAATGAATACTCTGGACAGAGCAAGCTTTGTTAGCTCTGTGCTGATTTTAATTTTGGCCTAATCTTTTCCAAAACAAAGCAAGACATGCTAAAGAAAAACATCATTTGCTACTCTTTTTCATATTACAGGAAAGTGATAGAACTTACATTCAATTTTTGTTGGAAGTTCTCAAATCAATGTGCTTTAAGGAAGCCGACAATGTAATGTCCTGTGGAGACAAGTTTATCTCTGGATTACTTGAGAACACTTCCTCAAATGATTATGAGGTACAGTTTATGTCAGTTTCAATAAGAAATAATAGCAAATTAAAGAGGCCCTGTTAGGGTAAAATTCTGAGTAATGATGTGGCCTTGAAAGAGCTACATAAGACAAGATGAAATGTCGGCAAATGACATGAAGATGGGTTGAAACTGTGACAATGTCAAAGAATAATTGCAAATACAATAGAGAGGAGAAGTGTGACGTCGTGTTACCCTGGTAGCAAAATTTCTGGATGACAACAATAGGGAGCTTAAGCAATGACGCCAGCGACAGCAAAGAGAAGTGGAAAAAAGCAATAGGTTTATACCAGCAAAACAACAACTCTGCATGTGCATCACTGTTTTTTTGTATGTTTCTTAGCCATCGTTGCATGTCTGCAACTTGAAACTTCCTAATTTCATGCACCCGCTTAACAAAGTAGGTGAGCACAACGCAAAAAATATAATTTTTCTTTTCTTTTTCTAAACTTACATGTAGAAATGGTCCTTTTAGATGTACCCCAGAAAATTTTGCCAACATTTGACATATTAAATGAAATTGAAGAAGATTGTCGAAGTTTGAAGCAGTGTGACTTCACTTTTTAAGTGATGTTTTCGGTTTGTTGTCATCCTGCAATTTTGGTACATGAACCATGGCAATGTGATGTAACGACTTCTACTCTCTATAGTGAAATACCAACAGCAATATCGCCGCCACCTCAATATGCAAAAAAAGGTTTAAAGAGTTGTTTGTAGTAGAAAGTGACTTAGCTTATCCAGCTAGTTTACAGGCACTCCACTCAAATACTTGGAAACAGATGATCAAATACAACATACCAAGCAACCCTCAAAGTTAAATTTTTCTTTTGGTGGCCATTTGGTGACCAACTCTTTAGGTTTAGTCACCAAAGGGTTTTTTTAGGCGCCAAAATATATGTTAACAATAAAGTTTTAATAACTGGTTAATAATTAATTTGGGCTTAAAAATGGTATTGTTCAGCCAAGGCAATGTTGCTAAACGGCATTTACCGTATTCACAAGTGTATAGGGTAAATTATAATCCATGTCGAGTAACACTGCTTTTGTTTGCTTCTAAACAGACAAGATATCTTGCAAAATACTGCCTTTGTGACCGAGTTCATTGCAGCATAAAAATTGTCCTAAAATTAGTGAACTGCATCTAATGTATCGAAAATGACAACTGATTTTTTTTACCACGTCAAATGACCGTGTAAAAGAAATCTAATCTCAGAAAAAACGAAACTTATTCTTTTATTAAAACTTCCAAATCGTTTTCACTGGCAGTGTAAAATGGGGCTGACAGGCCTACACGACTCCCCAGCGCGAGTTCAAAATAGCCTTTTTTTCTTTGGTGTCTCATATTTTCCGGTAAACATTCTTTTTAACACTGGTGAAAAGTACCAGGACGTTCAAAACTAACAAAATGTTGAGCTAAAACTGGTTTAAAGCTAGTCTTGTTTCAGTATTTTAGTAATGAAACCGCACATTACATTAAGAATTTATTTACATCTGTCCTATGAAACAAAAATTGCCTCAACGACGCAGCCGGAAAAGACGGCGTGATCTATAAATCAACCCTATAGTTTTCTATCAGCAAAAAAAAACCTAAACAAAAATACCGCTTTTGCTTTACTTTTGGTTAAGACGTTTAAGACAATAATTGTTTTTCGCAAAGTTTAGGTTCGTCTGATGATGATGTTGTGTTGGTCTGCAAATGGTCGCTTTCTATTTTATATATAAAAAACGATTCAACATTTCACGTTACTCAAATTTATCTTAAAATGTTCCATGCCGACTTAACCCCCCCCCCCCCAAAATATATATTTATTTGGTTTGTAGTCTTCCCAGTCTAGCCGCACACGCAGTTTCCGAGAGAAAATTATGAAAAACAAATTGATTGCTTGCTGCTTGTTACGCGTTACAAGGTTAAAAATTTGTCACGTGCTAGGCAACGGACCTGTACTCAGTGGAGCAAAACAATATTTTATTAGAAATCTAGCGAGATCTTCTAATCTTCCCCCTCTGGGATATCAGCAGAGGTCCTTAATCATTTCAGTACAATTCAGACAATTGATCATCTTTTTCGTTTCTTCAGTTTTTCTCTGGTCGCCAACTTGGCGGCTATTTTCCGAACCAAGTCGCTAGTACCAAAATTGTAGTCGCCATGGGGCCTAAAGTGGTCGCAGCTTCGAGGGTTGCCAAGGTTAAAAACCCCAACTGGCAGGAGGCAACCAGTTGGCTTTTTACAAGCATGGCCGAGGATTTGAACTTGGGACGACCAAGAATAAATCTACAGTGAGTGGCCAGAGCAGGACGTGAAGCCGGAACCACCTGACTGCAAGTCCAATGCTCACATTGACCATTTGGTCTGCAGGCTGCCTTCTTTAGAAAGGATCGGTGTTTTGAAAATTCAGACTAGGGACATATGTAACTCCCTCCCCTCCCCCCCCCCCCCCCCCCTCAGAGGCCCCGCATAAAAGTTATTTTTGTGGGTTGCAATACCTGAAGGTTTGAATAAAAAGGTGTCTACTAGGAATATATGTCTTTTGGGAATTAGTTCTAAAATCAACTCTTATCCTAATTTTAATTAGCTTATTTTTTCTTGTTTTCCTGTTGAAAAAAGTACTTTTAGGTTCAAGATTTTAATTTGAACCTTCCTAGCCTGAGGTATTTGCAAATTCATCTTTTCACTTATTTTTTTTTGGAAAATATATTAGGAATGCAAAGATTATTCAGAGGGACACAACTGCTCAACTGACTGCCAGAAGGTAGGTGTTATGCAATTTTAAAAACTGTGCATGGAAAAATGGAAGGAGATGAATGCCAAATATCATCCTGACATAGAGTTGAGAAGTGATAATGTTACAAAAAGTGGAAATTATTGGATGAGGTAAAAAAACAAGATAAAAACTGTTCATTTGCTAAATTTCAGCTGATTTAAGAGCAAATTAGCAGTGAGATATAACTAATTAAATATGCTCTGATGACTGTTCAAATCTTTTGGAAGGATTTATAGTGGGTTTCTCTACTTCTAAACTTTAGGACTTGGAGCAGTTTTATGGCAAGCTTGGGTGCTGTGTTGGTTCAGTCTCTGGCATCATGGATTCTTACAGGTCAGTAACCCTTGTGTTTTATTAACAAAGAAAGATTATCATACAGTCAAATCTCAGCTAGATAATACTCAATCCAACAGTAAACAGAAGCAACCCATTATATAATGGATATCAAGTTGTGTTGCGGTCCCAGGAATTCCACCACTAAAACCCTTCATTTTTAGCCCATTCGCCCCTGAACCACCCGTAACCAGGCACCTCTGCGGATCCACATCCCTTGTTTTGCTAATTGTGATGTCATCGGTTTTAATGGGCAAAGACAGTTTTACATCTAACTTGTGAAGGAGGAGAAATCATTTAAACCATGCCAGGATTAGTATGTTTTAGTCAAGGAAGCCATAGAAAAGGGACATGACACAGTGAGCGGAAAGCTTCTTCCACCAAAATGAAGCCTAGCAAATGCCCAGCAAAAGAAAAAAAAAGGAGGGGGGTGTGCAGATGCAAGAAAAGCCAAAATAGAGGGAGGAGAGAATGAAATGCTTTCTGGGCATGCCTGAAATCCGGAACTCAATATTTTACTGAAATATTTTTGCATCTGGAACAGAAGGCCACGAACTGCTCATCCTGTAAACAGCATTTTGGGTAGTTTTGGCTAAATATAGCCAGACAGTGTCCAGAAAGCGGCTCGACTATCTTCAAAATGCGATTTTTACAATATTCCCAGGAGGGAATGGGTTAACCTCCCATAAGTGGATGCCAACAACTTTTTCAGGGTCTGAAAATAGATCAGATCATGTCACTCACTGTGCTTTGAATATGTTAGCTTAGATAGGTATTACCCCAATACGTTCTTGTCCCGTGGGGGGGTGCCCCTGGGACTTTTTGGTGGGGGTATGCTGCCCAGTTCTCCAAATCCTGAACTTGTTTCAGACCAAGAAGTGTCATTTTCCTCACCCATTTTTAGACCTGGCCACTAAGAAATAAATTATGTCATTATTATTTAGATCAAAATGCCAACAAAAAGATTTCTTAAAATCCATCTCAATTCTCAAATTACTATATTATTCTTATTAATTTGGAATTAAAATGAATCAGTTCCCTCGAAAACCATACCTGGTTTCAGACAAGAATAATATATTTGTAAGGTCCATACCCATACGCAGACCGAAATGGCGCAAAGCCATATTCTTTGCAATGGCACATACTGTAAATCTTCTATTAAGCCCCCCCCCCCCTTTCAGGTGAGGAAAGTTAATAAGCCCCCTCCCCTACCCTCCATCCATTATTCTTCACAAAAATTAGCATGGACTGATCAGTTATGGCTTATTCAGGCTGGAAATTCATACTTTTTTTGTTCTTCGGCTGCATGACATCCTTCATGTGCTGAACTTTTTCAACTTTATGCTCTAGTTCTCTGATGAGAATTGTTACCATTTTCATATTGTTAGAAAAAGCAGTATAGTGCCTGGTAACCACAACTCTATCCTCGAGAAACCTTGCTCTGGTTGATGCATTTCGCTAAATTAAAATAAGCTCCCCCGGGGGGGGGGGGGGGGGGGGTTAATAGAGGATTTACGGTACTCTTGTGGCTTATGTTAGGGAGTTACCCCACCACGCCCCCCGGAGTTCTTGTACTGATACCTAGGCATCCGGAACCTCTTTGTTGCAGCATTAAACCACAAAATGGCAGTTATGGTGTTTATGTGCAGGAAAGTGACTTGAGATGTCAAGTGCAAAGACCTGCTGCCTGTTCACAGCTTATCAAGGTGAGGCGAATAACGAGCAGTCTCTTTCTCCTTTTTCTTAGTCCGTTGAGCGAAACGCGCAAGACACGGAAATGACCACGTGCGTGACCGAACGCTCGAGATGGGAGAGAACATGTGGGTCTCCTGTTGTTTATCCCACAATACATGGACTCGTACCCAGCTCTCCTCGGTTTGAAAGCGGGCAATAGCTAGTGCACCAAAAAAAGTCCCATAATGTAATTCGACACCACTCAAACTCAGTTCTCTTGCGCAAAGTCAAAATGGCCACTAGGAAATACAGAAAGGCTGGGGTGCGTGCGGTTTTTTGGTTCTTGACTACTGAACAGTTGTATACTAATTCCTTTTATTATATAAACACCAATGAAATACCAGGTGAGCTTTTGCGCGAAAACTTGATATTTTCACATGTGAAAATAACATGTTATCTTCACATGTGAAAGTATCACCGTTTCTATGGCTACAAAATAAATCGCACCTTTCACACCAAAGAACTATTAAAGTGAAATGGTTTGGTAGTTCATTGGTGTTTAAAATATATAACATGGCCGCTTGGAGATACGAAATTTCTCTTCTCGTGTTGAAAAAATATTTCACTCGTTCGCTGCTCTCACCCGTGATTTATTTTTCAACACTCGAAGTAAAATTTCGTATCTCCAAGCGGCCATGTAATATCCTCCATATTCGCTGCCCTGTTCAAACGAGTATTAAAAATTTACCACGTATTAAGCAACCACCTTTGGTGTGTGCCAACATGATCCGTGTGCGACCCTCTTCATTATGTCTTTACAAGCAAAATCCATGATAATAAGTTAACAAACACGCAGAAAGCATGAAATGTAAAAATATTACAAGAAAACCACTAATATTAGAGACAACAAGCCAAAAATATATGTGAAAATCTGATAGCCTTAAGTCTCACTGGGTATTTCATTTCGAGAGCAAAGGGACGGTCGAATGACGCGAATAAACTTAAATGAAAGCTCCGCAATATTATTTTTGAATACACCAACCCTTCGCTAATAATCAATTGTTACAACATACTATGCAACCTTCCGCAAAAGGTTACTTACCCATGATATAAAGTACATTTCCAGTGTCCTTCGTATTCGCAGAAAGCTGCACCTCCAACCTCTCCTGCAAGTTCATCACCGTCTTCTAAAGGGAGTCTGATAGTAGGAATCTGTATAGCGATGGTCGTTTGCATCGGGGGAACCCTCATTGTGGCGAACTATTGTTACCGTCGAATGACAAAGAGGGCAAAGATTCGATTTGAAGACTATGGCTATTCCAGACTAAAAATGCTCGAGGACGACTTGTATTTCGACTTGGAGATCGAAGACGATGAAAGCAAGGGATTAGTAGATCTATAGTGAAGCTCACGAACTGCCTTGTTATAGGAAATTAACGCCCCCAATTCTCGATACACTTCTGACATTCTTGACACCTAAGGAAGAGGCGGCCAGGATCAGTGAAACTGTGAAGAATCCTAGAAGTGTCCAGATCTCTTTGCTTGGCTCTCTTCGTGCGTTTAGAGAAAGTACCACGAACAAAGTTTCCCTTTTGGATTATCGTTTAACTTTGTTCCTGTTGTGTAGGTTAATTACCTTCATTCTGAAATGTTATTCTCCCTTTTCGCGTTTATTTCCTTTATTCGATAGTCCATGAAATTCGCGTTAATTTAAACTGCGTTTATTTCCAATACTTTAAATTCATGGAGCATTAGTTTCCCATAGCAAGGTAGTGCCAAATTGTTTAGCTGCAGTTTTCAGATGCTCTTTTTGAGTAAAACAAAAAAAGAACAAGCCTTTAGAACAAACTGCAGAGCAGAAAGATTACCCTGCTACTTTCGGCCATTCAAACACTAATCCAAAAGAAGAAAGAAAAGCCGAAAACATTCCAGTGAAAACGAAATGAAGTAAAATACATACATACTTTTTTACCTTTCTATAATGGCTGTAAATTGCACTGTATGAATTTAAATTTCCGAATTTTTAGCCGGCGCATTTCCCAACCCAAAATTAATATTTTCTGCCCTCACCTCTGAGCGGTTATTGTATCTGTTGTTTTGAATATTTAGCGTAGAAACGTTTTCGTCGTGAGCAATATTTGCTTGCCATTAAGACGTCTCACAATCTCCAGTTCTTATAGAGATATAACCATAGATTTTGTACTTTTTTTACCCGCCATATAAATTTTTGATATAAAAAGTTAACGCTGCGATACAGTTGCTGGGATGAAGTGTTGTTATATTATAATATAGATCAGCGAAGAGTTGTAAAACGCTTAGTCTTGGAAATACACTTCTATCGGAAGTACGTAAAGGAATAAATTGTTTAAAAAAATTACCCTCGGGCTGTGCTGCGAAAATGTTAACTTCCGGAACAAATGTTAAATGTTAACTTCTGGGGCCTGTTTCTCGAAAATCCCGGTAACTTTTCGGGCGCGGAAAGTTGTTTGTGTTTGCGTTCAAGATCGAAGTTTCAATAATTTTGAAAATAATAAAATGCAACTGTAAGCGAACGAAGCAAAACTGACTGGTTTGTGGGCTAAGAACTGGGCTACTGTGTAACAGGTTTTAATTTCAAAATTTCCTTTCGGGTCCGAAAAGTTTCCGGGTCTTTCGAGAAACGGGCCCCTGGCCAGAAGGGTGATCCGCATAGCCGGGTCACCCTTTTGGTGCAATCAACTTTTTGTTTCTCATGTAAACGATTCACCACTTTTTCTGAGGTAATGTATGAAAAGTTGCATGGCTCGCCAAGGGTAGCACAACCAGGCAGGTGACGCTTCTGCCCGGTACAACTTTAACTCCACTATTTCAACGGACCCTAACTGCTAACGGCATACTACATTGCGACCTTCGCTTCAAATAGCGGAGTTCATGCAGCAGAAGTGACGTCAAAGCTTTGCCTCTCCCACCTCCCCTGGTGGTAGTTTACGCCGGATTCCCCTGATACTCGGGGCGCGTACTTCCCTAGCAGTTGCGATTTCCTCCCTTAACTTTGTTCCCCGTGACGACTGAGGTTATAAATGTGCACTGCGAATATTTTACTTACTACAAATCGATGTTTTAGCAACGAAAAGGGCTCTTTTATAGAAAATATACAGCTTTATTTCGCGTTAACTCAATCCATAATGTAAACCCTTCATTGCCTTTGAGTGCAAACAAATTTTGTAACAAATCATGGGTGCTATATTCAATATACTGATTACACTGTATTTTACAATCCAAATATATGCATGCTTGAATAATTTAATTCTTTTAAAATAGAAGTATACGACAAAAGTTACATTAACAAACGCGTTCCCTTAAAAACCTACTTCATACATTAGATATCCAAGCCAAAATTTTTGAAACCAACGCTCTAGACCCTCAATGGACGGATACGTTGAGTTGGAATAAGGCGACGCCCTTTGCAACTTGTTGAGTTGCTTCGCCGCGGCAAATAATACTTATCACCAGACTTCACACAATGGATTCACTGGTGACTAAAACTTTCAAAACAGTAAAGACCATTTTCATTTTACAGAAGATGATCATAGCGTTCCCATTTTTACAGTATGAACGACATCCAGTGTCTTATGAAACCACCTCCTCACTCTTGCCATTTCCTCATAGTTTCATTTAAAAGATCACAACCGATCTTTACAAGTTTACACCATTCGCTCGTGGTCTCTACAAAAGACAAAATATTTACAGTGTTGTCATAAGCCAGGGACTGAAAAGTCCGAACCCAGATACAGTAAAGTACTAACGGACTGAGAACTAAGTTCATTTTAACGGTCGGGATCCCGTTCAATACATTTAACCATATGTATAACAAGACTGAAGAATGTCGTTTCGTTATGCCGAGGTAAGGCTCAAAATGGTTTTCTAGTTGCCTTTCTAAGCACTTCTATTTTGATGAGGTCAGTATTACCACTCTCTTGGGTTGATTTTATAAACATGGTATTCAACAACTACTAAATCATCACTTAACAAGTTACAATTATTTACGTTGCCATAGGAACAGGATAGCTGGTTCAAAACACCCTTAATGGGCTTACAACTCAAGAAAGAGTTGGTCAGTCCTCACCCCTATTCTTTATTGTCAGATTGTGATTAGCATAGTAAAATGTAACCTTTTGACATGTTAAAAAAGAAGTTGAAGGCTGATTCATAGCCATCTTGTTACCTTAATCGTCTGTCTGGGAGGGGGAAGGCCAGGATGAAGTGCCTCTGTTGTGGGTCTCGAAAAACAGTCCCCGGGAACACTAGATTTTTCTGGCAGCTCACTTACCCAATGGGCAAGGAACAGGTAAGTTTTTTTCTAACTAAATCATACACTGAGGAAGAAATACAGTGACCCCAGGAGAGCAAAATGTGACTTGAATACCATTTTTTTTTCTTTTTACAAACCCTGAATTATGGTGAACAGAGAGGAAATCTTAGGGTGTTGGCCGAATATGTAAATTTAACTGAAGTTACTTTTAGAGGCTGTACTAAAACGGAAGTCTAACTGTTCTTGGACGTCCGCACATTTCAATCGATTGTTTCTCTTTGAAACGTCATCGCGCGGATGCAAAAAATTGTAATGGCGACCAACCAACAGGGCATAAGGTCCTATTATCCTCTGTTTACAGCACTGAATTAAAGTTTGCGGACCTCTCCGGAAACCAACTTCCGATTAATTTCAATCGATTTATTGGTCTAAAAATAACTAGTGACATTCAAATAGCCTGAGGTTCCATCTCTTCCCATTATTCTCTCTTGGGTGAACTCTATAAATAAAAAGGAACTGATTTCTAAATAAAACAAACCTTAACAGCTCTGTTTCACTGACGCTTTCTTCGTCAATTGGGGCAGATGATGATGGTGCACGTCCCGCCGCTATTGTCGTCAAACTGCTTCCACGAGGTAGCCCAGACTGTTCAACCTGACGATCTCTTAACTAAAAGAGAAAAAGATTTCGTTTTATAAATCCTTTATGAACATGGCGTGTTCTTCTCTAACTACCGAGAAAAATGTTCGCTAACATTAAAACGAACGAATATGATGAGCCTCTCTTGTTTGCTCTGTTTTACACTTTTTGGTGGTTGAAAAAGCAGTCGGGATGGGGAGCGATTGGAGGGAGGCAAGACCCGTCAAGGACTTTCACCAACATGTCGCGATGGTAAGACGGGAAGGTTTTTGTCAGGTCCATCTTACCTCGTGTAAATACATCATACTTGAATTCATCAGCACTTCACGTGCTTGAGCCTGCTGTTGGGGTGTCACAGCGGCAGTTCCCAGTGGAGCAAGAGAGGGGTCGCTGAGGCTCATGGGGTTCATATAAGGCAAGCCCTGAAACTGAAAAGTAACAAAAAAAGCAAGAAAAATACTTAAGGACAACACAAGGACGGTCAGCTTTCTCTGCAGCTTCACAAGGCTATCAATTCGCAGTGAAGTTAGTAGCAAGCGATCGTGCCACTATAAATTGGACTTGTTGCTCGGGCTCTGGCGCAACACCCTCTGGTGCATACAGCGCGTGCGCAAGATAAACGAGAATGCGTAAAATAGGTCAGCGGACTAAACCAGAGCACATGGCTGCCTGAGACACGGTGAGCAAAGGCATTTGTATTCGGTGTATAAAACTTAGAGTAAAGAATGAGTTCTGTCATTTATTATACGCGAAAACTTTATACCAAATGGACACGAAGTTTATCTCTAGACCTACAGTAACAGATGGCGAGCGAACGGTTAAGTTCAATCAGTGATTGACTAACTCTTCTGGGAGAACCTTATCAAGAAGACCATTCGAAGTAGTGAGCTACCAGCGGAATTTAAACAGAGTCTTCCTGTTCAACTCAAGAGTCTTGTCGAAGATACTAGGAATGCCTCCATAGTTAAGCTTAGTTGCCTTGCAGAAGAAGAAACAGAAAATGAATTGAGTAGTTCAATTAGCAGTTATCCTTGCTCTTTGCTTTGATATTACTGATTTTATCTTCCTTTGTGATCAGTTTATGACCTCTGATATACAATTACTGCAATCTAATACGTTATGGTCACTCAAGCATCGTTTCCAGATGTTCATGCAAATAGACTGTTGATATTTCGATATACGTTGGTGGCCTTTGAAGATTGTGATTTCTCAGAAGAAGTTTTCTCATTTCAATTTTTTTATACGGACGCCCGAGCTCACGCAGCTTTTTGGCGTCTAGTTGTGATTGGATCAGCCAATTGGTACCCCTTTTACATACTACTGTAGAAAGCTGCATCCCTTTGAACTGCTGTAAATGCACTGTCTTTTAAATATGAATTAATCATAAAAGCGATACGTTTTCTCGACCTTTTTTACAGCCATAAAAAAATGCATCTATTTAATAGCCCTTTTGGGCCTTTTTACAGACTGAAATGACAGATTTCCCTCCTATTTATATATACTTCAGCTGGTGAAATCCCTACCCTGTCATATATCTGAAGCCTGAAAAAGGTACCCCATTCGGGCGGAGCCTCCCTGTATAGGCCATCATAGGGAGTACTGTACAGCCCCCGAAATGATCCCGACCCCGAAATGATCCCTAACCCTGAAATGATCCCCAAATTGACCCCGAAATGATCCCAATCCCGAAATGATCCCCATTTTTCTTCTTGTCGACCCCGAAATGATCCCCAAGGAATTATGGAATGGTGATGAAACATGGGACTGTGGACTGCTCAATAATTTGGGAAAGTAAAGACATTTTTGCGTATGTAGTAAATAGATTTACGGCGCCGATATTAACAACTCAGCATCATCCAAAGGCAAATTTCTTCGCTTAACCTTTAATTAGAGTAAATTTATAGTTAATGCTTAATTTCACTTGATTTAGTCACAGTGCAAATTACTTGATCCCGAATAAGATAGTAAACAGCACCAAACGACATTCAGACTAATATATTTTTATTTTTTTTTCTTCCAATGAAACTGAAAAGACTTAAAGAATCTAGATCCTTCGCTCGCTCGCATGTATGAGTGAAGTAAATGTAAGCGATCATAGCTGAGGAATTGACGCACCAGTAACAATGTCATGCTATGGCACCATCGCTGCCATTGCTAAAGTTTTGGAACTGACAGTTAGCTATTCAATAACAATTTGAAAATTGTGCATTCATCCTGTATCACATTGTTTACGTACACAAGTAACATACAGCATGTGCGCTATGCGCGAGCTTGCACTGTGGAGGCTCTTACGTTGTGTTTCAGTGTATATTGAAACTCACCTCTGCATTCTTCGATAATCCTGAATTTGTATGAGGAGGCTTATCATCATTCCCTGAAATAACGCTTTGTAAAACATAGCACAGAAGAAGAACTAAAAACCACGTGGTTCGAGACATTGCATCAAACTAAATGGGTCAAAGGTCGACTGGAACGAGACTGGAGCGAGACTGGAACGAGAAAGTGACCCGACAACTAGTTTCCTTTTGTTTGAAACTTGGTAAGAATAAAAAGAAATGACAGGATTGCAGCATTTCGACAAGGAACAAAAAAGCAATCCACAGTCCCATGTTTCATCACCATTCCATAATTCCTTGGGGATCATTTCGGGGTCGACAAGAAGAAAAATGGGGATCATTTCGGGGTTGGGATCATTTCGGGGTCAATTTGGGGATCATTTCAGGGTTGGGGATCATTTCGGGGTCGGGATCATTTCGGGGGCTGTACAGTACCCCTCTGAGTTGACTTCTGACATTACTTACACTACTTGTCCTGTAATCTTGAAGGGAACTCGGTTCAGATAATGCAGCGCTATTGCTCAGATTGATGCCTTCTTGAACCGCTGAAATAACAATAGTGCATAAACATAAGTCTACCATCAAAACCGTACATGTATATAAAACTACATAACTACGAGCGTGGAGTTAACTTTTGCGGGACGTAAAAAATCTCCAAATTGCAAAAATCAGGACCCGCAAAAACTAGTAAAATCTACAAATCAGGGACGAAATCCTAGTTCTGGGCCGCCACCTGTGTACCAGGATTTGAGTACGCGCCATGATTGGATTGTTAAAAAAGCCATTGTCGATTTGCCAATCAGGTTGAAGGGAAATCTAAAACGCATTTCCGGTAAGTTGTTGAGTCCGTTGGGGGCTGAAAACAACGATGTCGGCGCTGCTTCGCAGACCTTACTAACCGGGGTTAGATTACGTCTACGACGCAGGCTAAACATACTGCAGTATTTAAACGTTTCACTGCCAAATTTAGCCAAAAGCAAATTTCGACCAAATTTCGTTTTGTGAAATTTTGAAAACAACTAGCGCCATGTGTAAGTACAGGCAGGGAGCTTTCATTTGAATGGTCACACCATAGGATTTGGTCCACAGACTCAAAAGTTAGAGAAACATGCTATATAAATAACACCATGTGAAAGTACCGCTGAAGAGGTTTCACTTGAATGGTCACACCATAGGATTTGATCCACAGACTCAAGTTAGAACTACATACTTAGTAAATAGTACCATGTGAAAGAACTGCTAAAGAGGTTTCATTTGAATGGTAACAGCATAGGATTTGGTCCACAGACTCAAAAGTTAGAACTACATACTAAGTAAATAGTACCATGTGAAAGTACCGCTGAAGAGGTTTCATTTGAATGGTAACACCATAGGATTTGATCCACAGACTCAAAAGTTAGAGAAACATACTAAATAAATAACACCATGTGAAAGTACCGCTGAAGAGGTTTCACTTGAATGGTAACACCATAGGATTTGATCCACAGACTCAAAAGTTAGAACTACATACTAAGTAAATAGTACCATGTGAAAGTACAGCTGAAGAGGTTTCATTTAATTTTAATTTGAATGGTAAGACCATAGGATTTGGTCCACAGACTCAAAAGTTAGAGAAGCATACTAAATAAATAGCACCATGTGAAACTATACCGCTGAAGAGGTTTCATTTGAATGGTCACATCAAAATAAGATTTCGTCCACAGACTCAAAAGTTAGAGTCACCTTACAAAACTACATCAAACACTCTGGCAGTGAAAGAGTTAAACGTTTCACACTCACCATTTTCCTTGATTGTACTAATAAACTGTGCGCCTTGGTCTGACGGCTTCCACTTGGGATTTTTAATCTGAAAACAAAGGAAACAGGTGGGCATTTCGATCTGAATTCCATCAACATCTACATTTATAAAGTTGCTAAAATTTTTTACAGACATCGCACCAACTATTAAAAGAAACGATCATAAAATATATACAATGCTCGGATAAAATGAATAAATAAACTCGGATAATACATATATGAAAATAAGTGAATCATAACGTAGAGTAAAAAGTATGAAAGTATAAACGTCTAGTGATTCTTAGCTAGGTAGGGAATTAATTTAGAGTTAAAGACAGCCAAGGAGTTTGAGTCAACTATTTCCGCGGGTACCTTATTCCATAGTCTTATGGTCCTTGAGAAGAAGGAATAAAAATAAATGATAAATGTTCTTTGTCGCTTTATCTTGCCTATACTTATTTTCTGTTTCCAAACGAAAACAGAAACGCAATACTTACAGAGAAATGAACTAACGAAAGTTCCGTTTTGCCATGCTCAGCTTGCTCGTATTGTGTTGCTTGCGTCAAGCCTTCACTTAGCCACTAAAAAAAAACAATCAAATGACGATCAGAAGACAAAATACGCGGTACAAGCTATGTCTATCGACCTCTGTTATATAAAATTCTCTTCATGTCAGCTCTACTGATTTAGATTTACTGTGACAACACTGCGGATTGGGGCTGCTTTTAGTTCAGTGTCAAAGCTAAACTTAAACGCGGAACTTCCGCCATTTTTTTAACCAATCGGGCCTTAGTCCAAAACCAAACGTTACGTCTCTCCATCAGTTTTCCCACACTGAGATTCAGCTAGACAGCTACTTCTGCTACAAGCATTTGATTGTTCGCAGAACAAATGCAAACTACTCATAATTTCGCGCCACTTTTTCTGCGCTTAGCACCGGTTACAAGGATTTGCTTGAGTGTTGATTGATTCACTAGATCATGCCCCTTTGTTGTGATTGGTATGGAATAGTTTCCACAGCTCAAAATAAGGTGGCGGTGCCCGGCGCTTTTCGTGAAAACAAGGTTTTGGGTGGTGGTGCTCAGTCTCGCGGGCTCAAAACCCCTTTTGAGCTACGGAATCTAGCCATTTCCGTTGTGATTGGACAGAGTGACTGCTTTGGTTAAGTTCGACGATTCTCAATGATTAAAAAGTGCTCTTAATTTTGAGTTAAATTTCTTAACCAATAACATGCAAACTAAAGCCAATAGTGACTTGTTGATTTACTTGTTTGCAAGCGATTTCCACCCTTAGCGCTAGCCATATTAGTCTCATTTTAATTATTAGTATCTCCCTCAAGATTATCTTTCAATCGATTCGGCAAAGAGCTGGAGGGCTACGTTGAAACAGTGCAAAGGGCGCGTTTATAACGCACGGAAAGACTGTTTATACCAAGCCCTTCATAAGGCTTGTGGAACTAGTCGAATACTATACATAAACATCAGTCAGACATCGGAATATGAGAGCCAAATTTACAGTGCAGTCAAGTTCTCTTTTGGTGCAGTGTAACAAAAACCTAAAAAAGCCTTAGTGTAATTAAACAACTTGAGCGGCTTCTGGCATTAAACTGCTGAATACTCCCCAAAGCAATGATAACTGCGGCAAAATATGGTACTCTAGAGTGAGTTTTCATAACCCGTAAAATAGATGGTAGACAAATACGCAGTATCGGTCACACTCGTTTTCATTGTTTATTTTTTGTATCACTCATTTTCATTGTTTACTTGTAACTCAGGGGCACTAATTGTTACACACTGCTTTACGCGGTAAATACCAAAAAGTCTTAAATCTGATTTATTCAAATTTGCGGAAAGAGATTTTAACACACCTCTGGATTTCCATGTCTTTTGACGTCCATCTGCGCGAATGAACACACATCGCCGACACCAACAACATCAACAGTGAAATTTCGGAAGAAATCCACTATGTCCAGAGCTTTGTAGCGTAAATTAAAGCACAGAAGGAATGGGGTGATTACAGGGCTGACTAGCTCTTGTAACACGTATTCCTGTACATGAAAACGGTAGATTAAAGTTAGGACAAGATGCGACGGTGATGTGTCGTTTAAAGCTACGGTAAAACAGGCAACAAAAACCTGCAACTTGTTTCGAAGCATTGTTGCAAATCGACGCGATGTTGCGCGTTTTACCACCCACGTTCCCGTCTGTCTTGCAATAAATCAGGTTGCTGCAGGTTGCGTGAATACTGATCTTTGATTGGATAGGATTACGCGGGAGTGACGCCATACTCGGGGGTTACGTTACTTGCTGCAAAACAAGTTTGCCTTGGGCGGGTAAAACGCGCAACATGTACAGATTTGCTGCAAATAGGAAAACTACTCTCTACTTTCTACAAGAGCCTTTCGCAACAACGTGATTTGTTGCAAGACAGGTTTGAACGTACTAGGTGGTAAAACGAGCAACATTCCTTTTCCATTTGCAGCAATGTTGCAAAACAAGTTGCATGTCCTTGTTACCCGTTTTACAGCACCTTAACCGGGAATGTAACTATTGTATATATGATTATTTATCAAAATGGTAGCCTGCGTAGCTGGCAGTGTTTTTGGAGTGTTTTTCTGTGTGTTCGAAAGACACCCGCTCGTTTTCCTTTTCGTCCACGGTTCAGCTTTCGCGCCGCTGAATCTCTTACTTTACGAACCACAAAGGAAAAAAAAGATAAAAAACCCGCCAGCTACACAGGCTAATTAAATGGCTGCTTCCGCGAGCGGGAAAGATGAAACAAATCCTGCGTTCTGATTGGCTACCCAAGTGGGCAAGACGAACCGCTCAGATATGTCCCCTCGGGATTTCCCGCGCTGTCCCCGCAAGAAAATAGACCAAGTTCGTTCTGTCAAGATGGCACGATGTTGGCCTTGTTCTTTCCTTGCGTTTTTATTAACCTTGACGATCGATAGAGAGGCCAAAGGAAAAAAAAAATGGCCAGTATCCTACCATCTAGACCTTACGCTTGGTAATAACGCATACATACTTGAGTGCGTGAAGGGGACATTGCGTGACTTCCGTGTCTAATGACTTACCGCTTTGTACTGGAATAGTTGAGAAAACTTTTCTCGAACCTGAAAGGAAATTGACAAATATAATACAATTATATAAATTCACCTCTAAGTTCAGAATTGTTAATGAAGGAGCCACTAAAAAGCAGTCTCGCCGGGCAGGGTTTTGCAGTAGAAGGCCTATGGGGTACACTTGTTTCCTGATATTGGTATCCCACTACCTATACCTTGGTAATCTCATTTAGAGGAAAAAAGAGGGCTCGTAAAGCATGGGAACTGAAATATGGCGAGGACACAGAAAGACAAGCTTAATAATTAAAATTTAAGTAAGGAGATATCCCAAGGGGGGGGAGGCATACTCCTTATAATGGACTTTTTGGGAGAGGCTCCGCCCGAAAGGGGTACCTTTTTCAGGCTTCAGGTAAATGAAAGGGTAGGGATTCACTAGTATATGATATGAGCATAGGAACGGGCAGGAAATCTTTCATTTCGATGCATATTATAGCTGTGAAAAAGTCAAGAAAACTTCCTGGTTTAGTAACCAAGAAATCGGCTCCTGTAGTAACTTATTCATATTTAAATGACAGCACGTCTACAGCAGTTAAAAGGATGCAGTGTTCTTAACTAAGTATGTGAAAGAGGTACCATTTTTCAGTAAAAGATATACGAAAGGGGTAAAGTTTCTGCCTAAAATGAGGATGGGGGGTTGGACCACGGGGCGGAGCTTCCCCGTTTAGAGCAATTTTCGTATGACCTTGAAATGAAAGCGCGCGAACAAAACAGAAACAACAAACGAACGGAAATAGAGCGATTTGATTGGTTTATCGAACGGACAGACAAACGCGCCTGACTTTTCACTGGTTAAGCGAATGCTCAGGTGAAAAAACTTCATGCCCGAGAACTTTCTAGAAATCAACCGATACTTCGCTTTGACGTCATACTACAACACGATTGGCCAATCGAACAATGCCTTCTCCATATTAGGGTTTCTTTGGCGGGAAAACAAAGAGGCCATGTTTTGATCTTTTCATCCATTGGCTGATGAAACAGAGAACGAACACTTACCGAAACCTTTTTTCAAGGTCGTACGAAAATCGCTCTAAAACTGTTGTTTATCCCCCTCAATCCTACCTCTTTGGTATGGGCTTTCCCCTTCCACACATCGGGGATGTAATGTGTATGGGACACAATCTGCTTCAGCAGCTGCTCCGGATCCCACACGGTGTTCTGGGAAAGAAAATATACAATACCAGTTGTGAGTATAAAAACCAAAAAAAAGGTGTAAAAACCTGAAAACGTTGGCCCAACCGTTTGAAGTTCCAATCCATGTCTATCCTTGCCATCCTTAGCAATGGACGACAGGAAACAGTTTCAAGGCCTAAATATAATCTTAAATTAGAAATAACCAAAGGTTACCAGTACGGAGTGCAGGCGACAACGATCCAAGGACAAAACGCTTTTGCTTCAGCGCTGTGCTTTGCGTAAGTTTCACGTATTCCATACATTCTTAGTGGAAGTCCAAACGAATGCTGGCCTCATTCTCGACCCCAGTGCTTACGGGTTTGGGAATGCGCCCGTAAGCTCTGGGAAACTCTGCGCCGGAGTAGCCAAAATCTGGCTATTGGGGCCTCACAGCGCATGCTCTTGGAAAATACCGTTAAACGTTCCCAATCACAGATTGAGACTTGAAGTTTGCGTATGCTTGGCAGTTGATTAATATTTCTGTGGACTACTTCACGAGGTGGTAAGTGAAACCCGAATGGCTTGTTAAAATAAACGTATGGAAATTCCAATAAAACTTTCCAAAACATGAATTTAGCGTCCTTTTATTTATGTTTGTTCATGAACATTAACACTTCAGCGAAGCTACTTTGAAATGTGATATCGTGGGAAAAGAAGAGAACTATAAATATCTAGTCGCATTGTACACGTATCACTTTTACTTTTTCTGGTTTTTTTTTTCTTGGAAGTCTGTTTTTGGGGAATTTACGACAAGAAGCTGAAGTTTTCATTCATACTCGGCTACTTCGTGTGAACAAGATAACGTGGAAGTCGAAGAAAAATCAGCAATGTGTCACGCTTCTTAACTTATAGCTGGCAAAGATGTCGGTGTATTTTTATTTTATTTTTTGCATTCAAATCTTTTTCTTGTTCACGGTTCAATTTTCGATATGTAGCTAAGCTATTTTATTTGAAAATTGAAAAATCCAGTAATTCTGCCTAATTAGTCGTTCAAATGTTGTTTTCAAGAATCGGCCCGCCGTGTTTACTTCAACATGTCTAGGGACAAAACCCGCTCACACGCCGCACGTTCAACCGCTCTCGTGCAAACTTGAATAGACCAATCAGAAACACTTTTATCGTTTTTTGCTGAAACCAATCAGAGACAAATCTTGCTCCAGGGTTCCCCAGAGCTCTTGATCCCTTTCCTCTACATGCGAAGAAGAGCTCTGGGTCGAGATTGATGCTGGCTTCATAATAGACACATGCGACGCATGCGTAACAACAACCAGGAGATCAGGATTGCGGGCTCCTCTTGTCGCCCGCAATAACAAAACTGTACCATTATTTTTGGAATTCAACTGATGGGAAGGCACGCGGTTAGCTTTTTAAAAAGATGTGGAAAATGGCGTGACATGGCCGATCCCTTTAACAGGGTTCTTACTCTTTTGAGCTCTTCAAATTCCATGACTTTTTCAATGACCTGTTCAAGTTTTGAAAGACCTCGGGTTTTTTTGTCACTTTCAAAAATTTTCAAGATTTTCCTTGTTTTGGGGTATTTTTTTACCTTAAACAGTTAAACAGAAACAAAGTCTGGTGTCCACGAAAATGCGTGCCGTTTGCACTGTTTAATTACTCTTCTCTATCTTACATTGTCCTTGCTTTGTCATCTGCAGTAACTAAACTACCAAACAAAACTTTAATTTTCCATGACTTTCAAGGACCTCCTATTAAATTCCATGATTTTCCAGGCGTAGAAAATGTAATTCTTAAATTCCACGACTTTCCAGGTTTTCCATAACCAGTACGAACCCTGTTTAATACACTACATACTTCGAGAGAATACACCTACCTCGTCAGGTATGAATATGTAACAAGTACGTATTATTATGCCTGAAAAGGAAAATAATAACCAGTGAGTAAAGACAATTATAAGTACTTGAAATAGTAAAATAAACACCATATCTTCCCACTTAAAAGCCTGTCTACTTTACATTAGACCTAGTGGATCCAGCTGGTTTGTTTCAGCCTACAGAGTATTTGGGGTGGCTTTCACTTGCAATTATTTTCTTTATCACTAATCAAGGTTATGTTCACCCTATACCAGACAGCTTTTTGTGCCACCACGGAAAGCTATTCGGTATGGTATAAACAGCAACGGCCCGGGCTGGAGCAAGTCGTTTACACACCTCGAACATCGTGCAGGAGCGGAGGAACTGAATATTTACTTCCGTTTTAGTGGTTTCCAGTCCTCACTCCTAATTACTCACTTCCGGGACACGTTGGTGAAGTGTGAATACTTATTCGGACCCATGGCACAGATCCTATCCGCGGATATGTGACGCTCCACTTTCGACATCGGCGCGGCGCAGTTTCTCTCCGTCACAGAAATCGCACCGAAATCATTGTTCTGTGTGTAAACAGAAGCCGTATCCTCTCCGGTATGATTTTCATGGCAAAAGCTATCCTTTAGAGAGTGAACATAGCCTCAGAAAGTGGTTTTGTTCACACACAGTTCTTAACATCTTTATATCATATATCGTGCCTGCACGACTAACAAAGCCTAATTATAACAAGGAATAAGTAAAAAAATAACCAATTTAAAATAATTATCATAATAATAAATTGATTCAGGAATAATAATTATCAATAAATAAATATATAACTTATTAATAAATAATAAAATAAGATTAATAAAAAGAATCTGCGCGGTATTTTTTCAACTTCATTTTCTAGGCACGTTCTGAGGTTATAATGGAAACATAAGTTCCTTGTTCAGTAGCTTGCCTATAAAAATACACTAAAACTACCCACCTAAAATTGCTATAGCAGTAAGCACATGTTCCGCTAGCAGAACATCTTTGTCAAGAAGAGTGAAGATTGTTAACACAGCGAAAAGAGCACCAGCAAAAAACGCCAGGTTTCTATGGGAAAACAACATAGAAATTAGCTGTGTTAATGAATTGTAGTAGAAAGAAATTATTACGCAGTTTTCTGACTGCGGCTATGAGGAATCCGCGGGACTACAGTATACATAAATCAGATCTATGGGAAACGACATAGCAAAAATCCACTCGCAATTTCACAAAAAAAAATCGAAATTCTTCAAAAATACCACGCTGCGCGTCGTATTTTCAACTCTCTTCTCGGTGTTTAACCCTTTAAGCCGCAGTATCCACACATCAATTCTCCAGACTTATCTCAATACATTTTCTTGAAAAATTAGAGAAGAGAAATTGTTTGAAGAACCGTGAAACACTTTTCCTTAGGTAATCAATCATTTCATTAATTCTCATTTCCTTTTCTATTACAGGGTGTCCCAAAAGTTCGTTCCTCTACTTCATAAGTTTGTATTTCAGTACGATTGGACTTGCAATTGGTAAGCAAATCATTCCAACAAAAGTTGTGTCTTTCAATATAATTCAATATTTTCATACTTCAAAAGTAGGTTGAGTTTGATCGTCCGGGTGAACGTAGTCCTGAATAGGACTGTTGTTGTTGACAGTGACTGACGTTTCGACAACCTGTGCGGTATAGTCATCTTCAGAGTCAAAGTGAGTTGTATCACGTCAGTAGATGGTATTATATACTCTAGTTATTGATCTGATTGGTCAATAAAGTCAAGATGTTATTGGTCGTCTGTCAGTTAAGCCGCGGTGTTATTGGCTATGAAGACTCGTAATCAGTAATTGGTGCGTTTCGATCCGTCTATTGTCACAGTTAAGCAGTCGTCTATTGTTAGTCAAATTGTCAGTTCTCCAGTCGATCTCTCGTAGTTAGTTTCGCTTCATCTCGTCAATAAGTCGTTTGTACGGCGCTGGTAACTGTGCCGTCTTTTGACTCGAATACTTGATTTCTGTACTTCCGCGCCATAGGTGCACGTGCGTGAGTATATTTTCCAGCCACATATTTTTTGCATTTCATAGCCCGAATTGCTCGAACTCCTTCCTTGTTTTTTTGTGAATATCACGAAAGATAAACCCCCTTAACGCAAAAACATTCAGCTGTGTGAGAGCATAACCCTGTATACTAAAAATTGCTAAAAATTGGAAAAATCCGAATGTTGGGTGGTAGAATGATCACGGAGAAATGAAGGTTTTGAAGGCAAGAAACTAAGGGGAAGACCAAAAGCCATGAATAAAGCAGCTAAAATTGATACAAAATAGGATACTTGACAAGGAAGCTCAGTCTCACATAGTTAGCAAGCCAAATAAAAGGGTCATGGAAAGCTGTTTAAAATGTTTAAAATCAGAGGCCCCTGAGGTGGCAAAAAAACCTCTGCTTAGTCTGCCAATTAACGCCCAGCTCATTTCAAACTTGTAAAGAAGTACAATAGAGCCTTGCTGTGGAAGGGGGCTGGGATGATTTTCTTTTTTGGATGAATGCCCTAAAACATATTTTTTTCAGCTGCCTAAACTAAACAATGTTGTTTGGGGGTTGAACTGGATCCTGCGCACCAGGCAATAAAAAAGCTCATAATGGATCATTTGTGGGTATACACGCTGTAGCCCACTTCATGCCGCAACGGCTACAGAATGTGATAAAAAAAAAAAAAAGGGCATGCCAGTTACTGAAATTCTAAATACATGTACTTGATAGAGATATAAACATCTTCAAGAAATTTCATGTAAAAATAAAGTTTTGATCAAAAGTTATAGTGCATGAAATTAGAGGAACGAACTTTTGGGACACCCTGTAATTATGTGTCGATGTTGTTGGGAGGAAATCGATGTTGGTTACCCTCGGCTCAGTGTCTCGTGTCTGATTTATTACCTAAAATTTTAAAAAGACGTCCATAAACCGCAAATTGTGCCTGGATATGTTCACTAGAGTTAAGATTCTTCATCCTGGAGTGCGACCAGTTGTTTTCTTCAATAGATAAGATAAAGCTATTATCCACGATAAGCTTAATCGCGTTCAAAACGAAAAGCACGCACTTTCATGCGTCGTCTCTGTAAACACTGACCTCCTACCCACGTACTCGTGGGTGCGTGATGTTCAGATCATGATAAAGATAATCCGGGATTAGCTTTATGGTATTCTAAACAACACGCACGTTTGCGTGTGCCAGGTCACGCACGGAAATGCATACGTGTTATTTATAACTGAACAGGACTAAGGTAATCCGCGATTAGCTTTATCGTATCTTAAACAACCCACACACTGTCAAGAGCGGCTCGGTTTGGGAGCAAGGCCAAAATTTCGGAGGCTGCGTTCACACACTTACTTGGCAATGATGGCCATAAAAGGGGAGACAAATAGATTCATGTACTTCGAGGCAGGCTCGTACGCTTTACTTAATCTGCAAAACAAAAAATAATACGGATCAGTTTCGATAAACCTGTATCGAGCTCGGTTGCCCACATAACTAAACTGATCCAATAATACGAAGAATAATTTGAAAAAATACAGTGATACAGACCATTAAAAAAAGCGCTAGG
>JBBMOI010000004.1:4222500-4370000 GCA_038088405.1 Porites divaricata
TTTTTTCCAACTATGAGCGTGAACTCCTCGTGATACACGTAGTCCTCTGTTTATAGGGAAGCTACAGAAAATGACACAGATTTTACGCAGATATGAATTATTTGAAGTTTAGAGCTCGTAAAAGCCAAACTACTAATAAAACAGAACGAAAATACCACGACCATACATTATGTTTTATCCGAAATTGCCGAAAAAAGAGAAAAAAGAAAAAAATATTTGCAACTGATTGAACTGAAGTAGAGTTCGCGCCGAACGCGAACTACGAAAGTACCACGTGATCATAATATTCCCGCCACTTTCCATCTTTTCCTTCAGTTTTGTGTTTCAACATGGCGAGGAAAGCACGGTCGTTCGTGAAACAATGTGAGTATTTAGTTTGATATTTTTGAATTCTTTCTGGTGTTTTAACGGCTGTATTTTTATACTCAGTGCTCAGATATCAGGTTGTCAATAAAAGAACTGAGGGAATTTTTAAATTTACTTGCAAATAACAGCGACGAAACTAGTAAAGTTGCGAAAGCAGTTGCATTTGAAATTAAATGAATTATCGGCAACAATTTATTCCGTTAATTGCCCACTCAACTTAGCTGGGTTGTGCGCCTGGTTCACTGGTTCCCGTGGGAGAGTAATAGAACATAAACAGAATTACGGTCCGAATGAAGTGAAATAAACTGCATTTACTTGTAATTTTAATGGCATAGAACTTGTAACTTCTTAAATGTAAGACAACTAACAAAGCGGCTTTCACAAAATGTTTCAAATAATAATTTGTCTCGCCACCTCGTCTCAAACATGTGAACAACTCGTATAAAACATTTGAATGATCATTTTTTGCAGTTTGTTCCTCAACTCTGTTATCTCAGTTATCATTTGTGCTTTAAAAGTACTTAATATGCCTCCTATAACCGTCCACAAATAACTTATTATAATATTCAATAATACAGAAACACCAAAACCATGCAAGAAAACATAAAAAGATGAGGCAAACCTACCTCAGCATAGGTAAAGAAGGAGTACAAAATAACCCACAGAAGAATAAAAGGGGAAAGTACAAAGTTTGCTATTCCAATCCAGAAAATACGCCGAGAAAGCCTGTAAAAAAGTGAAATATTAGTACAGAAGAATATAAGCTTATCAAAGTGATGCATCAATGACAAACATCAACTTTACTAAATGATGCGCAAGTTAAAACATGATACATACACTAGTGACAATATTTTACTCACCTATTTGCCAAAACAAATCTACAACAAAAACACAAAAAGTATGTTACTAATATCAGGCTAATTGATACTGGCCAACAAGGGATCAAATTGGGGGCTGTGACCTCAGCAGTTGCATGGGTCTTGAATAAATAAACTACAGCAAGCCCCTTATATGTCCTATAAAGGGATTTGCCCCTTTATGAGGTATGGTTTTTGACCTCCCTGTCCTAAACAGGGTAGCTATATAATTTTGCTCAAGTCTTTCCTTATTACAAACAGGGTATTGCCTGCACTAACACAGTAATAAAATTGAGGGTGTTGTCCTAAACAGGGTATGTATTTCAGGATTTTGTTCGTCTTAAACAAGGTCAAGGTTTCAAACCCTCAGCGGCTCACCTCGAGTACCCCCTCCCCCCCCCCCTACCGAGCAGCAAATCAAATCAGTGGCATCATCTGCCTCTGAAAGAAAGAGTAATCAATTTCAAATCAACTTTAATCTTATGGTTTTAATGTAACAAGAAAACTCAACTTCCCATGTTAAATAATGTTCATGTCCAAAACTGACTACCATATATTATGCTCATTTTAATTTTCCACATTCCAATATATCCATCAACATACACACGACATGCCAGTTTTTTATTACCAACAACTACAAAACAATTCTATTTTTATTTTTACCGGAGCTAGGGATGTGGATATATACAGATTTTTTCTCCGTCTCTTTTTCCCTTCCCCCCATTGCTAACAACTCCCTTTTTGCTTTCAAGCCATCATCATCCCCTGCCCACTTACTATTTTTTAAAATTATTGCTTTTTTATTGAAATAGCTAGCGGGAGCCTCTGCAGAGGAGAGAGAATCAAAAACCCACAATCCTACGTCTATCACTCTACAAAAAAAAAAAAACACTGAAACCAGTAACTTATTATTTTATGCATAAGCTCACATCTTATGTGCACAATAATATTTATGTAAGTTTTGCACACTTTTGCCCCACCCAATAAAGACACTAACCTATTGGATGGATTCCTATATTCTTCTCTCAACTTCCAGTTGTTCTGAAAAGGGCTTCCTGGACCCCAGAATAAAATCAGTTTTAAGTTGTACTTCATTCCCTCAGTTACAAATGCCCTGTGGATTAAAAATGCACAACATTTGATTCACTTTCACAACTGAAATAATGCAAGTATTTAGATACTGTTGTTACATGCATGCATTGTAACATACATTCCCTTAAACAGTTCTTAGGCAACATCCTGTTTTACACAATCATTGTCCAGGCAGGGCTGTCTGCTTACACTTGAGGATTGAAGATAACAATTATTCAACTGTCCCTATAGGGGGAATTCCAGACGACCAAGTCCCTCCTGCTAGTAGGACAGTAGTAAGACATGCCTACAAAGAGATTTTACAAGCCTTCTTGCACACTGTGTTTGTTAAAATGTGATTCATTCTAAACTCTAACCATCCTGGGGCAGCAATACTGGCTGCATCAAAGGGTGTAACTGAGTGATTTTGGTTCCTGTAATTATATCGCCCCTGACCACTCTTGCCTTCTTCTCTTTCTTTTATCCCTTCCCTGCCAAGTTAAAGTAGAGTCTCTGATGGCGGATCCAGCAAAACTGATCAGTGACAATTCAAGCTCTGACGCTGAGGGTATTGACATTGAACATTAATCAAGGAACCAAATTTGGAACACTTAAAAAGCCCATATGTGATCATTTTTTTTGTTTTGATGGGATAATAAAACAAAACAAAAAAAATACTTAGTGCACGACTTCCAGTGAGCAATATTTGAAATAATTGCCTTCCTTCAAAAATTGCCCCCTGTTGTGCGAAAAATATAATAATTGCACCAGCTATTATTCAAGGAGATAGAGTATTTAAACTTCAGCACACATGCACAATAAAAGTCTTGAAAACTGTGGCTAAGTTCCCAAGAAAAGATGCATTTTCAATGGCCTACCTTTCACCCACAAATGGAAAACTATAAGAACCAGAAATAACTGACTTGTTCTGCATCGCAATCATGTAGTTCTTCCACCTTAAAATGCGATGATGAATATCTGGAAAACAACAATCAACATGACTGATAATTATCCAGAACTGTATCCTACTGCATGTTCTCAGTACTTCTAATTTCAAAACTATTTTTACTAAAAATGGGTGCAATCTGACTATTTCACCTCAGCCAGCAAAAATAATAACAAAAATAATAATGCAATAAAAAAAACATGAACAACTACAAAAACAATTTTAAAAAAGATAGTAGTTAACCCTTTAAACCCTAAGATCAAAATTTGAATTCTCAGTTGTTGCCCCTATTCATTTCCCAGAGAAGTAGTGGGGAGAAATTGACAAAATATCAAGCAAACTCATCTTGTGTGATCATGACCCTAATTCTCATGACCACTCTGTTTTACAAAGCATTGATATTACAAGGAGAAATTTGATGCTGATCACTCTTAGGGCTTAAAGGGTTAAAATAGCACACAAAAAACAAACAAACCAAGTTCTGTTAATTCTTCCTTGTGAACACACATCTGATGGACCTTTTGTACCTCTATTAATCGATTTTGAACATCCTGCCACTGTAGGTTGGTCAACTCACTCTGCAGTGCAAAGACATGGCCACATTGAAGTCACATACAACTTTACCTACCAAATTGTACAGTCATTAAAAAAAATGTGATCTAAGAAAAACTGTAGGGAGGGAGAAATTCCCAACTTACAAAATCCAAGGTGTCCAGCATTAGGACTGGCATTAGCAGCCAGTAGCCAGTTTGTTTAGCTGATGGCTACTGCAGTAAACTTAGCCAGCTACTTTTAGTTTGAAAATGAATCAAACAAAACAAATGTAGGAGGATTTGTGGGATAAATGACTGTCCCTGAGAGACCATCTACTTAAAACCTTGATGAGAGTCCTGCCGTAATACATTTTTGTGAAAAAACTAAGATTTCCTTTACAGCGAAAGGCAAAATAAATTTGCTTGCAGGATTTTAGCAAGGATAATTATTAAAGGGTGTCCAATCAATTTCATTTCAGCTCTAAAATATAGCTTTAAACCAGATGGAAAAACTCATTTTTTCTAAAAACAAAAAACCTCTTAAACTGGGCATCACTCAGAGACACCAAATTAAGTGGCCACACCCAGGGGCAGATCCAGAGGGTTGAACTGGGTGCTAGCCATCCCCCCCCCCCGCTTAGAACAGCCCACCAAAAAAATTTAATACATGGAAAAGTAAAAGGAAATACATGGGTCCCACAAAAATATAGAAATACGTGGGCTGCAAAAACCTCATGAAGCCAACCAGCTTTTGTCCTTCCTAAATCACTAAGTTGGGGACAAACATAGGACAACTTAAATTAGAATTTATTTAAATTAATGTACAGTTTGGTGGCCGATTGGTATCATCCACCCCTCATTAAAAAATCCTTTATCTGCGCCTGCACACCTTAATGTTTACTATCATTCAGTACCCTAGCCAAACCACAGTACAGTCAAACCTCCTTTAACGGCCACCTCTCCACAACAGCCACCTCACTACAACGGCCACGTTTTATGGCGGACAACCCATACATTGACCCTTGCTTAAACCTCTCTACAATTGCCACCTGTCTACAATGGCCACTTTCCTCTGTCCCCAAGGTGGCCGTTGTGGTGAGGGTGAACTGTTATTTTTAAAGTTCCCTCATACATTAGTGGGAGTAGCTGACATTCCCATTAAACTACCATATCCAATAAAAAAATAATGATCATAATAATTCAAATTACAGAAGAGATGCCAGTGATTACCTCTGTTATTCGTAGTGCATTTTTGTAAAATGCCCGTATTTCCATAAGTTTAAAGAAATGGACGACTATCCTCACCAAACGAATCAACCAAAAAATGAAAGCTATGACAAGACACACAATTATAGCAGGCTCCATACTGTAATGAAAAAGAAAAATTGAGGAAACAAATTTAGTGATAACAATATAATATTTTCTTATGCGACATTTTAAAAAGAATAATAATTGAAACAAAAAAAAAATCATTTGTCTCACTTCTACACACATAAGCTGTTCTTAAAACCAACATTTGCACTTATTATAATTACAAATGCCTGAAAGTAAGAATGACCCCAGGGATGTGATCCCAGTAGGGGTCAGTAAAGTAGTACCCCAGGTCCCAGTAGATACTGCAGTTCTTTGACTCAGTTTTAGACAGAAATACCAGTGTGCCCTAATGATATAACCCAGGATATAACCCTTCATCTACAAGGAAACAATTGCTCCCTTTCATATGACACTTGACACCTGTTCTCCACTGTTGTTAGACATGGACCCACACAATATTAAAAATGGACGGAGCGGCTCTTTCCTCCCGGGTCCTACTGTAAGCAGCAGCTTCTTGTAACATGCCACTGCCCATATATTCTAGCAGTCTGAAAGTGGCAGCTGTTTATATAAAAGTAATTCAAGGGAAGGGATTGAAACTAAAGCAACCTCTAAATTATTATAAATTTAATGTAACAAAGATTTTATAATTATAATGTAACTTACTGCTGCACTTTGTGGAAATGCACAACAGTGGAGAATGTTGGGAACTTGTGGTTGAATAATCTGTCATAATCCACACATAGAACCAAGAATGATGTAAAAAGAACCACAAAGACAAATTGGCTGTTTAAAGGATAAAAAAGAAGCAGGTTATTAAAAGGTAAGATTAAGCTACTTTACAAGAAACAGAACTTTCCTGTGGAGTCCCAGAACAAAAACTTTACTAACCAAGCTAGTTCAGTGACCTTGGCTGGATTAATTGGCCTTATATTTTTCTTATTTTTATTTCCCTTTACTATCCATATCTCTTGTAAATCACATTTGGCAAAGTCCCTCCTACCTACTCCCCAAAACCCAGTCACCCAGAATTAACTCATGAATACAAAACAGTTGGTATAAGTAGCAGCATGAAGGGAATTAAAATATGTACACATACAACGTGCAAAGAAAGTCGTGTCCGATAGCCTGGGGCTAGTGGATATTGCTATCAGGCTACTGATTTTTGTTCTTAACTTACCCGACGGGCAAGTGCTGTTTTTTGGGGACATTCAAATTACAGAAGGACTGTAATCAATCCTGCTAATCAAAAACGGTTTTGGGGCTAGTTGAAAGGACTTGTGGGCTAGTACATGCTAGCTACTGCTTGCCCGAATGGCAGGCTGTAAAACTGACTTTCTTTGCACCCTGACATAGGTTTCAGTCTTCTTCTTTCTTTAACAGTTTGTGTGAAGGATCTTGGTCTTTCATCTTCAGGAGTACCGATATTATGGTTATGAGTAAAATAGTCACAGCCTTGAAACACTAATATTCCAAAATGACTACCAAAATATCAATAGAACTGTGACATACCAAAGGCACCTTTTATTATAACAGTTGAATTATATTATGCAAGAAGAGTGCCTTACATTAATTCAAAAATTTCATTCAGGAGAATGCAAACAAAACCATTATTCCTGTGATATTCATATATGTGAGGAACAGTTAAGGATAATATTTGTTAATTTTGATCATTTCCCACATAGATATCTCACTATAACTATGGCCACTATTCAAGTAGATTGTGTCTTAATTTAACAACCCTTGATGGTCAGTCCTTTGATGGATTAGAGACTAGGAACAATAATTGACCAATTATTTTTTGGAAAGGCCCTGCTTTGAGGAAAAACCCTACCCTTTTACATTAAAAAAATACCTAAAGCAGGAAGTTTTCCTGACTTTTTTACAGCCTTAAATACATGTGTTGGACCTTTTTACAGACCAAACTGCCGGTTTTCCTTATCCTTTCATATACTTCAACTAGTGAAACTCCTACCCTTTTATATACCTGAACTGGGAAAGGTACCCCTTTCGGGAAGAGCATCTTCTCATAGGCCATCATAGGGAGTACCCCCACACCCACCACTGGACATGGATAGAAATAAGCACATGGAATCTATTTCTTTAAATGTTTTCCTTGGAAGTATCAGGGTGCAAAGAAGGTCAGTTTTACAGTGTGCCATTCGGGCAAGCTAGCTAGCATGAACTAGTCCACAAGTCATTTCGAGACCCTTTTCGATTAGCAGGATTGATTACAATCATTCTGTAATTTGAGTTTCCCCAAAAAACAGTACTTGCCTGTCGGGCAAGTTAAGAACAAAAATCACTGGCCCAATGGCAAAATCCACCAGCCCCAGACTATCAGACACGACTTTCTTTGCATGCTGAAGTATATTCTTTTATTTGAGGTACATTTCCCTACAATTCCCCTATTCTGCAATAACAACAACACACATGCATTTTATACATGAGCATCCGGCTCAGACACTTGAGGCACCCATATCCCTTGCTATGACATTATTGATTGATTAATTGAGAAAGGTAAGACCATGATTTGGGCAACAGGAACATCAGAAACAATGAGCTTGTACATAAAATATATTTTTGTTTCGTTGCCTTTTACGGTCTTGACAGGGATGAATGTTGTAATTAACAAACAAGTGCTCAGTATTATTATAATCAGCCAACAAAAACAGTGAAAAGGATATGCGAATGAAGAACTCATCAAGATTCTCAATGTGATTCCAACGACCTAAAGGAATAAGATGTACAAACAACAACAGTAAGCAACATCAATAAATAGTCAGTCCAAAAGAGTGAAGTTGGTTTGTACTCAAGTGCAAGATAGACACAAAATTTATTCATGAATGCTCGTTGGTTCTCCATTTTAATTCATGGTGAATTAATTCCAACACCTTGTGCAGGATTTTGTGACTATTACATAGGCACTTAAATTAACACTGGTTTGGATTTTACGCTGTATTCAAAAGTTTGTGTGGACAAAGACATGTTCCCGCCTAAAACCCAACAGTCTTTATACAAATATGTAAACATATTGAATAACGTACTGTTGGTAATTAGATTATAAACTCCAAATTACATGCATCTTAATCACCTTTCTCAACTTCCTCAAATCCACGGGCACCAATATCAAAACCCTGTGGAGGTAAATCCTCTTCAGGATCGTCTGAATTTGAATTCAGTCGAGTATACTGTGTGCGAAACCCAGCCATATCTAGACTGACAATATTAATGTCACGTTATCTTCGGGGTGTATTTCATCAACTGTGTATTCATGCATAAAAAGTGCTTCTACCCGGTACTTCGGCGTAAAATTTATAAGCAGTAAACATCTCCTTTCAAAATTCATCGTTGTAAAGCCATTGTGACAGAAATATCGTCCATCTCAGTAGAACTGTAAAAAGTCAAGCGATACATGCTACGCCACTTTCATAGATCAGATGCGTCATTGTGATTATACAATCTTTCTTCCACCAGTGTCGGATCTTTTGTATCTTTCCTGTAACTCTTAATAGCTCCAATACTGAGTATTGTAAAAATTTTTAGTATTTCTTCCTTAAGTCTTTCCTGGAACTGTAACTGGGGACTCAAATTTCCTCTCAAGTCGTCGTTGAATTTCGTCAGTTCTTTTATTGCACCAAAACCTTTTGTTTATGTTAAACTGCGCATGAGTATTGAACGGTTGTCCTTTGTCGGCAAGCAATCTGGGTCCTAGGTTAGAAATGCGCGATGTTGCGTGAGCTTATGCGTGAGCCGCCGCGTGATCCTGCTCTGCTCTGACAACAGTTGCACGATCTCACTTGACGGAGTTTCTAATGGTTTTAAAATATGGTCATGTCGATAGTTAAGAAATAACTCAAACAAATCATTGGCTCTCGCAAATGGCAACATTAAAATGGAAAGTATCCAGAGGGCAGACTTCTGTTCAGTCCCCACTTATTAGAATTTGTTATCAAAAACGATGAAGGCCTGCGCCAGGATTTGGGTTGCGGCTCGGAAAGGTGATGTCATTTTCAATTCGAATTTTCTAGTCAAAAACGTAGTTTTGGCAATTTCTCTGGTCAGTGTTTTCAAGTTCTATTAAACATGGCGCAATCAGTATTTCTCATTCATTTCTTCTCCTTTACTTTCTGTTGATGATATAAACTTAACAGTGAGGTCTCAAAGTAAAGTTATGGTCAAGCAAGGTAAAGCTGAGGGCAGTGCAGACAATCCCAACAACTCACTGTTACTTTGTTTGTGCTTACTTTTAACCATCCGTAGCAATAGAATCAACTGATTTCCTCGACAAATATTTAATTAGCCAAATCAAAAGGCCTTAACATTTATTAGTTTAATAAGTTTTTAATCATTGTGTTAAAACTGTACATGTTTTCTTTAGTTAAATAACTATTAATCGTTCACTTTCCTTTCCCTTTAACTACGATCACCTTTGCGAACTGGTGACTAAACCAAATGTTTGAGATGATTTCATTATTTGCTAGCTACTTTTAAAATAACTAGACTGACTTCCTTGATTTCTTGTTGATCTCAACTGATAGCATTCTGTAGCTGCTTGTAATTCGAGCGTATTTTCCTGAAAAATATCACAGACTCGTTCCCGCCCTGCGAGCAGAGACACCTGTTGTCTTCTTGAGTGAGGATCCGGGGGGGAGGGGGTACTCATGGGAATTCTTGGTCGACGTGTGCCGCCAGTCCTCAAAATCCTAACCCTATTTCAGACCAAAAAATGTTATTTTTCACACCCGTTTTCATATCTGGCCTCTAAAATCCATACCCATTCTAAGACCTGACCTTTACGAAATTATGTCATCATTACTTAGATTAGAGCAGCGACAGAAAAGATTTCTTAAATCCAATTCGAATTCTCATAATTCTCTTTCTTTCTTACTCATTTGGAATTAAAACAAAAAATACGTTCGTAGACTCCCGTAGTTCGCTTGAAAAGCATACCCGATTCCAGGCCAAAATGAGCAAAACGGTGCAAAAACCCTACCCTTTGGAGAGGCGGCACATACCTTAATGGCTTTTATAAGAGAGTACCCCTCCCCCGGGCTGAAGAGTACGCCAAACTAGAGCAAGCAAACGAAACGCTCTGCTAGCAAGATGACGTCTTCCCGGCTGGGAGAGAGGGGAGGTACTGCCATATATGGGCTATAAACGTACGTGACGCTGTGAAGGGTATGGTTTTCAAGCAGCTTATTCTGGGATACGGTATATAAATCAGAGAGTTGGGTCTAGAATAGGCAGGAGCTCCTGGAATAGGGTATTATATTTTCCAGGAAACTGGTCTATTGGTTGAAGATTTTAGTCTAGACTAGAGAAACCGGAAATTGCCTTTCAAAAATATATAAAAAAATCAAATCGGTTTTATTTTGGCTGGACTGTGCTAGTGACCTCATTAGTTTCTGGGAAACAGCTACTCTAGGATTGGGGAAATTTAGGCTAGTATAGGGTAGCAAAATACAGCTGAACCAGCCCTGATATAGGCTAAGGGTTGCAGGGTCCCAGCGGCACGTCCCCACCCAAAATTATCTAAAGTACCCCCCGGGACGTCTTCCCCAAGGCTTTTCCCAGAACAATAGCCCACCTTCGATATATTAAATTCTAACATGACTGGGGCTTTCCAGTTGCTCGGCCACAATTTTTGGCAACTTCTCGTATTTCGAGCAACATTTTTTCATTTCTCTAGTTATCTTTTAATTCTGAGATGTCGGAGCAGCTTTTAGTGCTTAAATTGGCCTTTCTCATTTCACAATGTTTCCTGCTGCTCGGTCAGTGGTATTTAAAGAAAATTCAAAGGGGTGGACGAAGATTCACACTCGACTGACTTGACAGTGAAGAAGGTCATTCAACAATTTTATTGGCTCATTTATATTTTTTGGTTTTAATTGAGGGCAAAGTTATTTAGCAACGCTGGTTACGCCGCAAAATTGCACAAAAATGTTTAGAAATCGTACTCTTCTTGTTGTACAATTTGCATATTTTTGCATTAGACCAAAAAAGCTTTTGTTTTTAATTTTCAAGCAACTTTTGAGCAACTTTCGTCACAATAAACAACTTTTGATTGTTTTTTGAGCAACGTGTGAGAAATTCTGGGAAACTTTTTGGAAAATCTCAAGCAACTCGTGGAAAGCCCTAAACATGACTCCGAAGCTTTCTGGTCATCTTTCTATTTTTGGGTTGGTTTTCTTTGGCTTAAGGCAATGTCGAGAGTTGTGAAAAATCTGCAATTTTGTCCCCAAAGCCTCGAAGTCATGTTAGAATTTTGATATATCCAACGTGGGCTATAATAATGGATGAGCCCTGAAAAGCCTGGGACTTTGCCAATTTCGTTTTAATTTCTTCTAGCTCCAGTCCCTCAGTCGCGAACGGCAATAACTTCAGAGAGCCAATAACGGCTTTCAGAGTCGATCAGGTAAGTTCCAAGAGAGGTAAAGTCAAAGTGTCTGATTGTAAACTGTTGCAAAGTAGAGTATGGAGAAACGGCTCTTCGGTGTGAACGCAAAGGTGACTAGATGTATCTGACCATATATCTAAGGAGGAAACGAAAATACAAAGTTAAAATTAGCCATCTGAGGCGAAAGCCTTTGTGTAGAGTCTGGAAGGGTTTTTCCGGGATCCGGGATTGACAAAAATACAGATGGGGAATTGGGAAACTTTAACCGGATGCGGGTTTTGACTGCTACTGGGAAAGCGAGATTCGCCAAAATTTGGACACCAATGCGTTATTGGTAAAGAAAATGATATTCGGGATAGCGATGGCAGAAGTTCGGGATGGAGGGTTTCCGTGAACAAGCAAGGAGCGGAATCAGGACCCCGCCCTCTCCTTTCCAGACCCTATTTGTGGTGCTCTGTCACTGTCAGTGCGGAGCTATCTCATATGCTAGTTCCATGATTCTATCAAATCAAAGAGAATGAATAATATTTCTATCTATTAGCTCCACATGATTACTAAATTGCTTTAAACTGCTGGTTTCCTATGCGTAGGCTGCCCTTAATGGTTCGAAAGCCGATTTCCGGAGAGCTTACGTTATCTCATTGTAATGTTTATCAGCTTCTAATTTTGATGTTATACTGCCACTTGGCAGGTAGCCCTTAAAATAAATTTATAATCCACTGTATAAAAATTGAATTTATCCAGCCGGTAGTAAAAAAAAAATATTATCAATTCGGATTGTGCGTTAAACTTAATTATTGGCTGGATTTTATGCCGAGTTGTGATTCCTTAGTTAAAGCATGACTTATGGCAGGCCGTATAGTGTGCCTATATAGTTAATCGGTGCAACGTCGGCCCCACTGAGTGACTAGATCAGAACTTGAGTGCTAACACTTCTCTCCCAAAGTCAATTGTAGGTCACGCCATGATGATCTTAATTCACCCTGGTGGCCAATTAGTGTGTCCTTGATTCGTGCAACTCCCCACACTGAGCGACTAGATCTGTGCAATTGACTTGAGAGCGAACACCCCCCTCTTCCAAAGTTGGGCATGCCATGTTTTCCCAGTATTTAATTTGAGTCTGAATAAAATCCTATGGTGTCACCAATCAATTAAATCTCTTTTGAGTGCATATGGTACTTGCCATTTATTTCCCATATTTCACAAAATGGAATTTAGGAGTCGCTTTTTGTAAATTTAATTTTTTCATTCCTCTCTAGGTAGTCAGGTTTAGAGGGAAATAAGATCTGTTGTCAACAGAATACAGCCTAAGAAGCATTGTGACAAGGAGTTTGAGCTGGATCGAGTTATTCATCTGGGAAAGAACCGGCTAAAAACTTAAGTAGAATTAACCAGCCGTTTCCTGAAGCCGTTCCTGGCTACTCTACACAATCAAAGGTAGGGGGATGCAGAGGCTTAACGCCTTTAACTCCCAGAAGTGATTGGTTTATAACTTCTCCTCATAATTGCAATACATTGTCCAACAGATAGGTGACGAGAATAGGTACATTTATCAGCCGCGCCAATGGATGCCATATTGATATACCCCCAAATTCTCTTAACCAATGCACAGTAAAATGCATAACAGCAAGAAATGAGAATTACTATCGGATCTTGGGAGTCTTGTGCAAGTTTTAGTCTTAATGGTCCTCAATTTTATCAAAGTGAAAAAAACCTAAATTTTAGCTAATTGACGAAAAAAAAAATCAAAACACCGGCGGTAGTCGTACGTGTTGTCTGATAACCATCGTTAATCCGTTCACTCCCACAGTGGCATAAAAGCTCTTTGGTGTGTCCATTCCATGAAATAAGAGCTTTTAAAGCCGTACTTTCAAATGATGAATTCAATTTTTTAAGCAAGGACCAGCTTACAAAAAAGAAGGACCGGATCCTAATAAAGAATCTAATCAGCAATAAGTGAAAATATAAGACAAAAATTACAGTCGGAAATATATAACCTTTTAACCAATATTTCGGAAGGCACGGCCTTCCTTCTTCAGGGTCTTACATATAATTTCTTACATATAATATACATATATATTCAAATGATGCTATTTATTTTTTGTTCAGTTTTCAAAAATAGATTTGATATTTTTATTGAATTCTAATTTGGAGCACTTGTTGGAGTGAGGGTTCATATCTTATCAGCGGATGTTAACTAACTGGCTAGAGAGAGCTGAGACTTTAAGCGGGCAGGATCTGGAAGATTTAACTTATCTTAGGAAGTTAATCCTCTAATGGGCAGTCATTAAGAAGCTTAACTCGAGGGTCTTAGGTTAAACAATCCCAGTTTAGAAATCGAAAATTAATGATTTAACTCAGCAGATATCAGTAGCCTGTTTTCTAAAGATCAAGAATCTCCACATTTAAAATTTAGTAATCTGAGGTTCAGAACACCGTCAAAGGTCAGAATCCGGCATCCTGTATAGAATCTACAGAAAGATAAAAAGTTATTTACCCATACATAATCAGACCAACCATGAGTCCGCAAGAGAGGATGCACCACCTCGTCACTTGTGGTCACACAGCACTGTGGTCTTTCATTTGCATGGTTATAGAATGGTAAATTCGAGACTTTGAGCGACTACGAAACCCCGGTTTCAAAATTCGGGACCGAAACTTATACTGAGGACACTGAAAATTCGAGACTCCGAGACGTAAAACAAAGTTCGACCCGAAAACGGGACTTCGAAACCCGTCAAATACGCTTCCCAGATTTCGAGATCGGGCCAAAACAAAACTTTCCGAGACCCACGTGTTTTAGGGACCATTCTTTACCCTTTTTGCCCAGATCTCCAAATTACAAGTGGATCATTCTCTGATCATTTCCAGGATGGAAAAACATCCTTTACTAGCCGATATTTTATAAAATGCGAAACGCCAAATCGAACAACCTAAAATGTCAAAATACAGTAAAAGCCAGGTTATTCAAGCGTGGCGTTAAGTAATGCGTTTAGGACATTTCTTTTTAAACTTTACTTGCTAAAACCGGCATATTAGTCAATCAAATTTAATTTAGTTTTGAAAGTAGAAGAATTAACCACGCCATCACGGATGCTAAAATATACACTGTAGTGTGCCAAAATTTCAGAAGTGCCCAAAAAAGGAGGTAATTTTGGCACATTCTTTAGTACGTGATGGAATCGCTCGTGTGAGTTGCAACCTAATTTTTTTAAATTATTCAACAGATTACCGCCATGCGCCAAGCGATAAGAAAAATTAATACAATTATTTACCAAAAAGATATCTTCAACCGTGTCAGTTTCTTTTAAATCTGCGTCATGTGGCGTATGGACTCGTTGCTAAAAGATAACGGTTATCTAGTTAACGTTTGTTGTCTTCAGGGGTGGGCCAGAGTGAAAGAATGTTAATTATCCAGCACTTATCTAAAGCGTTCAATGGAGGGGCTGTCAGGGGGGGCCTCATCATATCGGTTTCCAGACATAGCTCACGAACCACGTTTCACTTTAACGGGATTAACGGTCAGTGATCTCTTCTTTTAGCATCAATGTCAGAATTGGAAAACATTTGAAAAAAAGAAAAAAACAGTTTTAAAACCATGTCTGATATCCTTTAAGGGGTACTTAAATTAGCCATATAAGTATGTGCAGCCCTAAAGGGTATGGTTTTTGCGCCTTTTCGGACTGAAAACGGGTATACTGACATTTTGTTCATTTTGGTCTGGAATCGGGTGTCGTTTTCGAGGGAAATATGGGAGTGTATAAACGTACTTGTTGCTTCAATTCCAAATGAATAAGAAAGAAAGTGAAATATGGGAATTCGAAATGGATTTTAAGAAATCTTTATGTTCGCGTTTTAATCTAAGTAATCATGACGTCGACATAATTTCTGCCTAGAGGCCAGATCTGAAATGGGTATGGAGTTTAGTTGCCACTGACAACGGGTGTGGAAAATGACATTTTGTAGTCTGAAATAAGGTCAGGATTTAGAGAACCAGGCGGCACACCCCTCCAGGAGTTCCAAGGAGTACCCCCGGTTTGCCTATTAAAAATCTGGTCCTGTAAACACGAAGATTTCTCATGTGCACGCTTCCCCCGGATCTTGTAAACCATTTGTTTAAAAAGCGTCCCAATGTGGAACCACGGACTTGTAAAACGGCCTCGAAAAAGGCACATTTAGTAGGGAAAGCATTCGCCATGGATAAAAAATTTGTCATATTTACAATGATTTATTAGTATAATTTACGCACATTGCAATTATCACAAACATTTATTGGCAGAACATTTAGCAAGGGAGATCTTATCGACGATTTAAATGTCGTAAAATACCCTACTGCACCAAACTGATAGCAAGTTCGCCCATCAGTCTATTCAGGTGTAATCTAAACTGAAGATAGGAAACATGTTTAAAATTTCTTATTTTTTCATTTTTCTGTTTTACGTCCCAGTTGGGTATTTGCGCCGAACTAAAATGGAATTTCGACCGGAAATGAAATATTCCCTTAATGTCGGGACATCATTAAATTTCATTCGGGCCATTTGCGAAACGTAATTACCTCTCCCTTTTATGACCTTCTGTAATTTTTTAGCACGGTTGGAGGCTTAACGGTTTTATGTTAGATTACAAAAAGAATTTTGAGAAAGTAGCTTTTAGTGTATAGATAATTTAATATTCTGCGCAACACCTAGATAGTTTAAATAACTTTTTCCAGTGACGTGAATTTATGAGTAATGTCTAAAAACAAGCTTGTGAATCGAATTTTTATCGGCTAGATGTAAAGAAAGCGAAATGTCAGAGAAATGTCTGCTGCAAACTGTGCTAACGTTTTCATGTGATTTTGCCTCTACGGCTTGACTTTCTCTCTGAAATTCTTATTAGACCTGAACTCGGTGTGGAATGCCAAGCAGGAAAGAATATTTAAAGGTTATTTTAAGCAAAGTGACCAAAATACTCTGTCTCTTTGTTATTTTAATTTGACTGATTTATGACCGTTATAAAAACAACGTTTTTCCAGTTAAAATTGATAGCTGGTTCTTTTTGTTCATTTAGAAAATAGAAAGAAATCACAGAAACATGATAAACAGACGAAGAGGTCACGAGTCACTTTCTCTGAAGCAGTAATAAAACGTATGGAGAAGCTTTGTAGTCATTACTAAAGAGTTTTGAAAGCCAAAAAGCGTTAAAATGCCCGATTTCCTGTTCTTTTTATATAGGTTAGGTTACAAAGTAGGTTTATCACTTGAAAGAAGGCAGGAGTCCTGTTATGCGTTTAGGTGCGGATTAATTATGACGGGGATAAATGTTTCACGTTAAGCTATGAAATATCGCTGCAGCATAAAAATAACTACGCGTTACCATTAGTGTTGACACGATGGTTTATATCAGGCCATGGTTATAAAAAAAGAAACTTTGCTAGACTCTTCTGTGATACAAAAATGCAAAACTTCTTTTGGTAGATATTTGGATACGATACTGATACGGTTTCCTTATTTGGGTGAGTGTAAAGAGCGACAATTGCCGGGAATGCATGGGAGAAAACTTGAGGAAACGATCATGTTTTTGTTGAACTCAAGTCAATCATCGGAGTAAGTTCATCGGTTAGGCTAACGTCAAGAGTTTTTTGTAAAGGTTCACTGGTTTTATCCATTTAATTCCTAAGCTTTTACACATGTTACGTCTGGCCTTTTAGAAGCTTACGATTACAAAAACAAACTGCTATGTAAAATTAATGCTGAAAAGGGATTTTAAACAAGTCAGGAAGTTTTTTCCTTCAGTCTAAGCCAAGAACCTATACAGGCTGGCACGTTTTTAATGTCCAGCATTACCACCGGGATGTGCGCAAATTCACTAAAGTAACGAACACGTACCTTCTCCTTGAAGAAAATCGTCGTTTTCTAGTTCATGGGCATTGATGTAAAACTCCTCCCCCCAAAGTTCGTGCAACTGGGGCTCAACACTGTCACAAAAGCTGGTTGGTTCGCTGGGCATTCTCTCATCTTGATCTAACAACTCGGACAGGTGTTCGATCCACTTTATTGCTACTCTTAGAATATCGATTTTAGAAATCTCCGCGCTGTCAGACACTGGGAGCGCGTTTTTTAGCTCCAAAAAGGCGCGGTTGACACCTTGTATTCTCCTTCTCTCGCGCTCGTTAGCAGCGCGCCGTTGTCGGCTTACTCCAGTTAGCATGCGCTTTCTCCGCCTTTTCAGCTTTCGCCTACCAGCAGGATGAGCGGCGACCGGGCTACCAATGTTGTCCAAGTCTCCATCACCGCTGGTCGAAGACTGTGAAGGAGTCGGTGAGTTTTGCATTAATTGTTCCGAGTAAGAGAAATTGTTTTCCCCATTTTCCCCATCAGACCAAGAGCCCTCTAGTTTTACTACTGCCGACATCATGTGCGTTGCAGTGTTGACTTGAGCTTGTAAACAATCTTCTTTGGCAATTGTCTCTACTGGCGAAAAACGCTTATAAGTAATAGAGCAGCTTTTGTAAGACGATACGGCTGTCAACGCAATAGGGCGAGTCGGCCTGCGCTAAGTTGTGTTGAGTGGCGATTGCGGTGTAATCTTGATAGTCGTTTTGATTGACATTCGCTTGAGACATCCTTGACTGACGAGGGTTGACGACCTCGTTCAGTCCCACACATTTTACTACAGACATTCTCGACAGTATTTTTCTTCCTATTTAGTTCCCATCAAGGCTAACAAACGCCCGCTGTCGCAAAAACACGACAGAAGGAAAACTGACTTGGAAGAGATATAAACTGTCTATTAATTGTTTCCTCGACCGATTATCCTGAAGAAAGCCGTTATCCCTTTCATAAAGATGTTGCCGCCTGTTGAATAACTACCTCTGTATCTATTAAGCTATTGATTAATGGCATCTCATTAAACCGTATTTACCCCTAACCGTGATTACTGAGGAGTCAAGAGGTTATACAATTACTGTTGTGCAATCTCGAACAATCCAAGCCCACCGAATCATCCGATATCGAAAACGTTACTTATTTTAGTTATTTCATGACCCTTGATAAATTTCCGTCGTATTTTAGGTTACGAGCCTTCTCATCGGAAATTCAAACTCTTTAAAAACAGGAACTGAACATTTATGTACTGGTATTGCCAGTATGTTTTAAACAAGATTATCTCATACCATTCATAAGATGCGGCGCTGGCTGCCCGTTCTCATTAGTGACGCCTCAAACGATTTTCTCTTACCTTTTCATTTTCATGAAAAAAAAAAAACTTCTTTCGAGTTTGTAAACGGAATCGAAATCCTATGGTAGCTTATGGTGTTACTATTCAAATGAACCCTCTTCAACATGTCTTTCCTCTTCAGTGATAAATTTGTTTTTTAGTGTTGTTACTTTATTGGTTTCTGTTTTTCTCTCGTATTTTTGCCGATTCAGCACTCTGGGAGGATAAACCCATATTTAAACACAAGGTTTTACTCTCTATGGGTAAAAAGAAGAGTAGAACTCTGTGATCGGTTATACTGGCGACCGGCATTATTATCGATTTTTGGCTTCAAGCAGTTATTTAACTGCGATCAGTCTCTCATTTTTCTTGTGAGCCACAGTTGCTCTTCCCCCTTTTTGCCGTAATTTTAACAATTTTACTTTTTCGCTCGCCGCGCGTGGCTCTGGCGAAAGAGGGAAGACCGCTCGAGGTCTAATCAGTTCTGGTTGTTGTTTTTAGTTACTGCTGACGATGGATGGATAATATAATGTCTCAATAAAATCCCAGTGGTTTATTTCCTTTTTGTCTCAGTTTAACCATGAGCTTGAAGTCAGTGACTTTCTCGATGATTTGCACTTGAGAGGCTTTTTGAGGCCGAGGCCACTAGTCCAGCCCTTCAATTGTTGAAATCTTTACTGATATTGGCATCCAAAGTCCCTTTGGCATGATTTTATAGGAGCTAATGGAGCAGATAGAGAGGAGGACGAAAACCACAAGAACGTGTCAAGGAAGATAGAGTTAATTAACTCCATACCCAATTAAGAGAGCTTAATCTTGAACAAGAGTCATTGTTTAATTTCACCTTATTAGGTAAAAGAAATTGACCTTTTTTTAGAGCCAATCGCCCTTTTTTTAAGAAGCACGCAAAGGGGAAAATACGAGTGATGAATCGTTTAACCAAGCGGGTATGTTTTTTGGAGGCATACGTGTGCTTACAATCAGCATCCGCAAAGGAAGCGATTAAAAAGCAGTTAGGACAAACAAGGGGCCGATAAGCTAGTTAATCACCTACTTTACACCTCCCAACACCTAGAAATCTATTTAAAGCGTTATCAACTCATGCCTAATAACCTTATTCTCATAAAGGTAGATTTTTTTCTCAGAGACGTTAAAGCTAACCTAAGATAAGCTTGTTTTCAAAACTTCTCATTAACTCAATTAAGGATACAATATCCATTTCTTTCTCTCCCGTCGAGCGTGAGGGACACCGACGTCCCCCTCAAGAGAAAGTCAGTGTACCCATGGGGCTCTGATCATAACAAAGATTCCAAATTTAAGTCAAAATAATTAGAGAACTTAGATTTCGAAATAACAACGGGCAACTGAAAATACCCACTTTACCGTGATAAGCAAATAAACGTTAAACAAACAAAACTGTCATACACAAAAATAGCATCTTAGAGGCACGGAATTAAAGAGAACAACCCAACAAAGAAAAATGAATTGACGTCTTATCTGATCAAGATGTTAGAGTAACCCTCAATCGAATAGAATACAGTTTGTAAAAAGATGAAAAAACATCAAAATTCCAAACTCAAGAAAGCAAAAGAAATTCACGAGTTATATATGCCGTCAATTGCTAAAACGTGTTTGCTCCAGTATGATTTTGTCGAGAGTGAGGAGTATTACGTTTTATGTATCTGAGATACCAAGCGAAGAATAATTGGATCAGTGTGATTTGACTCCTCTCCCCCAACCCCTCCGCCGCTCACATCCACAAGAAAAAAGATCATGATATCTACAGTTTTCATATTGTTTTTCATCAGTTAGTTTGTTAGTTTATTCAGGTTAACTATCCGATGAAAGAACGTAGCGGGACGAAGACAGCAAAGTTCTTTTACATTTATCAGTGATAGCACTGAGCGATGTTTGTGTGCATGTAACCAGGTGATCTGTGACGTCATTGCGGGAGCCTGGGGAAAGAAATTTTAATGCCGTATCCCATAAACCACCGCGCGCACCAATTCAATTCAATTCAATCTGTTCCCGTCAGCTTTGGTTTATGGGATACGGCATTAAAATTTCTTTCCCCAGGCCCCCGCAGTGACGTCACAGATCACCTGGTAACATCCTCCCGGGAGGAGTACTTCTGCTGATGTAAGATAGTTGCCCGTGGGGCTACTCAACAAAGTTTTTCACGGGGAGAAACCGCCCCGAGGTCCAAACCCTTAACCATCTATATCCCATTTTGACAAAAAAGACACCCCTTTCTTGTACCTTCCATTGAAAAAAAAATCCCCATTTCACTACCTTCTCGATAGAAATAAATTGTTAAAACAGGAGGTCCTGTTATTTTCTTTTAAGGTTTGCGATAAAATAAAATGAGGCGTGGCATGCCTTCTCCGTACCTTCAACCTACTTAAATGACAGACTTTCCTACCCTTTCATATACCTCAACTCTTGACTTCCCTACACTTGGCCTGAAACCTGAAAAAGGTATATCGTAAATGATCGATTAAGGGCCGCTACTCGAATAAGCACCGCACCTTTAATTTACCGAAAATATTGTAACAAGCGCCGCTTTCAAATAAGCGCCGCGGTGTTAATTTGGGTATTTACAAATAAACGTCCCACCTTTTTTACGGCGCTTGATATAAAAAGATATCACAACCATATCGCTTGAGAAATAGGACCGCGACCAATTGGTGAATTCTAACGTTTTAATGTAGGGAAGCTCTTGAAACCGGGTTCATATAACTGTTCGAGGTGTAAATATTTTATATTATATTGTGCATGCCTCACGTAATTCTCTTTTTATTCCCCTCAGTGTTTTATCCGTAGTCGAAATAAGCGCCGCTCTCGAATAAGCGTCACACTTTTAAACAGGAAAATTGAAATAAGCACCGCGGCGCTTAATCGATCATTTACGGTACCTATGGGGAGTTCCCTGGGATAAGGTGTGTGCCACGAAAGGTCTTAAATTAAGGCGAAACGTAAGGCAATTCAGTTTTCTCTAAAAGTCACTCGAGCCCCTGTGCTCTCAGGTACCCTTCAAAGAACCAGCAAAAAGGGCACTAGCTTTCAGGACCTCGGAAACCGTGCCCTATCCCCGGCAGGTACCTATATAGCTTAAATACTCCCGAGCAGGTTATTCAATGACACCAAACCTTCGTCACTAATAAAGCCTTCAAAAAATAAAAAGCCTCAACAATTAATTAAGCTAACGTATATAAAAGAACAGATATCATTTTTGACGATTGATAAACTCAGAAATACCTCCGGAATGCTGGTGAACTTAAACTGAAGCGTATGAACGTTGGACAAGCGCATGCGTTGATGAAGTATTGACCTCTTAACTCACAAACTTTGAGACAAATTTTGGTTAAGCGTTTCAGTGCCACACTCGACTGTTTTAAACTTTTGCTTTCTCTCTTCCCGTTTACGTCTGCGAGTGAATACAGCCGTTTCTCCTCGCTCCTTTTCGCCAGAGAAATTTCTCTCCAGCGAAACGTCCCTAGTGGGGAGGAGAGAGGAGATACGGCTATATTTGCACCCTGGCTATTGGCGCTTCTTTCGCTTTTGTTCAGCAGTTTTTATTTTTTTATGAAACTAGGCTGATTGGAATTTTCTGTTTTTCCCTATTTTTTGGCCTCAATTGGGTTTGAATTGAAAGATCTCTTCCCTCCCCGCCCCCCAACAAGTTTGGCGTCAAAGCTGGATGTGACCGTTGAAACTGATGACATCATATGTGGATGGCGGTGTAGGCTTAAATCGTGTTCAGTATCAAGTTTATTAAACTTAAGAGTATTTACAGCATCGCAAAATTAAACCACTGTACATTTTCTCTGGTAAGCTTTTTAAAGTGGCCAACTATATACGAAAAAAAGGCAATCAGCCGTTGTAATGCATATATGATCCGAACTCATCGCATACTCTACACAATCTTACTATGGACAAAGTCACTACTTCCAACCAAGCAAAATAAGTTATCTAACTACAACAATGGATCCTTTCCTAAGATCGTATCTGAAGTAATTAACCGAGCAGAATTCGACGCTAAACATGGCGTTAAATGGTTCAAGCACGCAACATTCTAGCTTCACTCCTAGTCAAGGAGTAGAACTAAGTGAACATACACTGGCTACCATAAAAACGAAAGAACCAAACCAAACACGTGAGCTAGCTAGGAGAAACCCCAAGGTGTGAAAAAATGGTTTTACCATGAAGACAGCTGCTCTCAATTATTTTACGCTGCAACATATTGAAAAATGAGATATATTTACTTAATTTCAAGGGATTACGTCACGCTGTTTACTATTTGTTAAAAATGCTAAAACGTGTCTAGGTATTAGTCGAATTTCATAAATAATGGTCAAGTTTTGTTACCAGGCATTAAAACAAGTTTTTCCTGCCGTTTGTTGCCATGGATGACAAGAATGGACATGGATTGGGGCTTGAAAAAAATGGGCCAACGTTTTCACGTTTTAAAGCTATGCCTGCAAAAATTACCAAAATAATATTGTAGTTTGTGCTCAGATATCTCCTTCATAAAACTACAGGAAAATTTTGTGTATGGTTAAATGCAATGAATTTAGCACAGAATTGACCTAAGACAGTAATATCCTCGTAACATATCCCCTTTAAGGAACATTAACAAATCTTTTACGCTAAAGAACTGTCCCCTGTGCCGGGAAAAACTGATTAACAGAACACCAGAGCGTAAATATAGTAACAAAAGAAACTCTCAGTCTATTGCTTCTTTTAGTTTAGGGCATTATATAAAGTTTTTTCACGAGAAATCTCTTTGCTATGGGACGCTGAAAATTAAAGAGGTCTGTTTCAGCCCCAAAGTGCCAATTCAGCCCTGCTGGCCAAAATCTGATTCAGCCCCTTTTAGAGCCATTTGAGCTCAATTTAGGCCAAAACAGCTCAATTAAAAGCCAATCCCTGCCCACGTTGGGGCCCATTTCAGCCCTTGGGTCTAAAACAGCCCTGGGTAACTGGACTGTATTGGCCCTGATTTAAGGGAGCCAAATTAGACTCAAAAATAGGACTGTATTTTACTCACCGAAAAGGCCCCATTTTTAGGGCTAAAACAGACTTTTCTGATTTACAGTGTAGACAAGAATGGTAAGAGACAGGCAGGGGCTCTTTTTTCTGCCCCACATGTCATGCAGCGGGTTGAAAGCTTACTCATAGGCTTGCATGACCTTAAAATAGGGTCTTTACGGATCTAAATGAACGCCTCCAAGTTGCCAGCAGACGTAAACAGCGACTCTTAAGGAGGAGCAGACTCAGTTAATACTACCAGAAATTTTTACTGTCCTTGTGAATGCAACCTGTTGTTTGCACCTTCCTCTTTTGAGACCTAAAATGAGGGAAACAGAACTGATCTTTCAACAACCAAACAACAAACAAACAGCGGTTTATTTCTACTACTGTAGACAACTAAAAGAATTTACAAGAATATAATTATAAATAAATAAATAAACAGTACGTACAGTAGTGGGACACCCAAAATAACTAAAAAGCTGAACTAGTTGGGTGACCGCAATTATGATAACTTAAAATGTGAAAATCAGGAAAGAGGCACAACAAATACATTGGTACACATACAAATATCATAAACTTGGTACAAAAGTAAATATACAGAACAAAACAAAATAAATATAAACCATCAAAATATCAGTAAAAATTAATAGAGACGTTTGATGGCCTTTTGCTAGTTACAATTAAACGGACACACGGAGACACCGAAAAAAATGAAACGCTGTAAGAATCTGCATAAAGCAGTGAACGGAAGACATATCACACGCAGCAAACAAAACACGTCCGCCATCTTTGCTGACCGCTGACACCTCCTCCAAAGCCAAATTCGAAGAGGAAATGACAATAAACTAAGGAATATAACAATTCCAGGTGGTTTCTCAAAGGGAAAAAAGACCGTAGCCTTAACCCTAACAAATTTCCTACCTCCCAACCTGGGTTGAACCCTGACGAAAACCTCCTACACACCCAGAAGCAGTGAAACCAAGATGGCCTCCTTGTAAAGCGCAACCGAATATATTCATATAGAGGTTTGCGCTATATAAATGTAAATTATTATTATTATTATTATTATCATTATTATCTCTGTTATCACAGTCTTTGCTGGTGTTCTTTTTGTGCATCAGCCGAGCGCAAACCATGCACCTAGAGCGTCAGTCACACAAGTCAATCATTCTGTTCATACACTGAGAACCTTTCTGAGGATTCGTGCAGATCCCAGCATGCAGATCTTTAGAATCTCTGTCATAGTAGCTCTCTCTGATACTTTCTTGATGTTTTCTACCATACCCTTCTTCCCTGTACCATTATTATTATTATTGTTATTATTATTATTATTATTGTGAGCTGGCGATTTAACTAAGCACCAAACAAGTCTAAGAACATCAGCGAACAGCCTTAGGTTCTACTTCGGAATAATTGGTGTCTTCGGCAACTAAAATTACCTGACTAATCACAGCAAAGACAAATAAGAGATCGACCGATCGAAAGCCGTGACAAAATACGCTACCTGTGGTTAGCGCGGGAGATTAGAACACATGCAAGATGACCTATGTTTTGCCTTTCTCCCGTCCAATTGCTGAAGATAGCAAATGATATTTGTTCTTATAGCAGGATGACCCGGGAAAACCAGGGCGTAGTTAACTCAATGTATAAATTGAACAGGGGAAGACGGAGAACAAAATCGGACCCTTTTTTATGTCTTGATTGGCACCCGATAGGAAGCCTCAGTTGCTAGACGTTTGGTCCTGCACGACGCTATGTGATTTCTGCTGTAATGGTTTTTACATATGTTGACGTGATGGTGTTTTCAAAGAACACCGCCTGGCATCACGCTATAGGCATGCCAAACATTAGATTGATAGTGGTGTCTGAATGGAAGAGTCCGGAAGAAAAGCAATTATTACCAAATAATAACACTGTGAAAGTGTTTTCTCCACTACTTTTAAGTCCGTTCAAGAGACTTTTCACCAGATTTTTCTCATAAATTGAAGGTTTAGATACCCACGGCGTCTGTGTAGAGGAAAACGAAGAAAAAAGCAAAGAAAACTGTTGGAATTTTTTAAGAAGCAAAAAAATGTTCTCATCTTGAAGACGTTAACTGCTTGACCGGAAAAATTTCTCATCTTCTATACAGACGGCTTCTATTAAATGTACATTAAAAATGGAAAAAAGACCTTTGAATGAATAACAGTAGTCTAATTGCAGTCTGAAAAATCATACCCGGGAGGCCAAACACTTGATTATACAAAACAAGGGGAGCTAGGGATGGCGCAGTAGTGAGAGTTCTCGCGTCCCAACAATGTGGCCCTGGTTCAAATCCTGGCGTCGACGCCATTTGTGGGTTGAGCTTGTTGTTGTTCAGTTCTCTCCCTTGCTCCGAGAGGTTTTTCTTCCGGGTACTTCTGTTTTCCCCTCTCCTTAAAAACCAGCATTTCCAAATTCCAATTCGCCCAGGAATCAGTCCAAATCATTATTATCATTTTATTATATAAACTCGGTACAAAACTGTTTCATATTTATATGAAGTGCCTTTGACCAAAGTAACGATCTAGGGCTTATCCTATAACTTATATACAAGTTCTCTTTCACGGAATCCAGAGCTACACTGGATATTCTCAGTCATGGTCATTTGATTTGAACTGCATGTGTATCTGAGTAACTAAGTAGAGTGTCTTATTTGCCAGTTCAAAAGAATGGGTATTGTAATCTTGACAACGATACAATTCTCATACTAGAAATCTTAGCCTGACGAGTGCGATCTTTCTTATTAAGCGATTGAGCGCATTTAACGCTAGCCTGAGTGCTGTTTTTTTTCTTTACCCTTGCGAAAGAGTTATAGCTGCTGAGCCAATAACACGAAATTCAAGTCAAGCAAAACACTTTGCGAATGAAAAACTATACTAAATATCATAAAGGGAAGAAATAAAAAAAAAAACAAAGATACAAAGTATCGTAAGAAACAGTGAAAAATAAGAGCCCGCAGATTCAAAATGGCTGGACAATGTGTGAGGTACAAGGATCTGCCAGTGAGCAAGGTGGTCTTATGGGAGCCCAAACACTGCCAGGCTTCGCAAAGGAAACAAACATTCAAGTACAGCAGTTCCCTTAAAGGGACACAGGCCTGTCTCAAGTTAGGAGCATGTATCATCGGACAGTGCCATATAACGCGCTCAAGGAGTCTCGAAAGGATTATGACGATGATGATGATGATAATGACGACTTCAGTGTGTGGTAAGCGGTAACCTTTGACCAGGAGGCAGCCACCACTGAGAGGCTACGTGACTATTTTAATAAACTGATGAAGTAAATGAATTCTATGTGTCGGCAAATAATGCCACGATGCAAGTAGATTGATGTGTTTTTCAAATTAGGTTAAGAAGATTTAAAAGGAAAAACAAAAGGATGGCATTAAACAACAGAGATTATCCGATTTATGGATCTGCGATACGATCGTCAGTTGTGCTCTTAATTTCATTTCACCAGTTGTTTTTGTTACTTTCTTGGAAATTACTTTTGATTTTATTGGTTGATGGAATTTTCTTGTTGATCACAGCTGCAGCTTCGTGACTTCTTGCAAATATTACCAATATGATGTCACTAAACTTCTAGTTTATGCTTTTGCTTTAAGATGCTCCGGCAGTGAATATAAAACTTGTTCAATTCTCAATCCTAGCCTTCCTGACTCTTTTGTCAGCTAGTACAAGACCGGCTTTAGTTGCGAGCTACAATCAACGTTAACAATGCTATCAGGTACTTCTAAACTTTTCTCTCGTGGCACTCTTTGTTTCAATGTTTAAGTTGGTTCTCTTTTTTGATTCTGTGGGTAGAATCCTGAAGTGCAGCCAGTGCAATGAAAGCTACTACTGTCAGGGCAGCACTATCCTATGCTACTATTTATTGTGCTTTGCCAAGTGGTCGATCAAATCTCTCCTGTTGTGACCATTCAAATCAGAAAGCTACTGAGCAGTACGATACAGTGGTACCATTTATAATGCTTAAGGTGGTCGTTCTAAATCTCACTGTGTCCATTCAAATGACTAAGGCAAGTTCAGATGGTTATAACATAGCTCTCTAACGAAAAATCGCGTAAAAAAAGCTCCACCCCATTCTTCAATTTTGTTTGTTTTACTGTGGCCGCTAGTGAATTTTCAGCTCCAAAGTTTAGTTGAGTTTTTTTTTTTTAACGAAAGCACGACACGAAGGAAATTGACTCTATTAACATATTATGGAAAAGGCTCCACCTCAGACCCCAAGACTCGGTTGCTGATATACATGCACTCATATTGAATCGATGAAACATCATTTCGGGGCGCAGTATTGTGCCAAGGGTTTGCTTAGAAATGAACACTCTCATTTCCGTTTTTCATCGAAACGGAGATCAACGCGCGCAAAAAACCGTCTCGAGCGGTTTAAGGGATTAACCTGATAACAATCCGCTTTATTTGACAGCACACTTTGCTTTATACACAAACCGGAGATGCAATGAAAACATTTCGATGCGCTAAAGGTCCTTAACTTAACCTTTACAGACATCATCACCACACTATTTTAACCCAAAGGGACCGAAGTAAGGGAAAATTTAACGTCACAGCAAATGCTGAAGAAAATGACCGATAATTTCGAGATGCACGCCTTTTTTCAGGCAAGACAAAAGTAGGGGAAAAAAGCCTCAAGTAGTATTATGTTGTTCAGGGTGCTTCTAACTTTTCAGTCTGTGGACTTTAAAATCTCGACCACATTTCGTCACTCAATTGAAAACTACGAGCAGTAACGTGGTGTGGTTCACTGTGCTGTACAAATTGATTCAAACCCCTTTTAGTTGAGTCAAACCAAGAGGATGAAATTCTCTGACGTGCTTGTGAAACTTTATTGCAATGCTGTTCAAGCTGTCTAAGGCTAGTTCTGAAGGTAAAATCCTAAAAAGTGTCCACAAGTCCTATTTTACAATGACGTTTATAACGTATCGATATATCTACAAATAAACGCCATTGAGTGGAGCTTTCCCGTTTTCTTTTCGGTTTCTCCCACCGCGCAAAATTGGGATTTTTGTTCCTTATACTTAGAGCAAATTATGCCACAATTTAAGAGACCTTCACTAGTATAACTCCTTTGTTCCCCCAAGTACTGTAGAAAAGAATAGAAGACTCGCTGATTTTGTGTCTAAGAATCACTTACCGCTTTAAGTAAGCTCAAACAAAATGTACACACTCTTGAGGACGACGATGGTGAAATCTCCCCGGAATGTTCAGCCACCTTAGCAACATTTGGACATTGTGTTCCATTGACAAGCATCGAGCCCAAATGGGCGATATAGCTAGAAGCAAGGCGAAGTGTCTCTATTTTTGAAAGTTTTCTGTCAGAAGGTTCAGTTGGTATGAGGACCCGTAGGGCGCTGAAAGCGGAATTCACGCTATGAGTTCTACTTCGTTCGCGTGCGTTCGCGGCTTGTCGTTGCTTGCTAAGACCTGTTAGCCGCGGCCTCCTTCGTTTTTTCTTGGTGTTTTTTGATCCGTTTTCTACATCAGAGCCATGGTGCTTGGGTGACGAGTCGTAATCCTCTGAATCCGTAGCGTTGAGGTCCGCTAGCCTTGCCCGTTGTTTTCTTTTTCGCGATCCCTCCATAGTTAAGATAAAATGAAGCAAATACGTTAACAAAACATTAAAGAGACGAGCTGGGGTTTGTGTCAAAACCAGCTTCAGGCGTGTTAGGCCTTAAAACTCTTCAACGAGACAAAAAAGTAACCCGCAATTCTAGATCAGAATTTTTAAAATATAAAGTGATTAGTCAGGAAGAGGTTGTAACTTTAATACTTGGCGGCGTTTTCGACGAACCACGGGAAATCAATACCACCAATCAGTTATCCAATCAAAACTACAGGATCAGTTATCTCATTGTCTAAAAGCGAAGATCCGGGGGGGTACTCCCTAACATAAGTCATGAGGTATGTGCCAACCCAAAGGGTATGGTTTTTGCATCTTTTCGGTCTGTAATCGGGTATAAAGTTTGCCCATTTTGGTCTAGAATCGGGTATGGTTTATGTTTTAATTCCAAGTGAGTAAGAAAGAAAGAGATACATTCGAATTGGAAACTTATTTTAAAAAATCTTTTTGTTTGCGTTCTAATCTAAGTAATGCCGGATGACATGTTTAAATAGGTTCAGGATTTGGAGAACCGAGCGGCACACCCCCACCACGAATTCCTAGGAGTATCCCCCGGGGAAGATCCTAACCGAACATCAAAGGTTGTTGACGACATAATTACTGTGAAGACCTCAGAGGGCAAGCAAGGCTATCTCGTCATTAATTTTAGTCAAACGACTTATTTCAGTGGTTTGCGACAGTTTAGAAGCTACAAATTGACTTCAATACATGGAAGGTGTTGAAGACGAGAATTTGTCCCGATTGGCACGTGAATTGGAAGGAAGGCAGTCGAAAATTCCATGATGGAGGAGCATGCCTTTATCATGTGATGTTTTCATCTGCTCCTAAATATTCCGTAAACTTACTTCCCCTGACTATCAACGAATAATTGAAGCAAGGAGGGGTTAGAAAGAATTAGCGGGGAATCAAAAACATTACAGATCGAAACAAGTGCGAGCTTTCAATCCATTAATTGATCTCATTAGTTCAAGTGAACTGAACAACATATCAGGGTTAACTCGAGGACTTGGGATTTCGACTTAATGGGTTTCACTCCAGTTGACAGCCCACTTGTAGATTCGCTGGCATTTCTTCAGGTGAACTGCAAACGCTTTTAAACTTTTAATTATTTGAGTGAAGCAAAACATTCCGGCTTTTCTGTTCTTTTGTCGTAACCGCAAGCTTTTCGGAAAACCGATGTGGGATAAACCATAACTGCACGGTTTTCTATATCTGAAGCTCAGAACGATGCATGTGACGCTAATATCTCACATTTGATACAAAATTTCGCTGTTTTAATGTTTAGAGGCATTTGTGCTAATCCCTACATTCATTTCAAGTCTTTTAAAGATAAAAATACCAGTACTCCAGACTAAACAACTACCGCATACGTGATATACCACGAATCATAGCAAAACACCAGAGAATTGTTAAGAAAATGACCTTGAACACCTTAAAGAAGCGATGAAACTTGGTATTAATATAATTATTATGTTAAGCAATTACAAAGGTTTAACTCAAGTGCCCACTTGAGTACACCATCCTGTTCTTATTATGAATATGCATGAAAGACTCTGGGTAACATCTTGATTCAGTGAGCTGAACTTTCAGTTTCCTTGAGATAAATAGAACCTTTACATACTAATTGTATGTGGTTCAGTTCCAACTTTAAAAATAACGAGCAGTCGTGGTCTTTGATAACCCAACTGAATGACTAGCAAATGAGATTTTAGAGAAGTCTTTGATCTGAACTTGAGTTAGACATACCTTCCTGATGCGCCCGTCCACCTCCATTTCAAGCGAACAAGATGTTCAACTCTCCAGTCCCAAACGAGCGCCTCAAGAGCTCTTTCAAGGGAATAGAAGTTTTTCGGATTCCCAGCTTAATATAACTCATGCAATATACAGGACTAAGAGCAATAAGCGTTCGGTACGTCTATAAAGCTCCAGTGAAATACTTTAGTCTAGATCGATCGCTACCGCTGAAACCTTTCAGCTGCAACCGGATATGGGGAACTGTAATCATTTGACGTCAGAATGCAACGAAATTTGTCTGTTAATAATTACTCCTGTTACTCATTTCCTGTCATTAGCAGGTACGATTTATCCTTTCCATTTCTTCATGGGCACCCAACCACCGTTTGCTGTAAAATATCCGTTCGGAGAAGCAAATAATGCCTAGAATTTTCTTTTGCTTGAGGACAGCTAAAAATTTCTAGATGAACGTTCCATTAATGTACAATTTTCAAAGCTTATCTAATAAATTCCCTACGATTTTCTGAAGTTTAATTTTTCATATTTTACTACCCTGGTTAGACTATTTTTCTTAGAAAAGGAAACCTAAAATTTTCGGATTCTAAAGTGTGTTGGAGAGACCAATCACAAAAATTATCACTTTCGTAAAACGTTAAATTGCACCTAAAATTTTCGGGAAAATAATACTGAAGCAGGAGCCCATGTACTGAAGCCCTTGTAATTTCGAAAACACTTAAGTTCCCCTACTATGACCGAACAGATAAACATTTTGTAGCGCCTCTTAGAATGCATTTCTAGAGATCTAAAATTACTCTGTATAGCCTAAAAAGTGTTTTCAACGTATTTTGGAGGAAACCGTCTTTGGGTGACCCTGTTTTTTACTTTCATTTGCATTTCCTTTCCTTTCATCTGTGGTCCTTCCCACAAAACCGCCGCCGGCAAATGAGGCTTGTTAATAGTAGTCGTCAAGGCCGCTGTTTTTGTCAGGAGTCGGCAGTGTGATTCTTTCCGGAACAGTGTTAAAAACTGGAATTACAGTTGAAAAGCTGGTTTTCGTAAGGTTAACCTCTGTTTAGGTTTTAAGAGCCAATGTCGGAAAATATCGAGAATCTCAAATCAGTTCTAAAAATTCGCATTTTGGCTAATACCACCCAAACAACCCTTTAGGTGAACTATTTCAAGAAATGATGTTAAGAAATCGTCAAGCGCTTTACATTTTGAGAAATATGGAAAAGTTCAAAAATTCGATAAAAATACATTTTTTTATTCGCGAAATGCTGCAAATTTCAACACTTTTCAAGGAAGCAGTACAAGCGCGCAGAAGCTCCTATTGACTTGATGTTGCACATACATTTACCAGTTACCCAAAGCTTTAAGACTGCATAAAAATGCCTCGCAAAATAACTTTTGCAATATAGTTTTGGGCTTTCATTATTTGCACCTTGATTGTGTGCTGTTTTGGCGGTCGAAATAACGCCCAACTTCAACCGCAAAAAGTCGATTCTGGTATGTCTCAAATTTAAAATATGACTATACTATATGAGAGAGCTGTGATTCTTTGAACTAGACCTGAAGTTTCAGCTCTGCGAATTTAAACCCTTGCGAAAAGTACAATTTTAAATATAGCCCCTCGGGCCACCGTAAGCGACAAGAACGTCAAATGTAAACAAAGCGAAAAGCGTGTAAACAGAGGAGAAAATCACACCAAATTTATTTTTAGTCTACCAAAGTGCCAAGAAATGATGGAAAGTTCGGTATCTAAATATGTATTGCTATCTGAAAAGCTACAAAGGCGAAATTGTCCGTCAAAAAAGAATTTTAAAAAAATCGTGAAAAACGGGCAACTGAGAATCGCGTCTGGTGAAATTCTGAACTCGGAAGTAAAAATGCTTCCGGCTGGTCAAGTCCAAAAGCCTTCAAGAACTGTTTACGAAATGCCCGAATAAACTATCGACAAACTATGCCAAATGATAGATTTACTTTAGTAAAAATGAACATAACAAGAAGTCGGAATCATGATTACAAATGACATTTCTACAAAATGAGTTTTAAGCGTAAGTCCTTGATTTTTACAAAGTAACCTTTCAGTGTCCATTTCTTTTTCTCGTGATGCAAGGCTCTGCAACTCACCTTCATGACGTGACTTAAAAACTAGCAAGTAACTGAGATTTCAACATTACGCCGATTTGTAGAAAGTTGCGGCCTAAAGTTTGCTCCTAAAACAGACGTGTATTAACTTGGTGTCATGTTACGTGTATGGTAATTTGAATAATTTTACCTGGAGCCCTTCACGCAATCTTCCACGGGGTACACGTGTCACATGCTATCACCTTTAGCTCTGCTAAAGGTACAGCAAAAATTCATGACGGGTCAGCCAGGAGCTCGAGCGTCATCGATTATGATTAATTTGAGTGAGTTATTCTTCTGCCAATTGTATTTCGCTTCGTCTAAGTGAAGCAGAATGAAAATTTTTTTAGTGATCGTTACAAGCCCTTTCTTTTCTCTACCCCTTAGGGCTTTTGCCCCTTCATTCTGCGTTCCCGACTCGTGGACCTCTCGGCAGCCATAAATGGAGAGCTTGCTGGCAGGCTCAGGTATCGTTGCAAACACAAAAGTAACAACGGAACGTAGCCAACGTAGCAGGTGCTTGAAAGTATTCAGGCACAGGAAAAAACGGGCGCGCGAGGGGGAGACACGCGCGAGTGGAGGGAGGAACACGCGTATCTTCCTTGAGCGCCCCGTCTTTCTTTAGCTCACTATTTCCAGGCTATATTGAACAACAATAAATAGTACCTTCGGCCACATTAGAATGCAAATACATCCAAGGAAGTTAAGCGTCATTTGTACATCATCTATCATCGCCATGATCTTCGCCGCGCCGGTTTCAATTACAACACCGCTGGAAAATTTGCCAAGTCGAGCACCAACCCCCCGGGTCTTTACTAAATACAGCCTAAATCAGCCTACTTACACCCACTCCAACACCTCTGTTCTTGAGAATAACCCCCTGACCGGTGTTAAAATTGTATTAGACCCCCCCCCCCCCCGCCCCTCTAATATAAGCCCCCTGTCTAAAAGACCACAAATGTCCAGCGCTGGCCACAAGATCCCTACTTTCCTTTTTCATACTTAGTTCTACAGTTCTCAGAGGTGTGGAAGTTTGGAATAGTCTGACAAAGTAAGAATATTGTCGCACTTTTCCGCCAGTCAAAAAACCCTTTGTCATTCTTTACTTAGTTCTACACTTCTCAGAGGTGTGGAAGTGTGGAAAAGTCTGACAAACTAAGGATATTGTCATTCTTCTTCCCTAGGCACGAAACCTCTGTCATTCTTTACTTAGTTCTACACTTCTCAGAGGTGTGGAAGTGTGGAAAAGTCTGACAAACTAAGGATATTGTCGCACCTCTTCCCTAGGCACGAAACCTCTGTTATTCTTTACTTAGTTCTACACTTCCCAGAGGTGTGGAAGTGTGGAAAAGTCTGACAAACTAAGGATGTTGTCGCACTTCTTCCCTAGGCACGAGACCTCTGTCATTCTTTACTTAGTTCTACACTTCTCAGAGGTGTGGAAGTGTGGAAAAGTCTGACAAACTAAGGATAATGTCACACTTTTCCCTAGTCACGAAACCTCTGTCATTCTTTACTTAGTTCTACACTTCTCAGACGTGTGGAAGTGTGAAATAGTCTGACAGAGTCAGGATATTGTCGCACTTTCCCGCAGTCGTATGTATGGAATGAGAATAAAGCGCAGTGCGAGTATTAGTTGGTTTTATTCCTGCAACTCGTTTTACATCTTTTTAAATACTTTTTTTACATTTAGACAACAATTCTGTGACTAGAAGATATTAGCCTTGTTTCACTGCCATCTAGAATTCAGTCACGAACAGAAACTAGAGAATATCCAGAAGAAAATAGACGAACTCAACAAAATGAAGAATGTCTTACAAAATACTAAAGAGAATAAACAAAGTGAATCTTATCCCAGAGTGTTTTCTGAGAATATAGATTATCTAAAAAGGGAAAGAGGAAAGAAAAAGCGGTCATTGTCAACCAAAAAACGCAATGAACGGAGGCGTAAAAGAGCGCGTGATTTAGATAAGAACATAACAGAAGCAAGAAAGAAACATATCAAAAACCTCTCAGATTACAAAATGACACGCGATCAGATAAATGTTCTGTCAAGGGGTCTTAAATTCATCCCCACACCAGTGACAACCACAGGTCACGTTAGGGCAGAACTATTAAAAGATTTCAACGCTTTCGCTAGACGAATGCGTCTACAATATATCTTTAATGGACAAGATAAAGAGCAACACCCCTTTCATGTAAAGTCAGACTGGGAACCACCAGTTCAGCCATCAGTCGCACTAGAAACATACCTAGAAGAGGTTAAATTACAACTTGCTAATATAAATACAATCACGCCTAGAAACAATCTACCCAAGAGGGAACAACTTGCCATCAAACAACTGAAACAAAACCCGGACATCAATTTTAAACGAGCAGATAAAGGCTCCTCTATTGTTGTCCTCAACAAAGAAGACAAACTGAAAGAAGGTCAAATATAATTAGATGACAGAGAAAACTACAAACCCTTAGAAACACCAATGGTAGTAGAAACCTCTAAAAGGGTCAAGAAATTGATAGAGAAGCTTTACAAAGAGAAACATATAGACGAGATGACAAGACGATGGCTATCCCTCACGCCAAATCCACCGCGAATACCACAATTCTACACTCTCACAAAGATTCACAAACCAACACCAGTTGGAAGACCGATCATATCGGGCTGCGAAGGCCCGACAGAAAGAATCTCATCATTTGTTAATCGTCTACTCCAACCAATTGCCAAATCGCAAAAATCGTATCTTAAAGATACGACACTGAGACTTTATTAACTTCATAGAGAAAACCAGGGTTGTAGAAAATGCTATTTTAGTCTCTATGGATGTAACTAGCCTATACACAAACATCCCACCTCTGAGAAGTGTAGAACTAAGTAAAGAATGACAAGGGGTTCCTGACCAGGGGAAAGGTATGACATTATCCTGGCTTTGTCAGACTTTTCCACACTTCCACACCTCTGGGAAGTGTGGAACTAAGGAAAGAATGACAAAAGGTTCGTGCCTAGGGAAGAAGAGCGACAATATCCTTAGTTTGTCAGACTTTTCCACACTTCCACACCTCTGAGAAGTGTAGAACTAAGTAAAGAATGACAGAGGTTTCGTGCCTAGGGAAGAAGTGCGACAATATCCTTAGTTTGTCAGACTTTTCCACACTTCCACACCTCTGAGAAGTGTAGAACTAAGTAAAGAATGACAGAGGTTTCGTGCCTAGGGAAGAAGAGCGACAATATCCTTAGTTTGTCAGACTTTTCCACACTTCCACACCTCTGAGAAGTGTAGAACTAAGTAAAGAATGACAGAGGTTTCGTCACTAGGGAAAAGTATGACATTATCCTGACTTTGTCAGACTTTTCCACACTTCCACACCTCTGAGAAGTGTGGAACTAAGTAAGAAGTGAAGAAACTCTGGATTTCATGGCCAGGGCTGGACATTAGGTAATAGCATGATTTGTAGTAATATTTGGCATAAATACCACGAGTGATATTTCAAAATTGTTATACGTAATTTCATGAGCCGTTAGGCGAGTGAAATTTGAGACAATTTTGAAATATCACGTGTGGTATTTGTGCCAATATCACGAACAAATCATGCTATTATTTGTTTATACTACTACCCGCAAAAGGTTTGTAATTTTCACATGTAGGTATTTCAAATTAAGCTGAAATACCACTGCTCTAAGCCAATCAAATTGCAGAAATTTCTCATGTAGTGGTATAAACTACAAAATAGTGGGAATTAGCAAAAAAGGAGAAAATTATTCATTTTCTTGCCTGATTTATGGGGGGTTTGAGTGTTTTTATTTTCATCTAACGATGGAAACACAATAACCCTGAGGGACTATTCTGCCATCGACGGGTTGGAATTTGAGAAGATCGATACGAATCCCTAGACGGCCTCGGACGTATCAATTGATGGAGTGGAAAAAATATCAACAGTTTAAAAATACGTTTTGTTGAGTGGTACAGTTATATCAATAATCACCTCTCCCTTTTAATCGCCTCTGCTTGGACCCATAAAGTTAAAAGACGTGCCGGGTCAGTGCGGGTGTTTATTAGGTCATTTACGGCTTTAAAATTGTATATATATATATATAATCCATAAAGTAAAATCACTCAACTCTGATGACCATAAGTTTAATACAAACTTGTTTCGTAGGTGTTACCACCCACTCCTCAGTTAAACTTACAATGGTTGGTCCCTTGTTTGGCTACGTTATATGTATGACTTCGTAAGACGCACAAAACTATCCAACTGTTAAAATTGTGCGCGCGCCTAAAGAACATTTGCGCGCGCTATTTGTTTCGAAAGAACTTATTTTAGGCTATATCTTAAAATGTATTTACGTCTGTGCCTACATGTCGAAATGAGTTCATTTCTTCTATTAAGCGAAGCCATTTGCGGTTTAGTTAATATGAAATATTTTTCTGCAATACACAGGTTGCATCGTTTCGTTTGATTCGAATATGCCTTAGCTTTAGCTAGAATTTTCCAGGTGATGTCGTATTCCTGTTTACGATCCTTTAACTGCCATATGTGCTTGCTCAATTCTGTCTCGTTCTTTCTACTTTCCTTATTAAATGATATCTTATGGTTACGCCATCTAGTTTTAAATTCATTGGATGTTAAACCTACATATGTCTCTGTGCTTTCTTGTGACTTAACAGTGGCTTGATAAACTATTTCCTTAGTTAGACATTCTCTGTTTAATGGACACTCATCTTTTTTTCTGCAATTACACGTTCCATCTAAATTATCCTGGTATTGCTGCTCTGCTTTTTTCAGGATGGTTTTGTTGTGTCCATCTATGATTTGTTTAACGTTAGGCATACAACTATAGCTAAGTTTGAGCGTGTTCCTGTTAAATATTTTTCTTAATTTGTGGCCGCTTGTGAAACATTTATCTATTAACTTAAAGAACTCTTTACCTACATTAGTTTCAACGTCCTTATTGTATGGTGGGTTGAACCATATTACATTACGTCTCCGTGTACGCTGTTGAGTCGCCGCTCTTGGTGCTGGTGGTTTAAACTGGAGTCTGTAATCGTAACCGCTCTTCCGCAATGCCTCTTGGTATTCTGGTGCCGCCTCGTTGAATGTTTCTTCGTCGCACGATATTTCAGATAGCCTCCTGTTGATCGATTCTGGGATGTTTCTAATGATGTTGGGCGGGTGATTTGATTTGCTGTGTACGTAAAGCGGGTGGTTTGCTGGTTTGGAATATGGTTTGTACTTTCCAGTGTTCAAATCGAGCGTTACGTCGAGGAAATCAACCACTTTTTTGTTTGCTTCAATAGTGACTCGTAACCCATTTTCTGCGAAAACTTTGCAAATTTCCTTCTTTGCCTTCTCTATCTTTCTGGGTGTTTGAGACATTACCGCCAGACCGTCGTCCCTGTATAGGCCGATATTGATCCCCTGGATCTGTTTTAACTGTGCAAGTAGAAAACAGCCGACAAGTTCACATGTTTCTGCCCCGTCGTAGCTCCCCATTGTAACATCGAAAAGTGTGGTCGAAGATCTCTTCTCCCATGGGTCGCCTTTGTTGAACAGAAGTGAGTGCTTGGCGTTAATGATTACTTCGCGTTCGTCGGCTGTGATGGTTAGATGTCTAGATGCAAAGTCCAAGGCTCGCTGTAGGAGCTCTTCTGAAATGGAAGGGTAGAATTCAACAACATCAAAGCATATAAATGCCGAGCCAGTCTTATTCGTTAATTGTTTGTACCACTCTAGGACAGATGATGTATTTTTCCACTGGTTGACGGCAGTAGCATTTACAAGCTTTCGGTTGATCTTCTCTAGGATTTGTTTGCTTATTTTGCCAATTTCCGATTTCGAAGGATTTATCAAACGGCAAGCGGGCCTGTTTGCAAAATTTTCCTTGTGGTCCTTAAGTGTGATGAATGCATTCTTCGTAGCGATTAATTCCACACGATCGTCTAAGTCTAATTTGGTCGTGATATTTTTCGCTTCTTTATCGATTTTATCCAGCTTACTCTTGTCTGCTTTTTTGTATGTTTTAGGTTACGTTAGCATTTAAAAGATGGTTATATTGATTAGTACTTAACTTGTAAAAATTCGTAGATTTGTCAGCTTTCACAAAGATACGGTCCTCGTTTCGCACAATAGCAATGTCTTTCTTTAGGTCTTTATATCTTCTTCAGTGCACTTCCCGAGAGCGGGTGGGCTCTAGGTCACGTGCCGAGCCCCTCCCTAGTTTCTCTTAAGGTACAAACAGCTATTTCCAATCCCCGTTCGACACTAGCGATCTTCTTATTCAATGAAACTAAAAACAAAGTAAAAATTAAACCAATTGTCATTTACCAGCACGAGATAATACAAGTTATTGATGCAGCTATGCCATATACTTCCAGGACACTCCGACGCCTCGATCGCAATTTAAAAGAGGGATATTCGGATTGACAAGGATATTCCCCACTAACACCGAATGCAAAAATTGCCATCAATGATTGTCGAAAAACTACACAGCATTTTTTCCCACACATTCAGAGCTAAACGCGATAGCATGTGCCACGTGTACCCCGTGGACGATTACGTGAAGGGGCGCCAGGTAAAATTATTCAAATTACCATACACGTAACATGACACCCAAGTTAATACACGTCTCTTTTAGGAGCAAACTTTAGGCTGCAACCTTTTTACAGATCGGCGTAATGTTGAAATTTCAGTTATTTGCTAGTTTTTAAGTCATGTCATGAAGGTGAGTTGCAGAGCCTTGCATCACGAGAAAAAGAAATGGACACTGAAAGGTTACTTTGTAAAAATCAAGGACTTACGCTTAAAACTCATTTTGTAGAAATGTCATTTGTAATCATGATTCCGACTTCTTGTTATGTTCATTTTTACTAAAGTAAATCTATCATTTGGCATAGTTTGTCGATAGTTTATTCGGGGATTTCGAAAACAGTTCTTAAAGTCTTTTGGACTTGACCGGCCGAAAGCAATTATACTTTCGAGTTCAGAATTTCACCAGACGCGATTCTCAGTTGCTCGTTTTTCACGATTTTTTTAAAATTCTTTTTTGACGGACAATTTCGCCTTTGTAGCTTTTCAGATAGCAATACATATTTAGATACCGAACTTTCCATCATTTCTTGGCACCTTGGTAGACTAGAAATAGCTTTGGTGTGATTTTATCCTTTGTTCACACGCTTTTCGCTTTGTTTACATTTGACGTTCTTGTCGCTTACGGTGGCCCGAGGGGCTATATTTAAAATTGTACTTTTCGCAAGGGTTTAAATTCGCAGAGCTGAAACTTCAGGTCTAGTTCAAAGAATCACAGCTCTCTCATATAGTATAGTCATATTTTAAATTTGAGACATACCAGAATCGACTTTTTGCGGTTGAAGTTGGGCGTTATTTCGACCGCCAAAACAGCACACAATCAAGGTGCAAATAATGAAAGCCCAAAACTATATTACAAAAGTTATTTTGCGAGGCATCTTTATGCAGTCTTAAAGCTTTGGGTAACTGGTAAATGTATGTGCAACATCAAGTCAATAGGAGCTTCTGCGCGCTTGTACTGCTTCCTTGAAAAGTGTTGAAATTTGCAGCATTTCGCGAATAAAAAAATGTACTTTTATCGAATTTTTGAACTTTTCCAAATTTCTCAAAATGCAAAGCGCTTGACGATTTCTTAACATCATTTCTTGAAATAGTTCACCTAAAGGGTTGTTTGGGTGGTATTAGCCAAAATGCGAATTTTTAGAACTTATTTGAGATTCTCGATATTTTCCGACATTGGCTCTTAAAGCGTTTTATTGCAACAATAATTAACAACAGCAGCAGCAACATGCACACGGTATTATTCAGTTTAAAAACAACAACAAAGAATTGAACAAAACAACAACAAGACAGCTTGTGGGTGAGTGGAACCACAACTGTAAGTCAAAAAACCGGGAGGTGAATTTCTTTTCAGTTCGTTCCTCCCCAAGCTCTAACGTCAATTAACTTGCTCTATTAAGAGAGGATCCTGGCTTCTTCCCTATAGGGCTGTCCATCCATAAGTTGCTCGGCAACTTTTGAGCAACTTTTCAGATTTGGAGCAACTTTTAGTCCTTCGAGCAACTTTTCGGATTTCGTGCAGCTTTTTTCTTTTTTGAAAAACTTTCTTGCTTTTTTAAGGCAATTTGTAACTAAAAACCGCCCATTCAAGTTTTAATTTAAAGCATCAGTTGCTTTTATGCATGATTTTGCGTAAAATACCTTTTGTAAACAAAAAACACTATTCCCCAGGCCCTGGTTGTTCAAACGTTGGATAGCGCTATCCACCGGATAAATCACTATCCGGCTGATAAGTATTAGGCAAACCGATTGCGTTATCCACTGGATAGATTTTTATCCGGTGGATAGCGCTATCCAACGTTTGAACAACCGGAGCCTGGTGGTCTGCATGCCTGTGGTAGCAGCCTAAGGTGGTCAGCGGATATGCTGAAAAATTCAAAATGGCGGAGCCGAGTGATTATGGTCAGCACTTTTTAACATCTGTCGAAAGGCCCTTGGACACCTTATGACGTTTACACAACCTAGTATTCCTTGTCGTTTTGGATTAGCCGGTTAAGCACTGCGTTTTACAGATTAGGGTTAAGCACTACCTTTACTGATTAGGGTTAGCACTGCCTTTGCTGATTAGGGTTAAGCACTGTTTCGAAACTGGTTAGGTTCCTTTTTTGGGTTGGGGTTGATGCTATGTGTGCGCGTGGGATAGAGTGAACGAGTTTAAATACCAGTGCCTAACTACAGTGTCGGGAAATCTAAGATGTGATGCCTGCAGAGAAACTATTTCCAAAAAAAAGAGTTCTGATTTTAATTTTATGATTTGGGTTGAGAGAGACAATAAAGTCTTACAATATTGATGAGTCAGTATGATATAATTATGTATATAATATCTATGCAAAGTTAAATCTATTCATTAAATCTTTATTCAAGTTGTTAATCAATCTCTTACACTAAAAAATTGAAAGCAACTTTTGAGCAACTTTTAGAGTTTTGGAGCAACTTTTGAGCATCTTTTTGAGAAAATTGGAGCAACTTTTTGACAAAATTGGAGCAACTTGTGGACAGCCCTATTCTTCCCTGCATTTTCTGAGACCGTGAACTCCGTTCATTACTTCTCCATACTTTTGTGGTATAAAACGTCAAATCTGTTACCTTAGTGATTTTATCACTGAAAAGTCGTTTCATGGCTGGTCTTAATGACATTTTAAATGAAATTACCAATATTGCTATGCGATCTCGCCTCGACACTTGACCTTTCCGATACGTTAATTGAAAGCCACTGCATATTTTATTTTGAAGACCTGTGAATAAAGGTGTTCTGTCACCAGGATTCGACAAGTTAGAAATCCAACAGGAGCGTTTTTCTTCGTTGAAAATCTGGTAACAATGCTCTTGTCTTGCTTTAATTATACTATACGAAAAGATACGCATTTTTAAGGTCGGGTCAAAGAAAAAAGTAATTGACTTGAATTAATTTTAACCGAAGACTTAACTATTGAAATTAATTGAATTGCTATCTTTTGTTCGTCGTTCTACGCCAACGGCAGTGAGTTTGTTGTACAAGAGAGTATAGCCTCATAGCCCAGGGGGTACTCCAGGGCATTTTCTTGGTAGGGGTGTGCCGCCGGGTCTCCAAATCCTAACCCTATTTCAGACCAAAATGTCATTTCTCACACCCTTTTTCAGACCGGGCCTCTGAGAAATTATGTCATCAATACTTAGATTAGAACAGCAACAAAAAAATATTCCTTAAAATCCATTTCGAATTCGTAGATTTCTCTTTCTTTCTTACTCATTTGAAATTGAAACGATAAATACGTTCATAAACTCCCGTAGTTCACTCGAAAACCACACCCGACTCCAGACCAAAATGAGCAAAGTCTATACCCTTTAGGGCGACACATACCTAAATAACTTGTATAAGGGAGTACTCCCCATCCCCCGGCCTTATAGTTCTAAGCAAGTCAGAATGAGCTATTTTCTTTATATCTCTCTTTGTTCTAGTTTAGTTTACCACCCGGAAAAACGGAAGGGAAGCTGAAGTATTGAGAAGCTGTCCAGGGGAAGGATTATTTGGGGACATGAATTAACACATTCTTAACCCCAAAATTTTTTTGGTAATATATTTCACTCGGTTGACCATCCGGCAATTTGGTCTGAAGTAGTGGTCTTTAGATCACTAAATATATTTCTCCTTGGCGCCAATGCACTGAGCCTGACGGTCTTTTCAGCAGTGCTTGTCTTGTTCTTCAGTTGTACTGCATAGAGTTTTGTTCGGGCATTCAGTTTTTTAGTCAAACCAAGAGAACTGGCAAAAAAATTGCCCCCTGAATAACAAACAATTGCACGGTGATTGAGTTCTTTTCAAAGTCATACAGAGTAACGTTTATTTCTATAAAAAGAAAAAATTGAGAAGTCAAGACACCTGTTTGAGTTTAAAATGTTATGCATTCAGTTCTTGTCCACGATCGGTTTGAAATAAGGTTGATTTACCGAAGAATATTTAGGATTGATGCAGCCTTTTTCTAAACAGATACTCATGGTGACTTTTTAGCGGCTACTTTTGGGTTTCATTTTAAACAAGCAAAGAATGCTACATTCATTTTACGAAGTGGTTATAACGTCTCACGCTGTGTTGAATTGATGTATTTTTAACTTCTTTTTTTTTAATTATAAACAAAAGCGACCCTTGGTCGTGTCATACCCATAGTTTCGCTTGTTTGCTAAACGGTACGAGACCTGTTAAGATGATTTAGTCAAAAGCTGAATATCAAATCCACTTGGCTATCCGTACTTCTTATCTTTGTCAATGTCGTGACTTTTTTGTTTACTTAAGCATTATGTAAACGCTTATCTCATTAACAAGATATCGTTTTCTTCTTAAAGACAATTACCCTGTGTCAATAGCCGTAGCACCCGAATCGAATACCAGAAGAAATTTTTAAAACGTCCGCAGCTAAATATAGTTGCCTTAAAATATGTGGTAGTTAAAATCATGGTCATAACACAATTTATTATTTAAAGTTGACATTGTTTCTTGTAACAGGATGATCGATATTAGCCGTAGTCAATACCTTAATTATTGGTTTTACTTAACAACAAATTAATTAACGCCTCTCAGTGCAGAACTCGTTCTTACACCCACGGGTTAGGAAACGTTTGTTTAGTACTTTTTTGCGATGATAGACAAGGTTACAACTCTAAGTCACGTTTTCGTTGGTAATGATCTTACCCCCATGGTTTGGAACACAAGACCAATAGCCCGCCAATCGCACGCTGTACATTTGTACTGATCGACGCCGCATCTTCACGCTTATTGGGCACGGACACCCATCGTGTTAGTTTAGTAATTAGTTTATAATACCAAGTTGCCGCAAATTGTATCGAAAATGCGGGTGGGTGACACACAGCTTATGAATGCCAATGTTGGCCCTTACATGCGCTTACGAAAGGCCTACTGTAGTTAAGAAAAAAAGTCGAAATCTACTCCTGAGACTTTAGATCTAGAATGAAACTGTTAACGAGTCCCCGCATAAAACGTGTGGTCTGATTGGTTATCACCTCTTATAAGCTGAATTAAAAACAGCCGAAATTTTTTTTTTATCCAAAAGAATGCAAAGCTTACTGCAATTAAATTTCGTGAATCGCTCCAAAAAAATTACACCTCGAAACAGTCGGAAACAAGGTCTAATAGCCACGGGAGGCTTTTGTTTTAACGCCGAGTTTATTGCTTTGTATTGAGTCAAAAGACCCGTATCAGCGTATCCACGTGTGTCCAAATCTTTTATCCCGTGTAGATGCGTTGATATGCTGCTGTAGCTTTCGATAAACACAGATTTAACCCAGCTCAGGTCCGAAATGGACGTTGCACCCGTTGGCAAAGCGGTAGCCCAGCCCAAGAAGAAACCTCGGCGACGAGGACCACGACTTACGGGCGTGAGCAAGCAGAGGCGAGTAGCTAACGCTAGAGAGAGGAGACGAGTGGAAATCCTAAATATGAACATCCAAATACTACGACATATGATCCCTCTTCCGCCCCAGGATAGAGAACCTTCCAAGACCGAAGTGATTTGGCTGGCAGTTGACTACATCACAGAGCTGACAAAAATGCTGGAAACCGCTGATAGGTGGCAAGCTCAGCTGGAAAGGGTTGATGTGGACTCTCTTGATAGCTCGTCTCTTGATAGTCTTGACAGTTTAGAGGACAGTCCACTTTTTAATTTTGAAGGTGAGGTTTTTTTAAGGACTTAAGGGTGACTATGATAGACAAGGAATTGAAGTGCCAATGGTTCGTCAGCAGAAACGGCCGGTGAATGAAGGGGCGTCAAACTTTTGTCAAAGAACGTCTTTTGCTTGCTAGGAGACCGTCTTAGGAAGTAATGGCTCATATCTTAACTCTTTAGGAAAAAACAAAATTTTAAATATTCATTATTTAAAAAATATCTCTTCTCAATCACCTCGAAATGAACAAATTAACCAATCTCAGGAGCAATGATGCTGAAGAATTTCCCAAAATCATAAACAATTTTATTTATCGTTTCCACAGTGCGCTGCCTACGGGGTGCTTCGTGCTGTACATAGATTGTTCATGATTGTTCATGGTGTACTACTGCGATAAATGAAAGAGTCCCATAGTTCTTCAGTTATTCAATCTAGTTCTTTCTATTTGATGAATGAAATGTTGTTAAGACCGGTGCAATCCAGGATTGCTCTTTTGCTGCTACAAATATTTGTCTTCGCCTTCTTTGCGAATGCGGCCGTGCGTGTCACGCCGATTTACGCTGTAAAAAGACGAAAAATCAATCAAAGTCGTTTTGTCAATTAATCAAAATTTCTAATCTAATTTTGGTGGTTGGAAAAACCAACTAATCTAGAAGAAGAACACTTCTATCTTTGTCGGATGCTCAATGGTTTAATTGTCTACGACAACTATGATTGATTAAATGACAGAAAACTTTTAATTTTTTTTTTTTTTACAGAATGTGTCCCATTGTCTTTCTGAGCGGGACAAGAACACGGAGCCTCTAATTAGAATATCAAACACAACATTTGAAGAACTGAGGGAGAAACTTTTTCCTCACAGCTTAGCTTCAGTTAGAACAACATCTAATATGTTTATAACGACTAATGCAAATTTAATGCAGTTGTCATAAGTTAATTGTTAAGGTCATCAAATAATTATAAGTATCGACGTTTTGCACAGGTTAACAGAGATAATTTCAAAATTACGTTGTGGGGCTTGCCCGTGAAAATCGTCTCCGTCTATTTTTTCCTTGATATTCAAGTGTGAATTACGTTCTAGGAAATGTCCTTAAAAGATACATATCGCAATTTATTAGAGTAATGAGAACAGTATGCAATTAGGTGTTTGTGTAACTCAACTGTTTGCATACGTTATAAGAATACACGAGTCGATAAAATGACATATAGACGTCTTCGACAGTCAGAAAAAGTGAAAGACATGGGAGTAACCTAACTCTATTTGGAATTCGTAAGAGAAGTTTAGCAAAAAGGTGTGTGATTCATGGGTAGATGTATGTTTAACAATTGTCAATAAAAGGTATTGAAAGTTATTGGACCACTTAGAGAATGCTGTCTTTGGTGTTTACTCCAATGATATGGCTCATTCATAAGCCTCCAGTCAGGCATACTGTAATTTATTTGAGCAGAGTGTAACTTGAATTATTGCTGTAATTCAATTTTTCCTCTTCCAAAATTCAGTTTAAGTGAACAATCGGAGAACAAAAAGGGGCAAACATACGGTTACACATTACGTAATTTTTGTCTTAAAAGGAATGCAAGGTTATCCGAATACAATGACTGGGTGATAACTACTGAGTTATTAAACTTAACCCCACAACTGATAATGCCTTTGGGCAGGGAACAACTTTCGAAATGTGTAATTATTTAACCAGTTTTTTGATTGCTGTAATGACTCAGTTAATTTGAAAAGTTTAAGCTCTTCGATCCCTGTTCCAAAGCGTTCATTTGGATTAAGCAGCAGGGTAGGGGTGGGGAGCGTTCAGTTTATTCAAACTGAGGAAAGTCAATCACTGAAAAAAAAAACTGGCCATAAATAACATATTGATCAGATAACAGCGATATCTATTGCATCTCGATTTTGTTATAAAATCAACGATTGATAACCCTTGTACTGACTTGTTTTGTTTTTCGTTCAGTATATTTGATTTGGACTTGATAACAATGAGAAAAGACATCCCACAGAGTCTCTGGGAGACTTGTTTCAGAGTGAATAATTCGATTATATCCATAAATAGCCTTTAAATTTGACTTGCACTTCGACTAAGCTACACTCTCTCTTAAAACTACGTAGAGCCTTATACTTTGTAATCATGTCAATCAATCAAGTAAGGAGATGAAAATTAAGGTACAATTAAGTCTTTTTAATTGAGCAGTGTATACTGAATAAATTGATTAAAAGGTCGAGCCATAGAAAAATGTCACCAATGTAACAAATTATTCTGAAGACACTCCTGATGTACGACTCTGAGTAACTAAAGATTGAATGATAAGCTTCGCTGCATTAACCAGAATATATAATTCTGTACTTGAGGTTTAAGATTTTATAACCAAAGATCGATTTTATAATGCACCGGAATAACTGTAACCTCGAAAGGGACCGCGAACGACCTCGGACGTCTGAGAATCAGCGGCTGGAATAACTGCAAATTGGGATTGTATTTCTGGTGTAGAGAGAATTACTTTAGCTTACTTTCACCGTACTGAAGCGTCAAATAAGCGACGCAAACCCAGCAATAAATGTTTACCGGATTTACGGATTCATTCTTCTTTCTTTTTGTCGTATCAGATATGTCATTCTTCTAGCTTAAAAAAGCCTTACTATGCGCGATCTCCAAGCGTGGAAGCTCATGAATAAATAACCGACTGAAAAACGGACGTCTTAATTAGTACAAAGCTGAGAAGACAGCGAAGCTTCTTGGACGAAAGGCTTGGCAAATATGAAGCGAGGGCAAATCTTAAAAGATAACGACATTGGGTGATTTCAGAGAAAGCAATCGAGCTCAAACTTTGAATTCATCCTTAAACATTGTGCGCAAATGGCGGCTTCTTCTTCCTACCAACAGCCATCGAAGGGCATCGAAACTAGATTCAGCAGCTGATTCAATTTGTAAGGTAGCAACCCACATGGGCAGGCTGACACTGTTGCTATTTTAAATTACCCAATACGTTTATGGTGATGTTAAGCCTCACAAGGTCATGACGTTATGGGTAGGTTGAGATGACCAATGTGTAGATACAAGATACGTCTCTGGTCACTGATTTATAAGTCCTCCTATTTTCCATTCCTTAATTGTTAGCAATAAACAACGAATTGTACTAAAGATCGCGAGAGACGTTTTCATTACATCGTCTGGCTGCTATGATGATTTTAAGGCTCACGGTTCAGACATTAAATTTTACTAAGACTTTTCACTAATTTAGATACAGCCATCTTAATAAGTATGATTAGTAAGTGAGAACACTCTAAAAAAATTACGCTAGCTTTTCACAAGCGCAAGGAAAACATCTTTTTTGCTAGGTGCTGTTTGTCCTGATAACGGGGTTGATTTTGGACTGGTATCATCGAAAGGAACAGAGGTCTCTGTGGGAACACTTTTGCCAAACGTACCTGTGCATGCAGAAGGGATTTTTAAATTTTTGTTCAGTAATTGCCGTTCCAAGTTGTGAAATGTTCAAGCATTCATTTAGCACTATCAACATATTCTCAGTCCCACAGGAAGTCTTAAAGAAAGCCCCCTGCTGGATAATGTTTAATCAACATAGAAGACGGTATATAAATATTTAGGAATGTAAGCACGCCTTCCCTACAGACATTAAATTTGTCAACTTGCTTCAATTATTTAAGGGTTTTATTTGGAAACTTTATCGTTAAAACAGCAAAATTGGTATTAAATCAGAAAGATCACACCCTTGATTTTTCTTTAGATCTTTCTGGAGCTGACGTGTTCCAATTTATTTATTTTGGTGCCAAGTTATTTATTGTAATGGTCTTTTGTACTTTTGTTTGAAGTCATTTGTGCTCTGTTGCCCTCAAAAACAGACACTTTATTGCTTATTACTGATTCAAGACACTTACTTAAAGATGTATGCTCTTAAAAGCAGTTGCAAGCACGGATATCAAACTTTGAAGAAGTCAACCGAAAAGGTATTAGTTTTAATGGAAAACTGATAGTCCTTGCGAAATCGATTACTTTGATAAGATTTGCGCACGGTCCAAGTATTAGCCTGTGCTGCGCTGGTCATTAACCTATCGCCGGGTCGGCTTTTAACAGTTTGTTTGTTGTGGTTAGTGACCGCAGAATTTCTCAGGTAGACTAAACAATTATCACAATTGGACCTTCTTTCACCATTAACGTGTCACCAAGCCGCCATAAGCAACAAATAGACTTTTAAGTGCTCGCAGATCACATTCATTTCCCTTACATGAAGTAGGTGAAAAAGTACGCATCTTGCAAGGTCTCTTCGATAAAAATCCTAATTCTGCTCTTTCGTGATTTCCGACCGGAACACGTAGCAGTTCAAACTTTTCTGTACGTCTTCACATTAAAATGCTGTGGAATGACTGGTCTTCCGTAACGCGGACAAAACAATACATAGAGTTACCTAAATGTTTCTGTTCTGGCAGAGGCCTCTTTTGTCTTTTTCCCTGGTGTTCTTTCCTCCCGCCCGCCAAATACCAAATAAGTAAACCAAGATGTAAAAAAATCGCACCTTCTTTTTACTGGCCCGCGAAGTTTAAAACAGGGCTCAATGCCCCCACACTTACTGATAAAGTTAATTGCTCTCCGTACGTAAAAACACACACGCGCTTGTTGATAACTTCTCGTACTTGCAACTGCTGTATAATACGCAACTGTTTGTTTTTGTATGAAGTAAAAAGATCACACCTGTTTTATTCACTGTTCAAAGGGCGTTGTCGAGCAAACAGAAAGCCCGTTGTTTGAGAACGTATTCTCGGCCGCTTGGATAAGTATGACTAAAATCTTCGCCGAACGGCAAAAGTATCGGGAGAAGACTACGCACGCGGCGGGATAATGCAAAAAATAAATTCAATGATGGAGCTAACAGATCAAGTTTTCAGTTCACTTCCTCAAAGTAATTTGTGGACATCTGTACTTTATATGAAAAGGCTTCTTCTAGAAAAATAGCTCTCTGTAGCTCCTTTGACTATTCCCGTCGGTACCCTAGTGAAATTTCATTCTTCACAGATCAGTTAGCACTCCCCACCCCCCGTGCTACACCAGTCTGTCATGCTGAAGGTTTCCGATTATTCGAACATGTACAAGCTTCGGGTCGGTCAGTGAAGGTGTCATCTGGGACAAAAGAACTATTGTGTTAAGGTTGACGGCAAATTCAGCTCGGTACAATAGATCATTTCTTGATATGGGGAAAAGAGACCTCTGCTAGCAGGCCCGTGGGTTACTGGCCTCTCAGAGCTCCTACCTCATTATAGCCTATTCTGTGGCCAATTATAGACCCCATCTCAGTCACTTTTGGGCAGACATATAAATTTCGCGATCCCAATTTAGTCACTTTCTATATATGTATCTACCTTATCAGTCCTTTAAATAGTTCATCCTAAAATGAATTGACCCATTTTTTAAATTGAATGAAGAACACTTTACTTTTCACCTACAGTACAAACATTCTGTTACGTTTGCTAACTGTAGATGTGAAGAACTTTCTTACCCTAAAAATCCGAAAATGTGCGACCCCATTCTAGTAACTCTACTGAAAATGCAACCCCGTTATAGTCAATCCAGTCGTGAAAATGCGACCTCATCAAGTGGCACATCCCCATTTGCCTCTTATAAGGAAGTAACCCCCCCCCCCCCCCCCCCAGGCTAGCAGAGAACTTCTATATTTTTTTCGAAATTGAGAAAAAAACTCGTTATTTCCACCACTATATTAAAACGTGTTCAGTGGGAAATTAAAGTATTAAACCAAATCAGAACGGTTGACTATGAACGCTTTTGTCCAAATTTGGATCGCAGTCTCAACTGCATGGCTTTCAGTGTTCTTCTTCCTTTTTTATTTCAGTGAGGCAACATTTAAGTCACATTTCAGTGACATCTTGCACCTGCTGTCTAACAAACAGTCTCCTTCCAACCCCCTTGAATGCCAGCCATCCTATTAACTTCTCTTGCCGTGCAACGGGTAAAATCCCTAAAACTAACGTTACAGCAATTTGTTTTTAATAAGCGCAACGAACAATCCGCGTATTTGACAATCGTTTCCCTGTATTAACACTAAAATGCGTAATCGTGTTACAATTTCTGACCAGATAAGTTTAATTTGCACTTTCCTGTATACTAACTGAGTTCTGAAATATCAGTAAACTATCGATATTAACATGCAAAATTGAAGATTCAGTCGACCCCGATAACTCGAACCCCCGCCTACTCGGGCTGTTTCCCTTAAGAGTTCGAATTATCGGGTTTCTACTGTATAGATGGTTTTCACGGTGACGTCATCAAACTGTAAAGTCAAAATAACTGGGTTTTACGATTTCTTATTTACACTAGGTTGAAGATAAACAAAAAATAAATTTTTGTACAAGTTTCTAGTCCCGTAGTACGTTTCATTTCGAAAATACAGCAATTTGAACTTCCGAGTTTTCACAGTGCGTGACACCAAAATAGGAATGCTGTCTCGTTGAAATAAAGTATCTCCTCTTGATTTTCAGCAGTTTTATCATTTCAAGTATTAGAAGATGTGTTTATGCGCACGTAGACAACTCTCGAGTGAAGAGAAAGAGCTTTTATGGAAAAAGTGAACTCCAGATGTTTTTGTTGATTTCCGGCGGCCATATTGGTGGACAGTTTCTGTCCACCAATATGGCGTCTACAAAGGTGCGTGAAACGTTTCGGCAGATAACTCAGAAACTACAGGCCAGAAAGACCTGAGATTTGGACAAATTGTTCATATATTAGTCTTTTATAACATTTCCTTTTCTTGGCTTCTTCCACTGGGCGGTTTCCAATATTTTTTTTGGTGCAGTGTTTATTGCGTGACAGTGAAAACGATCTATAAGGCCACGTGACCGCCTCGTACCCAGACGTCTCTTTCTCTCTCTCGACAAAAATTTGTGCGTAAAGGAAGGCGGGAAGGAGAAATAGGGCGAGACCTTGTTTCACCTCTCTTCTTTCTCCTCCTGTTGCTCCCTTGCGCTTCGTCACCATTCCCCTGCGTTTTATGCTCAACTTTGTGGGAAAAACGAGGCGTCTGAGGAGGACGCAGGCCATGTGATGTATACTGGTCATTATTGTTGGGACACTTCGCATGTGATTGTTACTGATGTTATTCTCTGCATGTTGTGAACTTCAATACATTGTCGTTACAGTCGATTAGTTGATAAAAAAAATTCTTTCAACATACTCGAGAGAACCGTAACGGACTGAAAAGAAAACTGCAGACTGTCATATTCTCGCTGGAACAAATAAGAACGTGATACGTCAACAAATGACAAATAAACTTTGGCACAAGGCCTTGCAAAGAATACCGTAAATCCTCTATAAGCCCCCCGGGGGGGCTTATTTTTTTCAAGTACTTTTGAGGGGGGGCTTAATAGAGAGGGGGGGGCTTATTTAATTTAGCGAAATGCATCACCTGTAGCAAAAATACCATGGTATGAGACAGAGTAGACTTACGCGTTGTACAGAGAGATAGAGCGCAAAATTGAGAAAGTTAAGCATATGAAGTTGGAGGTCATGCCGCCGAAGACCAAAAACAATATGAACTTCCAGCCTGAATAAATCATAACTGATCAGTCCACGTTAATCGTTAATGTTTTGTGAAGAATAAGGATTGGGGGAGGGGGAGGGGGGGCTTATTAACTTTCCTCCTCTGAAAAGGGGGAGCTTATTAGAGAGGGGGGGCTTAATAGAGGATTTACGGTAATCAAACAACACTAAAGAGACACTGTCCATGCAAGGCGAAGCAGTTCTCAAAACAACACTACAGGGAATAATCACTATAATTATTATTTAGATGCTATTCATTTTTATAAACTAACTAAGATAGTCCGCGCGTTCTTATTGGTGAAAAACCTATGGTTTGTTGTGCCGGTAAACTAATAGAAAACTTAAGGTTAGTTTATAAAAGCAATAGACCACACTTTCTATGGGTTTACCGACGTGATAATCCACTTGGCATGTTGGGAGAACACTCGAAAAGCTTGTAAATCACCCGCCTTCAGCTCGTGATTTACAAGCTTCTCTCCTGTTCTCCCAACGTCCCGCGTGGGTTATCACGCCTGTAAACCCATAGAAAGTGTGATTGCTTAAATAATCAAAACATTGCATGTTCTTTACCAAGGACTTAAGTGTCCAGGGGAAGAGTGTTAAGTACCTACCCCTCCCCTAACCCAACATTTTGCCCTAAGTGATGAGAAGTAATTGTTAATGCTGACCTAGGGGAGGGGTAGGTGGGCAGTTTCCCAGAAACCTAGATTGATTCTTTTTTTTTTTGTAAAATATGAACAGTAATACACAAGGAGGTTAGGGTGGTGCCGAGGAACCCGGATGTCATTGGTTCAAGCCCGCCTCCATGGGACAACTACTCGAGCTGAACTTGTTTCTTTCTCGTCCCGAATTTGCAAATGGCTAACTGTTTGCTTCCTACCATTATATCATGTTTGGTTTGTATATTTGTTAAATATTGGGGGGAGGGGGTGGTTGGGAAAGTTGAGTGCACTTGACTATAAATAAACCATATTCTTTCTTTTACTTTTTTAAAACATTCTTTAAGATATCGTTTTTTCGTTGTGAACAAATTTCATTTTTTATGTACATTCATTGCAGCCTGTAAGTATTTCACTTCATTTTGGTTTGTAATTAAAAGTTGTCTAACTGTGAATTCTCTTCAGGAACCTTTGTTAGCGCACTTTGAATTGAGTAGACTTCTTTCCAAACGGACAGGCCCAAACTGGGGTTAACTATGCCATAATTACTTAAAAGAAAACTTTATACTCGATGTATGAAAAGAGATATCGCATATAGGCGCACCCTCCTCAAAACATGCATTAATCGTAAAAGAAAGTTCCTTTCTCACGGAAAAATCTATTTTCGGTTTATTTTCCTTTTTCACTATACCGCATGCTGTCGGTATAGCATCGGCTTGAAAGATATACGCCACAATAACTTGAAACGAACGGAAATTGAAACTAAAACAACAACTTCAAAAGGTGTAGATAAAGTGATAAATACAATCAATGATTATTATCTGGCTTGTCGATGAATTGACGCATCTGGGTGTGACGAAATTATACGGCTAGCATCTTCACCCAAAGTACATAGTTCTTTTCCTTTCCGTGCAGAATTGAATAACTTGTAGCCGGTGCCGGTCAGTATTCAAACTCAGTTGGAGGAAAATCTGAAAAAGAAACAGTGGTGATAAATTAGTTTGGCAACTTGAATTGTTCTTGGCTCACATTGTCGAAGACGTTGGCCTTGGTTTGATAACATCGATAATATGTGTAAGTGGCGTGATAGCCCACGTTGCAGAAGAACGATAATGCCGGGGGAGAAAGTTACTCCTCTCTTCAAAAATTTGGGTGGGGTAATGTTATTTTAATTCTAATCAGTTTTTCTATCTCATAAAAAGCAACTCCCTTAATGAGGATTACTTTGCTCTCCCTTTCATTTCTTCAAGATTGGTCATAAGTGGGTTTTGTTACATCCGGCTCTGTTAATATAGGGTGTTTTCACAAAGACAAGCTAGTGCTCTCTTTTCAGCGTTAATAAATTATTTTAGCCGAAAACCCGTATCACACATATTATTGTGCCGCTCTCACACCCTGAGACAGTAATATATTCACCTATACCCCTAACGGTATAATCATTAACATACGTGTACTCCTTTACTCCTAAATCCCCTTCTAAAAACAACCCCCACCCCCATGTGAGTGAGTGAAGGGCGGTCAAGAGCGTCCTTAACATGCTTTACACACTCTTTCGTTTACCCACTCAAGATCATAAGAGCCACTGACAGATGGTCATATTAAACTACATGAAAGTGCCATTATCTTTTCCGCCCTAGTATACATGAGAATACTTCTGACTCAAAACAACTCTGTTAGTGAAGATAATTAAATGCAGGCGGGTTGGGAAAAAGGAGAAAAAAGAAAACTTTATAAGCTCTACAAAGAAGATCGCACATCCTTAGAATGAGGATGCTAGTCTGCAGAACAAGGGTGCTGTTGATATTAGAATTAAGATAGAAAAAAGTAAACACTGAGACGTTCAATCGGACGTGTTTGTTGTGTTTGGTCGCATATAGGTCAGAAAATCCGGAAAAGTTCAAAAGACAATCAGAACGAGGGTTAAGTGCCTTGTTATGACAATTGCAGAGACAATGTTAATTTTTTCTACTAAAGGTCGTTCATTCTATGTATACTTACCGTCTAAGTCGAGTAATTTCTCGATATCTATGCTCAACAAAGTGTCAAAATCTAAGAGGGGTTCGTTAATTTCCTCCTCGCTCTGCGCCTTGTCCAGCATCTTGGTCAGTTCATCAATGTACTCTGCAGCTAACCAAATCACCTCTGTTTTTGTGGGTTTTTTTTCGTTCGGCGAAAGAGGCAACATACTTTTTAAAACTTCAATTTCCTTGTTCAACGACTGAACTCTCTTCCTCTCTCGGGCGTTGGCCAGCCTCCGTTGCTTGCTAACCCCTGTTAAACGAGGGCCACGACGTTTTCTCTTCTTTTTGTCCTCAGCGAAGATTGAACCTTCACATTCTTCAGCCATGGCTAGAACTGAGCTATGTTTTGTTTCGACTAAGTTTAAATCTGTTGAAGTAAAATCACGCATCCCGTATTATTTTGCTAGCTGATACCCTGCATTTTGTGAGTGGAGTGGATAGGAGAGATAAACCATACTTATCGCTCGCCGACCGAACACATAAACCGCCCAATAATATTTATTGTTTATGAAAAAACAAATATTTAGAATAAAACGATCAGATTTCCCTGTCCTTTTTTCACGTCGATAGCACTTTAATATCTTTTTCACCCCGCGAAATAGCTTTAAAACATGAAAGGATTTTCATTTCGTTAGTTTCACAATGAACGATTAACCTCTAAAGAACTTGTAGTTATTGGCCTTGAAGATTATCCGAAGCTAGTTTAACACCATATCATCTAGCGGTTTAAAGATAATAATAAATATCTTCAATATTTTAAAGCTCTTGTCTTATCCCACAAGCACGTGTGCAAGTATTTGTAAGTTTACATAACGGTTTGTTAAATTCCTCTGGCAAGTACCTCGGACATTTTGGCGGCAAATGATCTGAGTATGTTTTTAGCTAATCAACGTCACGTGGAATAACATAACCTTGGTACAAAATGACATTCGATTACAGCTTTAGAAAAGAAACCCTCACGTTGATTCAGATGTGTCAAAAGAGTTAGGCAATATTGTAATTCATTCTGTTCATTGTAGCAAACGTTACACTGTCTAATATGATAAACCGCTGCCTGTGCTCCAAACCGGCAGTATTTTAATATTAAAATCGCTTTATTCTTTCTTCATCTGAAGCTAAGGCTTTCATTTTAATAAGAAGTGAAGAAAAAGCCATTCACAAGACGATACATGACAACGTGATTTTAACATCCTGATTGTAAAATGTCTAAAATATGTAACATATATTTTATACTGGGCCCGATTACCAGCCTCTGTTCAGAAAATGAGCCCGCGCTCCCACTCTCTTGTGTGGGTTTGATCTTTTATCATATTCTCTCAACTTATCATGAAGGAAATGTAAAGAGGACGGTCTGGGGAATTTGTATGTGGATATTTGGATTAAAGAGTTAACGTAAGACAAGGTTCGTCCATGTAAGGGGAGCTAAGACAGTATTGGACTCTGGATTCCACGCCATGGATTCCGGATTCAAGGTACTGGATTCCAGTATTTGTCAATGGAACCTGGATTCCGGATTCTAATCGTTACAGGTATTTCGAATCCCTTAAATTGTATTCCAGATTCCACAAGGAATAATTTTCCAGATTCCGGAATCCGGATTCCTTATACGTGGCGCCAAGGTATTTTTTATCACCGCTAGCCTCAGGTTGGATTCAGGGTAAACTTGTGAAGTTTCCAGTAGGGAAAGAACAGTGGGATGAAGCGAATGGCCAAATAGTGGATATGGGAAGAACTTTGCTCAGAAATAAAAAAGGCTTCTAAGTGGTCAAATTTGCAAGGGTAACTTAAAAAACTATTCAACTGCATGCGTGTACGCCAGAGGCCATTCTCGTCTATACTTGGTCGGTTACAAATTAAGCCGAGTTGCTCTGGGGACGATAATGGCCAGAGGCAATTTGCACTCTCCCCAGATTTCGCTAGGCAAACCTGTGAAGATTCTACGATGAAATGGCAGACGAAATCAGCGCAAACATGACAGCGTTTGCATCTCGACGGTTGGCCACAGTACTTATGTCTGAGGGAAAAGCCCTGGAAACTCGGTTGCAAGAAAATGTTCTATTCCTCTAGCTGCATTTTTGAAAACGGTTACTGCCAAAATAATTTAACCCTCTTCCGCAAACCTTTGTGTTTTTTCTTCCAAAATCTATCTCTTGAGTACCCAGTATAAACCTAAGAGCGTAACCATTGCTAGTTCCATTCTCCACCTCTCTTTCTCCTTGCTCTGTCCATTTTCCCTCTCCTTTTCCTCCGAAGGGAGATTTCCCTTCCTTTTTTCTTTTCAGGAGCTTTTTCCAGTCAAATGGCTGCAATTTCTGACAGCTTGTTTTTTTAAAAATCTAGCCAGACCAGCATGGGCTTCTGGCCAGACATAGAAATAAAACCTAAGAAGTTACATTAGGTGTTTGTCGCTGATTTAACTCTATGAGGGTGTTCATGAGAGATCCAAGGCATCCTCTTGAGCAGATAAAATCAATAACAATCGATAATAATCAAGGCTTGTCATTGATTGTGCCTTATCAGTCGATGTATTGACATAAGTGATAAATATCTTGATTATTATTCACTATTATCGGCCATTGGTTTCACCGATTGGTCAAGCCGACACCCCTGGTCGTGCTTTATATGGCACCACTTGCGTTGAACTCCAAGGCACTGACTTTATCACAAGTCTGCTAGATCTTCAGCTTCAGGAGTCTTGTTATCAAAACACCACCAATGAAACTGTTAATGCGCCTTTTTATATGCACGCGCGTTTGAAGTTAGTTGCTTTAACTTTTACTGAATAGCGGGTTAATTTGTCAGGCACCCCGCTAAGATCAAAAGTATCTGAATTAATATTTTATGAATAATCAGCGATCCACTCTCAAAGAAGTTCTTAAATTGGATCCTTCTCCGACAGAGAATGAAATTCGACTTAAGGTAGCAATGTCAAGGAGGAACAACACAGTCTTTGTCAGGTGCAATTTGTACATGCTGCTACTCAACCATGCTGCCACGTGTAAAAAAATGTATACACTACTATAAATAAAGTATACAAGCGAGCGAAGGCAAAGCCTGTTTTTATGATAAAAGTGTAAACAAAATTGAAGGAATTCACAACAATATTGCGGCTTTTTGTTTGGCATATTTGGACACGAGCTTCAGTAGAATGATCTGCTTCATCAACGCGTGACGCGTCCACTGCCACAAACAAACTTGGAGAATTAGAAAGACCTAGCACAAACTTTACAAATTTAAAACAGCTGTAATGTCGTCATCAAGTGAAGAGCAACTTACAGAAGATTCCTCTCAAGGTGATACCGAGAATCAAAGCCAGAAGCGTCGGAGGGTTCTAAAACGACTGAAGCGGCGTGGACCTCGATTAACTGGAGTGAGCAAGCAACGGAAAAAGGCCAACGCGCGCGAAAGAAATCGCGTTAATGTCCTGAACAACTATATTCAACTTCTACGGACTCTCATTCCTGAACCAGAGAGGAGAACAACAAAGTTTGATGTGATTATTGGAGCTGCTGCGTACATCTCACAGCTTACAGAGATTCTGCAAGGGGATAATAATACCGACGTCAGCCGGGATGCTGAAGACTTCGTTGAAATGAAAACTGAACTGAATTGAGACGTTTCATGGTCTCAGCCAAAAGAACTCACATATCAAACATTTAGTTGGCTAATAATAGCTCATTAATGAGAAGGTCTTCGTGAGAAGAGTATGACTTCGACTTCGCGAATGATAGAAAGACTAGTCGACACATTCATGGTATCCACGTAAAATATTCTGGAACTCCTTATTCGAGGTTATCAAGGAATTGAAAGTTCAATTGTCAACAAAATGAATTCATTTGCAACGCCAAACGATTAGTTTAAAAGGGAAAAAAGGAAGACGGTCGATTTCTTTTTCAGGCCCCGACTCAAAGTGGAAAAGTTGTTAAGCTGAGCGTTTGAAATAAAAATTATCAAAATACAGCGGCAGAAGTGAATTTTAATGCTAATAAATGATGCTACGGTGAAGTTGTTTGCTATATATCATATATTCAAATTTCCTGTTGTTGATCTAACTTTAAAGTAGTAACAACGCCCCACAGTTACCGAAGGCACTTAAAAAGACTTTTCAAAGTGGTTTTTACGTAACACCTTATCTCGTCACCAGGCCATTAAAATTGACTCACTGCACTGGCGCAAACGACAAAATACTTTTCAGAATTTCTTCATTTTAAACGAAAAGAAATCTTTGAGTTATAAATCCGTTTTCGAATGGCTGCACGCAAGACATTTCTACAGTTGTTCTAGGTAAGTATAGTAAAAGGAGTCAGGCTGTGAAATTGCGAAAAAAATTAGTAAACATTAAAGAAGCAGTTACCGTGAAGAATTTTTAAGCTTACCCTCGGGCTAAAGTTATTTTATTTATAGCTCAAACCGTTAGTAATTGTTATGATCGAAAAAGGATAATTATCATTGCTATGAAACTGGCTATCCTAAGCTGATTAAAGCTTTTTTGGTTCAACTTTGATGCAGTTAATTCTTTTGAGTTCCAACTTTTTATCGTGGTGACGAAAATTAGTGGTGTGACTATTCACATTGCCAGACCTTTTGCATGTTTCTATTTATTTGGCGGTATTTTACAATGGAACTTATAAAATATTTTTCTCGTCTTTATACTTTGGCCTCTTCTTGGAGCGAAAAGGTTAATCAAAAGGAAGAGGCTCACTGCATCTTTGCTCAATCTCGCAAATCTGTTTGACACCCATTTTAAAATGTATCCTTCGGCCTCTTTGAAAACCACTCGAATGGAAAAGACCCTTGGAGATAAAACTTCAAGAGTATTATGACTGATACTTAAATAATTAGTTTTTAATTTGCTAAGCATCAACCTCTAAGACCGAGTCAAACCCATTTTAATAGTATTGCTGAAGTTTGTTAGCGGTGGAGGGATAGGTGACGCTGGAAACGGGAATCGAGTAAGTGTTGCACCTAAAGAATTTGTTTTGAAAGAGTTTTAAATTCTTTACCCCCTGGTTAACTTTCAAATGCGTTTCCCGCTGAGAAAGTCAAGGAGACCAAAGTAATTTCGACAAGTTCTTTCTATTATTTATTCAACGACCGATCGATATCAACATCTGAAGAAGAAAAAAACAGAGTTAAAGTCTGCCGGCTTTACAGGCCCCGTATTTGCATCGTTGACTGTCAGATAACAATCGGTAAGGTCTTTGTTTATGGTTTATCTTGCACGCTTTGTGTATCCTTATCACTTACTGAACTGCACGTTTAGAGACTTGTTAAAGCTACTCCATTTTTCCAGTCGATTATCCAGTGCCGACACTAATACATACTGATTTTCTAAGAAACACAGATTTCTTTACTTCTTTCCCAAATTTCCAAGTATATATGAAAAAATGATTGAAAATTTCTTGGAAAGAATTTAACGGAAGGCGCATATATAGAAGTCGAGGTCTGTCAGTATCCTTGACGGAGCCATTTAATCCAAAATTAAATTTCAGAAATATTTGACAAAAAATGACGTTGCATTTTGTTTACTTTTAATGGCTCAAAGGGTTACACCTGCTAAACACAGGAACGCAACAGAAATTAGTAACACATTACGGGCCTAAGGCCTTATTTTAAAGTTAGGCTGGTGATATAGTTCAGAGTTACTATCCAAGAACACGTCAGAGATCGCTTTGTCAAACAAAGAATTTGGTTTTCATATGACAACGGTTATTAAAGATATTGTTTAAAACAGTTGTTGATTGTGGCAGGTCGAGTCTAATCCGTTGGCCCCCCGAAGTACGTGATATTTAACTTATTTAAAAAGGATTGCACCTCTTTTACCTTTTAGTTCCTAAGTAATTAAGATACCTTTAGGTACAGTAATCTTTAAAACGACAAACCGAGCTGCATCGATAATAGATCGGAGCTCAAAAGCCAACCGACGAAATACTCCGACGTATCAACGACACAGGTCGCGAGAGACTCTGGTTTGGCATATTTTACGACTTCTACCAGCTTAAGTTTTATTTGTGATGATTAATCTTGTTTTCATTCAGAGACGTCGGCAATTAAATTAGGACACATCGTCACAGCTAGGGTAAGGCCTTAGTTATGCATTGTGTGTCCAACTTTCAAACAAAATTTATGAAGACCTGCCGTGTGAAAATGCTACCGTCCCGTAGTTCTGTTTGTTTTACAATAAATTGCCAACAAAAACATGTGAATAAATCCCTCCATTTTAGAACTACCTACTCGTGGGAACTATTATTGCTTTATAAGTAAGAAATGATTAGTATATCCTATTATTATTCCTTATTGAATGTTTGAAATTCATGGTTTGATATAACACGAGAAATTCCAATGAAACATCACATGTTTTCTCTTTTTTAACACCTGACTTTGTGCAAATGCAGCAAATGGTCCCTGAATCTTCCAAAATTAACCATAGAATTTAACATTTGATTTTGAAACTCCGCCCAGACAAGAATGTCGTATATCATCTCGATATTTCTGACTGGTGTCAACCATTTGTCGGAAAGAGTCATTGTTGAAACGGAGGGAACGCTAGACGTCATGGGAAGGATCCTTCCCATAACGCCGTGTTCACCGGTCATACAAAAGCCCGATACTGACGTCAGAACGAGCTCAAGCGAAACCACTGAGGCTACTAATTAACAATTAGTCGCCGAAGGCGACGTGAATATCGGCGAATAGTCACCGAGACGAAGTCGAGGTGACTATTCGCCAATATTCACGTCGCCTGAGGCGACTAATTGTTTTAGTATAATTACATTGATGATTATTCAAGAAAATAAAATTATTGATCAATTTCCGACCCCGAAACATCAAAAAATCTGGCTGCCATTTTGAAAACTGCTAGCCATCAATGCTATAATCACCGCGCGGTGATTGTAGTGGGATAGAGCGAAGCTCCTAGCCAATCACAGCGCTCTATTTTCCATAGTCATCAATGTAATTATACTAATATTTAATAGCCCTAGTCGCCTTGGAAATAATAACTGGATTACCTTAATTCGGTGTCTGCGGTTTTGATCTCGGCGTCTAAAATGTATTGTTGACGTTTATTCTATCCTAGTGCCGTAACGTTTTAAGTATTCGGATGAAATCATTATAGCCACTTGATGAAAAGAGTGTAATAGTGGTCTGAGGCCTTAAAATGTTGATTATTTAGGAGCTGCTGTGCCGTTCTCTCCTATATAACTTCTCTTTTTCATGGAAGGTACCAATCATACAAAACGTTTCTTGGTAAAATTTGATTTTTTTAATCATTTGCAAAGGCGGTTACCGATTTTTCATGCAGTACGAAGCCAAAATTCATTAAAATCCTAGGTTATTTTACAACTTCCCTGTGATACCGCTTCGGCTAAAAAAAGGATTGCCAATGTTACGTTGTCTCGTTTATGGTTTGGCTATCGAGCCGACTAACGGAAAACGTGGACATTTCAATCTTGTTCGATCAGTCAATGACATGTTCCATCTATTAACAATGCAGGAGTCCAAAAATGGTTAATTCTACGCTAGGGTGTGTGGAGGTCATGTCCACCTGTGTTTCTGTGTGCAAGCTAGAGGCTCCAGATGTCCCGACCCCACTGGTGCACGGAAGAAAAAGACATAAAAGACGAGGACCGCGGTTAACAGGCGTCAGCAAGCAAAGGAAATCAGCAAACGCGCGAGAGCGAAATCGCGTGCGTGTTATTAACAACGCCCTGGAGAAATTACGAGACCTAATTCCGCTGCTGCCAACTGAAAAACGACCTTCTAAGATAGAGACAGTTAGGCTAGCTGCCCTGTATATCCATCACTTGACGGAACTTTTGACAGGAGTGGAAAGTGGTAAAACAACCATGGAGCAAGAGAAGAGGCAGAGAAACCAGAGAAGCACAGTAATAGTGAAGCAGGAAAAATGTTAACGAAGAAACTTATTTTTAGATAAAAATTTCAAACTAACTGAACTCATTGTAGACTTACGCTTGAATAGTCTGTTGACGTTTCCCAATTTTTCCGTAAGATCGTCGAGATCGAGCGCATACCGTTACGGGCGGCCGTCTTGGTTTCAAATGTACGACAGGGCCCCAAGGTCTTAAGAGTGTGTCCATGAGAACCAGGCAGGGGGTGATAATGCTCAAATCACGGATTTCGCTCAAACTTGGCACAATTGATGGGTTTGGTGAGATATTAACCTCGACAAAAAATAAGGTCGCAATATTGAATTCCCTGGGATTTACAGGGACCCCCCCTAAAAATCCCAAAATCTACTAATTTTTGCATAATTAATTAGCTAACTTTGGTTTGGCTTTTCAACAAGTAGAAAAGACAACTTCAAATCTAATCAACTTTATCATCTTCTATGTTTATCAGACTTAATCCTCAGTAATTTATTTTTACTCTCTAATTCGATCTCTTCCTATTATTTAGCCTAAAGTAAGGTCATCTTCTCACTGTTTTGGCCAAACCCGAAATTTAAGGTATTTTAGTCGCTAACATCTCCCATGAGCAACAACCTATGTACTTAATTCTCACATATTTTTTGAAAGACATCTTTAAGGTTATCAAATCAATCCTAAAATATTTGGGCAATCTCATACTTTATCAATAATGACGTATTATGTACATTTGACTTGACGCTTATTTGTCATTTGACCAAAATTGGAAGAAACGTAACATTCGTTTTTTTAAACAAAAATAGCACAAAGTTGGCGAGAAGTCACAAATCAGATGCCTCATTATCGATACTAATAGCGGAATTGTTAGAAAGTGTCACCTGAGGCATGTTTTCTGTGTTATTTATGGACGTTTTGATGGATATTTTGGAACGCTTGAGTAAACACAAGGAGCGAAAGATTTAGTTCAAAACTTTGATCGGTCCAAATTGTAGGTGCTACAAGACCAAAAACGATAAAAGATAGTGAATAAATGTTACATACACGTCTCTCAGATGCTTTAGTCCAGGTTGGCTGCTCCAGTTTCGTCTGGTCATCTGTGGCGTTACTCTGCGTTACTTTGTGACGAGGTATGAAACATCTTGAAACATTGCAAAATTAAAAGTGTCGGCTTTTCACCGAACATTTGAAGTCTTTGACATAAGTTGTAGTCAGAGGGAACAAAATGATTCTCAAAGGACAAGAAGGATCACTGACAATCCGTCTATATCTATGGAAAACAACCACCTGCTCGAACACCCTCCATCTTTGACTTTAGACTCTGCCTAAACGATGGAATCTGTTACGGTGGACTACCGGACTACGGAATGCGGAATACACTATCTATTGTTTGTACGCGCCAATATCCTGTTATAACTGGCGTGTTGAAAATAGGTTGTGAAAGTTGTGTTACTTGAAATTTTGAGTTTATTCGATGTTGACATTAATTACCATGATAATAATTGTCCACAATACCCCCTTTTTATAGTCAGACCGTGCCATGCAATTTTCGACAATTAATAACTTGCTATTGGGTATACTTACTTACTTACTTACTTACTTACTTACATTTTAATCCTCGTAGTCTTACAACTATACAGGATGGTATCTGTATCTGGGTAAATTATTGACTGCAAAAACATAATAATAACCGTTTAAAAGTGTTGAGGAAAAACTTCTGAGGTATACAAAAGACCCAAAAGGGGGCACTAATACTTGCAAAAAGAGTAGGCTATTTTTTTTTTATTTATTCAAGGAAGGTGTAAATTAAGAACAGGTTTTTGAACACAAACTAATACACAATTGATATTCACTTCTCATTTAAGCTGTCATTTGCGGATTCATACAGTATAGAAGTTCTCTTAACGGACACTCTCGTATATAGCGAATAGCTCTACTTACGACCGCCATCACAAAACCCCGTTTCAACTCCCACACAGACTCTGAATTTTTACATTCCCGTAGGCGGCCGCAGACACTCAAAGGGTTTACTGGCGAATTAGATGTTAGCTTTGATTTAAAGCTCTCGTAAGCAGACACCCGGAAGAAAATCTTATCCGCCTCTGAATGTTGTGCTATTTTTTTTTTATATTGTGTCCACAGTCATATCGCTGTTTGTCACTGTTATGAATTATTCTTATATATCCGTTTCAGAGTTACCGTTTTTTCACATACACGTCCGGTTACACTTGAAAATACAAACTGAATTGTATGCCTTTACCTAATTGTATGCCTTTACCTAATTTCAATAATGCAGTGGTCTGATCTCTGCGTTCCCTGTATGTCCTGCGCTCCTCGAAGTATCAGAGGGACTTTAGAAACAAAATAGATTTGTCTATAGTATATTGTAACTTAAAAATTGCATCAGTACATTCACTCCAAAAAGTAGATGTTTCCGCGCTTTTCCTCGTTAGAGACCTCCTGCAGTTCGAATCTCGAAAAAACCCTAATTTTCCTTGAGCAACCCCACGGGCATTATTTACTGGGTGTCTTCCGACCACGCACGGACCGGAACATCAAATGTCTGTAAAAAAAGGCCCTTGCGAGGATGTCTAGGATGAGAAAATTGACCTTACCTGGGTAGGGTGAGAAATGTGAAATCTAAGTATCACAGTTGAAGTAGCTCTTGAGGGAATGTGGGAAGGGTGTTTAACATATGGAAGCGGTTGTTTGAGAAAAAGATCTAACTCAATGTGAAAGTGTGGTGTATTTTGAATTCTACTTGGGAACATTACTGCCATAGTTAGGCTTTAAAAGACCCCCAAAAGCCCGTGCTAGGTAAAAAATTCAGTGTTTCTGACAGTCAAATCTGGTGCCAACAGTTTAGGGCATTTGTACGCAATTTGGCCACTCCCCCGGGGAGGGGGGCTCCAGTATGAAAACAAAATGGAATTCTTGTCGCAAGCTAATCTGGACGTGTCTCACGCTTTATTTGTCCCTTTGAGCTGGTCTGCACCAAGATCCGGCTTCACTTCGCTGCTATTTGACGTGCAACTAAAATAGACAAAAATATTTCTTTCCAAAACACGAAAGAAAAGCGACTTCTATCTCCGAGTTTGAAAAGAAATGGGATCATTTATAATCACGGTCTGAATAGAGTTGCCAATAGATTTGGAATTATAAAATTTTTATTAGCATACAATAACAACAAAATTATCTCAGAGAATGTCGGAAAGTCATATTTTTCATATTTTGTTCACTGGACTCTGGCTCCTGGCTCCTGGCTCCTGGCTCCTGGCTCCTGGCTCCTGGCTCCTGACTCCTGGCTCCTGACTCCTGGCTCCTGACTCCTGGCTCCTGACTCCCGATACGATGTTTCCATATGGTGGCCAACCGCTGCTTAAAAATGCGGGCTCCAGTTAATGTCCCAAAGATGGCGGACGTTTTGTTGTTGTTTGTAACATGTGAATTGAGCTACAACAGTAGCAGAAATAATTCTTTCCATGGATTACAAATCGGCTTTCTACTTTTCGTATTGTTTTCTCCTAAAACAACCTGATTTGGATTTTTGTGCGTAAACTGATGGCTAAGGAATTTTAGTCGTACAGCGAGTCACGACGCTGAACTACGCTGAACTGGGCATCGAAGGTGGCATGGGGAACAAATCCAAGCGGGCACAAACTAGCAGTTGAGACATCCAAGAGATACGTATATGGATTTTATTGACCGTTTATATTGTTTTTAGGGCGAAATTGTTAAAGTAAGTAAAACTGTGAATTAAATCTTTGTATGTTGTTTTTCCTTGAAAAGATCGCGTATATAGCTATCAAAAATCATCGTTAGAGTTTCTTGCACAATAATTTCAACAATTTTACCCTTATTAATGTTAAATCATTGTCTGATGAGTTTTTTTGTTCGATTTCTCCTCATTCAGAGGCAAACGCACGAATATTGTGAGGGCCTGAATTTTTCAAGTCACATGAACAGTTTACGTCAACACATGGAAGAAAGTGAATTGCCCAAACTTTTTATGATCTTTTTCTGAACTTAAGTGATGGCTTTAACTACTCATGCAACAGTTATAAAGATAAGCTGTTGCTCATCAGAGATATTGGGGAATAAAATACCCTAATTTTACGACTTGCTCAAAACTTGGAAATGATGACCCAACTTAAGGGGACTAAGAGAGGGGAAATCGAATCGGCGACTTTAAAAAGTTTATTGTGCTTAAAGTCTTATGAACTCAGATTATCTCTCAGTGCATTTAAGTTCCAGGTGGCTTTTCTGTTTGTTGCACTGGCATCGTAAAGTTAACTAATTAATTATGCATAAAACGGGGAAAATGGCGATTTTTACAGGGGGTGCCCGGATCTCCCAGGGAATTTAATATTTTGACCTGAAATTCTGTCACATAAGTTAACTCCTGATACCTAACATTTGTGCCGAGTTTGAGTGAAATCGGTGATTTGAGCATTATCACCCCCTGCCTGGTTCTGCCTGGTTTTCTCATGGACACACTCTTAAGCGCCTCACATCACCATTCCCCGCCTCTAAGTAGATTTGATACTCATCTCAGGTTAGACTCGGTACATTAGAAATCAAAATGGCTGCCTGCAACAGCAAGCGCTCGATCCCGACGATCCTCCTGAAAAATAGGGGACTGTGAACAGTCACACGCTTAAAGGGAAAGTCAGAAATACCAGGGTCCTCTAAAGGCGTATCTTTTGATGTATCTCCCTCCTTTTTCTGTTGAACCCCAAAAAATAATGTCAGAAAAATTGGCCAGCCTCCTTTTTATAATGGAGTTACTCACTGAGTTAAAAAATTTCGAATGCCATCAAATGGTAATTTTTTCATGTTTGTTGTACAAACTGGAAGGGGGGATATATGACTGCATATCTTTCATATTGAAAGCCACATATTCTTAAAAAAAAGTAATTTTCTCTTCAAGGGAATCAGTTGCATAATACCCCATACGGTACACATGTAACTCAGTACTTCATCGAATTAAACAAGTGATGAACGAAGTACTTATGGTACCCCTCAAAAGTAATGATTTTCTTATAAATAAAAATAATGGTTAAAGAAGCTAAACATTTTAAAACATACTTAGAATAATAGTCTTCTTGAATGGAGTTCTGACGCCTCTAATGTTTTCGCCTGTGACGTGAAACGCAGTCAGCAGTTTGGTAGTGGTGGACTCTGTTTCTTTGTTTAGTTCCAGTATTTGATCATAAATGACTAAACCTCCTTGGATCAATAAAGAAGAAAAAAGAGTCAACTGCCTCTTGGATACTGTTTAAGAATTGCCTGTATCAACCTCTTATGTATACTTACGTTATTTGCGTAAAGGCATTATGAGAAATAAAACAAGCCTCATACAGTCGAACTTCCCTTGAATAGCAAGATTTGTCAGTCGCTTACCAGAGGGGTTTGACATGAAGAAAAAAAAGACAGCCAATTTTTTTGTTCTTTAACTGAAGGATTATGATCATAAAGGAGAGTTACTTTTAAATGGAGGTTACGATATAATTAGTAAATACTATCGTCGTGATCCTGTGCTTTGTGTTTTGTCAAAATGAAAATTTGCCCTCGCCCAACCTTCATTCAAAGTTCGAGCTATTGGAACAAACAAAGTGGAGTTGATCAAAAATTAAATCTATCGATAATTTTCAAAATTTCATGGTGATTAATCTGAATTTATCATTAACCGAGTAATAAGATAAAGCTCACAAAGAAGCAACGTTTACAATATGTTTGTGTCAGAGATATTTTCATAGATTCCAAAGACATGAACAATATAGCTAACCAGTGGTCAGATGGAATCGGCGTGGAGCATGCGGACGCTCCATGTTCCCCTTTCGTTTCTAGGAGTGGCCAAACAAACAGACAAACAAAAAAATTCTCAAAAAAGAGTGTAAACTGATCCGAAGAAATAAATGGTACCATTCAAAGGTACTGCCAAAGAGGTTTTATTTGAATGCGGGTAACACCGTAGCATTTGGTCCACAGACCCAAGAGTTGGAACTACACTCTAAATAAATGGTACCATGTGAAAGTACTGCTGAAGAGATTTCATTTGAATGGTAACACCATAGGATTTGATCCACAGACTCAAAAGTTAGAACAACATACTAAATAAATAAAACCATGTGAAAGTACTGTTGAAGAGGTTTCATTTGAATGGTAACACCATAGGATTTGGTCCACAGACTCAAAAGTTAGAACTGAATGCTAAATAAATAGCACCATGTGAAAGAACAGCTAATGAGGTTTCAGCCATAGGGTTTTCGCCCATAGATTTAAAAGTTAGAGTGAGCAGTGATGTCACCATAACAGGCAATATGAAAACGGTCAAGTAAATTTCATGAATCTCACACCTGGATATCTTCCGACCACAGATAACTACAGATGTCGTATATTCTATGACCTTCCCCCTTAAGAAAATAAGGCTGTGGACATCAGGTCGTCTGAAGACTCGTCTTATGGAGTCCTTGATAGTGAATTCTTGTCATTTATTCCCTAACAGTAGAATACAGTAATCTTCTATACTCCCGACTCGACCGACTCCCAGTGCGCATGACCGTAACGCAATACACCGACACTACATCTCTCCTTTCCTATGAATAATGAGCTAGGTATAGCTTCAAAACGAAACTCAACATGTTACTTCCAAAATCTATTAGTCCTGGTAATGTTTACACAAGTTATCTCTTTTAAGCAACTGATCTAAGCAATGTCCAAGTAACAGCGTTTTTCTTTTTTTTTTTTGAAAAGTTCAGATAGTGTTCACGCAATACTGTTCCTTTTCACTATGCTATTGATTTGAGCAATGTTCAAGTAACATAGTCTCTGAAATGATCAGGCACTCGTCTTGCTCTTGCTGATCTGCGAAGTGGGGGTAATTCAACTGGTATAACTGTCGGTGGTTCAACTGATGCATTTCCAGATGGTGCTATTGGTGTATTTTTAGGTGATTCGACTGTCTCAGTTGGTTCAGCTGCTTCTGCTGCATCAATGAAGGGTGTAAACTGTTCTTCCTCGGGATGCACAGGTATGTTAGAAGGCAGGTTTTTAAAGAAAGATGCATTTCTTGTTACGGTGTGTTCTGCATTTTGGGCTGTAATCATGCTTCCTTTCTTGTCTGTGATTTCAAATGGCTCAGGTTTGAATGGTGTAGACATCTTGTTCTGTTTTGGTTGCTTTATCAATACTTTGTCACCAACATCCAGGTCTGTGTTTTTGGCATGGTTGCACTTGTCTGCATATTCTTTCATCTTCTCCTTTCTCTTAGCATCAGCTCTTCTGATCTCTGGGGATGCTTGATCAAACTGCACCAGAGGCAATGTGGACTTGAGTTTTCGTCCATTCAACAACTCCGAAGGAGACTTCCCTGTGGTGCTATGAGGAGTGGCTCTGTACTGTTGAAGGAAGGTGAACAACTCTTGTTTCCAGTTTTTGCCTTGAACAACGGCTGTTCTAATTGCTTTCTCCAGTGTCTTCATTAGCCTCTCTGCCTCTCCATTCGCTCTGGGCCATTCAGGAGTTATTCTGCGATGTGTGAAACCAAGTTGAGTGGCAAACATCTGAAAACTCTCACTATTGAATGGTGGACCATTGTCTGTTCTTACTGTCTCAGGGATGCCTTGCCTGGCAAAGATACTATCAAGGTGAGGAATCACTGCCTTTGCTGATGTTGACCTCAAGATTTCAACTTCTGGATACCGACTGAAGTCGTCAGTCACAACGAGCAAGTAATCTCCACTTGGAAAGGGGCCACAGAAATCTACGGAGAGCTCTTGCCATGGGCCTAGTGGTAGGGGGGACATTTGCAGGGGTTCGCACACTGGCTTTGGATCATGGTTCGCAGCTTGGCACGGTAGGCACCCTTTGACAACTTCCTCGACCATTCTGTCTATCCCTGGAAACCAGACTGAATCTCGCAAAAGACGCTTGGTCTTGACAATTCCTTGGTGTCCACTGTGAGCTAGCATAATCATTCGATCTCGTAGTTTCTCGGGAACTATTATACGGGTCCCTCTCAGAAATACTCCATTTGATACTGACAGCTCCTGCTTGATCTGCTGGTACTGACTGACATCTCTTCCAGCCTCGTGCCACTTTTGAGTTGCTATCACTCTTGCTAGACTCTGCAATGTTTCATCAGCTGCTGTCGCATCTTTTACTTCTTGAAGTGTAACGGCATGGGGCACAGCATTATTGGTTACAAAGTTAATAAAGGCATCAACTTTTGATAAATGGTTGGAAGCCTGCGATTGTGTGGGATCCGGATGGCGACTCATGTAATCAGCTGGATTGTTTGCTCCTGGCTTGTAGACAACTTTTGTTTTGTATGGCTGTAGGCGTAGCTGTAGCCTCTCAACTCGCGCAGTTGCTTTGCAAGTAGGGTTGTTAAAGATTGTTTCTAATGGCTTGTGGTCTGTGGTAACTTGGAAGGATGACCCATAGAGGTATAGGTGGAAGTGCTCAATTCCCCAGACCACTGCAAGAGCCTCTCTTTCGGTTTGACTGTAGCGGCTTTCAAAATCCGTGAGTGAGCGGCTGGCATATGCTACAATGTTTGTTCCTCCATCTGCTGTTACTTGCGTGAGAATTGCTCCCAGGCCGACTGGGCTGGCATTGACAATCAATTCCGTTTTGAGTGATGGGTCGAAGTATTTCATGATTTCTGGAGTTGCCATGCTGGCTTTGAGGCAGTTGAAAGCATGTTGTTGTTCTTGTCCCCACATCCACTTAGCATTTTGATGCGTGAGTTGATGGATGGGAGCAGAGATGGATGCAAAGTTCTTTATGAAACGTGCGAGGTATTGTGCCAAACCGAGGAAGTTGCGTGCCTCGGTTGCATTCTTTGGGGGACTGGCATTAATGAGGGATGCAACCTTCTTATCATCTGCACTGATCCCATCTGCAGAGAAGTGATGACCAAAGAAATCAATAGATGATTGGTTGAACAGACACTTGGCAGGACTTGCGGTTAGACTGTTTTCTCTCATTCTCTGAAGAACAGCTTGTAAAGCATCATGATCGGATTGATTCTTGCCAAACACTATTATGTCATCAGAAATGTTTCTAACACCGTCAGTTCCTTGCAGCACTTCTTCTATGGATTTCTGAAAGATTTCAGCTGCTGTGTTAATTCCAAAACTCAGTCGCTTGTAACGAAACAAGCCAATGTGTGTGGCAAAGGTAGTAATGCTCCGCGAGTCTTCGTCTAGCTCAAGTTGGTTGTATCCTTGGTTTAAGTCTATCTTACTGAAAACAGTCGCTCCGTTCAGATCAACAATCAGGTCTTCCACAGTGGGTACTGGATGTCGCTCACGTTCTATAGCCTGATTGGCTGCTCGCATATCGACACATATGCGTATTCCAGTCTTCTTTGGGGCCACAACTATCGGAGAGACCCAGGGAGTTGGACCTTCAGCTCTTTCTATAATGTCAAGTTCCTCTAGATTCTTGAGCTCAGCCTCGACTTGATCACGGATGTGAAATGGTAGTCTGCGGTACTTCTGGGCCAAAGGTTTTGCGCTGTCATTGACATGTAATTTTGCAGTTCTACCTTTCATCTTTCCTAGCCCCTCAAAGCAATCTTTGTAGTCCTCGATGATGTTATCGACTTTGGGTGTTGACACACTGTTAATTATATGTAGCAGTCCGAGATCAGTTGCCGTCTCATAACCTATCAGATTTCCATCACATCCATCAACAACGCAGAATTGCATGACCGTCGATTTGCTTGTTACTCCCGACATGATTTCAGCTTCAAACGTGCCAATGACTGGTAAGGGCTCAGAAGATCTGTAGCCATAGATCCTCTTCGAGGTAGGTGTTATGTGAATGTCTTCCAGCTGATTGAAAGAACATGTGTCAATGACATTCACCCCCGCTCCTGAGTCAATAAGACATTTCACTTTCTTGCCTCCAATGGTTACTGCAGTAAACGGTTGCATCTTGTCACGCATGGAGTGGAGAGTGATGCGGTAAGTATACTCTTCTTCGGTGGATTCATTGCCATCTCTCTCATCCACTGTATTGACTTTCTTGAAATTTAATCTGCTTCAGCATACTTTGGTGAAATGACCTTTCTTGCGACAATGTCTACAAGTTTCATTCAGTGCTGGACAAGGTCGTCCTTTATGAGGGTAATTTTCTCCACACCTGTAACACTTCTTGTTTTCCGACTTTGGCTTTCCCTCTCTCACCGCTTGGACTTCTGCTACCTTCGCTAACTTCTCCTGTTCTTCGATGCCTTTAGCTTGCTTGTCAGACATTTCTAGACCACGGCCATAGTCGAGCAAGGCCTTCAGATCCATGTCCTCTCGTAGAGCTCTTCGTCTTAGGCGTGAAGACAAGCAGGACACGACTATGTGCGACTTGATTTCCTCATCTTCGTTGGTAAACTCGCATGTTTGAGCAAGACGCCTCAGCCGTGTGCAGTAAGAATCTAGCGATTCACCGGAATTCTGAGAAGCATTTCGGAACATGTAAATTTCGTAGGTCTTGTTTACTTTTGGCTGAAAATAAGCATTCAAAGCAGTCACTGCTTTCTCATAGTCCTTCTCTTCTCCTTGATCTGGAAGTGTTTCAAAAATGTCGCTGACCTCTTCACCAGCGGAGTATAGTAGCAGCGCTCTCATGCGTGTGGCATCTTTCACAGCATGAGCGGTGAGATACATTTCGAAACGTTTCAGCCATTTTTTTCAACGTGTGCCGACTGAAGCGTTGTCTTCGTGGACGGAAAATGAAGGAAATGGAGGTAAGACGTTCGCCATTCCGCTTCGGCAATTGTGTGATCGTCCTGTGTAATCTTTTGAGGTAAATTTTCAATGTGGTTTTTCGATGTAATAGTTTGACGACAATATGACTGTTCAGCTTTGGTTTTCCCGCTTTACTCAAATGGCGGCCAGCGCACGTGGCGTTGAGAACTGAACATGTTTTGCCATTGTTTATCCAGTGTATTCGATCCAAAATGACGATTAAGTGAAGTGTTGTTGTTTTAGTGGAATTCGCTGAAGTTATCCTCGTCGGCAGTTATGGAGTCCTTGATAGTGAATACTTGTCATTTATTCCCTAACAGTAGAATACAGTAATCTTTTATACTCCCGACTCAACCGACTCCCAGTGCGCATGACCGTAACGCAATACAACGACACTACACGTCTGATAATAACGTTATGACCACGTCCTTTAAATATGTAGTGGCAATTAAGATTTCGGTGCGTCGGTTATTTTACGTTTGTTAGTTCTGGGGTAATGCCATACGCCAGGTTACCGTCTTCAATGATAAGTAATCACATTCTGGGCCTTTGAATTGTTTTGCCAACCAGCCAAGATTGATGCCCTTAGTCTTTGGGTTTGCCGGGGAAATTAAGTGCGAAATAGAATGCAGGTTTTGTTTTAGCTGGGATCTGTTTGTAAAAATGTACCCTGCTAGCAGAGGCTATTCCCTTGTGTTTCTCAGCGTTGTACTGCCATTCTCTTCGCGGTTTTGGCTGCTCGCGTTTTGTTTTGGTTGTTTCTGTGCCGTCTTTTCCTCGGCACAGAAACAACCAAAACAAAACGCGAGCAGCCAAAACCGCGAAGAGAATGGCGCAGTACAACGCTGAGAAACACAAGGGAAAAGCCTCTGCTAGCAGGGTAGTAAAAATGCAGAGCTTAGTACAGTTCCAGTTCCCAGTGCCGTCAAAACCGTCAGAAAAACCCCACACCTTTGTTGCAAACACGATATCCCGCAGAGAGAACAACAGAAAATATTCTACTTATAGGTTTTGTTTGAAGCCGGGCCACGATTCATCACGATCATCTTGCCGTTCGGCTAAAGAATCAAAAGTTTGACTGCAGCAAGTCCTGCGAAAAATCTTCCATTGGAATGGTCACACATTACTGAGAGTTTCATACACAGGTTCGAAAGCTACAACCCCCAGTTTGTAGAATAAGAAACGATAGCTACTTTTATGGTATTGTTTAGTAGCTTTAATTTGAATAAGTAGTTTGGGTCAGTTCAACTCATAAACTCAAAAGTTTCGACTCCCAGTAGTTTCTAACATGAAGAGTGCTAAAGGACAGTTCTACTAAAAAACTTTCATATAATGTTTCGTCCCATCAAATCAAATCCTTTAATTAGACACGTAACACCCAGGAGCACCAAAGTTCTCGTTAAAACGTGTACGTGTGTGCAAATTTTAAAAAAAAATTCTAAAAGTATACTAGTAACCTATACATTACTACTATTAAAATACTAAGTATAAATATATCTACAAAATGGCTAAAAGGAGAATCTAAGACAAAACATATTTACAGAATTTACAAGCCCTACATTTGCAAAAAGTCTTGGATTCCGGATTCCAGGTACTAGATTCTGGATCTCTGTCAGTGGAACTTGGATTCCAGATTCCAATCTTTGGAAGGATTCCGGATTCCTTGAGCTGTATTCCGGATTACAAATCCTAGGATTTCCGATTCCACAAGCAAAAAATTCTTGGATTCCGGAATCCGGATTCCATTACAAGGGGTGAAATGTTAAACCATATGAAATCTGTGCCGTCCGTGATGGGTGTCATCCATTTGTCTCTTGTTGTTCCCGGGCCTTTGAAATGAATTATTCAAAGAATAAACCATAATTCAAAGGATCAGGGCTGGGTCGCCTCCGAGGATGGTGAACTTTAGCCCGAAAATGCAATGGTGTTTAACTTCAATTGTCTCGTTTAGAGCACGCAAATGGAGTTGATAAAATGCAAATAACTTTCTACTCACAGACCAAATTCTACTCGCCCTAGATGACAATCCGGAACGGTATGTATAAAAGATAGGAAACGTTTAAAATTTTAGAGATCATGTGTATCAATGTGTTCGTTTCGTCGTTACAATTGCAAATGAATAAGAAGGAAAGTATAATATGCGAATTCGAAATGGGTTTTAAGAAATCCTTTAGTTGCGGTTTTAATCTCAACAATGATGACATAATTTCTCTTTTATGTCTGTCTGACATGTAATGTTGCGTTTTGTGACCACCTCCAGGTGTGAAAACGGGTATGGATTTTAGATGCCAGCTCTGAAAACGAGTGTGGAAAATGACATTTTTTGGTCTGAAATAGGGTCAGGATTTGGAGAATCGGGCGGCACACCCCTACCAAGAATTCCCAAGAGTACCCCCCCCCCCCCGGGCGTTTGAATAGCAACATCAAAGAATTTCGATGGGCTCCTGGTCCAACGTAGATTGGAAAAGTTAGAGTGAAAATCATCCAACCATATTTTCTAAAAGGCAAAGAGTTTAACTTTAGTTAGAGATAGCTTCCAGTAAGAAAAAAAGCTCTTAAAATGAATCACTTAGAGTCACGAACATGCTCTGAGACTGGCGTCAGTACACTACTGGTAGGTTTTTCGTGCTTTGCAATACTGATTGGCATCATATCTCAAGGGCGGCGTTAATCGAGTCATTACTGCAAAGAAAAGACTTGTCAATAAGAGGATATTTAATTCTCAATGAAGCCGACACATTAATCGATGTTCGAGAATTTTTCCTCCAACTATAAATAGTGATGTCTAGTGATTCACACTATCCGGCACAAGAACTGGCTTCAAAGAAATCTACTCATCCAAATTCTGGCAAAAAAGCCAAGACCCCCCAAACTGAGTTAAAGCATTATTAGCAGTACCACATTTAGGGGAGGCACCGGAAGCATGCGAGCTCACACTGAGATCAGAATGGGTGTGTTCCATTCCTTATCGCTAAAATGTTCAACTTCTTACCTTTGAAGGTACATCCTCTCCCTTATATTACCTTTTTATCAGAAAGGACAACCTTGTTCATTTTTCAAGATAACAAGTTTTATTTCACGCATTCTTTGAAACAAAGTACAATTCTTTGCATCGACATTTTCTACCTCAAGACACGCGTTTTTTGTTAATGTAATGCCTGGTTTTCATGTGGTTGCTACGGCTACTGAAAAAGGTCATTGCATGACACGATCTTAGAGAAAGCAGCCTTGGCAAAGACAGGAGTAATTTTTTTATGTCATAGTCCCTCACTGAAACGATGTTAACCACTCTAGCTACAAGGTAAAGTGCCCCATTGACATGAACTGATGACTCAATCAGCGTGATATACATTTGGCTATGGATTCTACAATCTACGGACAATCAAATTTCATCAGGAATTCTTCATGTCTGCATAAGAAAAGAGAAATCATGCCTGTAAATTAGGTCTCTAGTCAGTGTCAACGAAACGTGCATTCAAGTCCCCGAATTGAGTTTGATTGTTAATAAAAACAACAACTAATTGCACATGAAAAAGTTTACAAGTAATAAATTAAAGTGAACTGAAAAGCGAAAAAGAAACAAAATTAACAGATGCGCGTGCATGAATCTCGAGAGAGCATGCGTGCCCGCGCATCTGTTAATTTTCTAACTTTGTGTAGCCAAAGGAAACATTTCACACAACCCTCAGTTAGCGGAAGTTAGCTTAAGCTAATCGAGGCGAAAGGTGAAGTGGACAAGAACGAAAAGTAAGGAAAAACTAGCCATACGAATAAGTTTACAAAAACAACAAAATGTGATACTCTGCAAGGCCTAGTTTTCTGCCAAGAATAGTATATGCAAGGTTATGCAAGGTGGTTCTAGCCTTAGAGCTTTTAGTTGAAATACTATATCAGGGACCTTGAGCAACTACGACCACAACGACAACAACAACGTCAAACAATAATTGGTTTTACAACAACAACAATTTTATTAAAAAGCAAAGAAATACATTAAACATACACACTGCCGCCTGCATTTCAAGTAGCTAAAGCTATTCGAGGCAGGCAGTGTGGGTACATACTTAAAAACATTTAACAAGGAAAATTAAAGAGATTTACAACATCAAGGAAAAAGAGGTTAAAAAGATAATAATACGAACGAATAAATATGTAAATAAGGAGAAAAATAAAGGTTACAATACATTGGATTAAAGTTATTCTATCCTATATCAGCATAGCTATCCTGCCTTTGAAGATCGAGTAGTAATAGATTGTTTATTTGTTTCTTAAAAGCAAAAACAACAGCTCTGCACGTGCATCACGCTTTTTAGTACATTTCTTTGACGTCCACTGCACGACTAGACTTTCTGGATAAAGTCCTTAAGAATTCAACTCCAGGAAAAGTCGCCTACATTTGACGAATTGAGCGTTTCCCAATAGACGCGATAAAGTTTGAAAGGAAGCAATTGATTCTTTTAATGATGTTTTCACTGTCGTCGTCGTAGTTGCTTAAGGTTGTTAATGTCTGAGTAGTCCACAGTCCTCTTCATAACGCTAACTGTGGGGGCAGCGGATGATGGGAAGCCACCCCTGAGAGGTTCAAGAAAGACGACAGGAGACAAGTCATTTACACTGTGTGTTCAATCAGCAGGTCAGTTTAGCTCAGCTGGTAGGGCACTGGTCTTTGGATATAGGTACTACCCATTTTTAGCCTGTAAAGAGATAGTCTTTCAAGTGAATTGCATCGGATGACACGAGCGAATTGCGGTCCTGCGTCCGGTAGGGAATGTGAAACTCAGTTAAAGTTTCTGGAAAGTTATCATTCAAATTTTCGCCTTGCGGAACTGGCGCGGGAAATCCCGAACAGGCAAGAGAAGCCCATCTAGCCCGCTCTGGTAACCAATCAGATCACAGGATTCACTGCGTTTTACCTGCTGGTGGATTCAGCACAAACATTTCAGTAACGCACTGGCCCTAAAGAACACGATAGCTAGTCTCAAATAAATCAGCCCTTTGCCGTATTGGCATTCAATTTTGTTTTAATTCCCACTTCAAGTAACGTCTGGCACTAGCATCTCTATACATTAGAAATCCGGCAAGAAAGAACCATTCGGTTTTATTTACGCGTTAAGTACCTTTAAGGGGACCTCTGCATTCAAGGGTTTTTAAATTAAAGCCACCCGTTTCTGGTAGCTCCTGCTTTTAAAAACAAAAAATAGTTTATTTGTAATGTTAACATGGTAAGAATGCTTCACCTTACACGTACGGTAAAATTATAATAGCCTGATTGAAATAAAAGATCTGAGAAAATCGGTAATAATCGTGACAGTGAGCAGCAAACATTTCTGGAATTGTTTAGTTAAGCTTAATTTTCACCATTAAACTTGTACAAATAGGAGATCATTCTGATAACAAGAAAAAAACGGTGGTGTAAATAAACATATAGCTTTCATACCTGTGAGTAAAAATAATTCCTTGGGATCTAACTCGGATATGGGAGAACAGCCTTCATCGAGACACAAAAGATCCGGCGCTGGAAAAACAAAATTATAATGAAGCCGATTGAATTTACAAAATTGAAACCGATGGATATATTTTGTATTAGTTTTAGCACGATTCTGACCTGTAACACCTAGTAAGGCGGTATCTAGACCCTGCGACACGCTCTGTACCTCCGCGGAAAACGTTTCCGATGGGAACTCACGAGGTTTCTCACTCTTCTTAAGCAATGCCGTAAGAAATTCAACGTAAGTGGCTGCCATCCATATCACCTCGGTGTTCGTTGGTCGTTTTCCTAGTGGCGGCTGCGGAACAAGATCTCGTAGAATCTCGATATGGGAGTTTAAAGTTTGCATTCTCCGTCGTTCGCGCTCGTTTGCTTTCCTCCGTTGCTGGCTTACACCCGTCAAACGAATGGGTTTCCGCCTTGGCTTTTTTCTCGATGTTTTTTTCTGGTTGTATTGAGATCCTTTTCTCAAACTTCCCATTTTCCGTTTTAGCAACAATTAATTAAACTTGTTTTATCAGATGTTGGCCCTCCCGTGGCATAAGAGATCTAAACAAATGTGAGCAAAGTTCAAACAAATAAAATCGTATCCAAGACAAACAATTTCCTCACGCCTTATTCGTGCCCTTGATCGTTTGAAATCTTCTGACGCCGTCCGCAGTTCCGAGAGAGTTCAAAAAGGGCTCCGAGCTTTAATTTGTAACCAAAAGATTTGTTAACACAGAGGAACTAGTCCAATTAAATGAAGTGGAAACTACTTAGGTGTACAAGGGTGAACAATGAAAATATAAGGGAGAACTGTAAAATCAGTTATGACTAAAGCAAAATGGGAAACTTTTTGCTCTCCACAAACTATATTTCAAGTCATTACCAATTATTATATGGCTACAATAGTACGCGCGCTCTGATTGGCTGTTTTCTTGTAATGACCGGGCGTTTCTAGCTAGGTGTCCAAGGCATATACAATCTATGTTTAACTTGATAGTGGACATCCTTATGGACATCCATGTTATGGTCAATTGACAGCTGTCAAAAAGGGTATCCGCTGACCAGTGTCACCTGACTGTATCGCGAGATCAAGTGTATAACTCATTGAGGTGATGCGTTCTTTTAAAGTAATCCGCTGACAAGTTGTTGGTTTCAGTTGATCGCAGGCTCAAGTCTATAATGAAAAGGCCCGAGTATAATACTTAATAACTCAACCTCGTCTATTTGTTCATTATAGGGAAATCTCAAACCTCGGTCATGATGTGTCATACATTCAGTCAAGGCCTCGGTCTGCGATTTCCCTGTAATGACCTGCATCAAAAGTTTACACAATAGTTCTTTTGCTCCAGGTGACACCTTCCCAGACCGACCCGAAGGTTGTATAATCGGAAACCTTCGGCATGACAAACTCGCGTAGTATTTATTCTTCAAATTACTTGCTGTGCATGTGATACCTCCGCCTGGGGGAAAGGAAACTCCTATCTGAAAGAAACGGGGATGCAGGCCTCACGACATTTTACTTACTTAGGAGTAAAAATTTTTGTCTTCGACGGCCTTCACCTTCAAGCTAAATTGGAAAAGACAGTGATGTTTAAACTGGATCATCTAACAAAACTTCTAATTATTTCGTACCATTTCGAGTATGCTGACCCTTACCATTGATGTTCAACCCAGCTCCTCATAGGTTTAATTTTGCCGTGCAGAAAGTTAGAGCCACACAAATGCAGCACCTGGTCCTTCGAGTTGGAGGTTGTTAGTGGCCTGACTCACCACTTAACCTGCTACCATTCTAGTAATTAATAATCTTCAGCTCATTTCCTCCGAGACAGGCTCTTTTAATTAAAAAAGGACGAAAAAGTTGCGAAATAACAACGTTAACAACAGCAACAACAACAATGGTGAGGGTTATGCTAAGCTATTTCGGTCCAGCTCCTCATAGGTTTAACCTCGCCGCGCAGGTTTCCGGTAAGAAAGAGTCACACGAATGCATCTGGTCCTTCGAGTTGGATGTTGGGAGTAGTACAAACGAACCAAATTGTTCGAACTTTTTACCGTTTAGTGATCAAGAATCTTCAACTCATTTTTCTCCAGGATAGGCTATTTTATTATTTAAAATGGAAGCAAACGTTGGAAATCACAGCAAAAAACAACGGTAATACGACTGAGTGGAGTCCAATTCGGTCTGTAAATTCAAACGAGTCAACAAAAATCGGACGACCGCTTAGTGGCAGTCTGATTTGTTTAATCACGAGTATGATTACAGACCGAATTGGACGACACGATGTTCTGTTACCAATTAATCATAACTATAACAAAATTTGCGCTATTTTAGGCCTTTTTTGATTAAACACCAGAAATTTCGAGAGTTTTTTTGTTAGCAGTGAAAAAAGCCATTTAAGTGCGAGCGAGCGACGGCGCATACTGTCCAATTACTTGGGCATGAGGCATACTGTCCCGCTTTCACTGTCCTATTAGTGCTGAAATCAGGACAGTCGATAGCCAATCAGATTTGAGAATTTTGTTATAGTTATGATTACAATGGTAATACTGATGATAATTGAAAAAAATGTGCGTGTTTGAACTAGTGCCCAGTTCTCCCACACATTGCCAACGAACAGCAAAAGTCAAAAGCGCCAGCAATACGATAATTCTTACTTCAGGTATGCCAGCAATGAAGTCTTGTATAACGACCTTTATATTGACGTCAGCAAAATGGGTATTTTCCTCTCGCCCGATAGTTATCGCCCGAAAACGAATTGTTTTAACTGTGTGGTCTAGAACCAGATAATTAAACCGTCTATACGCATTGATAGGAGACAACTGCAGGGTAGTTGTTATGGCATACCACAAGTTGTTAAGCAACCGCTTGTTAAGCCGTTGATAGAAATTTACAAAGGGGTACTTCCGTGATTTTTGAAGCATATCCGATGACGCAAATACCTCAATGAACAAACTTTTGAGGACTTTTTTTGAGGTTAAAGTTTCGTTTAAACTGAATGACTAACAAGTGTTTTCTTTGGAGTTGATTATTTCGTTAAAAATGTAGTGCAATGTTTGGGTCTGTGGGTAAAAGGGTTTAGACACTGAGAAAGCCTGTTTATAAACTGAGATTGTAAAAATGGAATGGTTGACATTTGAGCTAAACTTTTTAAAATGTTTCTTTTGTATGCTGACAAACATTGTTTGATATACAAGAGTTTTGCATGACTGCCTGACCGATGGCTCTATTTAGCGTTTTAGTAAATGGGTTATTTTTGCTTGTTTTTAAACAAGTTCATAGTCAAGTGGGCACCTTTAATGACGTCTGTGACATGGCAGCTAATAACCTGCATCTCCAACGATAGCGATCGATCTTTTGCACAATTCTATTAAGCCGTCGTCGTTTTAAAGAAAACAGATCTTAGAACCTAAGTACACACAAGACATGCCAGACATGGAGTGCGAAGTCGTAGATGAATCGCCCAAAACACTACCGTCAAAAAAGAAAACCAAGCGTCGCGGAAGACGTTTGACGGGCTTAAGTAAGCAGCGCAGAATCGCTAATACGAGAGAAAGAAATCGTGTTCATACGATCAACGATTGCATTGATCGGTTGCGCGACCTCATACCACTGTTTCCACATGAACGAAAACCTTCGAAGACCGACACCATACGCCTGGCAGCACTTTATATTTCGCACATGACAGATATCCTTGCCGTGGAGAATACTGACCACCCGGAAATTAAGCCGGACCCAGAACGTTTGGACGAAGAATTGTCCGTATCTTCTCTGGAGTTTGACCCATTCGACGTAGAAACGGAAGGTAAGATATTTGTGGCGCAATAAGGTTCGTGTTACACCAGAAATTGCCAACCAATATATCAAAGTTTATCTTATTAGAAGAAAACTAAGGGCAATGACTTAGTCTTGAAGAACGAAATTGCTTAAATTAACTGAAAAGCTGAAACTCTACACCCCTGATTTACAGTAGGCATCTCTTCATCCCCAAGGCCTAGAGCAATTTAATCAGTTTAGATAAACTTCTTTGATAAAAAAGATAGCTATAACTTTGCCATATTTGCTTGTTTTATTACAGACCTGACAGTTTTCTTTTGGAAAGAAGGCGACGACTTAACTGCAGTCACTACAGACACCAATGGTAGCTTTCCTTCAATTTTTTAAAAACCTATTATATGGCAAGTAGCTGTATGGAGTACGTGAGAGCCCTGGTACTTGCTCAATCGGGGTACCGCGTTGGGGTTCTTGGTATGAATCACGAAACTTAGCCTGATTTAATATCAGCCAAATCAAACACTCAAGGCATATCAAGTCGTCACTTTTTTACCTGGCTCAGCTAAATTACACTTTTCTTCCCGCCTTCAACTCCACTATCGATCTTGGTTCAGTTAGACATTTCAATCTTTCACGTTTATGGTAACGAATTTTAGATTATAGCGTGCGTGTTTGTTTTATTATCAAATCTTACGTACGGATAATAACCGCAATTTTTATGATAAATTGTTTTAATAAACGATATCCATCTAAGTCAAACAACTTATCGATATGAAACATCCTTTCGCGTGGGACCAAAAGAGTAAACATCCTTTAAGTAAACTTCACTAGACTGTCGGGAAGTTGAGCATTCAATGACAAAATATGGCAAGTTAACGTTCTGGAAAATTGCCTGAAGCGCCGGCATTTTAAAGACAATTGTTTATCTCAAAACATCAAAGTTGGGCCTGGGAGTCTCGACAACGAGAATATCATGTCAGACGACGCAATATTTTTTTAAATAGTTAATAGGTCTAAATAGTTTTGATAAGCGCCATCTGCAGTATCTACTGCCATACTCGAATTCACCCTCTTCTTTCCATAAATGGTACTAGGCCAAGTTAAGCCTAGTGCCATTTAACCTAAAGTTTATTTATTTTGAACGCAGCGCTCTTAAAGCTTATTGTTCCCTCGAGGTAATCGCTTGGAACGCTGGGTATTTCACCCAAATACAATCGAAAAAATTACGAACAAAAAGAATTTTCTCCTAAAACTCACCGAGTTCTGAAATGGTGCCATGTTGTGACGTCATTACGTTATCAAATTTGATAACTGTGGCGGACTGTCAGCTGAGAAAAAATTAATATCAAACTGTTCAAAACCAGGAATCAAAACGTTCCATTCTACTATAACGTTCTCCATGATCCAAGGTTCAGTTTCTTTTTTGGTTAATGCCGATCCGTCTAAATCTTCAGGGGAGAACAACTTAATAAAAACCTTTTGTTTGTGATTTAACAATGTGTTGATAAATGCGTTACTGAGTAGCCAACTGCTGTTTATTACGCAGTAATCGTGCATTATATTTTTACTTTACACGAAATCTTGCAACAGTTTTTCTTCTCACGGTGCCTTGATCATTATGGAACTGCTATTTAATTGTTTGATCAGTTGAAACAATTTTATGTTCGTGATAGGTTAATTGGAAATGATTTCCGTTAATTTGATTTGAGTACTCTTGTGAGTGAATCGATAATGTGTTTGTCTTTAGACGGGTGCAAGCAAAGAGGATTTCTTACAGTTATGACAGAGAAGAAACTAATTTACTGTAAAATTAAATACCGCCTAAACTGTCGCTTTTAAGCCCTGGGTTTATTTCTCTTAGTAAGGGGTTTTAGGAGGGCGGGGGCTAATATCCGAGGGGGATTTTAACCGGAATAGAGCTATATTAGTGCTGATCAAAATAGGTCGTGCATTTACTGGCGTTTTAAGCTTCAAAATGTTATAACAAATCAAATGCATTTCAATCCGGTATTTGGGTGAGGCTTATATCCGGGGAAGCTTAAAACTGGAGGGCTTATATATAATCGGCACTTTACGGTACGATCAAAGAGAATTGTTTCCTATTTACGTTAGAACTCAATATTATGCTGTGAAAGAGAAAAGAGGCAAATTTGTCGATTTGTATGGTTGATATAAGAGTTTTTTGTTCCACATGAACAATCATTTATTGTGATCGTAACATTTGTATTTAAAAAAAAACTTGATGTAGAAATAGTGACAGCACTGGATCTGTTTAGTTTTGCTTGTAAAATGCTCTTCTCTCGCATGTTACGGGATCAGATTCACCGCGGAATCGAATAGCCCCTTTTATTTGCAGCTAGTCATTCACGTGGTACAAAACCGCAATGCTACTACCCCTCCCTTAAGCCAACATTAACACTTAATTCTCCCTTAGGGCAAAATGTTGTCTTAGGGGAGGGGTAGGTGGGCAGATTCCCAGCAACCTCAATTGATTCATTTTAAGGTCATTCCCCTGAAATAGAACTTAACATAGATTTTTCCCCAAATTTCGTCTATTAACTATTCATCATACTGGGACTTCGAAATCAAAATTAAAAAGGGGGTTGCCGGTATTCGTGTACGAGCTGCGAGGGCTCAAACATACCCCCTTTGAGGTAATTTTCGACACCTCCGGTTTGCTGCTTTGCACCGGTAATGTCCTTTGTTTGTCTTCTCCCAGTGTTCCTTGTACTCCAACATGGCAGATTCCGTCCCCAGGGAGGAGGTTACCCCTAGGATTTCTTGGTGGAGGTGTGCCGCCCGGTTCTTCAAATCCTGGCCCTATTTCAGACCACAAAAAGGCATTTTTCACACCCGTTTTCAGACCTACGTAGCCTCTAATATCAAAAGCCATTATGGCTCTTGCTAAAATCCATACCCCAGACCTGGCCGCTAAGAAATTAGGTCATCCTTACTTAGAGTAAAACGCCGTCAAAAGAGATTTCTTAAAATCCACTTCGAATTCACATATTTCTTCTTTCTTTCTTATTCATTAGGAATTGCAACGATGAAAACGTTCATACACTCCCGTAGTTTCCTCGAAAACCATACCCGATTCCAGACCAAAATGGGCAAAATCTATACCCGTTTTCAGGTCAAACCGGTGCAAAATCCTTTGGGGTGGCACATACCCATATGGCTTATACAAGGGAGTACCCCCCGCGGGATTCCGTCATATTGAGGTGTAAATTGGTTATTATTGCAGTGGAATTTTGCACTGATTGTAAAAGTTTTGTCTAAGATGGCACTTACTTCAGTGTTCTATGAAAACGCATGTTTATGTACTGTTTTATAATAAAATTAGAAAAAATGCAAATGGCGACTAGTAATAAAAATTTGACAAGTGTCTGTTTTCGAGCTGGTAAAAAGCATGGTGATACTATGTTTAGTTTAAGTTTACAGGGTCATCTTTATCAACTTCACCATACAGCTGGATTACGGTTACGCCTTACCAATGAAACAAAACGTAATATGCTTGCCAGTTGATTTCCTAAATAATCTCTAGTCTTTTCATAAATAAACTGCACTTTTACTTACCGCTAGTCGACACTCCGGATGATCGAAAGTAAAAACACCATAATTGAAGCTATCAAGCTTAAAACTTTAATTAGTTAATCGCAAAAGGGTTACAGGGTCAGGAAATCCAAACATTTTTAGATAACGTCGCAAAAATACTATGTAGTCTGCAAGGCATGCATTTTTTTCTAGTTTCCAAATGTTTCAGGGGTCTCGGGCCATACAAAATTCTTTTATTTCTCGCTGTGCTGCCCCAAAGAAAAAACCCGCGCGGATTTTTGCAAACTGTGCTGAAAACAGCGTCAAATAAATGGAAGACAACCATGTCAGGTGTTAGTGGGTGGACTGGCTTCAGTTGCGCTCGGTTGGGGACGAACCATTATTTTTTTTTTTTTGACGGGGGGGGAGTGGGGGGATTGGAAAATTTTCACGTGCAAACATTTTTTTATATGCGGCTCCTGCTGTGAACAATTTCTTTGTGTGTCTCCATCTTCCCGCCAACACTTTATTGTTTACTTGAATACACGGATGACTAACGGATAGTTATTTTCACAGAGTTCTGGGTTCGGCTCTGAGATAGCCTGCGCGCAGACGAAATTAAACTCTGGTTAACTCCGTCAGACGGTACTAATCAGAGTTTAGTTATCGTTTGCACGCAGGCTACTCTGAGATGACTTTTATATATCTCCACTTACATTTCTTAACTGACAGTAGTCGTATGCTTACCGTTGCTATGCCTCTTTCTTTTTTTGTGCTGCGTGACCCTCCCCTGTTTTTTCTACTCAGAAAAACGTTCCTTCTACTGCGCGAACGGGCTCTTCCACGAGAAACGGAGAACGCCTGGGCAGCACGAAAAAGCGGGAAGGAAGAAGAACCGGGGGGAGTGGGAACCTTCCTTTCTCTCCCCCCCCTCGTTCTCCCAGGGCTTGCTCACAAGCTAGTCCCTACCATATTCTCAGCAAAATAGTAATAATTGCATTAATTAAAGTGAAACAAATTAACAAAAAAAACCTCCACTTTCATTACTTAGACCCAAGACCACTTGCTTTTAGCCTGCGAGCAAGTTCTCCGGGGCGCTCTTATCCCGCCTCGCCGTCAGGCTAACAAGACCTAACAAACTTTTAGCCTAATTTCCGCCGCGCGGCTGGTGATAGAGCTTACGAAGGCTAAGCGAACAGTTCATCTTGTTTGTGAAGTATCAATCTATCCTGCAGGAGCGACCCCGTCGCCACCCCTCTCCAACTCTACTAAAACATGACTAAATAAGGCTTTCTTTTAGCTTACCGTAAGTGAAGATTACATATCACACTCTGTATTGTTTTATGGGCTAATGAGACAAATTGGGTGTATGTATGTCCTCTATATTTCGCCAAGCGCACATGATATAGACATGTAATGTACTTTTCACTTATGTGGCACTGATCGAAATTCTGTCGTGAGGCCATTCAAATGAAACCTCTTTTACGTGGCACTACTTGGTGTTCAGTATTTCACAGGAAGAAATTTGGATTTGGTTATTTGAGAGACAATTTAGAAGTGAAAGCGTTTTAAAAGTGATTGCTTCTCTCTTTTCCTGCCGAAGAAACGTCTGGGTTTTCCCATTCCGAATCTCACTGAAAATCTACCTCTTAAAATTGCCAATGGCTTAAAGCAAGAACAACAAGGAACAAGTAGCACAAATTGCGTGCCAAAAGTAAGCCCTGTTTAGCAGCGATAAACTGTTTAATCTTTATCCACGCTACTACCCAAGATTTGTTTACTTTAAAGATTAGCGGTTGAATAGGATAAATTAAAACCGCAAGCTGCCCAGATCAATAAAAACCAAACATTAATTATCGGTAAACTGAAACAACTTTGATGTGATATCTGTGTCTCTGCTTCACGTACATACAGATATTTATCAGAAGGAACACGTAACTTAAATCCTGCAACTCTCAGAATAACAATAGTGCACGAAAGCGGATTTCTCCGATGGCCTGACTTGTCCTACGTAACGGCGCCAAGTTGCACTAGGACCAGCCTCCTCCCACCTCGAGGTGACAAAATGGTGACATAGCCCTTCTTATCGCCTTCTGCCCCCACCCAAACCCTCTCTCCTTTTGTACGCTATTTTAAGGTTTTGGCTTGATCATTATTGTTTAAACCTCTCGCATCATCGTCCCTGAAAAAGGTCGACTCTTGGGCAAGAGTCTAGCCACATCCTAAGGGGAATAATGCCTCTAGGCAACAGTTTTTACTTTGTGAGATACTAGAGACACCCTTTTGAGAGTTAAGTTTCCATCTACACTGGAAGATCCAGGGAAGGGGCCCGGGGAGCCCGGCCCCCTTATTTTTAGATCAAACTGAGGCCGTCCTCCCCCCCCCCCCTTATCTCTGGGTCTGGATGACCGCACCCCCCCCCCCCTTCCCCTCCTTATCTGAAGGCTTGGATCGACCGCTGATCTATGTTTCCGGTCCAGTTCCGATAAAACGAAAGCCGTCCATTTGCATAAAGTTTGGATCAAAATCCTAAAATTCGTCGCTTTCCAACGATGAAAGTGGTATAGTTTGCCGGGTAATAGATGATAGATCACAGTCATTTTACGCATGGATGCAGACCCGGACGTTATCGCGAGCATGACCCTCGGGACCGAATTTATGACGCCATCAGAGACTTAGCTAGGGAGCAGTCTTCAAGCAGTGTCAAAAGGATTATTTTCGTTGTTTATAAAAAGAAATACTTCATTCTCATTGCCTTTCAAATGCGTCACTCTTCGGACGCCATCAGTAATATTTTCAAGGAATTTCAAGAAAAAAATTCGTTTAAAACACAAGAAAAGAACTATCGTTACGTCAATCCAGTTTTTTTTTTTCATGACCGAAAACGTTTGGGAATAGTCCCCTTGTGCCACTGATGAACCAGTAACCCTTTTGTTAGGTGCTTCTGAAAATAGATGAAACTTTGTCTTCACAAGCGATGTGGGAATTATATTTTATCATAAGAGTGATAGATATAGCTTGTATGTGCGACCTACCGCTCTGCACAGTGTAAGAGATCAGTTGAGTGGGGTCGTTGAAGATAACATTGGGCTCACTTACAAAAGACGAACGGTGCCCTAATTAGAAGTTGTTTGCGCAAAGTGATTTAAGTACCTTGTTCTAAATAGGTTATAAGTGTTTACAAAGGGCAGCCCACGCCTTGAGCTGAAACTCTTAAAAGGGAGACCGACGTCCCGATTATGACAACGGACACGTCTTATTCAAAACGGCTGAATCCATTTACAGTTACTGTGTTAGAACGTGGACAATGATCAATCGTAGTTCAGAATTTATAGACAAAGGCAACTTAATCACAAATAACTCTGATATTTTTTTTTTCGCTTAAACATTGGATTAAGCGATGAACTCTTTCGCCCTCTAATTGGGGTGAATATTTAACTATAATTATTAATACGATGCATTTTACTTTACCCTTTGGAAGTTTTGTTACTTTAAGTTTATAAATTTGAGAAAATTAGACAAGGGAAAGATAACAGAGAACGCTACTTTGATTGTATGTTTGAGGAATATTGAAATCTGAAATTTATACCGCCAACAGGCTGAACAGGGCTACAGAGCAACAGTTTTCCAGAGCAGTAAACAACTGCGTGTAAGAACCTACATTTTTTAGATCTGGCAAATAAGGTGATTTGGGATAGTTATAATCTGCCAGCAGGTTCTTAAACCTCTAGGTTTTTTATGCTGGTGTTTATTGTAAATTCTCTTTTATATGACTCCGTTTAGACCGACACAAAGGCCTTTACCAGGTGTCCATCTAATGGAGAGTCAAAGAAAACAACACGAGGAAAGACGGGACCATCTAAAAGGCAATGTGATTTACCAAATAAGGAACTAAAGGACGAATTTCTTCTTTACTAATAAGTGATATTATACCCTCGTTTTAGCTACTTAATTTTATCGATATATCAATTGACCTTACCAGTTATCAACCAGGTGTTTTTTAAATGCCATCGGAATTTTCCCACGAAAATTGTACTTTCTAAGCAACTTATACCTCCGTCTCCGTTCAAATGTTAGTTAGTTTCGTTAGGAGAGTTCCTCATGGAAAAAATATCGTTCCCTTAGCTTCATTTAATTCCCGTTCACCACTTGGTAAACAGAGTATACGTACTGCTGAAAGAAAGTCAATATTCAGTTGCTCTCAGTTTGTAAAGTTACACCGTGGGATTTATCCACAGACTCAAATCAGTTGGAGTATACCTTGCATATCACCCCAGAACCTAAGAAAAGTTTTGCTCCGTAGATTTCACTAGAATGCTGGTCACACCTCTGGATTTTATGCACAGACAACTTAACTTAGAAACTTTCTCTACAGCATGCTAAACAGAACCACCGAGGACTATTCTCAAATTTCGATTCCCTTATAGTGCAGTCTGTTCGACCTTAAATTTTTGCATAAACTATTGTTTTCAAATGCTCCTCGGGGAAGGACTGTTTATTTCCCAGGGTCGGCCAGGGTTTTTGGGTATACGGTATATTTGGGTATTTAATTTCAGGTATACAGTATTTTTATGCTTAAAATTTAAATTGGGGATAAAGTATTCCCTCACGACCAGTTTTAGGTGTAAAGTATTCCGTGTTTTTCTTAATTTTGGTATTTTACGCGAGTTTTAGGATAATTTTTGGTATATTGGAAGGTTTATTTCGGGTATTTTGGTATTCCACTACTCCTCCCCCCCCCGGCCGACCCTGATTCCCAAGAGCAAAAGTTGAAAACGATTAGTTCAGATGCAAAATTTCATAGGGGCAAATAGTGTGTATTAGGGGGATTCGAAGTAATCAATGCTTAGACGACGTTTTCGTTTCAATATATAGTCACAGGATTCAATGCACTAACCCTCAACTCAGGGGTGATTTAGCACCACAGGAAAGTACTGCTCAGAAGCTTTCATTTGAATGGTCAGACTCAAGGTTTTTATGCCCAAAATGAATCACCTCTTTTCCTTAATATACAAAACTGCAGGAGAGTACCTCTCAGTAGCTTTCGGCCTTAAACTCGACACTGCGTCCACTCAATAGTTTAATACCCCTCAACGACAGTCTCTAAATCGAAGGTAGAATTACTTTGTACCAACAGTCGTGGCATTAATTTCAATGGGCGCCATCTTTGGCGAGTGATCATTCAGATTTAAAACTTCACATGCAGTAGATCTACCCTGTTAAACAAACAGCTCGTTCAAAGGTTCTAATCGGAACAGAACAGCTGTAGGGCTAGCCTAAGGTTAATTACGTAGGTTTCCTCCGATGGAGTCGAAACAAGAATCCTAGCAATCAACTGCATGACTCGAGCTCCTGAAGTTGCAGATAAAAATTTGCAGTAAAAGAAACAGGTACTGAGCCCAGATGTTTTCGACAAGGAGACTTGAATTGCCAAGGCCAAAAATTTCGGACAAAACTCGAAGATAACTTAATTTTTTTAGTATTCGATTATAATTGCTAATAGGCCGCACACTGTTATCATCTCTGGCTTTCCTTGTCAAACTGATAGGCATAAGATATACTGAATATATTAGATGCGTCTTCAGCTATGTGAGTATATCAGGGGCACCAAACGACTGTTTTCTGTATAATATCTGTTCGGAGAAGCAAAAATTGGCTAAAATTTTCTACAACTTGAGGAAGGCTAAAACTGTCTACATGACCGTTCCATTCATGTACAATTTTTGAACCGTATCTTACGAGTTTTTAATCTTTCGCATTTCAATCCCCAGGTTAAGCTATTTCTCCTAGAAAAAGGAAACCTAAAATTTTCGTATTCGAAAATGCGATAGAGAAGAAAACCAGAAAAATTCTTGCTCTCGTGAAGCTTTAGATTGCATCTAAAATTTTCGGGAAAATAATACTGAACAGATGGCCTCGTAATTTCGAAAAGACTCGAGTTTCCCTAGGCCGAGTGACCAAACAGATACAAATTTTATAGCGCCGCTTAAAATGCATTTCTAGATATCTAAAAGTTCTCTGGATAGCCTAAAAAGTGTACTGCAATCCATTTAGAGGAAAGCGTCGTTGGGTGCCCCTGGTACATTAGTGTGAGAAGAGGGTAGAGACTCCCATCGGCCTCATCCAACTTAAAAGGGCTGTGCCATGATAGGTTCCCCTATTTCTTGTCAAAGCTCAGCTGAAATTACAGCTAAGTAATCTCACTTTCAACTTCTTTATTCTCATAAAGAAGATATCAAATGATTCTATCAAAGAAAAATCAAAGCAATGGTAATTATTGGTCATTTTCTGACAACACAGAGGTTTAACTTGAAAAAGTTGGCCCAAGTTTCTTTCTCCAAAATTGCAATCCGTTCCATCCAGGCCATCGAAAGCGAAAGACAGAGAGATAGTTTTTAAAAAGTATGGTAGTAGAGTAATTTTTGATAAAACTGAACCATTATTGCATGAAGGTTTTCTTTGGTTCCAATTTGTTTTTAAGGTTTTAAAGCTAATACCTCGTGACATTACTCTAGCTTTGCTCTGTGGATGAAGTCCTGCGGTGTGACCATTCATAGGAAAGCTACTGAGCAGTACTTTCTCGTGGTTTATCATTATGCTGTGCTAGGGGGTTCTAACTTGTGAGCCTGTGGACGAAACCCTGTGGTGTGGTCAAATTCACACTAATGAAGGATGAGAGCAGATCCATCGTCATGACTTTCTCGGCTTCAAACTCAAGCATACTGAACACTATTCTAGTCCTAATTCATTTTAACTTATTTGCTTTTAACTCAAACACACTACCATGATCGGTATGTTGCGAGAGGTATTAGTCACATGAAATCCCCGGCACCCATATCTCCGGAGGATGAGGGTAATTCAACACTTTTAGATTGTTGTGGTTGACTTTCTGGCATTTTTTACACTTCTACAATGCTCGCTTCATTTCCCTTTAACAATTATTAAAATGATGCAGGACTCAGAAGCCGTGCAAGTTTTTGTCAAGTTTGGCATTAGAACTCGACAGTTATTTCCAATTACGATAGAATTGACCTACAATTACAAAGAGTTGTCCTTTTATAAGGCAGCTAGCATATCTACTCGTTCAACTGCAGCAATATTCGTCCCGGTTCTGAAATCCGACATAGACTGCGAGATGCCGAAAAGATTTGGTTCATCGCAATCATGGGTCAAGTCCGATCAAGCAAACTGGTAAATTCTGCAACACAGCCCTGAGGTTTATGGCAAAATAAATTTACGAGTGGCATTCGTCAGCCACGCTCTCTTAAGTCATCTTCAGAAAGTGTAAACTGTGATATTCTTCTATTGCAAAGCTCTTATCTGCTAAGGCTTAAATTAAATCCAGAAAGCTTATCGTCACGTCATCTTCAATCCCAGTGAATACAATTTCACGATAAGATGGCTTGCACGCTTACTCTTCTTCATCACGAGCTTATGTAATAACGAAAGCCGAGAATCTTCTTCATTCTGCAGCTAACTGCCCACACAAAAAGAAACAATTGTAGGACGAGAAAAGTCACGTAAAGTTCAAATAAAGATAAACTAAACTTCAGCCACATAAGCATCTCTGAACATCCTTTTGATTTCCTCCCCCAAAGAAAAATGGCTATATTAAAAATTCAGGCCATCCCATGTACATTTACTTTAGTTACCGCAAATGCAGTGTTTTTTTTTTTTTTATTACTATATCAGCGACTTGATGTTTGCATGTTCAGAACTTTAATCAAGGAAGAATCCGCGCGCGATGCCATCTCTTATCTTAGTTTTCGTAGGCGTTCACAGTTTATTCAATTCAACCGACGGCCAAAATAGCCAAAAATTTGACAAAATTGTAAAGGTTCCGAAATCTAAGGGTCTTTTTTGGTTAAAAATAACCTAAACAATTTAAAGTTAATTAATTTGATACATCTTTTGCTCTTGGACTCACTGGCTCTCATTGCACTCAGGCTGACTCAGGTCAATGATACAATGATACAATGATATTGGTTACATCCGCGAGATAAACTCTACAAATTGAAACTCTATGGCAAAAACTAAAAACAGCTCTTGATCGGAATGCTATGGCAAATGTTTTCATCACACAATTAGAAAATACAGCCCTTTTCAATTTTTTTTTTTTTAGAGTAAACATTTTGTTGTTACAAGAATTCCACGGCAACACGAGGCTATTTCTAGAGCTAAAGTAAACATATCAAAGTGCTATTCGAACACCACACAAATGCCGTGAAAAAAAAAAAAAAAAGGGGGGGGGGCAACTTAAAGTCAGGTTTATAACTTACCTTTTCTTTCGGTTGCTATTCTAATCTATACGGCCATGTTGTTTCTTTCTTTAGGCACAGTGGAGTTACGTAAATATCATAAGCTTATTTCATGTTCAGTGCTGTAGTTTATACCAAAGTGAATAACAGTCACCCCACTATTTTGGACCTCAACATTTCTTTAAGAATGTGCGAGTCGATCCCACACTCCCCCGCACACACCCACTTTGTCTATAAACAAAAATAGCTCAGTAAAACTGTGAAAGGTTTGAACCCAGGAGTCATGTCAAAAGTAGATTGAGTTTGATCGTCCGGGTGAACGTAGTCCTGAATAGGACTGTTGCTGTTGACAGTGACTGACTGCTCAGTGTTTTCGTCGTTTTCCATTGCTGTATATTTTTAAAAACTTCATTTCATATACATAGCTGAAGAATGACGAGAAGAGCTCTGATAATAAAATGGTGTCAAATTTTTAGCTTGGCTAGTAACTGGATTAGAGCCTTAGTTTATCATCCAGTTTCACATCCTTCCTTTTCAGAAAATCACGTAATGACCCTAATGCGTGCACGCCAACGGAATATACAGATAAAAATCGTCTCAGATATCATTTGTAGCCTTACCAAAGGGACCGGAATAAACTTTGAATCGTACCACACATTAAGAACTTTTTGTTGCCTGTGGAGAAAATACTAAGACACTTTCCAGGCTTTAAGAGCGATAGCCTAACAGGAAACCACATGCAAAATAGTCTAAAATAGATAAGCGCTTTCGCTTTGAACGTCTGCCACGTTTTCATACTCTAGTTTTCAGTACGAGATTAAAGCGAATCCTTTTAAAGGAACTGTTTAAAGCAAACAAACAATGAAGGGGACAATAACAACTTTAGCAGGTCAAGAAGTCAAACTGAAATCCCCCAAAATACCGTAGTTGCGTAGGCAGTTGCTAAGTAACCATTAACGTGCTTTGCTGCCAAAGGTATCGAATATAGTGATATGACATAGATTTAATATACTATGTAAGTGATTCCAAAGAATATCCCCTCTAGAAAAATTATTTTTATACGGATAGTTTTAATACTTTGACGACCTAAAGTCAGAGGCAACAGTGTTTATACTAATGATATCCGTATTGCCTAAGTGTTTTTTAAGTATACTGCATAACGTTGATCTCTATTCCATCCATTATCGTCTTCGAACATATTATTCCGCGAGATTCCATCGACAGTTTTGAAATGCTTTGACTGAGAAACACGTAGTTTGGTAAAAATATGGATAACAGTGGCTTGGTTAATCTAGGACAGCAGTGAAAGGGGTTGTAAAACGCGAAAAGCACGCGGGGCTATCTACGCTGAATCATCTTGAGGTATGCAACGTGCACAAAAGCGTTGAAGCATTATCTTGGCTCCTATCATTTGTTTATGTTCTGGTTATTATAATGGTGTCAAATGAGTTCCGTTTTTGATACATGTTGTCTCCTTAAAATGGAAACCCATTCCAGCTGACAAGCCAAGCCCTGGAATGAGCGATAAGTTTCTAACACACCACAATCTCCGCCTCACTCCAACCGCACAGCTCTTGCGTGCAGATCAGTCGCCGTTCAGCTCACAGCCATGGAGGAGACGTTAACCACAATCAAATCTGAAAACAGCCAAGGCAAAAAGAAAACGCGACGGCGAGGACCACGATTGACCGGGGTTAGCCGGCAGCGGAGAATGGCCAACGCTCGGGAGCGAACCCGGGTGCAGACCCTTAATGCACACATCGAAAGGCTCCGGGACTTAATACCTCTTTTTCCTGGAGAGAAGAAACCCTCGAAGACAGAAACCATCCGATTAGCGGCCGTTTACATCTCCTGTCTCACGGAAATCTTGGAGGCGACACCTGAAGGCCTCGAGAGAATCTCCACCGAGGAACTGATGCCTCCTTTTCCAGGACTTGAGGACGGTTTGGGCCTGGGTGGCTTCCCGGGTTTGCCTCAATTATGTTTAGACCCGTTCGCCGACGAAGGTAAGCTATGAAGTTTTCGACTCAATTATTGCATGTATACGTACGTACATGTGCTGTGGATCACTGTCATCAATTTCATAGCCTGATCTATACCATGGGAGGTCTGATAATTCTAAGTAATTAATCTTTCCGCTTTTGTTTTTTACGTTTTTTGCAACTTTTGGCACCGGAAGGATCTTTTTTAGCATACATTTATAATATTTGCTGCAAATATTCAAACAATCGCTGCGTGAAATGTTTGACATTTGTCCGTTGATTATGGATGGCCTTTTGAAACATGTTTACATGTTATAACTGTTTTTCACTGGTAAAATAAACAATTAGTATTGTCTATTTATATAAAATGTCTTTCAAGGTGGCGTTCATCCCCTGAAATTGCTTCCGAGACATAAGGGCCCGAGATGAATATTTGTACATTTTAATACTTGAATTGAATTGTAACTTTGTAATAAAATTAAAAGGGCTGAATTGTTGAATTCGATGCTTAAAGTAAATCTTTAAATCCGCCAAGCTGCACTTAACATTTATTTGCTTGTGTTGTTTTTATTGATGTATCAATTTTCTGTTTGTGTTTAGACAACCTATTGGACCTGGATCTCGCAGATTACATGTGGGAGGAATTCGAATAGCAAGCAAGCTCAAAGGCACGAAATAAAACAAGGACAGGTTTTCTATGAACATCTTTCATCTCACGAGCGTTTAGCCACTTATCGAGAAAATTATCACCTACTTATCAAGTGCGGAATCAAATCTAGAATATATAATGTTACAGTTAGCCCGGCACAGCTTTAGGCATTTAGGAGCATTGGGTCACGACTTGACTCTCCTTAATGTAAAAAATACGAAGTAGTATCCAGTCAAACTTTTAGTGGAATCGGCGATCTATGCCCTAACGATATGCAGCTGCGCTCAAATCAGTGTCATTATTGTAATTTGCGCAAAAGAAAAAAAATCAAGGCGATCTTGAGACAGCAAAATTAACAGAGTAAAGACGAAAAAAAATGAAAAACTGAACCCAAATTTTTCAATGTCTAATTAAAACAAACAGCACCGATGCCTTTGATTTCACCATTTCACAGATTGGTTTAGTCCAACAAAGCCAAAACTGGCCTTGCACAACTTCACGAAGCTGTTCTTATAGAACGTCCATTGTTACAGTACAGATATCCAAAACCACAAGGATTTCATAACAATTTGCACAATTGGCACCCCTTCGATTCATTTGAATGGTTGCATAAGCAAGGATTCAATGCGCCTCTGAAATGAAAAATGTTTTCAGTCTAACAAACAACTTGAAAAAAGCAAGTACTAGTTCTACTTCGCAGCTTTCCGTGATGGTGATCCCGGCACACAGTCCCTCGATGATTTCAGTCGGAATCGTTTAAGTTTGTGTCAAAGATTCGGTACAGAAAGCGAATGAAGAATTCTTTTTAATTCTTAGTCAATGGTCCTTTAAAACACACAGATCTTGCAAAATTTTTGTTGAATTTTAAAGGGTTTCGTAGTTTCACTTTTCCGCCTTTTTTCCACGACGCATTCTCACCATTCGAGGTCGAGCCTTGAAACCTCGACCATCAGCTTCAGCTATAGTGCTGACACAAACGTCTGATTCCTTAATGATTTGTCAGTGTTCATTTTTTGGTGTCTACTGGCCATAAGACGATACTGATACTGCTTCGTATTTTCTATTAAAAAAATCAAACCTCTTCGACCATGACTTGCGCAACGAAAGCTGTTGTAGCCTAGTCTCTTGCAAACTTTTGAATTTACCAATCGTTATGCGGAAATGAATCCTAATGAGCAGTTCCGGTTCCTGTAATAATGTTTATTATACTGAACACAGTGGTTCTAACTTTTTTACTTTCAAGATGAAACCCCATGAAAGCGTGAAGCGACCACTCGACGAAGTCTGAAATTACGAAATTACTGAGAATGAGAAGTAACGTGCATTCATTCATTAACAGTAGAAGGTGTGGTTCTACATGTCTAAGTCTGAGGAGAAAAAACCAAACGTTTGTAACCATCCAAATAATATATAGCTCCTTAGCATAGCTGATAGTTTTGGGGGGATTTTTTTTTGTTAACTTGGCAAGATTAAATGAATCCCGGGAATGGATTAAAATTTGCCTTTTCAAGATAAGGATTATAATCCTCAAATTCCGAGGCGGGCACTTGGAGAGATAATTAACTCGTCTGACAGAGAGCAACTTGTTTTAAAGTTGTGTTCGACTTGTAATAAACTAACGGTTATCTTCTACCTCATATAATTATGCGATTTAACAAGAAGATGTAATCGAAATTGAAACTCGATGGATATATTTATAGCGGCCGAGTTTCATTCGTAATTAAAACATATAAATGAGAATAAAATATTGTTGACTTGGAAATGCATTTTACATACACAGGTCATAATGTTCAGGACTGGTCTCCTTAGGTCTCTTTTTTCCGCGCGAGTTTTTGCCCTTTTGTCTCGGACACGTCACGGAATTCGTCTCTATTTAATCTCGCACAACTACACTTTCTTCTATAAAGTCGCCAGCTAAGGGGCTGACATGACAACAACGATAAAAAAAGACAGGAAATAGTGTTCATAATTGCCTTACAAAACATGGATTGTTGAGATAGAAGATATCAAAGTGAAAAGTTATTTGTAGGGGTGCGAGATTCTTTTTAAAAAAATTGTGCTAGGAAATGAAATGTCTTTTTAAAAATATTAGATGAGTTTATTGATCAAAACCAAGGTCATAAATAGACCAACGTGCAGAAATAATGCGATTCAGTTGTGTTTTCTTTTAAAGTTAGCTGGTCCTACTTTCTCTATTAGCTGCAAAGTCAAAAGTACTAAATATACAGAGATGCATAGACAGTAATAAAATTATCAGGATAAGGGCTGAAACGAACAACTTCCCTGGGGAGGGGGCGTGCTACATTCACCCGAATGTTTCCGCGCTATTTACCTTCTGCATCATAAAAGCTAAAGAAGGCGTGATGTTTAGTCTTGGGAATCGTCTTTGCTAATCTGGAGTTCAGGGCTTGCAAGTAAATTTATAACAAAAGAAAAGTTAAGAAAAAGGTGGAGAGGCTCTTGTTACTGAATTAAGTACACAAGATTGGGAAGTCGATTCTTCGAAGTTCCAATATTCGAGATCAAGTTAGTTCGAATTTCTCTTCGATTTCAGTCGCTGTCGTTGCGACGATGTCTTTTTGCATTATTTTTTTAGCAGTATTTCGTCACAAGGCAAGGAAAGCTTTTCATTCATGTTAACGTCCAGTTTTTCTTTAAGCAACCATCGGTTTGAAGAAAAACCTAAAAAAAAATGTGTGCCCTCTGAAAGTTTAAGACCCGGAGCTCCCAAGACTAAGTAATAAACCATTCTTTATATATGCATATTCCAAAAAAGAAAAGGAAACCCCCCCCCCCCCCCAAAAAAAAAAACAAATAAAAAAAGACTATGGCCTGCTAAAAAAGATTGATAGGTTTCCGTTCAGTTAAAAAAATAAACACATTGAAAAACTACAACGTTTATGACTCATAGCCAACCGACATCTGGAAGCATTTGTTTACGGCTTATATAATTATTGTTGGTTCGATTGTTAATATCAATTTTTTTCGGAATATGAAAAGTCTTGATAATGAATATCAAGCAACAGATCCCGATAAAAATCAAATCTAGAAAGAACTTTAACCTGAACTATAGAATTTCTGAAGTCAATTTAACGGTCTATTCTGCCTTTGACCCTCAAACAGTGAACAGTGTCGCATTTCTAGTATTATTGATAACAGTGGACAACCGCGAATTGCACCTAGTATTCAAATTGAAATTGGCACAGATACAGGGAGAGCATTCTGGTACTTTTTCTCTCTGAAATTAGCCTTCTTCAGCAAGTGAGTTTCTAACTCAGTACGTTTCTTCTAAACGCAAGCGTTTTAGACTTATACCAGGCCCCTGAGAGGAGATGCTACCCATAATGGCCCATACGAGGAGGATCCACTCGAAAGGGGTCCCCTTTTCAGGCTTCACGTGTATGAAAGGGTAGGGATTTCACGATTTGAAGTATATAAAAGGGCAGCAAAATCTGAAAGGGCGAAAAGATGCATTTTGTGGCACTGTAAAAGTCTAGATGGTTTTGTGAGTTATTCATAATTTAAAGTCTGAGTGCATTTTCAGCAGTTAAAAGGACTGCAAAGTTCTAAACTTTGCACAATTGTATACAGGTACACCTAATTGCAATAACGTTGTCTTAGAAAAATGACAAAAGGAAAAAGCCAAATAGGAATTAAATAGGCTAATTAAGCGCCATTCTCATGGTAGATTCATTTGCAGCCGTTGCATTTCCCCGCTAGAATTTTCAGTTTTATTGTCTTTCAGCTTTAAAACAAGAGCAAATACGACGTCCATGTGCGGACGCTGGCAATGAATTCATTAGGCTTATCACCCAAATTAATTCCTATTTGGCTTTTTTCCTTTTTTTCATTTTTCTCTGACAACATTTTCGCAAATCGGTGTATGTTAAAGGGGTACTATGGCCATTTTCCAATAGTAGGTACACGAAAGGGGTTCCTTTTCTTGCAAAAATGGTATATAAGGGGTAAGGGACTGGACCTCAGGTTAAAACGGTGCAAAAACCCTACCCTTTGGGGGCGGCACATACCTGTACGACTTATATAAGGGAGTACCTCCCCCCTGGGGCACAGGCATAAGAGTCGCTACACTAATAACTGGAAGGTTCCTTAACCCTGACCTTATTTAAGGGAAATTAATTGATACCAGTTTGTAAGACCGAAAACCGAAGAATGATATTCTATAACAATTCATTATGCCAACGACCAAAGAAAAGAATATTCCGCGCACTGCAAAACAAATTATCTTCTTTGAAATCGTTTTTACTGTCCTGTAACGAGTTGCTCAGTTTTTAACTGACAGAGGCTTAAGTCCTGAGTTTCAGCTAGAAACGTAAAGGAAGCTTATCAAGAAAATTACTGCATCCAGCGAGCAAACACATCTAGCACACAAATGGAGCACCCAATTCTGAACCTCCGCCTGAATGGAAGAGTTCTAGACGTTACAGTGCAGGAGCAAAGGGCTTTCGACATCACCAGAGAGGATCGGAGGATGTGTGAGAAATTTGCTTAGAAGTGGAAGCCAAAAATGACAAAAATGTTCAGCAAAAGATAGTATAAGAACATGTTTATCATAGATCGAGTCTCCATCTACCGTGGAATTCAACTTTTATACAATTTTTCTTTGTTTCAAACAAAGGAACTTTCTAAGCGGGATGTAATAACTTAATTAAGGTTTTTTCTTTTTAGAACTGATAAAGGAAATTCCAATTACAACAATTGTCATCATTTGGCAAGGCGTTAAGTATATAGAAAAAGATGTTGTGATAAAAAAACGTTGAAAGCAACCAGGTTTGCGAGAAGAATCCATCGTCTTGCTTTTTACATCATATACTTTTCGGACGAGCTATAGCTCAGAAAGCTATCGCTCAGAATTTCCCGCATGTAGTCACCTTTTTTTAATTTCAGAAAGCACTTGAAGATAGTTCAGGTTCGATTCTCACATCGCTGCTAAATAAAAGCAGTGAAGACACGTTTCTCTGGAGTTATTTATCCACCAGAAGTGAATATACATTTTCACAAATTCCTGCGAGAAGAAGACCTCTTTACAGCTCCGCTGTCTATTGTTTATTTTCAAATGTTCTGTCGGTTTTTGTAAACATTATATGTTAGTTTGACGGGCTAATCCTTTATCATTCTATAGTAGTGTTGGTATTCACGGTTAATTTTCAACACGAAAAATGGATCATTGGAGAGAGTAGAAAGTGCTGTAAACGCGGTGGCACCGCCCTGGCCACGAAATAAAGCAACAAACTGAACCTTAGAGCGAGGTGAACTACATCGAGACAATATTATCTTTATATTATATATTTTGAGTTTGTGTGGGTGCCCAGCATTTCTTTTGAATCCCAAAGTAAGAATTGAACTGAGGAAGGCTAATGATTGGTGTTTGCATAGACTAAACGTAATTAGACGTCACACAAGTAGAAATAACAACCGAGACAACTAGTCTTGATTTTCTTCTCTTCTTCACGCCTAAAGAATCATTTCCCAGTCGTATTTCATTAATTTGTGTGTATTTTATTGCTGGGAATCATGCAGTCTTTGTTCCCTTAGATATCCGGCCACTGAGCTCATTGGTTTCTAGGGGTGGTCTCGCTGTTCAATCATGCCTCTTGACAGTCTTCGATTCTGGATTCCACGCGGTTGATTCCCGATTCCAGGTATTGAATTCCTGGTTTTTTGTCATTGGAACTTAGATTCCGGATTCCACAAGCAAAAATTTCCCGGATTCCGGTATCTGGATTGTCTTACATGCGGCAAGTCTTAGACATTTATTACATCCCCAGAGGTTAAAGTGTTAATGAGATTTCTTGACCGCTTGTCTCGAAATCTAAATTGATCAAATGTAATCTTTAAATGAAATATTTACACTGACTACATCCTCATTCCACGAACGACTCGTTTTCTTTTGCGCTGTGTAATCTTTCTCCAACTGAATTGTATATTCAAAACAAATCTTAAACACGGGAAGTATAGAGGGTAGTCTAGTGTTCCATTTGAAAACCGGAAGGGGATGCTCTAAGCAGTGCGGGAATTAGGAAACAGGATACGGGATTTGACTGCTACCCGAGAAGGGGGATTCTACAAAATTTGGGCATGGATACGTGAGGAATTAGAAAAGAAACGATATTCGGGATAGCCGATGACAGAAGTTCGGGATGAGAATGCGGGATCTGGCTCTCCTTTCCAGACAAACTTCATACATATTCCATGCTACAGGCGAAACCAGACCTATCACTAATCACATTGACTGTAACTCTAAAAACGTCATTTACATGATACAATGCAACCACTGCCCCAAACAATACATAGGTGAAACCAAACGACGACTCAAAGACCGCTTCAACGAACACCGCAGACCAGTTGATAACCCATCTAATATCTCTAAACCCACCACAGTCTCAGAACACTTTCTTACCAATGATCATTCTGCTAATGACATCACACTCATCCCACTAGAGCTTACTAAATCTAATAGAGACAGTATACGAAAAGCTAGAGAGGCATACCTCATCGAGAGAGGTAAAACTCTTGAACCTTTAGGTATAAATAAGAAAGATGAAATATAATACAATCTTTATTTCTTCTCTTTGTTATCACTTATTTTTCTATTTTTCCATTTTAAATTTCTTTCAATCACTACTTCAACGGTTTTTGTTTTCAACGTTCACTTCTTATCATAGTATCATATTGCAAGCTACTTCTTATTTTCAAATTGTAACGTCTCATTATATGTAAGACCCTGAAGAAGGAAGGCCGTGCCTTCCGAAATATTGGTTAAAAGATAATATATTCCCGACTGTAAAATCAGCCTTGCTTTTTTGTCTTATATTTTTACTTATTGCTGATTAGATCCTTTCTCAGGATCCGGTCCTTCTTTTTTGTAAGCTGGTCCTTGCTCAAAAAATTGAGCTCCTTCCCAGACCCTAATTGGAGGTTTCAATATTATACGGTTTATGATGTTCATGACGAGAAGCCCCCCACCTCCCCCGCTAAAAAAATAATAATAAATAATAATAATAATAATAATAATCTTACGCTTGCAGGTATCACTTAGAGCTGTGTACAAAGGAATAAAGAAAGTAGACGGAGAGAAGAAAATAGAATCTGGGCGCGGTACAATTTCAATTCACACAGACGAGTATTTCCTCTCACATAGGAGCAACCACAGCGCCAGGACTTTTCCTAGAAAGCCTTGGGATAGCCTCCTTCGCAGGAAAATTCTTAAATAAGAATGACCAACACCAGGTTTTATGAGCCCACGAGACTGAGCACCCCAGCCAAACCCTTGTTTTCACTAAGACCACCGGACCGGACGCCACGGCCCCTGATTGCTCGTCACGCAATCTAGGCAGGAACACGTGACGAATCCTTAAGAACGTCTGCGTGGGAGGCTAGACCTGGGAGTGACCCCAGGGAACGTTCCGCTGGGGCCTCGAAATCCGTACTTGGATTGTCTCCCAGCCGTGTTTTCTCTTGTCACGCAACACTCCTCCCCAAATCAAAGTGAAAACTATGGGGAACTTTTGGTCCTCTAAAACGCAAAATATCCAGCCTTCTTGACCTCACTCTTGGTCAATAATGCATATATTTTAATTGTCAAAATCAGTGATATTTCCAAGAAAATTTCCGATCGTCGTGCATGTATCCATAAAAACAGTTTGCAAATACGCGAAGTGGCCTGGCGTATTCGAGAGTTCATTTTCTAAGAATGGCCACTCTGTGATTCCACTTAAAAAAATAGATGTTTGTCATCTCTCATTCGGGTGTAAACTGCACTTGTTGTCTCACTCAGTTAAGACCGGCTGATGTGTTTAGATGGGACGAGCAATATGTTTACTCATCCAGGCATCGCTTAAAGTGAGCGTCACGCAAATATCTTACATCGGGAGCCCAAAAGAGAGTCCTTTTCACGGACCGGTTTATTTTGGACACATTTTAGAGCACTTTTCCCGCGAAAATGGAAGCTCCGCTCCATCCATGAGCACATTCGAAAGATAAGATATGGAAGAGGAAAACTAAACTACGTTAAGAGGTAAAAATATCAAAAATACCCTTTTCAGGGGTGTAGGTGGTGCTGATTGTTTCGTGGGACATAAAAAGATGTTCTTAATTCCCGCCAAAATCGTTCTAAAACTACTGGTCAGTGAAAACGCCCAACCTCGTAGAAGACAACCCTGGCAACGAGGTTGTTGCTTGCTCCGCGTTATGGGCTCCTGGATCCGCGCCTGTGGATGTAGTCAGTGTAAATATTTCATTGAATATGGACGAGGGAGTACATCTGCTATCTCAGTCCTATATGGACCCACGTGACTTCCATTCCCACCCATTGGGCAAAGGAAGCCGCTCGAGTCAGCCAGGTGACTCTGCACGTTTGAATCTCGTCTCGATTAACACCTATCAACGACATTGGGAGTTTGATGTCTTCTTCCTACACTTCGGGGATCGTAGGAGTGCACCAAATTAAAGTGAACTATACCTAATGAGAAAAAAGGCGATAATTGAATCAGAAGCACTGGTGGTTCAGTGGTAAAATTCTAGCCTGCCACGCGGGAGGCCTGGGTTCGATTCCCCGCCATTGCAACGGCCAGCTTTTTTCTTTTCTTTCTTTTTAATAAACTTGGTTATTTATCTTCTGATTTTTGTAAAACGCTGCTTTGATATGAATCAGTGCATCACGTATTGCTCCTAAATTCTCAAACAAAAAATTCTTAAATACCGTCAAGAGAGAATAACTATTGGATTATGTGAAATTCACAGAAGTTGTTTTTTAAACCAATTAAACGCTTGAAGTTAATCGAAAGTCGGTTTCCAAAGAGGTCCTCAAACTTTTATGAAGTCTTGTCATGAGAGAGTACATCAGTCGCCATTACAATATTCTACATTGTTTGCTTTGAGGCATTAGCGTTTAGACTTGATGACGTTTCAAACAATCAATTATTATGTGTGGACTTCTCAAGACTTAGACTCTCCCGGCCAACGCTCCAAGATTCTTTCTCTGCCCCATTATTCCCTTGTGATACCATTGACGGGTATTGCGCTTCTTCCTTCTCTTTATTCAAACATTTTAGAAAAATACGCATTGAAGTACGTTGCGTTCGAGACGCATGGCCATGCATGCAAAATGTCAACATAGTTTTGAAAGGGCATCTTCCCCCCTGAGGTCCACACCCTGGGGGAATACTCCTCATAAAGGTTTACACCTGGGGGGGACTCCCATATGAAACAGACGGGGATGCTCGTCGGAAATTTTGGGTTTAACCCCTAAAGCTTAAAGGAGACCATCTGGGCGTGGCTCAAGTTTTTTGTGACCCCTAAAGGAGACCAATCTGGGCGTGGCTTATGCAAATTTTGACCCCTAAAAGAGACTGCTTAAAAACACATAAATACGACATGCAATGAGTTTTAATGATATTTATAATCACAGAGGTAATACGGTAAACAAAACAAGTTAAAAATTTGACTTCTATTTCTCTTCGCGTAATTCTGTATTTCTTCGCGGAACCCTAAACGAGACCTTGGCGGCATAAAATATTGGTGCTTTGCCCGGAACACCCTAAGCGAGACCAAAATCCAAAATTTACACTCCTAAGCGAGACGACGAGCATCCCCGTCTGTTTCATATGGGAGTCCCCCCCGGGGGTTTACACAGGGAGGCTCAGCCTGAAAGGGGCACCTTTTTCAGGCTTCAGGTTACCCTGCGAGCAGAGACATTTTCGCTATGTGAGCTGTCGTGCGAAAAGTAGCCTCTCCCGACAACCGTTTAATTTTTTATCGCGAATGCGCGAAATTCGTCACGCGATTCGCAAAAAAATTAATCGTCAGGTCTGTCGTCAAATGGCGCGAGTTTCGTGGGAATAAAAAATTGGGACAACTCTGATCTGCTACGCAATACTCTAAACCGGTCAAGAACAGGAAAAATCCCGTTTTTTAAACTCATTCGTCCAGATTTCTGGACGGATTTGAGCTGTTGTCGGCAGAGGCTACTTTTCGCACGACAGCTCACGCAGCGTAAATGTAGTCTCTGTCGCAGGGTAACTTCAGGTATATCAAAGGGGAGAGATTTCACGAGTTGAAGTGTATAAAAGGTAGGGAAATCTGCCATTAACGTATCTAAAGAACCTTGAATTGAAATGTGTTGAAAACGAACCTCGTGAATGTATTTGTTTATTGTTAGTTTATAATGTTCTACCATAAATCATTAAGTAACTTCATTCCAAAAGGATGCAGTGAAAAGGGTACCGTTGTATAAAATGAAAGGTATACGAGAGAAGGACATCCTGTCAAAACTGGTCAGTAAGGGGGTGGATATCAAGGTGGAGCCTCGCCATAAAAAATTTGTTGGGTACCCACGCGTCCAGGGGCCCGTTTCTCGAAAGTCCCGGTAACTTTTCGGGCCCGCAATCAAATATTCAAATCTAAATATAAAGAATAAAAGCGCGGGTCCTGTCTAACAAACTACTGCATTTTGTTTCATTAACTGATAGTTTTGTCATGTTAGATGCCAAGCTATTGGAGCCTCTTTCTTGCACGTAAACAACAACAGCTTTGCGGGCGCGTTAGTTATCGGGACTTTCGAGAAACGGGCCCCAGACCCTTACTCTTTAATATGGCTTCTTTGACAGAAAAGGCACCCCACCCCTTTTTGTATACTCCTCAATATTCTCCGAATCCGTTACTGGTCCTTCTTTGTAATACTTTCCATGGGAACCTTACGTATAATTGTAGAAAGTTCCTTGTTGTAAGAAGTACCAGCCAGACTCAAGTTTCCTTTGTACTATAACCTTGCTTCTCTCTCTCTCTCTCTTGCTCCGTCTTTTCTTGACTTACTGATCATATATGAGAGTTCCCAGTAGATCTAGAGTTTTTCAATCCCGTTATCCCGACCCAACTTTTCCCTCAATCCTGTAATCCCGATGGTTATTTAATTCGGCATCCCGCATCCCGCATCTCGCATCCCACATCCCGCATCCACATCCCGTGCGCAATTAAAGTCCGGAATCTCGCTCTCATTTTGCTTTTTAAGCCCGGCCCAGCCTTTAAATAAGTAAAATCCCGGATCCTCAAAAACTTATGGGGGACCATCGATCTAGCCTGCGACTACAGCCGTTTGTCCTCGCGTTTTCTTGATTGATTCTCAGACAAGAAGGTAAGAGTGGTCGAAAAATTGGTAAGGAGTCCTAAAAAGAGCCGCCCTTGTTAAAGTTTAATTCAACTACACGCTACCTCAGGCTCCGCATATGATAGTGTCTCTGGCGATCCAATCACAGATTGATCTCCTTTTAAGATATCAATTATTACAATGTATGTAACATTCAGCAGTAGACAAAATTTGTTCCAGATCTCCTTAACAAGAGTTATTGACAGAAGAATCGTTTGATGTCAATTTGACGGAAATTATGTATGATCCTGGCGTTGGGAGATTACCGTAACTGTTTTGAAGTGAAGAAATCACTTAAACATATGTGTTTGTGGATGCAGAATTTAAATCCTTGTTTGTTAATTTTGAATTTGAGGCAAAGTGAACCGTCAGGGGGGGATCTTTTTATCTCGAGTCTTTTTTATACATCATCTCAGAAAAGCATTTGAGCACAACCGCCCGTACCTTAATTCACTCAGTGTGTGAACATAAGTTTCACTACGTACGGAATACCAGCGATTCTTAAACAATATACCTACTATTTAACCGTCACATCATTTTCTAATTTGTATTAAAAATAACTTCTGAATCCTTATCGCTTTGTCCACGTCGACTTTTTATTTTTCCACGGAATTTTAACCACAAGTTAGTGTTTGCGTCACAACAAAAACTGAAGGATATAAAAAGGACAAAAAATATATAATTATATCTTTTGTTAGCGTATAATGATTTTTTAAATGCGTTCAGAAACTAAATATTTCCTATGAAAAGAATAACAGAGATGAACACACAAGGACACTCCCGTTCAGGTCAAAGGCTTCAGCTTTTGAGCAGATACTTTTGTTTTTTGCTGATTGCGTACTAGAAAATTTCTTCCATTGTTTCCGCGGGAATGTAATAGAACCGATCATGTTTAGAGACTTTCGCTGTTTGCGAGGATGAGATCTTTAGAGAAAGGGGGGGGGGGGGGGGGGTGTGTCCTACGTTTATTTGGGTTAAGGTAAAAAAAAAAAAGATCAGCAAGACTTTTAAAACAAGCAGAAAATTCGGCAGTGCGGTGAACTCTCGATTTAACCCTCTGTAAGCCCAGTATCCACATACAAATTATCCAGAATGACCTCCATAAGCATATTTTCTTTGAGAATAGGTTGAGAATTCGATAAAAGATCAAGGCATTTTCACTCTGGTAATCACTTAATTAAACCTAAGAACTTTTTCTCTTGATTATGTGCCGATCTTGGTAGGAGAAAATTAATGTTGGTTACCCATGGGGCTCAACAGTAAAAGGGTGAACCGATAGAAAGTGGAGGTGCCCGCTGTAGTTTATAGCGATTCAATTGAACGACTAAGGAATGGTTAGGATCAGCTAATTACAATGTCTATTTTTTGGGAGGTGTCCGCCGTCTTACGCTGGTGTCCGTTAACATGCTTAAGAGCTGAATATATCTGAATAGAGTTAACGGTTCGTATGTATACATCTAAAATAGTGTTTAGCTATTGAAGCTAATGAGGTAGTTTGCGTAGTAGTCAAGATGAAAGGAAACAGAACATCAAGCTTTGCCGCCAATTACACGAGCGGAACTCCAGTTTTTCCTATCCCTCTCTAGTTGTGTAAACGGTAACCAGAATTCCCATGATGAACTTAAAGAAGGACTTAGAAAATTAATTCGGCTTATCGCTTCTTTTTTTGACGAAAAGCCAACTGTGTTGTCCCATGTAACAGTACAATACTGCCAAAGGACTTTCAGTAAATGATCACACCATCGATCTCAACTTGGGCTAGAATTTCATACACTACTTGGACGGCTCGAAAACGAAATACTGTACAAATAAAATTCTGCTGGGCCGTATATTACAAGTGTTCAGATATGTAATGAAAAGCTCCTCTTTTGACTTTTACCTCCAAAATAGTGACTTTGTTTGAGAACCCGCAGGTCGAAATATATTTTTTTTCATCAAAATCAGCCAAACTTGAGACGTTTTTCAATAGTAGTCAGCTACCTGTCAGTTTTCTTTTTTTTAATTAACTCGCAGTCGCTCGTCAGTCTTCTTATCACTGACTTCTTGGTGTTTGACATGTGATAAAACACTGCGTCTAGTGCTTGATTTACTGTGTTAGCTTAAACCTTAGAGCTACATTGTCTCACGAGCCATTTATTGTCGTTATTGACTGACCATTAAAGGTACTGGAATGAAAAGAAAGAAAGAAAGAAAGCATGTATCGCTGTCAGTTTTAGTGGGAGAAACAGTTTCCTCTGTGTTCGCGGCAGGTACATCCGTCTTTCTTGTTTATATTACGCGGGAGCGTTTTCGTCTTTGAAAATTAACCATTTCGCAGTGTCCGGTGGTTGTTAAAATTTCAACCCCAAGCTAAGGATACCGGTCCGATCAAGTGAACCCCATTCTTAAAACATGCCCAAAGGCAATGTCTAATAAAAAATATACATGTTTTAACCTTAACCTTGCAATGTAACCGTATTTCAATTTATAAATTTCTTAAGTGTTTCTAACTGAATACTTCGGATGGGAATTATGTTATTCTTCTCGAAAGTGAACAAAAACAACGTCCTCCCAAAAGTGAAAAAGAAAACAAAATTCAGTAATGGTGTGGTTCATGAGCAAGCCAGTTTCCGGGAATTCAATATGCCGTGATATCGTACTTTTTTTCTGCCGGCAACGAATTAAACGCACTGGAGAAGGTAATGTTTCCCACGTGAGATGAGGAAAAAGTCGCAACGAGACCTGTAAATGAATTTCTATGAAGTTGGAATTTGTAAAGCGCGTTTAAAATGTTCGTGATTTCGTCAAAACATTGGCGAAAATCTCTCACACAGATTTCACCGTCTCAAAAAAAAGTTCCACAAATTATTTTGTCATTAAAAAATCGGCATGCCGTGAGGCATAGCATTCGGCGCTCACGAATTCAAGGGTATTAATTTTACAGATGTGCCGCTCAGATCGCCTTGAAACAGTCCTAAAAAAACTTAAAATAGCAGAGAATCAAGGTTTTTCCCTTCCTCAAAGAAACTGAAAAATAATGGAATTGTACTCTTGCGCGACGGTTGCTTTAACCAACATTTGCTAAAAATATTAAAAGGTGAAGTATAGCTTCGCGGTAACTCCCAAGTCTACAAGGATATTAAATGTCTTTTCTAAATATTTCTTTGAATATCATTCTCGACCTTTAATGAAATGCTTGTGAAATAAGTACATTTTTTCATTCTTAAACGAATCGGTACCTGGTTAACTTACGATTTAACACTGTTCTTTTAGTTATTTCACGAAATGTCCGAAATGGGAACACCTTGATTCAGTGACTCCATTTATGAGTTCAATGATAACAAAAAGAACAAGGTTTTGTACTGAGGAAAAAAACTGTACGTGAAGCGATAACGCCTACAGGCAATACTTGAAAGTATATTGTCACATGCTTTTTATTTCAGGAAAAAATTGGACGTTTGAGAAGCAAATTTTTCTCAGTTGGAAAATCAACTAAAGAAGTTTGACAAACCAAGAGATAAATATCTTGTTTTCCAGGTTAATATATATGAAAATAGTCACAACTCTGACTCTGTTATCGATCTTTTCTACCGAACATGCATGTCTGATACAATCAATTTTCAAAGTAAGTTACTTTTAATTTATCCAAGCAAAACTGAAGAGTCTTATCGAAGATATCAAGATAAAACAAAAGAAAAAACCCTAATTTTGACAGTATTCCATTTTTTCATTTTCTCATCGCGTAAGACCCGGAGAATTTCTCTCAAGCCCGCGTTTTTATGGCTGGACAGCCCTCGCAAACGAAGCTGTTCGACCACGGTGGTGGGAACATGCCGTGTGGGTTTTTTTCGAAGTTCCTCCTTGAATCCAACAGATATTTTTGTTGCTGAGATATGACTTCATGTTTTTGTGGTGGTGCTAATTGCGACCTTATAGTAACGAGAATTGCACGACTTTCCAATGGAGAAATCATCTGCACAACCTTCGCCAGGCTGCGGAGATCATAACGGGTTTCAGTACGCGCACTTGACTACTAACCGACTGACAAAACATGACGGAAACACATAATCATTGTGTTTTTAATTCATTTTTAAATACCATCTCATGGAAAGATTTAAACCGATGCCGGATTCGAGGAAAGTGATAATATTTTCTAAAAATATTCCCGCACCCCGGCCCTTATTGCTTTCACCCTTCTAGAGTTTGAATGTACGCGGCATGAAGGCATTGTTGCACTAAACTACTCTGAGCCTAAACGACTGTTAACTCGGTCATTTTCTGGACTTCTCCGGTCCTTCGAAATAGGTACGACCTCGGTCATTAAAGCAGAAGCCATTACAAAGCACTTGTGCCTCGCATATGTCCGTGTTTTTTAGCCAAGGCGCACCAGGCTATTAAATGGAAATACTCTTTGCAGGCTGATTGGGAAATAATTACAACATTATTGTTTCGCTATATAGCGAACATGTGCTACGGCCTAGATTTGATGACTTTATAACCGATCCACGCTGATTCACGGACCGCCTATATCTTTTAGTTTGTTTTTATTGTCCGTGAGTCAAGCCCTCGTGGCTATAGACAGAGAAGACGCTACAGTGCTGTGCCAATATGTAGAAATGATTCTGTTGGTAAGTCCACCAACAACTAAGGTCGAATTAAAAAGGGGCCTAACAGTGGCGACAATGTTGCGATTTCACCACCCTATCAGTAGAAACGCAAAATTTAGCACAAGTTTACGTGCGTGAATCACGAAAACTGAGAAAGAGGATTCCAAAAAGGCTTTTTACTTACCGTACCTAACACTAACCGTCGCATATCCATTTTGTTAAATATTCAGTCTAGTATCTTTTAAGTTTATCATCAAAAGAGAGAAAAAGGAAAAACAGGAAAAGAAAATTGCGTATTTCAGCGTGATGATAACTTAGGAAACCGGCATTTTGCCTTGAAGGGAACACCACACAGGAAACAATCGGCGGTTACATACCAGTTAACCAGCCGAAGATGGGTATGATTTGTGGTCTTTTCAACAAATTTCAGCGGAATTTTTCTTAGTAAGTAATCTTCTGTCCTAAAAGATATCTTAAAAGGAGGAAAGGAAAATGTGAACGTGTTGTAAAACAAACGAAACAACAGGAAAGGCTGTCCTTCTCTGAAGGGTGCAGTTGTAACCACACCGATCACGCCTTGATGTTCGTGCGATAAACGGCCTCCATCTCTTCTCGATTTCTTATTCACAGCAAATTTCTGTTTATATAACTCTTATATCCCTGGAAAGCTCAAGTGAAAATATTCTATAAAATCAAAACAAAGACTCACGTAAGGTTCCAAAACTATTCGCGTTTATTTCTATCACCGATTTCCGATGACTAATTCGTCAAATATTCCACTCTCTGGTGTTCAGGCTAATTATAACTGACAACAAATTACAATATTGTTCAAGAATCCAAGAAAACTATTGGAGTTAGAAAGCTAATTGCAACGTGGTAAAGCAACTAAATTTAGACCAACAAAAATACTTCTAAATAGGTAACTCAAAACATTATTTTTATAATAGATATAAGATTAAAAGAGTGCATTGCCGTGATCAATATCAATAATTTATCTGAGGCTGGCAATTAATTTCTACATAACTGTTTTGAAACTGAGCTCGCTTAAAGAACAAATTGACTTTATATTAATACGTTTATGAGATGAAAAAAAAAAACATTGCCCTCTTTAGCTACAATATCTCAGAATTTCTGTCTTTAATGCAGTGCGGACAACAACTGAACTTGAGCCGAACGATCCAAGCTACTCTCTTGATAAGGACTTCCTCATGACAATGTCTGTTTTGAGAAACGCAATTTTTGATAGGTTTTCCATCCATGAAAGCTAACAACAGTCCAAGATTGAGGCGTGTAACACGCATCGACTTGTTCAGCATGCTTCGGAATCTGTGCCCTCGAATGTTCGCTTAGCCGGAGTAATTAAAGCGTTGAGTTCGGTGAAGACTAGTGTAGCTCACTTTAATCTTTCAACGCAAGACGAGAGAAATGGCTAATTCTGTTACTGTTGCTGAAACCACGCGCCCTCCATTCTCCACACACTGAAAGCATAGCTTAGCCGTTCATGAGCAATAAAACAACTACTGGCAGCAGAGTTCGGATGTTTCTCATTGTTGCCCAGAACCTGGCACAAGAAGTCGATGTAACGCGCCGCCAGTCGTAAGGTTTGAATTTTAGAGAGCTTATCTGACGGCAAAGTAGGGATGATCTTTCTTAGCTTGTTAAACGCTTCGTTCAATGCTTGCGTTCTTTGTCGCTCGCGGACATTCGCCACTGTCCTTTGGTCGCCTTTTACAACCGCGTGGCCATTGCCTTGTGATAACGAACCTTCTTTGCGTCTGCTTTTGGAAGGGACGGGAGGTCTGTACTTTCTCCGGGACTGACTCAAATCAAGAGGCTTCTCATAATGTGGTAACCCCATATCTTGATTGAGCAAAACAGAAAATAAGAGCTACCTTCGTTCCGGAATAGGTAGATCAATAAATTGTACTTTATACAAGGAGCGCAAGTCAGTAGACCAGAGTTCACTCGAACTTAGCCCACCACTAGTCACAAACTAACGCAACGCGTACATCTAAGCGACACATTTTTATGCGAGTCGACATAAACACGCCTATCGAGTTACCGTATCAAGATCCGTCAACTTGTCTAATTGAGTTCACTCAACTGCTAACCTCTACCAATGAGATCACAGTGCTATGTGTCAATAGTCACTTCAAATTTAATTAACAATTTGCCTTATCTATAGTAATTGCCAATAAATGTGATATTTACAAACAGTTTCGGACCGACAGGGTGAAAAACAGGGACATAAAAAGAGCCGGCGCCGGGTGATGAAAAAAGCTCAAAGAGAAAACGGAACTCGCTGTTAAATAGTGACATCCATCTCATGGAATGTTTCTCCCTAAGCTGTACATTTGTCGCACTTTTAAGCTACGATTGGCTTTTATAGCCTTCCCTTTTTACTTACCACTATCGTACAATAGTACTCAGTTCACGCTATGGTTACTTTTGATGAACTTTTTAAGATGTACGCACAACGCTAACCGGAAATAGACTCTTTGTCAACTGCGGGAATTCACCCTTGAAGTTTGCCGAAAAATTTCTCAAAGGCCTTTTTTCTGAGACTGATAGACAATTTCTATATCGCTTACCGGTGCACTTTAAGAGGTCAACAACATTCACCCTTAACGTAAATCTTCACTTTAAAAGCACAACTGCAAAGAAATTGCTTTTCATGGTAACGACATGCTTTTTCATCAAGAATTATGGACCGCAATGCCGGAAAGGAACGGAACGGACTCAATAACTTCTGTTAACAGAGAAAAGCTACTTGGGGAATGATTTGTGGTTAATTCTCTGATCGCGAATGAACAATGGCCATGGCTAATATTTCACCCGGTTTGTATAAGTAAGTTATGCTCGTGTTAGACGCTTTTCGAAAAAATTATCGCATTCCAGTACATCCTTATACCACCCAATAACGTATGGAAGGATGTAATGCAGCGCTTATAGCGTGCCCGTAAGCACCATTTCCTTAGTATCGAGGTGCAGTTGGGAAACGCTTTAGGCGTCCTATGTATACGCGATCTTGTTTAATCTAAATGAATGGAATTCAAGTTAGATGCTATCTTTTTGTTACGAAAGTTCACCAGAGGGTTCTAAATTTAAAACCGACAAAGTGTGAGTAAATGAGATATGCTTCACTTCATTTTCAAATTACTTGACAAAATTCCATCATGTTATCAGATGCTTAAGGCTTGACCTTACCTGAAAATTTCGAAGAGTTGTGTTCTATTTAGAAGTTCCCACTTCTTCTCCTGGATTTCACTTGTGTTTCTCGCGAACCTGTCCCCACAGCTGTTTTAGTAATTACGCAAGAATGCGATATAACACAAGCAAACCATAGTATTATCACGATAGACAATTAACCTCTCTCCAAGCTGACATGTCAGGGAAGAGAAGCTAAAAAAATGTTTTGATACCAGGTATGAATCACCCAAAGAGAAAAAAGTTTTTAAAGCACTTATGTTTTCTTTTTTAGTGACACATGACGGCGACAATTATTTTTTCAGACAGTCAGAAAAACATTTGGTCGGTGGGTAAACAATATCTTAGTGGTTTTCTCAAAAAACAGGGCAATGTTCAGTGCATGAAAAAAATTTGCCTGCGTCGCTCTAAACCGTATATTTGCGAATAAGTGGGCCGGCTGCAACGCAGGCTAGAAAAAAAATGCACTTTACGGTATTTAAGTGTCAATGTATTTAGCATGAAAGTACTAATTTGGGACACTATTTTTACGTTTCCTACTGGAGACGGGACCGCCATTTTAGTGCCACGCGAACATCTAGCTATTTGCAAGGCAAAGGCAATACCTTCATTTCTTCTCAGTTATTTTACGACCCTAAGTGTTGGTCCGGTCCCGGGAATCGATGCCACGACCTCCGGTTCTGCGATCAAGCGCTTTACCAACTGCATGAGCTAATCCTGCGCGGTCATGAAGTATTTGATATTCATTTTTTGAATTTGTGTGGCCCACTTTCAGTCTTTTTCATTAAACCGTGAAAAAGGATCATTATATTTTGGCTATCGTTTGATAGTAAACTTAAACTGCGAAAATGTTTGGAGGGAAAAACTTTCCGGCAAAACATGTGCCCAGTTTAACATAGTACAACATAAAACAGGCGGCGCACATTCATACATAGAAAAAGATACCAGGCTTCGGCTGGTTTCAAATGCGGCCCCTTTGTTAATTTTTCAAAAGAAAAGCTAAAAACGTCTTATCTAACTACACGGTAGTAGTCGCAATTTAATACGTGTTTTTTGCAAACATTTACTATATGTTGTTTTGTTTCCCGGCTGAAGTTGTTCTGTGTTGTCTAGCGTCCAAGCTGAACAATCTTAGAGCTGTTAGAGCCGGAAAGATTTCACTGAATGCAGTCTCTCGCATCATCTAGGTAAACGCAGTGTAAATGTTATCGTATCAAGAGTCATAATTTCGTCGTAGCTTATCGTCCGAAACTTTTCTGTCGAGAGCATTTTCGTAGTTCAAGTTTTTAAAAATCAGTTTTTTTGGCGCGTCTAAGCAGTTTCAGGTCAATATTTTCCTTTCTAATTCTGCCTACTATATGATTATTCACTTCCCAAGGATAACGCAACAACAGCAGCCTGCCTGTTAGCTGCCTTCAGTTAAGGGACTTTTCGTCCTCTCGATGTTTTTTGCAGGGCACTTGCCTATTAGGATAGTAAACCAGCATGCAAGTTCACCAACTGTAACAGGCTTAATGATGAATTATTAGCGGGAGAATATTCCCTTTAGTTCAGTTTTAGCGGAGTAAGGTATAACGCGGCTGTATAGTGGTAAACTCTGCTCCCTTGCCGCAGGAACAGAGGAATGACCCAGCCGTTGCAAAAGTTAATTTTTCAATTTAACCCGTTTTAAAAATTTGAAGGAAAAGTGTTTCGGAAACTCAAAATTTCTTGCAGTTTTTGACCGCAGGTCCCGAGGAAAGACTAATTGATGCTAAAAGAAGAAAAAGAAAGCCGTTATTGGCTCTCTGAAGTTATTGCCGTTCGTGACTGAAGGACTGGCTTTTCTTGCCTAACGTCATGCCGATTCAGTCATACATGGACCCTTTAAAAAAATCCTCATAAATGCTCGAGGGATTTAGCTCCGCGAAGGCTAGGCCGTAACTATGTTGAAATCGCTAGTTTTTATATCTCTCTGGGACGTGATTATCTTATCACATTAGATGTAACCATAAAACTGCCCTAATCTATTTATGTCCTAGAGAACATATTTTTAATTTTGCTAACAAACGTAACTACATGAGGCCCTTCCGTGTCCCGGCGATGAAACGAAAGAAGTCAACCCTTCTATCAATTTTTGGTACTTTCGGTCGATTATTCAGGTGCGAAAGTGTGTCTACCACACTCAGGAAGAAACTATAGCGAATCAGTTTCATGTCACTGACGATAATTTTTAGCAGTGCGATCTTCCTTAGAAGCGAATTAGTTGTCTGAGTGTGATCAGGTAGCTGGCCTTTAAAACTTTTACAGTTAGACTAAAGACAGATTATTTTCTGTTTTTATTGCCACCCGCCTCGTGTGCTGAAAAACGAATTAAGTCTTCTGTGCAAAAACAAGCAACCTCAGTTTAGGTGGCACAACACTAACCGGAATTTCTCCAGACATTAATTTAAATTTAACCCCAGCGAGGCCCCCGTTTTTGCTGCTAATGGTTATCATAGCATTCAAAGGGTTGTGTAAACGTAAAACGTCGATCCGCTTTTAAATCATCCGCCACCGGGACGAAAGTGAGTCGAAGGTGAGTGACAACTTAACATTATGTTGAAGAAACTTGAATTATAAATTGGCCCTTCGAGCCGGATGGCTCTTCGTCAAAACAACCTTTCATTCACACTGGTGAAAAAGAGCGTTCAAAGCGTCAGCTTTGATATACCTTCATGGTGGCTAAAATACCTTGTCAACTACCAACTTCATAAACCATTTTTTTTTTGTATCAATCCCGTAAACGACAGAACTTTAGAAAAGCAGTTTCTATAGAAACTGTTAGATTTTAAACTTGCCCGCCTTTCATCCCTTTACAAAGTTGTCTCTGTAATAAAATGCTCGAATTGAAGCGTCAACAACTCTCTGTCTACTGATAACCCGCTGCAACCTCCACAGAAATCTAGCACAGCTTAGCTAGGACGAACAATGGTCTGGATCAACATGGATCCTGCATCTATTTACCATTATAGTTTCTGGACACAAGACATGCGTCATAGTATATTCCTCGGAATACTGCAACAATTATAAAAACTACAAGCTAATGGTTTCTGTTTCAAACCAAGATCCTCATATTATTACAAAATAAGCAACACATAAATCATGGCGATGATAACAGGAAACGGAGGAAAGGACAGATCAACAGACAAATTTTACTGCAGGTGTATGTGAAAGGGGGCATAGCTCAGTGGTAGAGCATTCGACTGCAGATCGAGAGGTCACCGGTTCGATCCCGGTTGCCCCCTCTATTTTAAGTTTCTTTATTGTAGCAGTATACACTCCCATGATTTTTTTCTCTTTCTTTAAAAAAGAACTTTAAGTTTATGTAAAAAAATTTCCACATCTGTGGTCCTCATTTTAAGGTGGTTGAACACAGTTTTGGCAGTTTGTGAGTGTTTGCCAAATCATGGCAAGAGAAAGTTTGTAGCTCACAAGCTGAAACTTGGTAAGTGAAACATATACTGATGAAAGAGTTGATTGACGGGTAAAATGTGACGTTTTCGTAGTTTCCATGGCAACATTAACGATTGAATACAACCTTAAAATTTCACTTCTGCTCAGTTTACTTAAAATTCGCTCATTACATTTTCCTATAAACTTGCACACAGCTTACTATTGTTGGTTTTCACATGACGTCACTAAAATTCAAACTAAAAAACTATCGATCCTACAGAGATTTTACTTTCACGATCCATTAGAGCAGCTGAAAACTAATTTTCATACAAATTTTTGCTTCAAAAGGGTTCTTGGTTTTGTGATAGAGTACGCTTGAATTTTTAAGCTTTTGCGTGACGCGGCATTTACATGACGGCCAAGAGAGCTGTCATGTAGGTTAAAAAAATGACTTATTTCAGGAAATTTTGCCATCTAAACAGTTCATGTATTAGAAAAAGTATTACTTTAATGTTTATGAGTTTCTCGAAGAATAATTTCACGCTTTTGTAGCAAAACTCGGTAACAGATGTTTCTGTTGGTTTCCGTCCGCCATGTTGGAGCTCATCCAGGTGAGCACCAGCATGGCGTCTCCATACAAATCTCTATAAGTTTGGGTAAAACATTTCTTCGGATATCTTGTATACGAAATATTCCTCTGACCTGAATCTTGGCGAGGGTCTTTGTATATGTACCTCCTTTGATTTCCCAGATTCTGGACTTTATCTTTTGAACGGTTTTGATATTTATTTTGATCTATTTTGAATTGCGTGACACTGAAAACCAGCAATAATTAATCTTTACCATTTGAAACTTATTTGACCAAATTTTAACAGACGGGTTTTTAGATATCAATAATATCATTGGACTGTTATTATTAAATGTGTCACAAAATTCGTCTGTTCAACTTCCATTTTAAAGTTCTCATTAAATAAAGTACGATAAAAGTAAAAATTCTGCCAAATATTACTGACAAAATTTTAATGAGTAGATTTTGAGAAATCGCCTTTTGTGTACCATTGCTCTTTTCGCCACCATGTTTGTCTGTCTAATTTAAAACACGCGCCGTCACGCGAGTTACCGCTGGCAGCCCGCAAAACTGTGTTCAGCCACCTTAAATGCTTAAAATAAAGAGAAGAGGAAACCTGTCTTTTCTTCTCATTGAGGTCCTCATGAGACAAAAGCAGTGAAGTGACCCGAACGTAGGATTCCCTGCTAGTAGAGGCCTCTCATAGAGGACTCAAATGTAGAGACTTCTGCCGGCCCCGATGCGTTCAGTTCCATCACGCATGCACTGGCGTTTACTTAACAACTAGTAACGTTGGTTTCAGTCAAGTGCGATAGCACTGATAGACACATTTTGCGCGTTAACAACCGTGGGCTCAGAAATCCCCAGTGTACAGTTTACTCAGTTTCAACAGGGCAGATGCATCACACATTAAACGAAACTGGTTTTGAAAACCAGTCAGTTAAGAAAAAAGGAAAGAAGAATGCCAACAAAGAATTTAAAAGGCTACATCTTGGCAGAAACTATTGTTGGCTGGACATTGTGTTGCTGCGTGAGTACTGTCAGTGACTTTTCAGTCTTTTGTGTGACGTCATTTGGTGAACGAAACATCTGCAATACCAAAACAAGTATCAATCTTTCTCTCCCAAAACATACAATACTTAAAAAAAGAAACACAATGTTTTGTTTTGTTTTCAAAAAGTCCTGAGAGCTTTTCCCGTGAAACAGCCGTATAGTAACAACACGAACTTCCATGATTAACAACTGGTTAGGCAAAAATTACGTCTCCGGCCATTCTATAAGACTTTAACCTTAAATCTTGCACCGGATCTTATTTAGAAAAAAATGCAAAGAATTTCTAAAAGGCCACATCCTTATTTTGACAAGAAATATCTCTAATCTATCTCTCTTTCTGTCACTCCAATATAAAGAAAATATGATATTGTTTTCTCACCTAAGGAAGGGACCAGACCTATATTGCGTTTTTTTTTGTTTTAATTAAAAAAGAAACATCTTTTTAAAGTTTGTTTTTAAGGCAAGGGCCGTTTTAGCGAAATTTGCGCGAAATGTACAAACCTTGTAAGTGGATGACTCGGATAAATCTAGGCCCATATATCTGTGTTTCCTTTGTGCATTACGAATGAACTTTCGTAGTTATCTAATTGGCGCTTTTTTTCTTCACAATTAAGAATTAGAACTATAATTTATCACAATTTTTCAGAATTGACTTTCCATGTAATGAGTCAGGTGGAGCAAGAAATAATATAATTTATTGAGCAGTTAACTAAACAAACTTCTACAAATTTGTTAGAACTAAATGGCATTAATTAAAGGGCTATTATTTCTGCGATTTCATTAGTGTACTAGAGTTTAGTTAGGCTCGATTTCGGCCGCATCTGACTGGTGTCAGAACATTCAGTTATTACTCAACTATAAGTTAGCACATGAACAATGAACCAAGGAACGATAGATCCCGGGGGGGTACTCGATATATCCTTGGGTGGGGAGGTGCGGCCCGGCTCCTCATACCCTGACCCTGTGTAAGACAAAAATCGCTGATTTTCCTACCCTGTTTAAGACAGAATTTCGATTTTTGGTACCCTGTTTAAGGCATTCGTAGAACGTACGCGCAGGCTGTTTATCGTCCAAGAAAAGATACCCTCTTTAAGACAAAAATTGATAAAATCGATACCCTGATTAAGACAAAAAATGATAAAATCGATACCCTGTTTAAGACAAAAATCCCGTAAAACATACCCTGGCTGGCCGCACGTCCCCATTAAGCCCTTATAAGGGAGTACCCCCCCCCCGGGCGATAGAAGGGTTAGATGGAAAATGATTTGTTTATTAATTAGTGGAAGTACCTTTAGCTGCTATTACAAATATTATACTACTACACAAGAAATTTCTGCAATTTGATTGGCTTAGAGCAGTGGTATTTCAGCTTAATTTGAAATACCTTCATGTGAAAATTACAAACCTTTTGCCGGTAGTAGTATAAACAAATAATAGCATGATTTGTACGTGATATTTGGCATAAATACCACTCGTGATATTTCAAAATTGTCTCAAATTTCACTCGCCTAACGGCTCATGAAATTACGTATAACAATTTCGAAATATCACTCGTGGTATTTATGCCAAATATCACTACAAATCATGCGATTACCTATACAAATACTAAACAAGGAGATTACTAAGCGGTAATAGAAAAGAAGGATGGCCCGACAAATTTTACAATTGGTATATGTCGATGGGGGCATAGCTCAGGGGTAGAGCATTCGACTGCAGATCGAGAGGTCACCGGTTCAAATCCGGTTGCCCCCTTGACTTCTTTTATTTTTAACCTTTTTTTTTTTCATTGAAGTAGTGCTAAAGAGAATCGCTGTGAAATATATCTCTTTAAACAAGGAGATTCCCAAGCGCTATAAGCGGTAATAGAAAAGAAGCATGGCCCGACAAATTTTACAATTGGTATATGTCGATGGGGGCATAGCTCAGGGGTAGAGCATTCGACTGCAGATCGAGAGGTCACCGGTTCAAATCCGGTTGCCCCCTTGACCTCTTTTATTTTTAACCTTTCTTTTTTTCATTGAAGTAGTGCTAAAGAGAATCGCTGTGAAATATATCTCTCTAAACAAGGAGATTCCTAATCGCTATAAGCGGTAATAGAAAAGAAGCATGGCCCGACAAATTTTACAATTGGTATATGTCGATGGGGGCATAGCTCAGTGGTAGAGCATTCGACTGCAGATTGAGAGGTCACCGGTTCAAATCCGGTTGCCCCCTTGACTTCCTTTATTTTTAATCTTTTCATTTCTATCATTGAAGCAGTGCTAAAGAGAATCACTGCGAAATGTATCTCTCTTTCTTTGCCATTTTTTTTAATTAAAGATACCTACGTTATTGTTTGGCAGTTCATTATAGAAGTGCGAATCATAGCCACCTAAAGAACTGTATTTCTTAGCAGTGGGGTGTCCTAATGGAAAACAAGATACAAGTGTCCGTATGCTTGTTGAAAGACAGAGCTCTTTCGCACTTTGTACGTTCATTACCTCTTTTGTTTGTTTCTGCTTCAAATTTTGATTCCAGTTTTTGATTCCGGTCGGACCTCTCGGGCGATTATCCGGTGGGTTACTCAGCAAAGTTTATTAAGGGGAGGCTCCGCACCGGGGTCCAAAACATTACCCCTTATATACCATTTTTGACAGAAAAGGTACCCCTTTCGTATACCTTTTTTTGACAAATGATACCCCCTTTACATACCGGGTTTAGAACTCTGCATCTCTTTAAATCAAGTTGCTGTAAAGACACCGTATTTAAAATATGAATAAACCACAAAATTAGAACGTTTTCTCGACATTTTCACAACCATAAAATGCACCTGTAAGCCCGTTTAGGCCTTCTAACGACAGAAATGACAGATTTTCCTACTCTTTCATATACTTCAACTAATGAAATCCCTACCCCCTACCCCATGTTTCATATCCCCTCCCCCTTGGGGGTGATTACAATCCCGGAGATTACGACCGCGCACTTTCAACGCTAGTGCTCCCCAGCCTTATTTTGTTGTCAATACAGGGACGTAAATTAGGTGTAAATAATAAGTTGCCGTACAACCATTTAACACGAAATTTTGCTTCTCTCTAGAAACCTACGTGCTCTGAGAAGCTTTCACGTTGCAATAATACACCTTTGTGGTCTGATTTCCTTGACAGGCCACCTTAATTCGTTGACCACCCTTATTTTGCAGTGTGGGTGGCCATACACTGAGGGTCCGACTGTATTTTGTTATTTTTTAAAGTGTATATGACACAAACTTTTTTATTTGCTTGATAGAATCTATACAGTGTTTTGATAAGGAAAGCAAAAAAAATTTTTCGATAGCGATTTTTCTTCCCCGTGTTTTAACCTGCCAAAAACGTGAAATTTCACTTCCGGTGAGCTACAAAACCGCGCTAGCGAAAACAGAAGACTGGGAATGATTATGACGTCATTTCAGGACATTCTATTTCGCGGCAGGCAAATTACTTGGTCATTTTCTTATTTGTGTGGCACTGTGTGGAGAATGTTTTTTGAGTTTCCATGACCTTTTTTGATCAGAAATAGCAGAAATCAATAAAAAGTCGCTTAAGCTCGAATTTAATTGCTTGTGAAAAAGAATAATGAGTTTTGAAAGCGATACGGAACAGTCAGACGTGGAATCATCGATCGGGTCGCGCACTCACATCTGCGAGACAGAGCTAGGATCAGACGAAGATGAAGAAGATATGTACTATTCAGATCCAGAAGGACCGTATGACCTATTGCAGACGAGGAATGGATAACACAATACAACCGAGAACTAGAAGAAATTGAAAGGAGAAACCAGGAGTTACAAAACCGCTTTGACAGGATTGTCGAAGCCGAGACTTGGTAAGTGTTCGCTCTATTTCTCACCTTTTATTATTAGCCTGAAAAATCTTATCGTACTAAGATCATACTTTGCCGATAAAAGAAAGGATAAAAGTTGTATTCTTCAACGTAAATACTACGTTCCTTCTTTTAAATTTCAAAGGTGCTCATGTGGCAATTGTGCTCTTGATCGGCTGCAAAATCTCGTGGAATGCCTCTGCTGCTAGGAAATCGAAAAGTGCGTCGAATCACTTGGTACTACCTCCGTTCTGAATGAGGTGGAAATCAGTCCCGAATGTATTACATTGCATCCAGGTTTCAGTGTCGTTTGCCTTAGCAGATGGTCTCTCCTATCAGCCGCAAGTAAATACAAAAGGATGGACGGTACAAAGTATCGTCAGACGGATACAGAAGAAAAGTGAGTAATGTTTTGCCCAGTTTTTTCTGTCAGAAAATGCAGCAGAGGCATTCCCCTGGATTTTGCAGCCGATCAAGAGCACAATTGCCACATGAGCACCTTTGAAATTTAAAAGAAGGAACGTAGTATTTACGTTGAAGAATACAACTTTTATCCTTTCCTTTTATCGGCAAGGTATGATCTTAGTACGATAAGATTTTTCAGGCTAATAATAAAAGGTGAGAAATAGAGCGAACACTTACCAAGTCTCGGCTTCGACAATCCTGTCAAAGCGGTTTTGTAACTCCTGGTTTCTCCTTTCAATTTCTTCTAGTTCTCGGTTGTATTGTGTTATCCATTCCTCGTTTGCAATAGGTCATACGGTCCTTCTGGATCTGAATAGTACATATCTTCTTCATCTTCGTCTGATCCTAGCTCTGTCTCGCAGATGTGAGTGCGCGACCCGATCGATGATTCCACGTCTGACTGTTCCGTATCGCTTTCAAAACTCATTATTCTTTTTCACAAGCAATTAAATTCGAGCTTAAGCGGCTTTTTATTGATTTCTGCTATTTCTGATCAAAAAAGGTCATGGAAACTCAAAAAGCATTCTCCACACAGTGCCACACAAATAAGAAAATGACCAAGTAATTTGCCTGCCGCGAAATAGAATGTCCTGAAATGACGTCATAATCATTCCCAGTCTTCTGTTTTCGCTAGCGCGGTTTTGTAGCTCACCGGAAGTGAAATTTCACGTTTTTGGCAGGTTAAAACACGGGGAAGAAAAATCGCTATCGAAAAATTTTTTTTGCTTTCCTTATCAAAACACTGTATAGATTCTATCAAGCAAATAAAAAAATTTCTGTCATATACACTTTAAAAAAGATGTTGCTATTCGATTGGCGTTTTTAAGTTTATTTAGTCTGTCTTCCACACCCACCCTCAGTGCGGACATGGAATAGGGCAATGTTCTGTTGACAGGGGGTGGGGTGGGGTGCTAGGATAGCATGACTCAAAGCTTTGTATAAAATGAGTCTCTAAAAGTCTCCCAGAAAAAGAAAAAAACCTCGAAAAGTTAACTTGTGGTAACCTTAAGCCTGATTTCTATATTATCGCCAGGATCGTCTGCATCGCCTGCGATCGCGGCGACTCTCTAAAAATGGGAGACTTTAAGATTCAACGACGCGGACGGCAGCGAGGACGTCATAAAAACAATAGGCTTAATAAGCAAAACAACAACTTTGCACGTGCATCACGCTTTTTTGTACATTTCTTTCCTGTTTTTGCACGACTGCGACGTGAAAATGCCTAATTTCGCGTTTTATGGAGAACGTAAACAAGCAACGACGAAATTTTATTTCTATTTCTGAGCTTGAACATGGTCCCTTGAAATTCTGCTTCAGGAGGGTTCGCCTACATTTGACAGAGTAAATGTAGGAATAATCGCCGTAAAGACTAAACGAATGCAAATTCACTTTTTAAGCGACGTTCTCGTTGCCGTCCGCGTCGTTGGATCGTAAAGTCCCTAATGCGTCGAGGCGATCGAGTCAATCATTTGGGAAAGACCTTTTGGTGCGATACGGGGCGATCAGGACAACTGTAAAACTGGTCCATATATAGGTACGTTTCCAAACTATCGCCTGGATCGCCCACATACATAGTCCCTCCCAGAAAATGGGAGATCAACAATATCCGGAGGATAATTAGTCTCACGCAGACGTCCGCCACACAACGCTCCTCTCTATTACAAACGTCTGCTGAGAATCAAACCACATTTCTCTCACATTCACGCCAAGTACTGTGACTCCTCCAATCATAGCCTTGCATTTATTCAATTTGCTTTTCGGATTTATTCCTGTATGTAACAGTAAAAAGGTCGAAGAGAATGTGTCGCTTGGTTAGGGTGTTGATATTTAACGTGCTCAGTTCGGACTGAAATGATTTAGAAAAGTGGAACGCATATTATACCGAATAACAGTGGTTATAAGACCTGGACGTATACAATTTCATTAGGGGATTTGGGTGGGCTTGCATTCTGGAGGGGGGGAGGGGGGGGGGGTGGGTCGTCTTAAGAGCAAAAAATATATCCAAACAAACGGATAACGAATCATACGCTATATTTCACTACAAAAAAAAAATCCTCAAACTTTGATGGGGTAACAGGAACATAACGAGACATGTATAGATGAATATAGATGGACTCTAACCAGTTGGTCTTATAACCGGGATTTTACGGCAAAATATGATTCAGATACCAGCCTGTAGCCATTAATAAGTTGTGTTCGGAAAAGTAGCGCTCGTATGTTTCTAAAATGTTGCTAATAATTATGTTACTTTTTGTAATTTATGCTCATTTTAGCAAAACAAAAACTGCGGAAATTATGCTTCTACTTTTTACTTTCAATTTGGTAAAAAAAAACCTAAATAACTATGCCACAGACAAGTAAATGGCAAACACATTTACCCTATTTACAACCATCTTGGGTAACCAAGCAAGTTATGCGCATGCGTTGAGTCCGCTGGAAAGAATCCTTGGCCACTTCCTAGCAGATAAAGAATTGATTTTGTTACTAAACTTTGCCTGCAACACTGATCTCGCGCCAAAAAAGTTGGTTGTATGATCAATAAATAACAATTTCGTGCTGCAAAACTAGTATCAAGTGCAAATTATGTTAGCAGTGGTTTCTTTCAGAGCATAGACGAAAATTATGCTTGTGATGACGAATTATGCCAAAAATTATGCTAGCGCAATCTATCGAAGCCTATCAGTCTGGACAATCAACTTCCAAACGTGGAATCGAATTTAGAATTCAGAATTAGGTTTGTTTAAAGAGACTGTTTCCTTAGATCAATGGGGACAAAAAATGTCCTTTTCACTATCTACCAGTGACTACCACCTTCCCCTGAGGCAAAACAACCTAAAATACTGGCAGCGCGTCACATTGAGGAGGATCTGTTTTAACTTTGTTCAACTGCTGAACGAAGTTGACTGGAGTGCTTGTGGAAGCTGGATCCACAGCGAAGTCCATTATATACAGACCGTCTTCGATAAATTCTTCGAGGGAGGCAAAAATGTAACATTCTGCACCTTCTTTAATTTTCGTCGCGCATCCAAACATGTCGGTAATGGTAAAGCTATAAGACAAGAGGGGAGTTTTTAGTTAGGGTAATCACTGAGACAGAATAATGAGACAGAGAGTTTTAAAACACTTAGTCTAGCCCTAGGGGTATGCGAATATTACCAAAGCTATTTTTAGACCAATTAATTAAACGATTGCAACTAATCGGAAGTTGGTTTCCGGAGAGGTCCGCAAACTTTTTTCAAGTGTTGTCAAGAGAGAATTCAACAGTCGCCATTACAATATTCTTCATTGTTTGCTTTCAAGCATACAGGCAAGTACTTGATGCCGTTTCAAACAATCGTTCAAAAAGTGCGGACTTTCGAGGCATTAGACTTCCGTTTAATTACGACCTCTAAAAATAACGTTAATGAAATTCACATATCCCGGCCAAAGCCCTGAGACTCCCTCTGCGTCCCATCGTTCTCCCTCTTGTAATCAGTGTGAAACCACCCATTGCAGGTGCAATGAAACAAATGGTACAAACCGAAGCCCATTTCTCTGGAATGAACCTTCGGTTAAATAGACGCATTCACAGTTTTTCCTTCTATTTGTAGACTGAGTCATTTTTCGCGCCAAAGGACTCTCAGCCAATCAGCGCAGACTAAAGCTTGTATGACGATCTTAAGCCCAACACAGCGTTGCAAGTAGGCATTGCAAGTTTTGTTTTAAGCTGGTTAAAAGTCCTGCAAAGCAAAAACTGCGTACAAAATCTATTTTCTGCCTAATTTGGTAATAAAGACGTGCAAATTCCGATAATAGGGATCTGTGGGCATCGCTAGCTCTTATATATGAGCATTGCACTGGAAGAAAAGTAGCGATCTAGGCGCAAAGGTTTTTTCCAGAGATCTTTTATAGGGCCGATCTTAGGTAACAATAAAAACTTAACTGAAATGAGGACTTACTCGTGTTTTATGAGGATTTCTTGGCCTTTTTCAATGAACGTAGGTCCAGCTTGCTTGAAGATTTCAAGAACCTCTACGTTGACTTGCAGATCTAAGGAGAACATTACCGCCACTCTGGCTTTGATAACTAGAAAATAAAACAAAATAATGATAAAAAATTAATATTGACATTATTCTTGATTCGGTCATTAAACCTATTCATACCCGGGGGGGTAGGTAGGGAAGGGGTTGAGGCGCCCCCCTACACTAAAAAATTGAATAACTTGTAACACCTGCCGCAATTTTGTGATAGCTTCGTCGTGATTTATGATGCTGTCGCGATCGCAATTAAGGGAATTTTACAGGTTTAAGAACGCGCGCTCGAGCGGTCAAAGAAAATGTCTGGAGTGAGGGTAGACATGGAGAGTGAGACTGGGGAGGAGCGAGAAAAATAGGCCATTTCCGAGTTCCAAAAAATCTCACTTTCAAAACGAGGCTAAGTGCGAAACCTTTGTTGTGAAAATGAGTTTTATTTGCATAATAATTGAAAACAGGGTTATGGGTTCCTGTTGAAAATAATTTCCATATCTATGGCTTCGCACTTAGCCTCGTTTTGAAAGTGAGATTTTTTGGAACTCGGAAATGGCCTATTTCTCTCGCCACACGCCCTACAGGCTTGTGAGACCCACGCGCTTCGCGCGAAAATATCACTCCGGCGTTTCGCGCTCTGTAAAGCCGATTTTGAGACAAAAAAAAAACCCCGACTGCTTTGCAGTCTAGACAGGTATTAAAAATTGGAAGGATTATTACTGACAAATGACGACAGATCTACCAAGTATTGCGACTATTGTTTCGAACAATTTACGACAGGAAAATTATCCTATCAGAACAGTCAACGTACCTAAATTACTGTTACAGTATATCTCACTGACATTGAAGCCTGTGCCCTCTGTAAACGAAACACACAACAACAACAAAATGAATAATTATCTAGCGATTATTGGATTCAGCTTTCTATTTACCTTTCTTAAAAAATATCAATTAACTTTCTCTTTTTTAATCAGGGTGAAAAATTGTAGCTTGGCTATGGTAAAGTTTGCTGATTCGTCAGTTTAGTCTGTGGGTACCCACTGACCGTAACATGTTGCAGCCGACCTCCACTAATGGACCCCTCCCTCTAGCAAACCTTCAGTCAAAGTCCCAACAAAACACGCAAAAACTGCATTCTTTTTGCAAGAACCTTACACCTGGAGCTATGCCGAGTTGATCGTGATTCCTAGCCTGCATAGCAGACTTTTTTGTTCGTCGATCGCGCCGATGAAAGGCGAAGCCGCGAAGAGAATGGGTCGGAAACAACGAGAGCTTCGCCGCCCATTTGCGCGCGCCTTCACAGCTTCGCACGTTTACCCTGTCGCCAAAGAAACCGCCAGCCACGCAGGCTGCGTGATTCCTAGTAACAACGCAACAGCTTTCCATGGCCACCACCCCAGGGCTGATGCAGGTGTGCATGCGTAAGGCACTAGTCAAAAAGCAGCGACGGGGTAGCGTCTGTCTTTTGTTAATTACCTTTCTCCGTAGCCTTCACTGTCGCTTGGAAACCACGTGCTATTCTATTACGTGAGATACCAGAGTCTAAAAATATCTGTACACAGGTGGAGTTACAGCGAGACACGAAAGAGCCAGGGGAGACTCTGGAGCCGCAAAAACGACGCCAAGGGTGTCTGTGTTGATCACACTCTGATGAAAACAAAAGCAGAAATGAAATTTAAGAAACGTTTGAGCCATATCTCTCTAGTGGCTAGTCTACAGTCACGTTAACCACGAAACTAACCTTCACGCGACGCTAGTGGTTTGTAACAACTATGAGTATAAAGATAAATTAACGTTTTTTAAGTCTCTTAAGCGGGGGGGGGGGGGGGGGGGGGGAGGGCAAAGTACCACCCTTATCCTAGAATGGAACGTCAGGGGCATCTAAGAAACCCATGCGCCTACCCCTCCTCAAACCCAACATTACCACTAACTTCTAACTTCGAGCAAAATGTTGGGTTAGGCCGGGGAGGGGTGGGTAGGTGGGTAGTTTGCCAGAATCTTAGACTGGCCCAAAGAACGGGAGAGCACCAGAGCCATCCTAATTATTATTATTATTATTATTGCAAACTTTGTACTGCCCTGAGTCTATGGGGTGATAAGGGGATGCCACCACAATCTACCCACGTTATTAAAAGCCGACAAAATTAACACAACAAGGCCAAAAAAGTAGGGGGCAACCGGAATTGAACCAGTGACCTCTCGATCTGTAGTCGAATGCTCTACCACTGAGCTATGCCCCCTTTGTTGATTAAGTTATACAATAAATCGGATATATTCGGTTCTTTTTACTTTAAAGTGTATCTAATTGTGCGAGTTGAAGTAGCTGATATTTTTATGAACATCGACTCAAGTAAAATATGACGTATCTATCGTGAATAAAAATCTTTTTTTTTTCTTGCAATATCTAGCCGTTTAATGCTATTTGATGATTTGTACGCGAGTAAAATTTTCGTTCTCAAATAAAAGAGATGCAAAGTATGAAAGATCGTGGATAAAAGTAAAAGTTGAACCTAGCTCAACTTCACGTTTAAGCGCAACACTTCATTTGTTATCTCTATTTTATTTATGTGAGTAAAATTTACGTTCGTGTTCAAGCACGCAAAAATTACGCGACAGTGGAAACCCACCCTTAGAAATAGGAAAAATTATACAAAATATGTACAACAAGCAAAAATATTAAAATAAAGTATACTGTATACAAAAATGCAATAGGTATATAATATTGTATGTTGTAATAACAAAAAATAAACAAATAAGTAAATAAATAAAGGACAATGGATATTTTCTAAAGCGCGTAATATGAGTTATTATACATTCAAAATATTTCCCCAATTCTGATTGGCTGAAAGCACACGCATAACTCACCATAACCAGTTACTGATGACCAAATTTGGAAGAATTTTGTGCTTATGCACCGTTAACCGAGAAGACCTGGGGAAGAGGTTGAGTTGTTTTGATATGGCGGACACTTCACTCGTTTCAAGAGTAAGAACTACAGCTGGAACTAGGCGAAATAATAGCTGAAAACATAGCAAAAACAGCAAAAAGACAACTCGGAGGACGCATCTGCTATTTGGAGAATATTTGCGGAGCCTGGACAAACCTAAACGTACACTATCGAAGATGAAATTAACATCGATGGAGGTAAGCACGTTTTAGCTATGTTTTTAAACTAGGAATTATTTTGAATGAATAATAAAGCAATTAATGAATTCGGCTTTCGTAGGATATGAAGAATTAAGCAGATCTCGGAGGGTGTTATCCTCCTCGATCTGCTTAATTCTTCATATCCTACTCAGCCTCATTCATTAATTGCTAAATATGTAAATCGTATGGAAAAAGTTCAAATATGGAGAAGTGGCTGGCACTATGAACAATAATTAAAATAAATAGAATGGCGGCAACTGAAGCGCAATAGATCTTCCAAATGTTCAATAGAGGACTGGCGTGAAAGAAACAGATCTTCCAAGGAAGTAATACTTCCGTACCTTTGGGAAACCTTTGATAATATTAGGAACATTTTGGTAAAGAATCAAACATGGTATGATAATACAACCCTCGCAGAGTCAATCCAGAAATTTTCTGACACTGTTCACTTTCTGGATAGGTTCGCGTTAATCATGAACCCAGATCTCTTACGGTCAGACCCCCCCCCCCCCCCCCCCCCCCCCCACCTTTACTTACCGTTAACAATTTCCAATTTGTCAAATGTCCGCAGATCGAAGGTGGTGAAATTGAACTCTAGGTTCTTTCCTGGAGGTGGGCACAGTCGCCATGAACATGATTTACCCCTCCGGTAAGGCCAGGGGTACTCTGGGCTCTCTATCGTGAACGTTGCATCATCATAGACAGCGACAAACGCACCACACGCTGTGGAGACTGGTAACCAATAACAAAAGAAAATATTCAGTTCAGCCAGGTGATCTGTGACGTCACTGCGGGGGCCTGGGGAAAGAAGTTTTAATGCCGTATCCTATAAACCAAAGCTGACGGGAACAGATTGAATTGAATTGAATTGGTGCGCGCGTTGGTTTTTGGGATACGGCATTAAAATTTCTTTCCCCAGGCCCGCGCAGTGACGTCACAGATCACCTGGAGATTTGCCATGTGAATTCGCCAGTTTGAAAACGAGACGGGAACTGGGCCGAGTTAACTTTCGCAAAGACGTCTGGGACTGTTTCTAAGGGCAGGGAAAAAACTGGCCACTGGGGAGCTTTACTTTAGTAAAATTCATATATCCCAAGGGCTAGACTGCACGTTGGCCTCTCCATCTCACTATTCTCTCTCGTGAAGACCAAATTGCCACTTACTAATCTGAACATAAGTTTCCGCAGCTGCCTCCCCCGCAGGGTTTTTTAAGACACAAGAATAACGCCCGGTATCATACATGGTAGCATCATTGATCTTTAGCATATTTCCTTGTTGCTTCTCAAAGGAGACAAGCTTTCCTCCCCTATACCAGCTTGCTACTATGGGCAAGGAACCCATGGCACGGCAATAAACTGAGGCGCTCCGACCTTCCAGAACTCGTTTCACAAACTCAAAGGTGGCATTTTCAAGCTTTGGTGGCTCTGTAACAAAGCAAGAATACGTTGCAGCGTTATAATCTGTAGAGTCAAACCTGAATAACGGATTTAAATTCCCTCATTAATGCTCTAGAGAGGAGAATATGTTCAAAACAGAAACTTAAGAAATAAATTCTCCCATGACTCATTAAAATATTATGCAGTTTCTAATGGGCTTAACTCCTAGGGTTTATTCTTGATACAAAGAGAGTACTAGTAACCAAATTTCGAAGACCTGGAATAATTTTTCTATTAACAGTTTTGAACAAAAGGCCATTTCAGCCTTCCCAAAGACGCTCACTTTCAAAACAAAGCTAAGTGCAAAACTGAGTTTTATTTGGATGAGTATAATTTTTTTGGTCGCCCTTAATCTTGCTTTGAAACAGAGGCTTTGGGGCATGCTTCAGAAAATGGCGAAAGATTTCACACGTTACATGGAGACGAAAAAGGACAGCAAGAATACAAAGCAATACCCCTCGTGAATAGAAATTCTTCGAGAATCAAGGTAAGGGTGTTACGAGCATAGAAATATTTTGAATGAATTATAAAAAAATTATGGAACTGGGTAGTAACTTGTACGATATGAAGATCTCGAAGGGTGTTATCCGCCTCAGTCTTCATCATCAATCATCATCATCAATCTTTATTTATATACGAAATCTTATCATATATTTTACATGGTCTTCCTAGGAATCGTGTTTAAAATTAGACTTAGATACTCTAAGGAATTAAACTATTTGACTATAAAGTTAAAAATACAAAAAACTTACATTATTAATAATAAGAATTACAATTAGTCATGTTGTATTAAAATAATCTTTCCCATGAACTGAAGTTTTAAAACATTTAAACTAGGCAGCTTTCTAATCTCTGAGGGAATCTTGTTCCACAGAACAGATCCTCTGTAGTGTTGTGCTTGTTTTTCTTGACATCATACTAAGCCTCATATAATAATTGCTATTTGCTGTCATGATCTTTTATATTACGTCTGATTACGCAGTAAATTTAAAGGAAAAAAAGGTTCTGGAGCTTGTTTTTCGAAAGTCTCGATAAAGCTGCGTTGTTTACTTTCAAGATGAAAGGTTTCAAATAACAAAACTGTAAAAAACTGTTAGCCCACAAAATAAAATGGATGGTAGCTATGATCCACGAATTTTTGTTGAATATTTAATTTCGGGCTCGTTAATTCCACTAGATTCCGTCTAAGGCTTCCGTCCAAACGTGAACAATGATAAATCAGCGTGGATAACAAATTTGAAAATGTAGAATTATCGTTTTCGTGCGGACAGCGGTTAACGCATAGTTTTACATGCGCGTACAGACTTAGTTTATGTCCCCTCATGAGTCCATGAGTCTAATTAGAATAAGCTTATATATAGGTGCACAGCTTCCCGGGGTTCACGCTAGAACCATGGATGTAACGATAATAAACGGGTATGTTAAAATGGTCCGTTCACGTTTGACCTATGAAGAAGTTGTTAGGCTCCCAAAATGGAGGTGGTCCCAAATTATTTGGAAGATGATGTGCACAATCAAACGCCGCTTTACGGACAGCCGCTTAATACGGACACTTCATTATTACGAACAGTTTGCTTTGTCCCTGGGGAAAGAAAGCCCTCACATTTTCTCTAAATTCAACTCGCTTAATACGGACACCCCGTTAATACGGACAGTTTGCTTTGTCCCTGGGGAAAGAAAGCCCTCACATTTTCTCTAAATTCAGCTCGCTTAATACGGACACCCCGTTAATACGCACAGTGTGCTTTGTCCCTGGGGAAAGAAAGCCCTTACATTTTCTCTAAATTCAACCAGCTTAATACGGACTCCCAAGAGCCGGGACACCCCGTTAATACGGACAGTTTCTATGACACCCTTAGTGTCCGTATTAATGGGGTTTGGCTGCCGTTTGGCTGCAGTTCCATGCTGTCACTAAAAGTTCTTCGTATTGTATGGCGAACGTGACGTCATTGGTGTGAAAAGGCTCTATACTCTGAGTAGCATAGTATGAGAAACATAAAGCGAAAATAGAGATCCGACCTTGGGTTCTGTAGTCGCTTACAAGAGATTAAAACAATGAAAAGTTATAAAACCATCAACTACGAAGGAGGTCACCGCTGCTTTAAAGAAGTGGTCGTTTACGAGAGGTTCTAACTATAGTGCTTTCACAGGCAAAATTTGTTGTTTTGGATAGGTGGTCGCTCGTGGATCCTCCGAGTCGGACATTCTTCTCGAAAACACCGGTCGAGAGCAGACCTGTCCCAGAGCAGGAAAACAATATTTTCGTTAGGGTATGTTTTTGTAACAGTTTCCAGAGAGAGTAAGTTCACTAAACGGATAAATGCCGTTTTTTGAGTACTCATCTGTAATTTCATTACAAGATTGTAAACGAACTTAGTGGACGCAATTGAAGTTTTTGCGTCCCGATTTTGGAAAGTCGATGATGCTTTTCCACAAGGTCAGTATTTGTCAGTGTGTGGCGGCTAAAAACTCACTCCAAAGCACTTTTTTACGACGAGCTCTCTCTTACTCGTCAGTGGCGCGTTTCTTTAAGATCAGTTATCAAATCAGAAAGCAACCTCGTTCCCAGGGTTCTCTCCTACCCGCCCCATGGAGCGAGAGAACCCTGGGAACGAGGTTGATCAGAAAGAGGACTGACTTGAGGATCGAACAATCTTGGGGTTGAGCCAAAAAGTCTTCAAAAAATACAGTAGCAGTGGGCGATTTAGGAAAAACTTTCAAAAATTTAAAGAATTTCATTTCAAGCCAGGGCAATCGCATTCATCTTGGCTTCATGTCTGGACGTGAGGTTAATGAGTTGGAATTCAGGATAATTAGAGAGCCCTTCTTATGGAAACATTGGGTTCTTACGACATGTTACGAGTAGTTTCGAGTACCTATTTTGATCAGCTGTGGGTAAACACAGTTTAACGAACAGTACACTAAATACGTACTTAAGTTAACATTTCTAGAACAGCTTTCATCATTTGCAAAAGAAGGGCACTTCGAGTTATCAGAGCAGAAAAATGAAAGAAATGGACTATCACTAGCCCGTTAGACGGTCAAAAATAATCGGAATGCAGACGATATGCGTGTCAAAACACCCGGCGATTATCTATCTTGAAGATAAATTTAACCACTCTTCACCGCCCTAAGCTGGTAGTGATCCAGCCCATCCCATTTTATTCGGAAACACGTAGTTCCTTTTATTTGTATGGTGGAAAAGGGAAAACGGAAAAATCGTTCTTTATAACGGAACGGGGAGGGGGGGGGGGGGGGTGGAGTGGAGGGGGCGTTAGGAGTTGTGTTGCCAATATCATCGTATCCAGGCTCCTCGTCTTTCTTGCCCTGTTCCATGAATACTGAATGAGGTTGAGTATGGTATAAAGAGGAATGCATATTGACGACGCAGCTATCAAACCGTGGATTACAGCCCTCTGAGATCTGCATAAATCTTCATACCATACAAAAGTTTCAGAGAGTATATGTAGGGATGTTTTTCTCTTGCAAATATTCCCTATAAGGCGGTTGACGTTGACATACATCGAGTAATGTTTTTTGCGTATTCTTGTAATCATGTTTTAGTAAAAAACTCTGCTATTTCGTCTTTGCATGACTGCGAACTTTGTCTTTTTTCAGTTCTTTGCTCATCGGTTGTAACACTTAACCACTGTTATCAGAGTGACGGATGTCAATAATGATATATTCTATCTATCAAGAAAAATATCGTTTTTGTCAAAGGCTTTAATCCAGAAGACACTAGAACGTAAATTGACACTCAGACGTCAGGGATAAGGTTGGAGAGGATTTTCGTTGTCTACACTAGAATAAGGTTATAAAAAAGGTTTACAGGCAGATTAATTTGGTCTTAGGGGTTTCAGAAAGAGGTCTGGGTTAGCCTGCGTGCAAGCTCGCTATGTGGAGTTGCCAACGAATCTAGCATGGCGAGAACGCCCGAGAGAGCCGCGAGGCCACGACGGAATCAGGAAAAGAATAGCTTGCAATGATCACAGAAGGATTTTCATTCCTACTTCGCCTTGGTAAAGTGAAATACCATTGGCTGAAAAATGACGCACCGTCAACCTGACGCAGCTCCTTGCGCTTAAACATTTCTGCGACCACCTACCCTTCCCCTAAGTCACAATTTTGCCCAAAGCCGGAGAGGTAAGTGTCAATGTTGTCTTAGGGGAGGGGTAGGTGCTCAGTTGCTCAGAGACCTCAATTGATCCACATTTCTCTTGAGTACCTCTCCCTTCCCCCCCCCCCCCTCCCGAGTTGTTAATGTTGATTCTTTTTTATATTTGTAACACACATTGGAAAAACAACCGAAGATTATTCTGCTGAGTGACAAGGCAAAGATAGCGTTTAGCCAGTTTGACCTAAACCTGAAAAAAAAAAAGAGCTCTTTAGCATTAATTGACACTGGTCGCAATTTTTTATCATGCGAGAGAAAAGCTTATTTCCCGAAAGTCTCAGTGAGAGATTCCCAGTACTCACAGCCAAAATCAGCTAAGATTTTGGCCAGATTACAGTAATTGGCTATTTTTTCTTGGCTATTTTCTCAGCAAGAGCTAATTTACCTAGAAGTAATCAGCTACTTTTTTCTGCTGATATTCTCAGGTATCAGCAAGATCCTCAGTAACAAATCAACTCCATGTCCATTTGAGACTATCGCTTCCGACTTGTGTTTCGCGTCTTTGACAATGTGGGTAAAACAAAGGCGTAAAAAGACGTCCGCTCTGTCAATCCTAAAGAATAACCGTTGAAAAGAGGTTTTCGCTAGTCCCATCAAAATAAAAAGCCGGAAATGTTTCGGTTAGCGTTCGCCTTCATATCATTTATTCAGTTGTAAGTGAGGAATTGACGGCACGAAATAGCAAACACACAACTAGAAGTTTCTTCCGAAGTTTCCTCCGAATATTCCGGTTCAAGTAACACATATTGCCGAAGGATCGATTTTGATCCTCTCTTTTCAGAACCGCCTCGGATCGCACGGATGTTGCCGCTCGGTTCGCTCGCGCAAAAAACAATACCTGTTTTTTTTTTTGTTTTGTTTTGTTTTGTTTTGTTTTTTTTTACAAAAAACCAGTTGTTGGTACACTGTGGTAGATGTCTTTACCTTAGCCACCTTGTTAAATAAATTCCTTAGTCTATTCTTGGGTGGCCAGTGTATGCAACAACGCAGTTAAATAAATTAATGACCCTCCTCTGTCATTTCTAAATGCTTGCAAAATTAACACTCGAGACAAGCTGTTTATAATTACAAACAGTTCGGAGACCCAGACTTGCCCCGCTTAAGAAGCCCCTTCCGATAAACCACAATATATTTTTAAAAAGGGTTGATTGTTCGCCAGCTCGCTGGGATATTATGGCAGTTAGAGAGGGGATGCAGCGTGCTAAACAAGATATTTGAAATAGGCATCATTTTCCCAGGGGGTACTGCTGGGAATTCTTGGTGGGGGCGTGCCGCCCGGTTCCCCAAATCCTGACCCTATTTCAGACCAAAAAAATGTCATTTTTTACACCCATTTTCAGACCTGGCCTCTAAGAAATTATGTCATTATTACTTAGACAAGAACAGAAACAAAAAATATTTCTTAAAATTCATTTCGAATTCGCATATTTCTCTCTCTTCCTTACTCATTTGGAATTGAAAGGATAAATACAATCATACACCATACCCGACTTCAGACCAAAACGGCGCAAAAACCCTACCCTTGCGGGGGGCACAAACCTATATGGCTTTTAAAAGGAAGTACCCCCCAGATCATTTGTCGATGAACGAAAAGGGTATCCTTTCTGTCAAAAATTGTACATGTAAAACGGTAAGGGGTTGTACCTCGAGGCAGAGCTTTCCAGTTTAAAACTTTGTCGGGTGTCCCTCCACCCCCGAAAAATAAAATTTTGTTTGTTTGTACTACTCGTGTATCGTGTATATAAATGTATAAATTCTTGGGTGTCCAAGGCGTGTCCAGAATGTCCGGGAGAGCATAAGTTATTTGCTTACTAGGCCTTATCCGCTTTGTGATCATCCAAGTAGACTTTATAAATCGGATGATATACTTTCTTTTGCGCTATGGATTTTGGCAACGTGGTTGAAATCTGAAATATAATTAATGATTTCATGAGTGTTGCAAAGTATATCGAACGGCGTGCGGGTTGAGGGGAGCGGAAGGGTTAGGGATATGCATCTTACTCTCGTATATCCTTGATTTTGCTTTCCTCCACTTTTTAAGGTCCAAATGACAAGAATAACAAAAAAGGAAAACAAAACAAAATTACAGTGCTATAAGTAGCGATGGTTAAGGGTCACTGACCTCCAACAAAAACTGAATACTTCGTCTTCCCGACCCCTCCCCGGATACGAAATTGACAAAATATAAAAGGGAGGTCCGTGGAATTTAAATAAAAGGCAAGCAAACAAATTAGAAAGAAATAAAAACCCTTTTTGGGTGACAAATGCGTGTTGGTCCGTGTGGGTTTTCAAAAGAATTCAAGTGACTTCTCCGAGTATCGCTCTTCACAAGTGTTCAACAAGAGGGCGTGAATTGGGCCATGGGTCAATGGTATGCCAAGCTCAGGTGCACTTAATCGTTTTAGCAAATCTCGGTTCAGTTAGTCCGTGACTAAGTACTGAGTCATTCGGTTCGAGGCTTGGCAAGAAAAGAGACAGCGACTGAAGAAAAGAAGAAGAGAATTGGAAAACTCGGGAACTCGTTACACGTTTCCGAGCTCCTGCTACAATCTACTTATGGCCACTTTCCTAGTCAATCAGCTATTCTTTCGGGAGTTTTCATAATAAGCTAGAGTTTTAGACGATTCTCTGTAATCAGCTAACCCCATCGGACCCTATTACAAGCGATATCTGTCCCCTCCTCGGACTTTTATAGTGCAAATCTTCTTGCATTAGAACCTTGATAATTGGATCACGCTAGTAATCGTGAGTGACATGACATCTCTGGTCGGTCTCGACCGACTTCCGGTGCCAAAAGAAACTAAAATGTGACGCGGCGCGCGCCAAAAAAGAATCAAAACATAGCCGCCTAGAAAATCCGAAAGTTCTTAAATAAATAAAATAAAAAATCTTTTCTCAACAATAATGTTTTCTCAATTCGACTTGAAAAAATAATACAACAGTGACGGTTCTATGTGAACTGAGGTGATAAAAATTTAAAAAATAAAGAAATAGGAACGTATTTCAAGATACCGAAAAACGGTTTTTTTTACTTACCGCAGTTCGGGTCTATAGACGCCTGGCAATAACCAGCTTGAACAGCCGCCACAATTTCTTGAGTTGCGAGGTAGGCCGCCTCGGGAAAGCCGTCATATCTCGCTGTGAAGTCTTCGTTCAAGAAGAAGACATACTCATTGCCTTCAAATACATATGTTAGACACAACTCTTCTATCCCGAATTGCCCAAAGCAAACGACTGTTGGAATCTCAAACGGGGATTTAAAGATCTTTCTGATTTCAACGCAAGCGTCAAAGATTTGTCCAGTGGGGAAGTTCGATGTGGTTGTGTTGATCACACGTCCTTGGAACACTATGGGCGCAAGAATTGTCCGCTGCGTTGGACCATAAAATACGGCGCCAGGAGGTACCGAACAGGGCTGTACAACAGGAAAAAACGCGCCAGTGATAAGAGTAAAGATGAAATACATTTCAGGAGGCCTTTTTTGGCCTCACAGCCGGACGCGCGCAGATGTACAGTGTCACGCAGCCGATGGTAACGGATGAATATATACCAACTTGACAAATTACGGCATGAAGAATGTCATTCATGACTTTGTTTTTGCATTTTCAAAGGGGATAATCTTGCAGTTCAAAAGGTTGTTTGACAGATTTACTCAACAGCTTTCGGCGGTGGTTTACGACACTCGCGTGCAAGGAATAGAACAATTTTATCCTTATACATAGTCAAAACACTCGAGGAATTTAATCAGGAAAAAAATAAAAATTTCACTATTTTACCCTGAGCACCTAACCTTGAAAAGAAATTGTAATGAAAATGCAATAATTTGTCTTGTGGTTAGAGCCCCATTTCCGCAATTCCCATGCGGTGAATGACAATAGACTGTTCTTTTCTCCATCTTGCGATGCCGCGTCGGTAGACTGAAATAAGCGTGACAGAAAGGGAAGACCAACCCAAGATTTGTATCTAGAGGTTATCACCATTTACAATTGTTGATAGACAACCAATTTTCTCGCGGAAATTGTTCAAGGGAAGGCTGGCTAGTGATGTTTACCACCAGGGAAGACTCCCATATGAAAAGGGGGATGCTCGTCGAGAATTTTGAATTAAACCACCAAAGTAGACCAATCTGGGCGTGGTCCAACCTGTTTTTGAACCGTAAGAGAGACAATTTTAAACTTTGATTGAATCGAGTAAATAAAGCTAATTGAAAAAAAAAAAAAAAATTTTTTATTTTTCTTCTCGTGCAACTCTAAAAGAGATCATTACGGCTAAACATAATGGCGTTTTGAACAGAACACCCTAAGTATAAGTGAGACCAAAATCCGAAGCGAGACGACGAGCATTCCCGCCCGTTTCATAAGGGAATCCCCCCCGGTGTTAATCAGGCACAGTGACGCGCGGCCTAGGGGTTGGGGGGGGGGGGGGGTGGCGAGGAACATTCTGCTCGGGTCCCTCTTAGTCTAATCAAAGCTTTCATTTTTTTGACAAGGGTAAATGCCTTTTAAAACGGGGAAAAAGGTTCCACCTATATCCAGGTGTGACTATTTTTTTCACAACTAAAATTCGGAAATACCTTGTGGTATTTGGTCGCTTAATTACTTGGCTACAATAGTCCGTCTCCCTTCTTTGGGATAAAGCTATAATACAGTCTAATCCTCAAAACTGAGCCAATTTCTAATTAGAGTCTAATTAGTTCCTGCCGAGTCCTGACGCGGCTTACTTACCCCGGGATAAGAGGACAATAAATGGAGGATCCACTGAAAATTATACTATTGCGCAAGGTAACGCAACCTAGCTAGTACCACTCTTAAGGATCTCTCAATCTTGTACCCAGAAAATTGGAGGGGGGGCCCGATGGAAATGTTTCAGTTACCGGTTGAAACTTAGCCTGTATAACAGACGTTATTTTTGCGCGTTTTTCTGCCGAGCGAAGGCAAGCACGAGGCGGGTTGGAGTGCCTCCCCACGGTCGCGCGTGTCTGGTGCTCCCCGGCTCGCTTCGCGCTTCCGCCTAAAAACGCGAAAAAGCAAGTTTGATCCCCTTTTGGCGCACACACACGAAAAAAAAAAAAAAAAAGGAAGAAACGCTTGCATTTTTAGAGTCTCGCTTCTAAAACAAGTTCGACTAACAATATATAAAATTTATAATCTATCTAGAGCTCATCAAGAGCCCATCTAGATTTGTCCCCAAGTCCCTTCCTTTTAAAGGTTGATCCATCAGAGTGGGAACTGGTTTCTATAAGCATCTCTAAAATCTCTCCTTTCCGCAATAGCCTACCGCAAATGTCATGAGCTTGTGGGAGTTTGTAGAGAAACCCAGCCCGCAAGAGATACAGGAAATGGCAAAGATTCAAGAAAGAGGTCAGTATGAGTCAATCCACTATCCTTCTTTTATCTTGTGAGGTCTTTATGGACGTTTTAGAAGAATTCAGAGCTTTTGAAGGGGGTAAAAAAAATGGAGGTATTGTGTATTTTTTAAAATATTTCCTGTGAAGTTTCTGGGGCACTACTTAATTTTGCAGAAAGTAAAAACCTTGTTTACAATTGCAACGTTTATGTTTGAATTTTGTGTCGACAACTTGCAGCATATTTTCGATCGCGTCGTCTTAATTACTGACCTGGTATTAATTTACGAAGGAGTCAAAATGCAAGCAACGTTTTGTTTGTTTTTTCTTTCATTCATAAGCTTACTGAAATCTTGCTGTGAAGCCGAAAATGAAAGTCCTTATGATAGGAAGAAGGGACAGATAAATCATTATTTCAAGAAATGTGCACTTTATAATGCATTAACAAGTCTAGGCTGAAGAGAATTCGCCCTTGCTTCACTATTATGGACGTCAAAAGTAATTTAGCATTGGTTCTTGGTTTATATGGTTCGTATATTAAAGTGGTGGAGACAATGAGTAACATAAACATTATTTACAAACATGCAGTATTCTGTTTGGACTCCAAACAACTTCTCTCCATGATAGCAATAACACATCGAATAAAACTTGCTGCATCGAGAACAAATCTTCCAGATTTCCTTCAAGAGCGAAAAGCACATGTTATGACAGCCCATAATACCAATGAATGGAACAAAATGTTCCAGGTAGGGTCATCACATTATGAGTCTAGTCTCATGGGGATCGAGACGATCTACCACTTTGGGTTTGGGCCCAAACATGAGTATAGCAGATGGAGAAAGTGTCCCTTCTCCATGGCTCAAGCATGAAATCCTTTCGTGCTTACCTTCAAGCCAACTATAAGCAATTTCTGGGCAGTGACCTGCTCTTAAAAGCCATAACTTAATCTATGTTAGATCTTCAGAGCTTGCTAATTTTTTTAAAACAGCAAGGGCTCTAGTTCCAGGAAAGTTAACTTCCCAAAAATACCATGGTGGACATCTGTTGCACAATACGATAGTGTTTCCATCTGATCGTAGGCATAAAAGTTTCTCAACTGGTACACACAAGTGAATAGGGGTATGGACTGATAAATCTAAGACTTTGACAGCCTGTGAGACCTTCAATATGTACATGTACATTGGACTCTCTCATTAGGGACACCTCTATAAGACCAGGACCTTGGGAAAATGGAAACCTAGAGTTTGTCCCTGCCTTTCTTTTAGCAAGGCTTTCACTAAGATTTCAAGTTGCAGGGTAAATACAACAAGTAGGCAGAGAATTAAGCAGCAGGGATTTCTTTTGGTTCTATTGTTCTTCTATTTTCCTACATTTGTATGAAAGTAGCCAGGGATTATATTCATGGAAGCTGGGGCAAAAATCCCTGGCCCCTGGCCCTTAATGACAGGCCTGTTTTATTGCTGGCCTTGGTTGTTCAAACGTTGGACAGCGCTATCCACCGGATAAATCACTATCCTATGGATAAGTATTAGGGAAACCAATAATTGCATTATCCACTGGATAGAGATTTATCCTGTGGATAGCGATATCCAATGTTTGAACAACACGTGCCAGGTCCCAAAGGGTTCATCTTCGAGAGAGCTGAATGTACACTGACATGATATGGTCATAAAATATATTTTCATACCCATGTTGCTTCACTGAAGCCCAATTTAGGTATAGTAGTCAGGTGAGTGATTTTATTTTGCCCAATTACCCCAGAATTGTATGATGCAGTAAAATTTATGGTCTTTGTTACCAGCCATTTTTTTTTTTTACCTTATAGTTTGCAAAGGTTTTTAACTTAATATGAGAAGAAACTTTACAAACGTTGTTTATAATAATATTTAAACTTGTAACTAATGATGAGCTTGGGAGCAGTTGCCTTAAAGGTTAGTGGTGGGCCATGGCAACCCTGGAAGTGTGAACCACCCCAAGAGCGGCCAAGGCTAACTGGCACCGTCACACTGAATAAATTCAGTGGAGATACTTACCTGAGAAAATACTTATGAAACCACCAGGCAGGGAGGGAGGAGAGGGAGCAAGAATCCGCAATGATTCACAAGAAGGCAAATATTTGATCCGCTACGACCAGCAAGAATCCGCAATGATTTGTAAGAATGCAAAAATTGATCCGCTACGATCAGCAAGCAAAGCTACAATGCAAAGCAACACTAGCAAAAGGGCACACAAGGAGCCCTGCAATTCCCCGCGGGCCGCCCCATAGGTCACATACTGAAGTGGGAGAAGACTGCTGGCCAACTCGCTCGAGTTTAACTTTGCCTAAATGATAATTATTTAGCCACATAAAAAAAGGTTTCACAAGCCACTGTAAGAAGGAAAACTAGTTATTCAGTGAAAAGATCTTTTGGATTGAACAAACTTGTACAAAAAATGTTTGACATAAGCCATAGTGCGCTCAGATGACAGCCCTCATAAATGTCATTCCCCTACTGTCTGTAAGCAAAGTTAATTTTTCTCTTTTTATTATGCTATCAAACAAAAATTAAGGATAAACAACTTAGCATTTTCTGTTGAGTTATGGATGTGTTGTGGTTCAATTTTATCCTTGGTTTAAATTATATTTTCCTTATTGTTTCAGTTTTGGTAATGTATGAAAATGAGTTTGAAACAAAGAAAAATGAAATTTAAACCAAGGATAAAATTGAACTACAACAGATGCACTTGGGAGAACTGCTATTAGCTTTCAGTACGCTAGAGTCCCACTTGGCTGTTGCTTGGTGCAACTCTTACACACTACTTTTGTGCTTAAAGCCACCTCCTGCATGCAACCATAACTCAATACCACATTCTGAGTTCTTTACCATTTGTAAATTTTGACAGTTATGCAGGGTATATACAGTGATCTTACATGTACTTCAAGGATTATTTTTCACTCAGTAATTTGCTTTTGCTTAAAGGTGTAGGTGGGGGCTCTCACAACTTTTCTACAATGTGTTTTGGGCCATGTTATCATGCTGATGGAGGTTTGACTTCATTAAGTACCTCAAAAGATGGATCACAAGTCGTGGTTGCTG
>JBBMOI010000004.1:4372500-4407500 GCA_038088405.1 Porites divaricata
TTATTTCATTTCATGGTAATTACGACTGACAACTAACTTTCTTGGAATGTATTGTTATTTTCCTGTAATCCAATTGGTCAACTTTGTCCAGGTGGCCCTGGTTAAAGTAGTCCATAGGTTTCTTACAAGAAAACCCAGTAATGCTGCCACCTCGTTAATGTGACCAACAACAATATGATATTATTGTGAAGGCTTCACGTGTATACCCCTTAATAATTCACCTCGTTAATAGAGCCACATAAATTTTTTTTAAATAACAGACAAGTTACAAACAAAAATAAAGTCCTGACAGAGTATTTGTGAAATCATGATTTTATTCAAGTACAGTTTCCTTGAATTAATAATAACCATTCCCTTTACAAATTCAGCAATAGTCTATAATAGGAGTTTACAATAGAGAACAAGAAAAGAAAACAGCCAAATGAAAAGTGCCCTACCCCACTAAAATGGCCACTCTATCATGACAAATTCTTTTTGACCTTTTAGCTGCCATATTTATGGAGCTCTAACTGTACTCTTCAAAAAGCCAGTAATATTTAACGAAAAACTGAAATGATAATCTGACTATAAGGGTATGGCTGAAGTTTGTCTCCTTTTTTTGGGGTAAGATAACTTAACAAGAAACAGGTTTGCAATTCAAAGTCTACATGTTTACCTATCAACATACCATGTAATCACCGTCTATTTTTTTTTTAAGATGTTCTACTCTGATTTTTTGCCTGGCTAAAACGTTTTATGCCTTTTAGTTTAAAAAATAATTTGGTACCATGGGTCCTAAGTTGGATTGTACCCCTTTCACTCAAGGGCAAGGCTATGGCATGATTATCTGTTGCCCTAACTCTTAAATTGGTGGATAAAATCCTATGGTGTTGCCATTCAAAATATAATAAAACCTCTTTTACAGAACTTTGCCAAGTATTACCATGAGTTTACTGTTTACCTTGGCATCATGTTTGTTTTTCTGTTCCTCTGACTGGCTACCATGCCATGTTGTAATTGCCTGTGTGTGCAGTATATTAACTTTGTCATACTACCTGTACTTTAAAAGGCACACATGTGATTACTATGTGAACATTGTTTTGGTATTAAATTTAGTTTTCAAGGTCATTGGGATTGAAGAATCTGCATTTGTAGAGAAAACAAATCTGCGAGTAGGAAGAATCAACCTGAACTTCAGTATAACAGATGTCCAGTGGCATCCATTTGAAGGTAATAAATTTTTTAGTAAGATCTCATTAGAACAGGGCTGTTATGAAGAGCTGGGGCAGGGTGTGCCAAAACCTTTGTCCAATCGTCCGCAACAGGTAGAAATTAAATTTAGTTTGGACATGTAAACCTTTGACAGGACTTGTCCGTGGGACAAGCAAGTTTTTAATTAGAAACAATACAGAAACAGTTGAAAATTGCCTTTAAATTAACCGTAGAATTACTTCTGTCAAGACAAAACTCATTCCCGGGCTCAAAATTCGAGTTGATATAATGGTGGAATCACAAAAAGTTAAAAAATTACAGTATTCGTTTTTCTTTCAAAGCAACCGAGAAAGGAAAAATCTTGGGATGCTAGGAAAGAATTACGTGAATCAAAATCATAAAATGCGGCTAGTTTCTACCAAAACTTTTTGGACAAGAACTCTTGGGTTTTGGACAATTTTAAAATAGTGCTTGTCAGAAGGACAAGTGGATAAGAAAAATTAATTTTTCTCTTACTGTGGGGGAGGAGGTGGGGCTGAGGATTTTTGTTCTCTCCAATTTCCTTTGTCCCCCTTTTTCAAGTTCATTCCCCCCACACTTGATCCTTCTCCTATTTCTTACTAGTTTACATATCCTTTTCTCCCAGGTAACTTTCTTGTTTGTCCCAATTCCCTTTTTTCTATATCTCCCAGCTGCCAGCTCCCATTCTCCCATTTATCCCAATTCCCACATTCTTTTCTCTCCTTTTTTATCCCCTCTTCTCCCAGTAACCAGCCACTTTTCCTTCTTATTTCCTCTCTCCCTGTATGGTCTTCTTGTTAATCTTTTCAGTCCCAATATTCACATAAAAATTCTCCACTGATCTCCATATTCCTTGTCAGAGAAATAATTTGTTTAAAGATCAAACATTTTCCCTCTGGTGATCATTTTAGTACTGTTTAAAGAACGAGCAGGAGTATATTATGCCTCGAGTTTTTTAACCTGATAACACACACCGGCAAGTTTTTTGAATGATGTAAAGTTTAGTCGTTATAAAGACACTCATTAAACATTAATTTCTTTTTTTTTCTTTGTGAATTATTAATGAGTTCTTTAATTAATTCTTGTACCATTTTTTTTACTTGATTATTGTATGGATATAGATTATTTGTCCATGTCTCAGGTCTTTGTGGCCCACAGTTTCTGAGTTATTTGCCGAAACGTTTCACACACCTTTGTAGAGCTTTGTATGGAGACGGCATATTGGTGTACCATTTTGGTGCACCAATATGGCCGCCGGAAATCAACAAAAACACGTGGAGTTCACTTTTTCTATAAAAGCTCTTTCTTTTCACTCAAGAACTATGCGCATAAACATATCTTCTAATTCTTGAAAGGGTTATACTGCTGAAAATCAAGAGGAGAGACTTTTTAACGAGACAGCATTCCTCTTTTGGTGTCATGCACTGAGAAAACTTGGAAGTTCAAATTGCTCTATTTTCGAAATGAAACGTGCTACAAGAGTGGAAACTTGTACAAAGATTTACTTTTTGTTTATCTTCAACCTGGTTTAAATAAGAATGAATTCATAAAACCTTGCCATTTTGACTTTACAACTTGATGATGTCATTGTGAAAACCATCTATAGGAAGAATAATATAAATTCAGTTCCAACATTAGCACTGAAGCACACATATCATCTCCGCTGTATGGCCATTACCTTACACTACCATAATCCACCAGTGGCAGCCATGGACAGCTGTTTTGCCCTTATTGGGGCTCATCAGCATGGCATTGCTGTCAGGTCTATGAACAGGTGAATCTGTGTGTCAAAGACCCATTACAGCTGCCACTTGTCTACGGTGAATCTGGTCCTTAAAGGATTGCTTTTGCACTTGTCTTGGTAGTAGCCTTGTGGGGTTGATGATCACAAGTGATACCTCCCGCCTGGGGCTATGCCATGTTGATGAGTCCTAATGAGGATGAAACAGCTGTTCGTGGCTGCCACTACTGTGATATGGTTGTGTAAGGTACTGGCCATACCGCGGAGTTGGTGGAGTCATTGGAGTTGCCTTTGTATGACTCCTGATCATAACTAACTAGACATTTCTATATCACATTTAAATGATTTAATTATTTTGGCAGATCATCTCTTGGCTACTGCAGCTGGAAATGGAGCTATTGTTCTTTGGAATTTGAACAAAATCACAAAACAGAAACAAGGTAAAGATCACATCCTGAGGGAAGTTCCAGGTGTTCCTTAAATGTCTGGTTTTATTTCCTTTTTATAGGTGTGCTAAGTTTATTAGAAACTTCCAGTGGCAGAAGGGGGCTCATCCAGATCTGTGGTCTACTTGGAAACTGCTTCCTCCTCCTCCTCCTCCTCCCCCTCATCATCATCATCATCATCATCATCATCATCATCATCATCATCGCCGCCACCACGACCACCATCATTCATTATTACCATCATGATCAGAATCATCAGCATCATCAGCATTATCATCTGTTCCTGGGCAGCTTAAATGAATAATAAAATAATATAAATAATATTCCTCCAATTGTTGGTTTTCACGTGACGTCACTAAAATTCAAACTGAAAAACTATCCATCTTACCGAGATTTTACTTTCACGATGCATTAGAGCAGCTGAAAACTAATTGCCAAACAAATTTTCACTTCAAAAGGGTTCTTGCTTTTGTGATAGAGTACGCTTGAATTTCTAAGCTTTTTCGTGACGCGGCATTTACATGACGGCCAAGAGAGCTGTCATGTAGGTTAAAAAAATGACTTACTACAGGAAAATTTGGCATCTATACAGTTCATGTACTGGAAAAAGTATTATTTTAGTGTTTATGAGTTTCTTGAAGAATAAATTCACGCTTTTGTAGCAAAACTCGGTAACAGATGTTTTTGTTGGTTTCCGTCCGCCATGTTGGAGCTCATCCAGGTGAGCACCAGCATGGCGTCTCCATACAAATCTCTATAGATTTGGGTAAAACATTTCTTCGGATATCTCGTATACGAAATATTCCTCTGACCTGAATCTTGGCGAGGGTCTTTGCATATGTACCTCCTTTCTTTTCCCAGATTCTAGACTTTATCTATTGAATGGTTTTGATTTTTATTTTCATCTATTTTGAATGGCGTGACACTGAAAACCAGCAATAGCCTCTGTCCCACCAGAGAACTCCCCTGACCTGTAGTTCTTTTTCTTTTGTGTATCTCCATGTCTACCTTGGTCTCCTTCTCTTTTTTCTTTTCTTTTTTTTGCTATAAAAGCATTGTTTGGCCTATCTTCACTTCCTTTGTATTAATCTTGAAAATTACAATGTTCTACCCTTGCTAAGGAATGTGAATTATCAAGAGGCATTTTATTATTTATTTTCTATGTGTAATCAGTAGCAGGTGTAGTTATTGTCTTAGAGTTTGAAATCATTATCTAAACCAGGGCTCTAAATAATTTTGCAGCTGGCATCAGTCAAGTTGTCTGGTCAAACCTATTATTTTCGCTCGGACACAACCCGTTTTAGCCAGACAATTACAAAGTGTCCAGTTATCTATGGATTTGCCCTTACATAAAGCCTCCTTTGACTAGCCATCGCCCTTTGAGTGGCTGTTATTTCAAGCTCCGCCAATCCCCTGTCAAATTACTCTGAAATAAAAATTGAAAGTTCTGTTAACTTGTCCATGTGCACGGAGTTAGGAGGACATTTTCTACTCTTTAGCTGAATATAATTATGAATGCGCTTAAGTCTCAGCCGTAACAGACATGATGAGAAGTGTTTTTTTCTTTCCTTTGTCAGAGTTGGTATTCACAGATCACAAGAGAACAGTTAACAGGATTCAATTTCACCCAGTTGAGAAGGATATTCTATTGAGTGGATCTCAAGATGGAACAGTAAAATTTTTTGTAAGACAAAATGTTTTAAATTGATTATGAAAATAATGTGATCCTTCTGACCCTTATTGATGTTCTGGGCCCAGCTGTTCTAAGGCCAACTAACGCTATCCCGGGGTTAAATTTTAATCCGAGCGTCTCTTCTTTTGTTCCAAAGCATTTTCTCCGATAATTTTCTCTATTCTATTTAGAGCACCCTCTCAAAAAATTAACTGAATTTTCCTTCTAAGCTTTCGTATCTGAATTCACATTTCAGACTAACCCTGGGTTATCTTAACCCAGCTTTGAACAACCCAGCCCTGAAATTATTTTATTGGTTCGAGTTAATCAAGTTTTTATGAGTCATATAATCAGTAAATGTCTCATTGCTTTTATTCATTTCAAAGGTAAGCCATAAAGTAATTTTTTTTCATCACGTGAATGCTAAGCTATCTTTCTTGAAACGGAACTGGCTTAACTCATTGAGGAAATTTTTATGTGTAAATTGATTACCCAAATAGTCTGTGCAGTCCAACATCCATTTGCAACCACCTCTTGTAAGCAACACATTAGTCAGGGGCACCCAACGTCAATTTTTGAAAAATATCTGTTCGGAAGACGATTTGAGACCTAGAATTTTCGGAACATTTATTGTAAAATTTCTTGCTTTCCTGCCTCTCCTAGGATTTTCGAACGTCTAAAAAATGGTATAATTGCCTATTTTAAACGGATTTTTACGGTAAAAATGTCACCTAGAATTTTCGGGAGCCTTTTTTCTGGCTGAAATTTTCGAAAAGGTAAGTTTTGATCCCTATAATTTTCGGACACGAGACTTTCAGCTAGGAAATCGGAACAGATGAAAAATTTTTAAGAGGTAAAAGTATGCCTATATCTACCGTTTGAATACTAAAATACGTTCAACAATGCTATGTTTAAGTGGTTTTGAACTATTATTCTCGTTGGGTGCCCCTGATTAGTGACCATCTATCGAAAATAGCAACAAGACCACTTTTTGAGGCGTTAGTTTTATATATTTTTTATTGTTCCTAACAAGTTCAACCTAGTTTGAGCTACTACTTGAGATCTATACAATGATTTCTGCGGTACAAAAAGGCAAGTCAGCACACCATGCTGAGCCTGGCAAGCAAGAGAAGCACAGGATTTTTTTGCCTCCTTTTCATTGGCTGATAGCCCACAACATGACCAACAAATAACCTCTGCTTATGCGCAATGTCGTCCAACTGTGTTTGGCTGCAAATAACATTTTGCTCAAGGGCAAATCAAACCATGCTTTTCTTCTTCTTGCGATCTCTCTTGCGTGAAAATATAGTGTAGCAGCTTCCCGAAGATATTCGTTAAAAACAAACTCTGTGATCGAATGATAAAACTATTATTGAGCTTAGTTATCGCAAAATATCATGATTTGTTAGTGTCTCAGAGATCAATAATTATATTTGCCGAAGCCGACGCCGCTGATAAAGCGCGATATTTTGCTCGACCTCGTCCGATAAGCTTCCGATAATTGTTAATTAACATTTTAAATGATGTATAAAGACTTTTGTAAATTGTCTTGTACTAGTATATGTCTTGCTCTTCTGCATGGCTGTTTTGCACTATGTGAATGACTAGCTTAGCTTGTGTAGCAAGCGTTTCCATGTGGTTTCGGAGCAAAGAAAGACCGATGAACGACGAGGAACGGGATTTTCGGTTTTAGCCGCGCGAAAAATGGAACGAGAGCCACCCCCTCCCCGCTCTCACTGGCCCCATTTTACGCGCGGTCTTTGACTTTCGTTTCTCGTTCTTTGCTCCGAAACCGCACGGAAACGCTTGCTACGCATGCTATGACTAGCTACAAGGGCCTGACAAGTGGTTCACATCAAACACAAAATTTGTGCGCAAGACTTGAGTTGAGACCTGAGTCGACACTATGAGAACCATTATTAGCAACCGGCCTTGTTCAAACCAGAATTTCTAAACAACAATTACAGCTATCTGTTTATTAACTGATTTAGTTCACATATTGTTGCAGGATTTACGAAAGCAGAATGTTGCCTCAACATTTCATGGAAAAGCAGATATCATACGCGATGTTCAGGTACAATTAGAATAAAATTCAAATTAAGGAGCTTTTAAGGAGCTTTTAAGCCCTTTCACTCCTAACAAAAGCCCAAAAACAGCGATAAAAACATCATTTTAAAAAAAAAAATCCTACGAAATAAATAGCACAGTACAAACGTTCTGCCAAAAAGGTTTCATTTGAATTGTAAGTCCATAGGATTTATCCACGGATTTAAAAGTTGGTGACAAATAATCTCGCCCATACTGTGGTTAAAAACTGCATCGCTTAGTGGAGGTGAGTGCCCGTGATGTCCAGCGGCTTCCACTTTTGGCAAAGCCAGCCCCTAACCAGTGTTGGGACCATGGCTGGTAAACCTGCGCCTTCCAGCCATGAGCCCCCACGCCAATGGAACCAGCCACCTGTCACACTGATTTATCAGGGGAAAAATAAAGTGGAGGGAAGGGGTCGGGAAAAAATCGAGAGTCGTCAATAGGTTTTTCGGGATCTGAGATTTCCCTTATTTCGGGCTCGGGATTCGGGATTCTAAAGCAAAATCAGGCGAACAGGAAGGCATTTTGCATGCGCATGCGTGCATCCGCTGAACGACAATAACATGGGCGCATCAAATCTGATGGCGGGAAATCGAAAACTCGCGTAAAGGTACGGTCCTTTTAAAAGCCATTTCATTGGGGCTTTGAATACCGTACTTTTCTGCAAAAAATATTCTCCATGACAAAAATCGGACGCTTTCTAGGCGAGTTCACTTGTAGATTTTTCAGCAGTAGGTTTTCTTGGCCCTTTAAAGACTTTCAAGACTCAACGCCAAAAAAGTCGTGTATAAGTCGGATCTTCACTGGCAAAGCAATGCATTTCTATGGTTTGATTTCCAAACTCGTGGTTTTACTTATCAAGGAAGAAATGCATCGTAGCAAAAAAAAATTACCACGCGAGGTTTATTAATTAACGCGATGTCTCATGTTAAACTGATGACGAAGACACGCGTTTATATATGCCACAAAAACATGAAATCTATGGGTTTTTTTACAGTTTTTCGAAAGTTTTTGCGGAAATTTTTATAAAAAAATATTCTACAGGAAGTGAAGAATGGATTGAATTTGAGACAGCAACCATTACAAGCGATTATGTACTACATAATCACTTGAGCATTTCATAAGCTCAGTTGCAGACAAAACGAATTCACATACCCCGAAAAAACGAACAATACTTTTATTTTTCTTCAACTCTAAAAGATACAGAGATTTTTGCTAAGCTACTATTTTGAAGCGACTCTTGAGTAACAGCTCCTGTGTTCCACAATCGATTTCTTGTTATTGATTTATATTTGATGACAGTAGTGATCCATTCAAAACAGAGAATGGCCATCACTCCATAAAGCTAACTGATGATGTTGTTCACCTTCAAATCCTGTTTAAATATAAGACAGGAAGTTTGTTAAAGGGGTGCATATAATGCTGTTTCCTCAAAAATAAATACTACTGCTTTAGTAGAGGACCCAAATGAGCTGGGATGCGACAACAAACATGACACAAATAGATGGATGAATTTGTCTGTTATTAATGTTTCTGTTGGGAGCTTTTTACTGTATCCAGATGAACCGCTTATGTAAGTTGTGTACATCATGGAAGAATTATCAAGCGGAAACTGATGCATTAAACAAGAATGTGGTTCAATACAGAGGAGACGCTGGTCTCATTCAACATACTTTGTGAACGAAATGTCTCACAAATTAGCATATCAACAAATGTAGTATCCACAAAATGGTATCATTTAGGAATAAATGCAATTTTTTTTGCAACAGAAGCTAGGATTTATTTAAAAGGTGTATTGATAACGTTTCATTTCGTGCTGTTTTGGGGTTGGGGAGTTAGGCTAGATTTTCTTTAAAACGCCAAAATGTTATATTTATTTGCATAATGAAATGTAAACAAACAGTGTACCTTCAAAATAAGGTGGAAAAAATCAGAATTCAAACCGATTGCTGTAATTTTTTTTCCTTTGTATAACTAAATGATAGAATATTCTTATTTTCAAAACACAATCTTACTCGCATCATTATATTGATTTAAATTTATAGTTGAAGTTGCGTGTATTTTATTTATCAGCGAAGAGGTACCGGTGAAGAAGGCTAAAATTACTGCAGAAGGCGATTTTTCACAGCCTTCATCAAAGCGCCATTCATTCGCGGAAGTATTCTTAGTTTTATTAATCATTAACTTAATTTGGGGATAAAGGCAAGATTTCGAGATAAACAAGCCAGCGAAAGGGTGAAAAACAGTTCCACGGCAAAATGGACACTTAATTAACCACTGTATTCCTGAAACGATTAAGTTCGATTTTAGAGTTGTACTATTGAGAAGAATTAAGTATCAATAGGATAATTGCGTAACAAAAAATTATCATACCGACCTTTTCCTCCTGCTCAAAAACTGTGCGCGAAATGTTAGGTCGTAAGAACATTCAGCCGCCATCTTGTCTTCGATGTACTGTTTTACAAAAGGAAAGACTGTCCTCTCAAGGGCGACAGTGAGGCTACAATAAACTCACTTTCATCGTAGAAATACCACGATACGTTGAAGAACAAGTTTGTGGAACGTAGCACCCAATACACGTCATTCAGCTCCAGAAAACAGCTTGCAAATGCTGGTACTGAACGTAAACAATTCACAGAAGATGCCTCTGTGCCTCTGTACTCCTCTGTGGCCTTTCTACAGCCCATATTGACGCATGCGCATACAAAATGCCCTCCTGTTAATCAGGCGATATTCGGGATTTGAAGTTTGCGCGGGAGGTGGGATGCCAAAAACAACCCTCGGGATTACGGGATTGAACAAATTTTGGGTCGGGATTACGGGATTGATTCATTTTAAGAGTGAAAGGGTGACTTACTGTCTCTTAACGGGACTGTCTAGCAGGTTGGTGTCCACACAGGTTACCAATTCACGGCTGAGTCTTTACAATAACTGAGCAATTTCTTGTGTGGTGATTGGTGTAGAGTTATGGCATGAGAGTTAATGTGTAGACCATGGAATGGATGTGATCATGGCTCAAGTTGTTTGTCTTTATCTCTCAAGCGTGATTTTCCCTACAAACTTTACTGAAAGTGGACATCAAAAACTGTCAATGGTATTGTAAAAAAAAATAGACAACAAATTCCTTATGTTCGTGAGGCTAGCTTCGACTTTTGTGACTTTGAAAATTTCTAAAATTTTATTAAATGAGGCGGCGAGGTAGCAAGCAGCCTAGACTAAAACGTTTGTTAAATTAAAGTGCAAACCACATAGCTTTATTTCATTGGCACTTAATTTTTTTAACAGTTTAATCCGTTTGATGGACAAACATTTGCCACAGCATGTGAAAACGGAAATATTCAGGTAACGATTTGTATGTAAAGGGCTGGTTAAGGGTTTAACACACCCAGAGTCATTCGTTGTCTATTTTCAACTTTTGACTCTGTTGCCAAAATCCCTAGCTGTAAATATTCGAAGGAAATCTAGGTGACTTAACACTGCACTACAGTTTGCACACAGTTTGTTTGAAAAGTGATCCTCTTTTTGAATTTTTTTTTGGGGAGATGCACGTATGAGTTGTCAGGCTATTGTATCTTAAAAATAAGTTTGAAATTAATTAAGTCAATTTTTACCACCGTAAAGAGAGTAAAAAGCTAACGTTTCAAGCCCTAGCGTATCCTGAGAAAACAGCCGATATTTTGCGACGTCACCACTGGCTTCCCCGCGAAGGAACGTCTGAGAAACGAGTGCAGAAATTTCATACTGATCACGCGTCACCACCCAGATCTGGGTATTGTTTGTGTTTCTGATTGGTTGAAGCAAATTTTAACCAATCAGAGGCACTACCCAGATCTAAGCAGTGACACGTCATCAGTATGGAATTTCTGCGCTCGTTTCTCAGACGTCATTTCGCGGGGAAACCAGTGGTGGCGTCGTGAAATGTCGGCTGTTTTCTCACGGTAGCGTTAGCTCTTGCGAGAGCAAATCAAGGGACTGTGTGTTGTCTATAGGTTATGCATCAAATGGTGGAGCAACGCTATTCGTGGAAACAAGGCATCATGAAAAACAAGAATGATTAAGTTGATTGAGAGGGGATTTAAAAAGCGCAATATGAAGAGAACAGTGTTGTTCGAGATTTTCTTCGCAGTTTTGTGTGTTGCCTTGGTTTAGGAAGAGATGTTAGCCTGCGTAGCTGGTGCTCGGAAGTAATATGCGAGAAAGAACACGCGAGGGGAGAGGGAGCGCCTTCCCGAGAGGCCCAAGAAACTCTCTCCTCGTGTGTCCTCCTCGCGCGCCCCGTTCTCTCTTGCGCCCATTACTTTAAGCGCCTGCTACGTCGGTTAAAGAGATGTGGATTGCTATAATTTGGCTGGAATAATTCGAAGGAATGAAGTGTCGTGTGACTGATTCGACCTTTTTCTTTCGGTCTTCTGGTTTTCAAATAGGGAGCTTTAGCAAGGACGACAGCGACGGCAACGAGAAACTCAGAAAAGAAATAGGTTTAGATTTGCAAAACAACAAGTTTTCACGTGTATCTCTTTTTTGTACATTTCTTTGCCATCACTGCACGACCTGCACGTGAAAATGCCTAATTTCATGTTTCATGGAGGACGTAAACGAGCGACTACAAATTTTTCTTCCTCTTCTAAACTTGAGTCAGGTCCCCAAGAACTCAACTCCAGGGAAATTCGCCGACAATTGACCTTTTTAGCGAATTGGAGTAAACACGATAAGGTTTGAAAAAACGCGATTTCATTTTAAAAGTGACGTTTTCGCTGCAGTCGCCATCGTCGATGCCAAAGCTCGCTAATAATTATGGCGGCGGCAGGAGTGAAGACCCTTGCACACAGCCGAATCTCATGACTAATTTTTCCTCTGACGCAAAAAAGCTTGAAAAGCCAGAAGCCCCTGGGGACGAGGTTGCGACTGACTTTTGATGCATTTTTGCCATCCTGTTTAATTTAGTTATGGGATAACCGCCAGACCAGCTCTCCTTTTATCCAACAAGTTGGACACAATGGACCTGCATTTGCTATTGACTGGCATCCAGAAGAGAGGAACTGGGTAGCTTCTGCAGGAAGAGACAAAATTATTAAGGTAGCATAGCGATGTTTTTGTTTTTAGTGCTTTAGGGAATGAAATTTTCACTGTTGTTGATTACCGATTCTTTGCGTTTCGTGCCTGCGATGAAATTTTTTGCAAATTTGGGATTTCAGACTTCCTGCAAATCCCGGGGGGAACTCAAAAAAGTTCTACAGAGGTAGGCTCCGCCCGAACTCCAACCCCTTACTCTTTTATGTATCATTTGTTAACAGAAAAGGTACTTCTCTCGTATACCTTACATTGACAAATTCGTGCCCTTTCACAGACCTACAATCAGGGACAAAAGTAGCTGACCCACTCGTTTAAAACGGGTGCTTTTATCAAAGATTTAATTCATTTATTATTTCATTCCTTTTAAACGCCGTAAATAACCTCACCCCCCCCCCCCCTCTCCCCCCAAGTCAATGTTGTCTGAAGTAAAAGAAAGACTTGAGGGTCCAAAATATGCTACATACTTTTTAACTGCTGTAAATGCACTAAGCCTGTGGTCTTTTCCACAGCCACGAAATGCGTCTGTTAGCCCTTTTAGTTGCTTTCGCAGTCCACGGTGACAGATTTCCCTACCCTTTCATATACTATGTGAAATCCATATACCTAAAGGCTAAAAAGGTACCCCTTTCGGGCGGAGCCTCCCCGTATATAGGCCATTATAGGGAGTACCCCTCGGGTATTTCGGTGGCTGAACTATCCCTGAGGAAAGTGAGGGACTACGAGTAGTCTAAGTCCAAGGCTTGCACACTGAACTCTTGTTCCGACACGGTCCATCCAATCCCGACCGCCAACCTTGCCTACAGCTGTTGTTTCCTTTACAGGATCAATTATCATTATTAATAACCTAATTGCTTCGTTATATTGCAGGTGTGGGATATCTATTCCAAGCCTAGCCTTCTCAATACTATTCAAACGATAGCTGCAGTGGCTCGTATCAAGTGGAGGCCACAAAGAAAATTCCAGATTGCAAGGTAGGGCCATGACTTCATTTCCTACTGTTTACTGGCACCATCACCGGTTGGACGGGAAATCAAGAGGTTGTCCCTTTGATAACATTCTCCGCTACAGATCAACCACCTTAGACCATAGACAGCACAGAAGTAGTATAAGAGGGATGTTTTACTCCGTTTTTTCGCGGGGGAATCTCATTATCTGGCGGGGGAATACATAAACGTTGAGGACAAAATGGCCTTTTGTCTTTATCTCATGGATAAAATCCAGTGGAATCTTATTATCTACCCTTTTCTGTATTTCTAATACAATAGAAACAATAGACTCACCTAACCTTGACCGATTTAACCTGATTATCGTGTTCTAGTTTTAAAGGCGTTAATATATTCCTCCGCAATATAATGAGATTCCCTCACTTAAAGGGAAGTAAAACATCTCCACTATACCACTAACTGACTGCCCCACATAGTATGTTGGTGAGTTACGCCCATTTTGGTTCTTCCCCCTCCCCCGCCCTCTCAATTCAAATTTAACGTTCTTCTCTCGGCTAAAAAAAACTAAATAAGTGCCCTGAGCTTTTACCATTTACGGTACTTCGGAGGCTCGACCGTATCTGTTTTATGGGATCATTATACGTATCTGGGAAACTGCCCACCTACCCCTCCCCTAAGCCTACATCAACACTTAGTTCTCACTTAGAGAAAAATTTTGGCCTGGGGGAGGGGTAGGTGGGCAGTTTTCCAGAAACGTATAATATCATGTAACCCTTTCATCCCCAATATCCACATCAAAATTTTCCAGACTGTTATCCATACATTTTCTTACAGAGAAGGTTGAGAGAATTTGATGAAAGAACAAAGCATTTTCCCTTCGGCGGTTATTATGTGTTAATTCTCGTAACCTTTCCTCTTGTAGCCTGGGGCCAGGCTCCGCATTGGGGGGGGGGGGGGGGGGGGGGAAGGTGGAGCCTGGAGACATGCCTTTGATGCCGCCGATCCGCCTGTCAACTCGTCAAGTTTTCATCACGGATGTCAGCGCGAGCCTATTATGTCGCTTTTGTAAAAGAATATTAGAATTCGAGATGAAGTAAGAGTGCAAGTAAAGAGATCTACTTAAATTTGATCGCCAGCTGGAGCAACACTAGCCTGCTCCAGGCGTTAAGATCGTGGGGACAGCGCAAAGAGATGTGAGCAGAAAAAAAAGATAAACAGCAAGACTAACAACGGCTTCGGCGAAGAGACGTTTCAGAGGAAAATGCGCCGCCTGCGACCGGTGAAGAACAGCCGAATAGATTCTCAAGGAGACCCCTCAAGATCTCCGTACAGTTGCGGTTTACACGTTCTCGGAGCACAAGGCTTAGCTGTACGCAACTTGCATTCTTTGCATACATAAACTGATTTTAGGGTTTTATCACGCTTTTGGAAGGAGCGCGAATGTGACCGTCTTTTATCACAGGAGAGTGTAAGAAAAGCTCCACATTTTGAATGCTTAGTTTTTCTTTTTCTAACCGATCACAGATACATTTTTTTCTCTTCTTGGAGCCGAGAAATTTGTATTGTTTCCCGAATAGTAGGAGCGTGACACTGAAAGAGCGCGATACTGTCAACAGCACCGCGAATCTGCCAACATGAAGACATTTGACCAATCAGAGCATGATACCAGAATCTGGTATCATGGAACGGTGGCATCAAAGACGTGTCTCCAGGCTCCGCCGTCCTTTCTCCACCCCCAGGCCGCCGCTGGGCTCGCTTCGCTCGCCGATATTTTTCCCACTTCACCCCGTTTTTTGTCTTTTTCCCCACTGCGAAGGCTGGTCCCAGGCTATTTCTCTTGATGATGTATTGATGTTGGTCGCTCCTGTTTCCTTTCAGTTGCTCTCTTCTTGTTGATTTTGATATCCATGTCTGGGACATCAGAAGACCTTACATACCTTATGCGTCTTTTAGCGAGCATAAAGATGTCGTCACAGGTAATGCATAAAAAAATGTTATGCCTGTTTGCGTGAGATAATTAAATACTGTTGAAATGGCTTCATTTAAGGTGGCTTGACCCAGTAGTTTTGTAGGTCAATCGCCGAACAATGCGCGCGAGAAATCGATTGTCAAATTTTCATTTTAGAGAATATTTGCCTGCATTTCTCAACAAAAGTAACTGAAATGTCTACCTTTTGTTAGGTATCCTTTGGCGACAGTACCTCCGTAGTAAAGACCCATTTGTGTTCTTGTCATGCGCAAAAGACTCCATGCTTTATCAACATGTATTCACTGATGCCCAGCATCCAGCAGACCACGCCCCAAGGGTTGGACTGTCAATCAACGTCAATGGAGACATCAGTGTTGCGTGTTGTGATTCGTTACCAAAACGATTTCCTGTACAGAACGTAATACACACAAGACCGTGAGTAGATACAGTAACTGGGTACTATTTCGTATCTGAAGACCCGTTGCTCAAGAGGCCCTGAAACTTTTCGGCCCCGAAGACATATTTTTCATCGAAATCTAAAACATTATAGCGTGGGTCCTCTCACAATACAGTTCTGTTTTAATTTGTTCACTGCTAGTTTTTTTTTTTTTTTTTTTTTTTCATAACTGCTCAAACCTCGATCTTGAATAAACATGGCGAAAACTAAACAGCTTTCCGGGCCCACAACTTTCTGGGCTTTCAAGAAAATTAAGAGACCCTTGAAGGTGCTGGAATTAATTTTGGGAAAATCAAATACCTGTGGAGTGGTTTGCGACTCATCTTCTTTAGACTCCCATTTTAAACTGTGGTTTCAGGCCTATAAGGATAACTGGATTTTCAGGTTCCTGAACGGGCTAAAAGCTCCATAATGGTCCCAGGCCTTTTTCAAATTTCGAATGCAGGGAGGTGAAACAATCGACATTGGTCCAAACGGGCCATTTTAAGGTCAACCATGAGACTCGGTCAGTGTTGTGTCGAATTGCACCATGGGACTGTTTGGGAGATGCTATCGCTTCTCTCATTGGCTGTTACAAAGTTGCAAAGGAAACTGGGTCAAAATTCGCGTCCCTAAACAGTCCCACAGTGTAACCCGACACAACTCCGACCCAGTCCCAAATCCAACTCAAAGTCCCTCGTCTACCGCGGTCAAAAGTCTATTAAGGTGTTTTCTTGTTCTTTTGCTGGGAATTCATTTAGCAGTAACTGGAAACATGAGCAAAGATCGTATAAAGTAATTACTTAGTTAACAGAACTATCTTTTCATTTTCCTCAAAATATTGAGCATCTTTTCGTTTAAAACGCTTCACGCCCGAGTAAAATTATGCTCAAACAGCGTCCACGATAGCCCAATTTCCAGTTTTAGTTACTAAGAACTTTCGTAGTAATCTTTCAAAACACTTTGTGAAATAGCAGCAGATTAGTGTTATCTTGGTATCATCACATTTGCAATCTTACGAATTCCAGTTTCTTTTTCCAGGCGTGGTGGTAATATTACTGTTTTCTTACACAACAGTAGTCTGACATCACAGCGCAAGTTTCAAGACATTGCCGATAACATAACTGAAGTGAAAAGCAGGGTTGTTGTTCATCAAAATAAGGAGTTCACAGTGAGTAATGACTAGGGACCCAAAGTTAAATCGTTTATACCTAGAGTTATAGGTAGTAGACGGACATGTTTGCAATGTAGCTATAAAGAAGGAGACCATGATTTCTCAGATAAGGTATTGGAGAGCTTAAAGGGGCTATGTCAGGCTAATTGCATCAACTGAATTTCAAAAATTGTCCGATATTGCTCGAACTCTTTGCGGAAGGTCATCCTAACACTACACTTTGGTAGTGTTATTAGGGAATTTAAGAAAAGGCGTTTTTGAGCGACCCACCTCAACCGGAAGTGGACTTTTTACATTCCTTAGTAGCTGCCGGTTTTGCCAAATTTTTCAGCTAAATCGTCTCTACAAGTGTAAAGAAACTAGGCAGTACAAATTTTATAGCGTCAAGACATATTAAAAGGGAAACGTCCTCACTTCCGGTTGACGTGCGTCTCTCAAAAACGCCTTCTCGTGTTTCGAAACAGTCAGAATCATATTTTTTATACATTCGCCCCTTTAGAAACGATAAAGAAACTGGACCGAGTTGACTATGGCAAGGCCCGCTGAGATCGTTCCTGGGAACGCGCTGGTCAGCTACTGGACAATTTTTTTCGTTGTCCCTAGTAACAACCCCAGAAGTCTTTGCGAAAATAAACTCAGTCCGGTTTCCTTCTCGTTTCCAAAATGGCGAATTGTTTAGTACTTTTTTTTTCTAGGATCATTACTGGGGACTAGCCGGTTAGCTATTGATCAATTTTTTGGGTTGTCCCTATTAACATCTCCAGAAGCCTTTGCGAAAGTAAACTCGGCCCAGTCTCCTCGTTTCTAAAATGGCGAATTGCTGGTTATAGTCAGACAAAGATATTTTAATACATGGATTTGTCATACTTTTTCTTTTGCAGAAGAAGGATTGGTTTGGCCTTCTTGCCCAGAGCTATCAGTTGAGTGGACGGTCTTACTCTGATCTATGCGAGTACAACTGCCACGTAAGGAAGAGTTTTTTCTCTTTACTTTCTTCCTAAAATCTCTTAGGCCCAGTCTTGATACTCACAGCGACTCCATTAGTCCTGAACTCTTTGTTTAACTTGTAACATCTTTTTATGTTGCTGTTTTTTCTAATGACGTATTTTTTTTCTTGTATTTATAGAACATTCTTATTCTATTTTCGTTTGTCTTGATAATGACGTCCGAGATCGTCGAAACGTCGTCATATTTTTTAACGTTTTTTTATCATTTCTTAAATCGTTTTTTAGCAACATTTCTTCGCAATTTTTTATAGCCAAAGATTTTCGATTATTAAATTCCGCTTAAATCTTTGTATCACTGCAAAGAGATTTCAAGGAGCAGTATCACGAAACTCAAGATTCACACCGTGCGAACTGCCACCAGATGGAGCGAATACATTAAGATAGCCTCCCAAAACATTAAAAGAAAGTATAAATAACATAGGATATACAAAAGAAGGCACGGATGGGCAAACTTGAAAAAAATTATGCTTGGGAGACTTAACCCTTTAAGCCCTAAGAGTGATCAGCATCAAATTTCTCCTTGTAATATCAATGCTTTGTAAAACAGAGTGGTCATGAGAATTACCGACATGATCGCACAAGATGAATTTGCTTGATACGTTATCAACCTCTCCCCACTACTCCTGTAGGAAGTGAATAGGGGCAACAAATGAGAATTCAAATTTTGATCTTAGGGTTTAAAGGGTTAATTGTTTGACATGAAACTGGGATTTAGTCATTTGCAAGTAATTTTGCTAACTTTAAGTTTTATAAACGTGTAACTTGTCATATTAATGATATAAACTAGACAGCCGTGACACAAACCCTTCAAGTGCTGACCTGTCGAGTGCTAGCTCCTCGTCACACTGAATGGCACGTTTTCCCGCGCTTTTTGTTTTGAGTTTTCATTGATTCATCATATTCTCTTCTCGTACTGTGATTGGCCAAGTTAATTTCATTCAAGTTGACGTAGCTCAAATTATCATAAATTATTAGCGATAACTGCTCTGATAATATGACAGGCCTAAAGTAAAACAGTGGCCGCCCCGTTAGCTCAGTTGAGAAGGCGCTGGTCAACCTAGCGGGAGGATGCGAATTCAAACCTCGGTCGAACCAACAACCAGAGTCTTTAAAAGAATGGCAAGATCATGCTGACTGTGATGTAAGACCTTGGGCGCTTTCAATTAAAAAAAATTCCCGGTTTGAATTTTTCGGAAATTCCACGTGCCCGATGGAACGGTACATTCCGGTTACACAGACCCGACCCAAGCCACCGCGCGTTTGGTTATTGTTATACAAAAGAGCGGTACTAGGAACAACAATTTTGTCCAATGGAAAGGGACCACCTTCAAAAGAGGTCCCAAATATTGAACGGAAAGCGCCTTTTGTCTCAGTTCAGATGATCCCTCAATTGGACGGTGACGTAAAGCCTTTGGTCTTGTCTCCTTCCGATCCTTCTTTCATAAGTCAAATCGAAGGGGACTTAAACGACCAACTCTGTTGTTCGAAAGAAAAGAGTAGGGGACGTTCCCGGTGACCGGTAGTTTCGCTAACGTCTTATGTCCGCTAAGAAGCGAAACGAGCGCTGCGCATTTATATGCTTCGTTCGCTCAGCCATGATACAAAAAGTGCGATACGCATGTGTATAACTCGTTGTATCAGCCACTGATAAGGCGAAAGCAGGTAGGGAACTGACCCAACACGGACGCGAAAGGACTTCAGAAGTTAGCGAACAAGACGTTGGTGGAACGACTCGTAGGCGAAACGCCCGTATACTGTTTCCCCGATGGTTTGGTGTCCTTCGCACACATCATTCATATTACAAGTTGGGTGGCTTACGATAAGCTCGTAACTGGAATGATAGCGGCTGCAAGTGGTGCCCTTGTATGCTAACTAACGAGCTTTCTGTTGACATATACAGTCGAGCCTCCATTAACGACCACGTCTCTACAACAGCCATTTTTTTTTTGGCGGACAGTACATACAGTCACTCTTGTTTCAACCTCTCTACAACGGCCACTTTCTTCTGTCCCCGAGGTGGCCGTTGTAGAGAGGTTTAACTGTATTGTTAAGAGGACACGTCTGTTGTCCTCCGATCTAGTCCACGCACGTTTTGCTTTATGTTCCTGCTGTATAAGATTCTGGGAAACAACCAACCTACCCCTCCCCCAAAACACTATTGTCTCACGTAGGACAAATCGTTGGATTAAGGGAGGGGCAGGTGGGCTGTTTCTTAGATTCTTATATTGATATGAAATACCCTCTAGGTTGCTGCTAAGCTTATGATGCAGGAGCATGCGCAGACGTGGTCAGTCTTGAAAACTCTCTACAGTAGCATGGGAGGTCCTGGTTCAACAACTGCAACACTGGCACCCAGTACTAAAAATCCTCTCGCGACCGGAAGTCATGGCAGTGGTGGGGGCCTGAGTACCACCGGAAATATTGAACCTGCTACTAGTGAGTAAATTCGCCGGTTTTGTTTTAAGCTTGAGTTTTTCAACCTGACTTAAGTGATTCCGACGTTTACCGTGAGGTTGTGAGTGTTTACAGTAGCCTGCTCCGCACGCGTTTCCTTGAGAGGTTTTTTAAGCTACAATGCGCTTATATTAGGAACTGTGCAATAATTACTAGGTAAGGGAGGTTTTGAAATGAGTGCAAAACGACTGAAACTGAACTTGATTAAATGAACCATCCTGTATCAATAACTGAAATAACTTTCCACCACCCCCACCCCTGTTAAAGCCGATAACTAAGGCACATTTCCACGTGCAACCAATTGTTCTCTTTTTCTGCTCTTTCTTTCTTCCGCGCTGCTTTCAAAATCAAAAGTTGTACACAGGAAAAATGTAGGAAAAAAACTATTAAAAAAGCTACACTGAACTACTAAATACGTAAATATGTAACGTAACGTAACGTAACGCCTATTGAAGGAGCAGTTTACCAGAAGTGGTGGTATTTATTGTTGGTTTTCACATGATGTCACTAAAATTCAAACTAAAAAACTATCCATCCTACCGAGATTTTACTTTCACGATGCATTAGAGCAGCTGAAAACTAATTGTCAAACAAATTTTTGCTTCAAAAGGGTTCTTGGTTTTGTGATAGAGTACGCTTGAATTTCTAAGCTTTTGCGTGACGCGGCATCTACATGACGGCCAAGAGAGCTGTCATGTACGTTAAAAAAATGACTTATTTCAGGAAATTTTGCCATCTAAACAGTTCATGTTCTGGAAAAAGTATTATTTTAATGTTTATGAGTTTCTCGAAGAATAAATTCACGTTTTTGTAGCAAAACTCGGTAACAGATGTTTCTGGTGGTTTCCATCCGCCATGTTGGAGCTCATCCAGGTGAGCACCAGCATGGCGTCTCCATACAAATCTCTATAAATTTGGGTAAAACATTTCTTCGGATATCTCGTGTACGAAATATTCCTCTGACCTGAATCTTGGCGAGGGTCTTTGCATATGTACCTCCTTTCATTTCCCAGTTTCTGGACTCTATCTATTGAATGGTTTTGATTTTGATTTTTATCTATTTTGAATGGCGTGACAGTGAAAACCAGCAATACAGTAGAACCTCTACTAACGGCCACTTTTTTTGGCGGACAGTCCATGCATTGAGTCTTGTTTAAAACTTTCTACGATTGCCACCTGTCCACAACGGCCACTTTCTTCTGTCCCCAAGGTGGCCATTGTGGAGAGGTTTAACCGTAGATGCTTGTCAAATTTCTCCTTATAGCTGGAATTACCAGTCAAAGTAATGTCCAAACCACACCAAATCCAAAATCATCAGCTGAATCAACAGCGGCACACAGTAATGTGTTACAAGGAGACACTCGAGGTAAAAACAGTCGATCCACAAAGCGCCATGCATTTATTCTAGGGGATTACTTCAGATTTCTGGCAAACTGCCCACCTACCCCTCCCCTAAGTCAACAATAACACTTACTTCTCACTTAGGGCAAAATGTTGGGTTAGGGGAGGGGTGGGTGGGCAGTTTCCCTTCTTGGTTTGCAACCACGTAACAAGCCCGGGGGAGGGGAGGGGTACTCCCTCTGATGGCCTATACGGGGAGACTCTGCCTGAGATGGGTACCTTTTTCAAGCTTTAGATATATGAAGTACATAAAAGTGTTGGGAAATCTGTCATTTGGGTCTGTGAAAGGGCCCAAAAGGGCTAACAGATGAATTGTATAGCTCTATTAAGTCGAGAAAACGTTTTTTTTATGATTGAGGTAGGCAGTGTAGTGCAGAACGAGAAAACAACGCCCTCAGCGAGAGGCAAGATTTCTTGTCGAAAGTCAAAACCAATGAGTTGGCCGGCGTCAAAGCACATGAGGTCCGAGGAGCTAACTAGTCTTTATGGCACCATGTGCTATAATTATAAAAAATTTACCCCTGGAACTTCCAACATTTCCCTCTTTTTAATTCTGGTTTCTTGCTTTTTAGATGACAACGATGATTCATCCTCATCAAGCAGTGAAGGAAATTCCAAGTTTATGAGCTTTCCCGGCGGAGGTATTAACAATACGAAAAACCTGTCACTAACAGGGGTATAATTTTGAATTCAAAGAGGACAGATGGCAAATTGAATTAAAAGAGAGGGGGGGGGGGGCTTATTAAGTTTCTTCCCCCGAAAAGGGGGGCTTATTCGAGAGGGGGCAGCCTAATAGAGGATTTACATATATTACGAGGAGAAATTTAATGCTGACACTCTTAGGTCTTAACCCTTTAGGCCCCAAGAGTGACCAACATCAATTTTCTCCTAACATCATCAGCAGATCATCAAGTGTAAAGGTTATGAGAATTACTAAATTGATTACCAAAGGGAGAATGCTTTGACCTTAAACCAAATTCTCTCAACTATTCTTAAAAGAAATGTATGGAGATCAGTCTGGAGAATTTGTATGTGGATACTGGGGCTTAAAGGGTTAAAATCTCCTCTTCCCTACCCCCCGATGAAGGACTGATACTCTGCAGGCTAGCCTGATTTTGCTATGGTGTTATTTTTGCACTCACTGAACATTCGTCCCTGTTCGGTTGGTGAACACATATCGTTGAATATACGGAACAAAACCCACAAGTGTGAAGATATGGCCAAAATTACCAATTTACATCCATTTTTTTGTTGGCCTAGGAGATTAAAGTTTTTTTTTTGTCATGATTAAATCTGAATTAGTTTCGTGTTATTTGGTTTTTCATTTATAAGCGTTCCATTCTATCGTGTACTGTTGTTTTCATAGATATTATGTTCAGTGAGGATCAGGATGACGTGCCTTTTTTCTTTGATGACTCTGTCCGCCTCCAAGACGGACCGAGGGACTGGACATTACCTAGCGTGAGTATTAGTGATTGTGTGTTTTCTTTTTGAACTCGATATCAAGGAATTTAATAGGAATTAGCGAGAAAGATTTTACAGTCTCCCCAAATGCAGAGAAGTTATAGCCTATCATTTACTGCTTATTATGCGTGGAGGATTACACATTTGAAATTGGAAAATGTCATCAGTACGCGGAGCGCACGCATTGAAATTAAAACTTCACGAGCCAACCCAAATAAGATATAATAGCGTATTCTCCCAACTTTCGCACCAAAATCAAGCCATTGAAAGCCAAAGCAAGGCTAGAGTCTCGTGCCCAATTAAAATCCTCATTCTCAAATATGGGTGAAAGCTAGGAAGTAAGGCGAGACCAGTGAGTCAACAATGATCGACACATTTATTTGCACTAAATCATTCCTTAGTCTAATCATATAATAGAAGGACCTCTAAATGAAAACTTATGGATAACTCTCAACATTCCTGATATCCAGTGGATTATCAGTCTCTTGATATGATATAAAACCTGAACAATCAAGATCACTACCAATGTCACTCTGATGATCTCAGAAATCCATTTAATAATCCTTGGATAACAAAACTTCAACAAAGAACATCTCGTCATCAAACTGCAGTGGGGTACACAGTAAAACGTCTCTGATGCTAACCATGATTAGTTGTCCTTGGTACCTGTAATATGGAGCAAACCGAAATAAGATTTAAGAATATTTATTATATAGACACGAGTGTTTTGCTGGAACATATACCACTCGTAAAATTCATAACAATTACATTCGGGACCTGAGTGGTTTATTTTCCATAATCTCACACGTGAGTTTATCGATGAAGTAATTTTGGTAATTTCCCTGTATTATTTTATCGACGTCTTTTAGTCTATGTAATAAAAAGAACATTACACGGCGGCTTGAAGATATGAATTTTATTTTCTCGTGGCAAAAACAATATTTTACGAACGAGCGCCACTCGAAAATAGAATTCATATCTTCGCGCCACCGTGTAGTATCCTCTATATATCCCCCATTACTATCAGATGTATCGGTGGGCAAGGTGGGACGCTATTATTTCTTTTTTTTGGTTTTCTCATGAAATATAAAATTTCAATGCGCGCGCTTCGCGCGCTGATGAAATTTCCAATTTCACTTCACAAACCTCCAAAAGATATAATAGCGTATGTTTTAAGTTTCTCAGCTAACCTTGCAATACGTTAGCTTGAAAAGAGTCCTGCCTTTACTTTTCTCCCTTAAATATTGCGGTCTAAAAGTGGACTCTTTTTTCTCCACTTTGCGATCTCCGTTATCTCTTGACAAAAGAGTCCTGCCTTTACTTTTCTCCCTTAAATATTGCGGTCTAAAAGTGGACTCTTTTTTCCCCACTTTGCGATCTCCGTTATCTCTTGACAAAAGAGTCCTGCCTTTACTTTTCTCCCTTAAATATTGCGGTCTAAAAGTGGACTCTTTTTTCCCCACTTTGCGATCTCCGTTATCTCTTGACAAAAGAGTCCTGCCTTTACTTTTCTCCCTTAAATATTGCGGTCTAAAAGTGGACTCTTTTTTCCCCACTTTGCGATCTCCGTTGTCTCTTGACAAAAGAGTCCTTTCTTGGTGCTTGTCTTTGATGCGGATGCACCTCGTGTTGAATGAACACGAAACTCAGAGGTATCAACCCCAGCTTGTTCGATAAGCTCAATCAACCACCCTGCAATTGTGCGTGGTACTACCTCTTAATGGGCTTTATATCGCTTAGCAGTAACTGATGCTTATCGCCAAAGCGTTCTAAATAACATGTAATGGTTGAGAAAACACACGGCAAAGGATCACCCTTAAACTTGTCGAAATTCTGTTTGACGGGACTCTGTCCTTTTTGCCCTAGACTCGGTAAGTTGTGCAAGCTCAAAAGCATTAGAGTTATCCTTAACAGACATGCATCTTACATACAGAGCCCTAAGGTCTGAGGGTCTACCTGCAGATGCAAGAGCTAGTAGCATGTTCAGCTTAACAGTGAGCACCTCTACTTTGTGATGGGGGCGCACCTCACATGGGCTGATGAGAGTTTGTAGAACCTCGTCCAAGATAGCTATCTCTGCGAAGAGTTCAACCTTTTTTATCCTGAAGAACGAGGATTCTGAGAAGAGCCTGATAGGTGGTGGGAAGTCTCCTTTGTGGACTTCCGAATCTTGGTGGCCGGGCAAAGGACCGTATAAAACTTTACCAGACAGATTCGTTGGAGAAAAGGATAAGGATGAATCTTGCTTGCTCAACAACCTTTTTGCTTTCTCATATCACCGGTGAGACGACTTAATATGCCCAGCCGGCGAGCATAAGTTTAACTCGCGTTGGCCTGCCCCAGCAAAGTGACAGATTGCTCAACCAATTTCAAGCGAACAAGCAAGTCCAGGCCATCGTCAGAGTCGCCAGTACTTAGGTTTTCCAGGTTTAACGAGAGTCTCCCCAGCGGACCCATGACATTGTTAATGCGGGTCTGTGATTTTGACAATATGCCGTCACTTGCGCGGCCGTACGACTTGCCCAGTTACTCGAATATTTCGTCCAGGTAATCATCAACCTTGGGGCTCTTAAGGTACTAGATTTGTATCAAGCACAAACTCTTGAATCGCCTTATCCGTACATAAGATGTGAATTTGTCTTGCAGGTATTTCTGCATATCGTTAGACAATTCAAGTTTATTACGTGTCATTGCGCCCGTGTCGAAGTGCCCGTAGTCGTTATCGCCCACGTGCTCAGGACTTACTGTATCGTTTGTGGATTGATTCAGACCTGGTCGAGGTACTGCTTGATTCACCAGAATCATTCTTGGACTCATTATTTTCACTGCTCTCCTCACTGGAGCCTGAACTTGTAGAAGTAGAGGTCGAACGCCTCCGTTTCTTCGTTGCTTTGAACGAGCCTGTCGACTTAAACGTTTTGGCTGTTGTTTCTCAACACTGTCCTCAGGGGTGTTGTTACTCGCCAGACTCGCTTCCTTCTCGTCTTGGACGGGAGTGATGTCGTTTGGATTCGCAGTGGCTGAGTGTTTTGGTAGGAAAAAAACCCGAAATTATGACTTCAACGAGCGAGACAAAACCAACTAGCGCGAATGAGGAATTTTACTTGGAATCGAGGCTCTAGCCTTGTTTTGGCTTTGAATGGTTTGATTTTGGCGCGAAAGCCAGGAGAATACTCTATTAAATCTTATGGAGGTTTGTGAAGTGAAATTAGAGCTCGGCCGAGTGATTCAGCGACTCGTCAGTGACTCGATTTTAAAATAAGCAATTCATTAATAAAATCTATGAAGTATACTTGATCCGGCTTGACTGTGAATCATCTTCCTTTATTTCACAGGAAGCGTTCGAGCCTAGGGCAACACTAGATGACAGGTAATTAACATGTGGAAATGGAGTTACATCTATCCCGCGCAAAACCCCGCAATGTTTTTTTTTTTTTTCGCCGGCTTCGGTTCAAAGCACCACTGACAACCACATGTCCCCTGCTCATCCAATGAGGGGACGAAACAGACCGCAATACCCCAGAAAGTGTATGACATTTTCGTAGAATATTACTGTTTCTACTGGTTTTCTTGAATGCCTGTAACAGGCTATTAGTGTAATAGAGTGTGGTAATCTAGGAGACAAGTCCAACCTGTAAACAACGCAAATTAATGAAATTATATAGTGGTTATTAGTATAGTGGTTTAACGTAGCAGGACAAAGCTATTAAGTCGTACTACGTGTGCGTAAAAATTAACTTTGTAAGAGATACATTACACCGACAGAGCGGAGTTGCAGCCGTCGACAGCTGTGTCGCATTTATAGTGGCTCGTCAGGACGGTGCAACAACAGACAGGACAAAGACGCTCTGCTGAGAAAATACCCATTCACTTTGTTATTAGCCCTAACATTGAACCCCAACACCCACCGACTCAAGCCACATCACTTGTCTCCGGGAAGGCAAGAGCCCAAGTGTTGCGTTGATGTCTCGCAGAGAAAATGTATAGGATGGCCATTACCAACCTTACCAACATCGACAAAACCATGCAAAATGTTTTTTATATCAGATCTATAAAATAGATCTACGGCCCAAAATAATTAATTTAATTTATAATAATTTATAATTAATTTACTAGGCCCACTTCACCTTCACTTGATCAGGAACCAGAGAGACCCGAGTCCCCCACAAGGTTTGTTGAGCTCTTTTTTTTCTTTCACCCTCGCCCAAGTATACGTATCTGGAAAACTGCCCACCTACCCCTCCCTTAAACCAACATTAACACTTACTTCTCACTTAAGGGCAAAATGTATGCTTAGGGGAGGGGTAGGTGGGAAGTTTTCCAGAAACGTATAATGATCCGTTTCGCCCCATGTAAGGTAATCCGGATTCCGGAGTCCGGGAAACTTTTGCTCGTGGAATCCGGAATCCTTGGATTTGGAGTCCGGAATCCAAGTCTTCCTGACAAGGAATCTAGAATTTACAGTGTGGAATCCAGAAACCAAGATTGTCTTGAATTTACTTGGGGCGACAAGACTTGGGATCGAGGCTCTTGCCTCGTTTTGACTTTAAATGGTTGGATTTTGGCGCGAAAGCCGGGAGAGTGCGTTAGTATATGCGGCGACCAAGTGAAAACAAAACGGTTATTCACCACGACTGTTTTATTATCACTTCCTGGAGATGGATGAATTGCTTTCCACTATGTTTCAGGAAGCCTTCTTTAATGTCTGTGTCCTTTAGTTACAGCAATGTCGAGTCAGAATCATTAAGCGCCACAAATGTAAAGTCCCTCTTAGATTCAAGCAGTGAAAATCAAGGAGCTGATCTCGCTTCGAACAAAACATTGGTAAGTACAACGCGATTGAACACAGCTTGTCCTTTTCAGCTCATTATTCTTTGTCACTACGCTCCTCAAGATTGATCACCGGTTGATTAAGAACTTAACCTTGAGTGAAGTTGTTGTTGCTTTTTTTTTAAATCTCCTTTTGTCATTGGTTGGACCCGATTCCTTTTATGTGAATTTAGACACACTGCTACCCACTAGCTACTCAGTGCTTTAATAAAAACTTATTTGTATGGCCAATCTTTCTCATTCTATGCTAGCCCCTTCCAGAATGGGATTTCACGTCACTGGTTGTGGAAATGCTGCATCACTTAGCAAACCAGGTAAAAGCATCGATTGTTCCTCTTTTTCCTCTAGCCTCTAGCTTCTAACCTCATCAGCCCTGTTGTAATGCATGGAAGGTAAAAGAAAGTGTTTGTTTTGAAGTTCCATCGCCAGTAAATCCAGTAAAATCAACCTGTAAAAGCGGCTCTAATCAGGATGAGTTTGTGGCAGATTTTTTTGATCTTATCTGAGCATTTAAAGTTCCTGGTAGATTTAGCAATTTTCATCAATTTACCCTCCCTTTTTGCTCGTCCAATAATGAATAGACAAATCTTCGTCACCAGTAAAGCCATCGCCATGTGCATCACCACTATCTCTATCACTTCCTCCACCACCATCTGTACCGTTACGATCGCCACTAACACCACTTCACTCATCATCTCCTCGTCACCATCCCCATCATTCCACCGATTGTATCACCAATGCCACCACCACGTTGCTACCACCGTCACTTTAACGATCCTTACTAGAACTTCAACATCACTATCGTGATCCTCCTTGTAAGTACTACCATCCTCATCACCAACCATTGCCAAACCTTTCACGAAATGACGATTTTTAGTTAAGCTCGGATACTATTGCTGCGATTGCTAGAAAAGGTCCAGCAATCTGAAAGGTCTCGATAATTACATTCGAGATACTAAAAGACGGTACATAAAACTGAAGTCTAAATGTATCTCAGCGATCGCAACACCACGATCGCTTCGTTGATCTTTAATATATTTTGTGTGAAGTTTTCACTGAAGAAAGTCATTGATCGACGTGTATGGTCACTGTATTTTTCACGCTTGTTCCTTTTTCCAGGATTTAAGAACGACAAATAAACATCGGGCGAATTGACTCAAGTCCGGGCGAAAAACCCTGTTACTTCACCATTACCGTGGCCGTTATGCCCACCTCCACCCCCTACACTACACCCACCATCCCACCATCGCCACCTCCACCATTGCACTGGTCGTATCACCATTGCCACCACCACTTCCATCAATTCGTTCATCACCACCTTACGGTCCTCACTATCGCTTTTACATCACTATCCTGTTCTTCCTCGTAAATACTACCATCCTGGGGCCCGTTTCTCAAAAGCCCCGATAATTAACGGGCCCGTTAAGCTGTTGTTGTTTACATGGAAGATGGAGGTTTCAATAGTTTTGCAACTAACACGATAAAACTATCAGTTAGTGAAACAAAATGGAGTAGTTTGCTAGCCAGGACCGGTGCTTTTATTCTTTATATTTTGATTTGAATATTTGATTTTGGGCCCGAAAAGTTACCGGGACTTTCGAGAAACGGGCCCCTGATCACCAACCATTGCCAAACCATTCTCAATATCCTCACCATCATTACTTCCTCATCAGCCCCACCATCCCCCTCACCGTTATTCCCACCTCCCTCGTCACCATTACCACGACCATCACCACCAACTCGCCCCATGTGATCCAAGACAGTCGTGGATTCTGGAATCCATGCTGTGGATTCCGGATCCCAGGTCTTCGATTCCGGATTCATTGTCTGTGGAACTTAGATTCCAGATTCCAATCGTTAGCGGGTTTTTGGATTCCTTGAACTCAGGATTCCAGATTCCATAAGCAAACATTTACCGGATTCCAGATTCTACAACCAAATTTTCGTGGGATTTTGGAAGACAGTCTTGGATTCTGGAATTCATGCTGTGGATTCCGGATCCCAATCGTTAGCGGGATTCCGGATTCCTTGAGCCCAGGATTCCAGATTCCATAAGCAGACATTTCCCGGATTTCAGATTCTACAAGTAAAAATTTCACAGATTCCCCAATCCAGATTATCTTATATGAGGCGAACCATTGCTTTTACGATCGTCAATCCAACTTCACTAGCTCAATTCTCCGAACATCATTAACATCATTAACCTTAACGCAGTTATTAGAGACCTTTTGATTCTAACAGAAACTCATAAGGGGTCGAAACATGTAACACTCTTATGTTTGGTTTGTCCACTGCTCGTGAATATTGATTTTCAAAAGTACCAGCAAATTTTTCTGGAGTGGAATTCTAAAGACTGAATTAAAGTTCAGGAAAAGAAAAGGAAAGTCGCTGTCTTGTTTTTTTTTTTTTTTTTTTTCTGTAGTCTTGCAGTGATGACAAAGAAATGTGCAAAAAAGCGTGATGCATGTGCAAAGTTGGTGTCAAACCGGCTTTTTGAGGCCCGCGGCAAGGGTTTCCAAATATGGTACTTAGAAAAATGAATATTCACGAACATTGTACGCGACTTACACGTTTCCCCTTATTTATGAGTTTGTGATTCTAAGACGAGTACGACAACAAGTACGAGGTTTTCTCAATACTATGTAGTGCCACGCGTGGGTCAGCTTCATTTTGGCGGGAAAACGTGGTAACCGTCGTCATTTTACTACGAGTTTTAGCGAGAGTGTCATAGTGACGGAAACAAGTTATAAAGTGTTTGATGTTTAGTCATTTTTCGATCGGGAAAAGGCTTAACCTCCTCCAATAAAGATAGCAGTACTAACTTTTCTGGTGAAAAAAAAATGCAGTGAAGCGTTCCGGGGTGTCCATTTTTTGACAGTGCGAGAAAAAACTTTAAATCAAATCTCGTCACCATCTATGTTTATTATATGGCTACGATAGAACGCGCTCTGATTGGCTGCTAAGCGGGCAAGATTTTCTTGTAATGACCGGGCATTACTTGTGTCCAAGGTATATACAGTCTGTGTTTAACTTGATAGTGGACATTCACGTTATAGTCAATTAACAGCTATGAAAAAAAGGTATCCGCTGATCAGTGTCACATGACTGTATCGCGGGCCCAATTGTACAACTCACTGAGGTGATGTGTTTTTTTTAAGTCATCTGCTGATCAGTAATTGGTTTTAATTGATCGCAGGCTCAGGTCCAAAATTTCTCATTGTCAAAGGAATTTCGATCGCATCGCCAAATTCTTTTCGGTTCATTGAACGCGACCTCGAATGACCTCTTGTTCGCGGATTTTGAAAATTACTTCCGGTGTTTTTTTATTATTATTCTATTCATTTTAAGAATAACGCTAAAATGGCCATAAAATAAATAACTTATTAACCTCGTCCGTTCGGTCATTACATATACATGGAAATATCAGACCTCAGCCTTGATGTGCTGACCGAGCGATATCGAGGTCAATGCATCAAGGCCTTGGTCTGAGATTTCCCTGTAATGACCTCACTCTCAGTTAACCCTTTAAGGTGGCTCGACTGGATTTTTTAGGGGGGATACCTCCCAAGTTTGAGCATTAATTACGTCGCCATGAGTAAAGATATGGAATCAAGAAAGACTATCGTCAACTCGTGGGTACGTTGTTTCAATTAGTTATCACCTCTGCTTTTCCCACAGTAAATTTTAGGAAATGATAGAAATTCAGATTATAAATATACTATCCTTGTTCTGGAAACACAATACTTTTCTTGCTGCACGAAGTGCCGAGTAAAAAAATGGACAATTTCCGTGTTTTATACTATAAGCCGATCTTGCGACCCCTCAGTCTCTTGGTTTGCGGTCTATAGAATGTGTAACGAAACGACTAACGAAACTGTAACGCGATCAAAATAACCCATTTTTTCAGAGGTTTTTGATGGGCGTTCTAACGACAAACACATCTCCTCTGGACCCTGTGGCCATACTTAACCGGTTGAAAAAACGACTCGAAGCAGTTGGATGAAATTTAAGGCTAATTGAAATCAGGTTACTGACAGTAAAAAACAATGTAAACACATTTCATGGCAATAAAAGAAAATATACGATACAAAGTCGACACAACTCCTCCGCGAAATAGGACGCAAAACATAAGCTTATGTTTTCTTATCTTGATTTCTGCTGTTATTTTAAAGCTAATGCTCAAAATCACATCCATTTCCCCCCGTGATCTTAAGGAGTCCTTAGAAAGAAGAAGAAGAAGAAGAAGTGCCTTTATTTATTATACATTCATTCATACACATAACCTACTACATTACTACAAGCTATGAGATCAAGCCAGCGTCTAAGTTGAAGGAGTAGAAGAGCAAATGCTCATCTCCTCGTCAAGTTTAACGCCTGGACGAGTCAAAGGCTCTTGAATCGTACTAATCTGAAAGATTCCTGCGTGTCTTAAATTTGGTAAGACCTCTATCCTCTGACCGTGCTGTAGCGCACGATGCACGCTCTCAGCGAGGAATTTGATGCCACCGAACTTCGGCGAGCGCGTGCTTCTTTGGAAACGATAGATCTTCGCGCTCTCGAGTTCGGACCCGATTAATTACGAAAACGTCTACTACGAGTGAGCGAGTGACTCATTCGCATATCCCTGTCCCTGCAATAACTCGTGGTACGCTCGCGTTTACCCACGAGTTAAAAACGATTACCACAACTGTATTATATGAAGATGAAAATTTCTCATGATCTGGGTTTTATTTCAATCGGAGTCGCCATGGCAACGTAACGAAGCCATTACGTTTTTTATTTATCTTTGTGTTTCTCTGTACCAGGAGTTTTTTTAAAAAATCGCTCAAGGGAGTTTGTACCCGACATAATTGCCTTAATTATGGCAAAGTTTGAACAAATTCTATCTGAGCGTTTTCGAAATATTTTGAAACAAAGTTTTAAGCATCATAAGAACAGTGAAATAGCATGCTATCCACACAATTAGCTAATTTTTTAAGAAAATGATAAGCTTTGGAAACGAGACTTCATCTTATAGTGGTTTGATTCCATTGAAAACCTCCCACAAAAAAAGAGGGGAATTGCTCTGGGCGATCGTGAGTAAGAAGAATTTTGTTAACTTGTATTCAGCTGCTGTTGTTGCAGTTTTTGCGCGTAATTTGGTCCATGCCTACAAATTTCGCATTTTTCAAAAACTCGCTCGATAAATTTTTTTATAAATTTGAAAATCCCGAGATCAATCGTCAATAAATATACCCTGCAAGTTTCAAGAACATTGAAAACAGGGAAGGCTTTCAAATAGCACCTCAAATATAACCAATTTTTTCCCCCAGATTTTGTGTTTACAAGTGAGCGTCCACATTATTCACTGGCATTGTTTTCAAGTTTCATATGCACGTGCAAATTTAGCAAAAAGATAGAATTTGCATCAAAAAGGACCCTCGGTTTAATCTCCGGAATATGCTGATAACTGGGTAAAGAAATTAGTGATATATTATAACATCACAGCAACTCTTTGTAAGAGTTTCTGTGATGTTATAACCCGAGTAGAATAGTGAAGTGTTGCATCCTACAAGATGAGCCGTAACGTTCACCGTCTCGGCCCTCACTGCTATCTGTGACACACACCAATTATTAGCATTTTCCGGATATTTCTTCCGAAAGTAATCGAGAATTCTTTTTGATGCAAATTTACTACTTTCTCATTTTATTGATTCTCATAACTTATCTCTTTACAGTATATGGATAATTGTAAGGAGAAAATTGATCTTGGACACTATTTAACAATTAGTCGCCGAAGGCGACGTGAATATCGGCGAATAGTCACCGAGACGAAGTAGAGGTGACTATTCGCCAATATTCACGTCGCCTGAGGCGACTAATTGTTTTAGTATAATTACATTGATGATTATTCGAGAAAATAAAATTATTGATCAATTTCCGACCCCGAAACATCAAAAAATCTGCTCGGTGATTATAGCGGGATAGAGCGAAGCTCCTAGCCAATCACAGCGCTCTATTTTCGATAGTCATCAATGTAATTATACTAATGGGACTTAAAGGGTTAATAAGTGGTATTTACTGAAGTATTTTGATTGGTCGTAATGATGACAGGGTGACGTTCAAATGTGTGCTTCGGCGTTAATTGTTCTTGGGGATAAAATCCGTGACAAAATAGACGAACAAACTCAAGAACAGTGGCTTATGTCTTACATTGGTAAGTGCCATTTCGATTTATTTTAGAAGCTCTCAAACTGGCCAATAGTTTGGTAGATTTTTCTGTAGTTTTTGCAAATCACAGTAAAATAGGGCGTGGAGTAGGATGTGAGATTATCGTCTTTAGCTGTAAGTGCAGATTCGGTTATATGCAGTGTCGTTTGTCTTGGAATTGGTAAGGCACATTCTTTTTGTAATTTACTAATTGGCAGAGAGTTCCTTGCGCCAAGCGAAAAAGGTGCCCTTTCTGCTTACACAGATTGTACAAATACGCAAAAATCTCTATCTGCTAACTTTATTTGTAGTTGTCGATTTCATAATGTAGTTTCTTTCCTTGCGAGGAAGGGTTGTCTCACGACGAGGCAAAAATCGGGAGAAGGATCTCGTCGTCGTGAGAGACTGCTGCTAGCAGGGAAATAGTTTCCACGCTAAACGTAATTTTCTTGTGACAACAGACCTACTAGGACGTCTTCAGCTGTGGTCAGTTGCGACACAGATCATCAAACTGTCCAGTCTACCGACTGTCAGGCTCTTGAACCAGGTAAAATCTATTTTTTAGCGAAATGGCGCAGGTGTGTCACTCTTGTTTTTTCAGCCTTTTGAGAGGTTGAAAACTTTTGACCCCGGAAAAAAATTTTTCGATCTCTCATGATCAGATTTTGTATTAGACATCTGACCCTAGCTGTTGAAAAGGTGGATCGTGCTATTCACTGGATAAATCTCCATACAGTGGATACCGCAGTTGCTTACCCTAATGCTTATCCGCTGGATAGTGATTTATCCGGTGGATGGCGCTATCAAGTGTTTGAACAACTGGGGCCACGAATTGATGACGGTTTGAACGTATCAGATTCGCGTATACGCAGTGGAGCTACAACCTGTTGCAAAAAATAC
>JBBMOI010000004.1:4410000-4422500 GCA_038088405.1 Porites divaricata
GTGAGTTTAAAATGGTCGTGAATATAAAGGATTTGTATGGGAATTCAGGTAAAAGATTCAAATCGATAAATACTCGCTAGAATGTTTAATAAAATACAGCTTACCGTATTTACTTTGCTTGTTTTTGTTCGCTGGGTGGTTATTTTCCCGATCCATTGCGATTTAAGCGATTTCCTTTAACCCCGAGTTTCAACTCGGGGTTAAAGGAAATATTCACGGCCATTTTAAACTCACACAATGAGCTTGGGCCGCCTGTGCCTGGGGTGGGGAAATTTGGTTGCATTTGACTGGAATGCTTTGCCCGTGGGCAGGGAATTTGATTGAAATTTTTTGAAAAAAGTCAAATCCCCACCCTATGCCCTGCCTCCCCCCCCCGCCGGCATTACATTGATAGGTGCATTACTAAAACAATTATTCCTCTCGCTCTCATGGCCTCTGAGGCAATATCCCATTCGGCCTTCGGCCTCATGGGCTATTGACTCGAGGAATAATTGTTAATTAAACGGTTGGGAATTCACGAAATTTTTGGAAGGGTAGGGAAAATCTATGGTCAAAGTACTTTAAAGGGCCTGGCTATATCACTTACATTTATTTAACGTTACACGAAAATAACAAGAAGGGGGAGCCGGTCATCCAGACCCTGATATAAGGTGGGCGGACCGGTCTGAAAAAAAAATTTTCTCCCCCCTTCGGGCCTCAGTTTGGTTTAAAATTAAGGGGGGCCTCTCCCCTGGATCGGCCACTGCCTTGGGGCGAAGCCTCCCCGTATATAACTTTGTTGAGTCGCCCCCGCCCGGGCTCCCGGAAATTCGCTGTATCAATGGGTTCGCTGGAAACATCAGCAAGTCATTTTTTTTGATGGGGTAGATTGATAAAACCAAACTTTTAAGTTTCAGGGATATTAGCCTTTCAAAACCAACACCTTCATTCATAATAACGGGTCGGATCATTTTTAGTTTCTGGGAAACTGCCCTCCTACCCCTCCCCAAAGCCAGCATTTGCACTTAGTTTTTGTTTAGCCTGTAGTGCAAGGGTTGTGACTAGAATGGATACCCCCAAGTCAGATTGTCATCTTCGCTCAACATACATGATAGGAGTCTTACAACTTAAAGTAGTAAATAAGAAAAGTAAGAAAACAGAAGAAAACAGTAGAGTAGATAGTTCGTAGGACATGAACCCGTGTAATTTGATATATAATCCACATCCGTATCCACTACACCATCAAGGGCTAACTGCCGAGACCGGTTAATTTTAACGTACTTTACATGGCGTTGATCATTACATTATTGAAAGCTAACCGTTTTTAAAACAGCGCTTAACCCTAATCACTGTACTTTGGTGCTAAACCCTGTATCCAACTCTTTTCCTTGCACAATTGTCTTTTACTCTGATTTCCCCACTTTTTAAATTCGCATAGCGTGGAGTAGAGTATAGCGTTGTGTAATAAACATAAGGTGTCCAACCTGATTTTGAGGTATCCATTCTAGTCATAACCGTAGTGCAAGCTGCTTATTTATGTTCGTATTGTTGTAGCCGCCATCTTTGATTTAATGACAGAGGAAGATTGGGGAGAGTAGAAATAGCAACCCTTAGGGGTAGGCCCTCCTCTCTTTTAGAGTTTCAACATGGCGCTTTTGCGAGCAAAAACATTCGCGCGCCTGAACTGCAAGCTAAAATATAGTCTTAAGTGACAACTCTGGACCATTGGAACCATTCATGCGACGACAAGTTTTAGCTTTTTTCAAACGATGGTAAATAGCTTGACATGGACCCTACTAAGTGTTAATGCTGGCTTTGGGGAGGAGTAGGAGGGCAGTTTCCCATAAACGTGTAATGATCCAACTTTATTTATGCATTGAAACTGTTTCCTGTCATCTGTTGCAACGGATGGCAAGGATGGATATGAATTGAAACTTGAAAAAGTTGGGCCAGTTTTTTCAAGCGTTTAATACTTCTATGATCGCACTAACTTTTTCTCTTATTTTAGTCATCTAATGGTAAAGGGGCCGAACGCCTGGTGCCAAGGCTGCGGTCATGGAGGACATCTTCTTCACATGCGAGAGTGGTTCACAAAACATATCTGGTGTCCCACGGGCTGTGGACATATTTGCGAATATACGTAACCAGAATCAGCTATCAGACGAGGGTGGCGACCATGAGGAGGAAAAATATGGAGTTTAAGATACCACGACGGTCACGGCCACGGCCACGAAAACGTCGCTTAAAAAGTTAATTCGCGTTCTTTCAATCTCTATCGCGATTATTCCAACTCGGTTACTTTGTTAAATGCAAGCGAACCTTCTGGAGCCGAATTCCTAAGAACCGTATCCAAGTTCAGAAAGAGAAAAAAATTTCGTGGTGCCTTGTTAATGTCCTCCATAAAATTAGGCAATTTCACGTGCTAGTCGTACAGAAATGTACAAAAAGCGTGATGCACGTGCAGTGTTGTTGTTGTACCTATGGAGTGTTTTTACTCACGTGGCCAGCATCTATGCAAATTTATTGGTACAAAAGAAAGCGTTTGCATAAGAAAAGAGTTCAACTCCCACAGGATTAATTTGGGACACCAACATAGTCGCCGTTTCATTGTTTTGGGACACCAACATGGCCGCCGTGACGTCATGTGAAAACACTCTATTAGGTAGACTGCAAAAACAGTCCGTATTTTTGAGTATTCAAGTAAGCGCGAGCAGTCAAACCAAAGGTCTGGAACGAGGCTGAAAACGGAGAGTGAGACTGGGGAGAGACGCTACGGGCGTGTGAGGCTCGCGCGCTTCGCGCGTGTAAGACTCTTACGCCACGATTTACCGATTTCCTTACTGATTTTGAGAAAAAAACCGACTGTTTTGCAGTCTACCTATTAGGGAGCTTAAGTAGCGCCTTTTTTGAGCGACGCACGTCAACCGGAAGTGAGCTTTTTTCTCTTTTAATTGCCTTGACGCCATTAAATTTGTATGGCTAAGTTTCTTTACTCTTATAGAGACGATTTGCCCAAAACTTTGTTCAAAATCATAGCTCAAGTGTGCGTCGCTCAAAAACGTCGCTGCTTAAGCTCCCTGTTGATTATTTCGAATCCCACCTAGAGCGATTTTCGTATGACCTTGACAAATGGTTTCGGTAAATGTTCGTTACTTGTTTTATATATCAGCCAATTAATTAAAAGATCAAAACATGGCCTCTTCGTTTTCCCGCCAATGTGGAGGAGGCATTGTTTAATTGGTTAATCGTGTTGCAGTATGTCTTCAAAGCGAAGTATCGGTTGATTTCTTGAAAGTTCTCGGGCATGAAGTTTTTTTCACCCGAGCCTTCGCTTAACCAAACAGCTCTTAGGAAAACGTAGTACTCAGCTCCCAGGAACTGCTTTGTACCCAGACGTCTCTCACTCGATGAAAATTTGCGGGCAAAGGAAGGGGGAAGGGGGAAGGAGAAAAACGGGCTTCAACTCCTTGTTTTTTTAGCCTTCCCATGTTCCCTTGCGCTTCGTCACCGGTCACTCACGTTTGGCGTTCGCCTCTTGGATGCGAAAGCATGGGGAAAACGAAGCGCCCGAGGAGGAGGTACTCCCGGGAGCATTTGCAAACAATGGTTTATGCACTATTTGGAGGGCAAACAGAGTGTATTATGGGGCATTCGAAAATAGAGAATCGCTTTTTGACGTTCTCGTTGTCGTCGAAAGGGAATGCATGTCAAAAGGGAGAGGAGACGAATCGTCACTAAAATGAGAGAAATACGAAAATGATGAGATAGAATGAAATTATCGCCGTGTAAACCCCACGGGAAAAACATTGCAAGGCCTTGTAAAGGATGGAATTCGGTTGAAAATTATTTTTTAAGTAGTATAATATATTTTAATGAACCCATTTTGTAAATTGAACCGCTGCTTAAAAAATAAAGGAGTTCAAGGGAGGATGTTTCTTGATGATATAACATTGGTCGTTTGAGCTTATATAGCCGTCAAAAATCTTCTAGAGTCCGTTTTAATTCCTACCAACTGATGAGTCCAAAGAAGGACTCTAATCTCGTACCCAGATCTATTGTCGACGAAGCTGACACAAGAGATCTTGGGTACGAAATTAAAGAGGACAAAACAGCTGTCTTACAGTGCTGCCTGTGTTACATGTACCATATTGATATCTTACAAAGCTAACTACGCGCAAAGAGATTAACCCATGATTTTGAGTCAAACTTTAAAATTTCTCCTGTGTTTGCTATTGATCTAATGAGAGCAGGAAATAATAGTTGGCGATGTTTTAATTTGGAGCGCTGATTAAGTTAAATAAAATAGTTTATCGATGTCGGTGGCAGGCTTTTGGCAGCCGTTTTTGATATACACATTAACCCGTAAATTATCAAATAGACGCCCTCTTTCAAATAAACGCCTCTTGTTTAATAAACACCCCTCTAAAATGTAAATGCATCATACGCTCCTTTCTATTAAACGCCCCGTGTCTAATAGATGCCCCTCATCACAGTTGCACGAAAATGCTAGTAATTAGCATAAAGGAACAAAATCATTGCAATAGCATTGTATCGAAGTTGAGCGGAAATGTATCTCTAATGGTCTAGACTGAATATTACCCTACTTATAAACTGTCTTCACGCTTTTCTCTTTGAGACGCCTCCTGTCTATTAAACGCCCCCCTGTAGGACCCCTAAAATTAATTAGTAAAATCCAACTCGTGGTCTATTATCAATGCTGCGTTCTGATTGGTTGAGCTACTACTAGGCTATATGTTATAGCCCACTAGTAGCGAAAAGCGCGTCCTTATTGGCGGCAAAAAAGGATTAAAGTCTAACTTAAAGTAGCTAAAATTTTTTTATTCTCGATATTTTTGACCAACTAGTTGGATTTTACTAAAACAATTATTCCTCTCGCCCTCATGGCCTCTGAGTCAATAGCCCATTCGACCTTCGGCCTCATGGGCTATTGACTCAGAGCCCATTCGGGCTCGAGGAATAATTGTTAAATAAACGCCCTGGTAACCACATGAGATCGAGACAATGTGGCACCTGGCATCCCCCGACCCTCGCGATAAAAACCCTAGGGACGATCGAGGTTGAATTCGGTATAAGCCAGTGTGAGGCACAGCTAGAAAACTTGTTTTGTTGTAGTATGGTCTCTTTAGAAACTATGGTCATAGCCTAGTAGACAACAGGCCTTATTGAGTCAAGCGCGGTCTGGAGTTTATATGCAGTGAATTCCAAGAACCCCAGACTAAAGCCAAAAATTTCGGTAAGGCAGCACTAACATTCTCTAGGGGCTGCAAAAAGATGCAGGTTAAAATAACCGATATATTGGGCATTGTAAAAAAATCACCGATCACCCTTGTATTCTAATTTAGTTCTATTCTACATTGTTTACTCAAATCTACACCGAGATCCGGCTTCACCTCGCCGCTGTTAGCCTATCCTGGGACCAGGCTTCCTAATGAAAAACGGGGTGAAACAGCCAAAAAAATTTGGCGAGCTAAGCAAGCCGAGCGGTGGACTTAAACCACGTCCGAGCCTGGTCTCAGGCTACCGCTAGCCTCTTCCAGGTGTTCACGCCGTTGTTTGCCCAAGGTCCTTCATCAAAATTCTAACATGACTCCGTGGCCTTCTGGTCATTTTTTCTATATTTGGTTTAGTTTTCTTTGGGCTTAAGTCTCTTGTGGGAATGGCGAGAGAGTGGAGTCGTAAAAAACTGCACTTTTGTAAGCCTCGGAGTCATGTTAGAATTTTAATATATCGAACGTGGGGCTATTACATAGCCTGAGAAAACAGCCGACATTTCAGGCAACGCCATCAACGGTTTCCCCGCGAAATGACGTCTGAGAAACGAGCACAGAAATTCCATACTGATGATGCGTCACTACCCAGATCTGAGTAGTGCTTCTGATTGGTCGTGCCGCTCGTGAAATTTGCTTCAACCAATCAAAGGCACTACCCCGTCTGGGTGGTGACTCGTCATCGGTATGGAATTTCTGCTTTCGTTTCTCAGACGTCATTTCGCTGGGAAACCAGTGGTGGCGTTGCGAAATGTCGTCTGCTTTCTCAGGCTAGCTATTACACAGTTACCCAACAAAAAGAGATCTGGCAATAGGAACTGTACCGGTTGATTTTTACTTCAAGGTTTCAAAATCGTTTTGAATGGTCTATATTATGGCCTTTTAGAAACTCAATTTTTATAATAGGTCGACATTATTGCGTCTCATAATTGGCAATAAATCAAACGTTCTATACTCAATTTTCCTTATCATACAGGCGTCAGCCAATACTAAGTTGCACGTCCAATACGACGTGGCAAGAACTGATCACCCTGTGCAGACCCATGATGTCGAAGGAACTGCAGCCTGCTTTCAACAGGGGTTCTTGATAAAGAAAATTAACTTGATGTGCATGAAGTTCACTTGAAGTAAAATCCTAGAAGGATAACGATCGTAAAGTTTACGATTTAAAAGTAACAGCGTTTTTAGTTGACTTCTGTGAGTTTATCATCTGCCGAGTTTTCCACTAATGTAGTAAAAGTTAAAACAACGCTTATTGTTTTAAAGTTTTCAGAATAGATCCATATTTTTGAAAAGGAACGAAAACTGAGCGTTCATGACAAAATTGACATCCTAAAGTAAAAACGAAAAAAAAAAACTTTTAAACCGACCATCCTTTACCCTACCCGCCTCTACCACCCACCCCCAACCCACCACTACACATTATACCCCCCCTCCTTGAGAGAAACCTGGGACCAAGGAAAACAAATTCAAGATGGCGCCTGCAATTTAACCGCGTGTTCAGAGCCTCATGAACTTTATAGTGATTTCAACGTTTGTATTGAACTTCATGGACATGGCTTAAACGGCTAAGCATTTGGGATTTATCCGTCATCGTTTGGCTCATTCACATGTACAGAAATGTGCGTCTTCAATAGCGGGAAGTGAGCTCACAAATCATTAAGCTTACACAGCTTGTCTGTTGGCTCAGTTCCCCAGGCGTTGTAAAGCTAAATATATCAAAGGTAGGCTTTCCTAGGTTTGTAGAAATTTGGTGGAGACTACCATTCCTGTAATTTAAGTAAGATTGTTTATGCACACATTTCCTGACCAATGTACCAGTCCACTCCAAAATTGGAGAGTACAAAATGCAGACTGCAGACCGAATGCAGACCATTGTTTTCAGGGTTAGAAAACGGTCAGTGGGACTATTTTTGTCTCGTTCTGATTGCATGGTGAACACAATGGTCTGCAGCAGTCTGTAGTCTGCATTTTGTACTGACCGACTCCAAAACAGCCAATACTTTCCCTGGGTAAAATGCTGGGCATTTGACTTTTGTGAAAAATTTTGGTCAAATTCCTGGGTATGTTGCTAGTTTAGATGGTCGAATGCCCCACCAGCTAGCACTTCAAAAAGCATCAAAAACGCCCACCTACCAACGACTATTCAAAAAGTTTGCCATGCATCAAACCATTTGTTCAAATGTAAACATCCTACTAAACAGAACCCAAATATCTAATCAAGTCTCGGAAAGCTGTCTTATGGAGGTTTGTTCATTTCAATGACATTGTTCATTTCTGAAAGACCATATTTAATGGGTTTTTTCAAAGGCTCTCAAAATAATAAAAAGGATGCAAAGTCTATTTTTCAAAAACATGGACATCAATGTTGTCGGATCATAAGGTCCATAACACTTCCGGTCGCCTGATGCTTCCAAGATGCTAGGTGCTTTTAAAAAGACCCTGAAGCACATTGCATTATACGACAGTTGATCAATACACCACCAAAAGTTGACCGATATTCCGCCGACATGTAAAGGTCACCATATTGACCAAGTGTCGACCGCCATACTGGCAAAATATTGACCGATAGTCAGTCGATATGTCGGTCACCATGTCGCCCTGATATATCAGTCGATATATCGACCCACATATCAGTTGCATTTCAGTCAATATTTCAACCGATATATCAATGGAGTGTTGGTTTTTATGTCGGTCACTATGTAACTATGTCGACCAAAATCCCAATTTCCTGACTAACCATTACAACTTCACGTCGAATTAAGTGTGTATTTCAGAAATGGGCATAACCGCTGGATTTTGTACCCTGAAGGCTCAATTTATTCCTTCGGACATTGCCTTCAAGAGTGCTTGTTTTGACTCAAACAAAAGAAGGTGGGATTTTATAGCGGAAGACTCAGAAGCAAATTCAAAGGAATGGCACAGTGGCTTAATTAAGCTGTCCAAAGCCGTGAAGGTTTAAACGCATCCTTTTGTTATAAATGTGTCAATGAAACTGCAGTGAATTATTGCCATATTGTGGTGGAAGTTTATGGATTTAAGTCTTTCACAAAACTTCTTCGACTTGGATACGTATTTTTTAAAATGGAGAGTTTTGAGAGCTTCAAAAAAAGACCTTGAACGAGACATTTTGATCACTGTAGACTGAGAATGGATTTTTTTTCTCGCCGAGGTTTCGAAGTACAAAGCAAGCCGCTGAAGCATTTTTTCTCACCTCTCGCTTAATAAAATCCGGCCGAGAGTTATCCATTCATTCAATCATAACAGTTATTCATTTCTCCACAGCGATCAAACTACAGTGTACACAAGCGTTTCTACAAAATTATTTCAAGGAATTATGAACTCCTCAAGTTTTGATCTGTCGATTACAGCTCTTGTTTTGATTTTAGATATTTCCTGTCTCACTCGACTACCCCACGAATCAAGTTGTCATGCAAATAATGAACTGATCGTACTCGGTTATTTCAGTCCCTGCAGTCACGTAACTGAAACGCAAGGTTTTGTTCAACAGAAAAAACTGAAAGGCAAGCGAAAATGTCCAAAAAAGTGAAATTACACTCTAATAAATCTGTGTCATCCCGTTAAATGCATTCACCGCTTGTGTTGTTTACAGTTGGAAGAGAATTGTTCGCTCTTGATTGCAGAGCGCAAGTTTTGATAATACTGAATAAATAAAAAGTTCTAATAAATACCTTTCACGGCAATTCTTTAAATGCCAAATTATTTTCAAGGCAAGGGAGTATTTAAGAAAAAATACTATAGGAGACCAGGTATTTATAAGCTTTAATCAACTTCAAATTTATCAAGCTTGTTTGCTTTGTAATAGGGTGCGTGACCAAAAATATGTTACTGCAACCAGAGTTGTCCGCCACGCTTAAAAAACTTGTAAGCGTTCCCACAGACTGCAGCAAATTTAGTATTTTAAATGGATAAACTTAATACTCATCAAGTACTGGTAACAGTGGGGATTAAAAGTCAATCAAGCAACAAAATTCAAAACAAAAGAGGCATATCGCACCTAAATCAAAGGAATTCCGCTCGTGGATTCTTCGGAAGGTAATCGACAATGGCAAGAATAATAGCCTGAATGTATGAATACTTGATGACCCCAAAATTTGGGGTACACACTTAATTTGGTGTGAAGTTGTAATGCTGACTGATTGACTAACTGCCTAACTGTCTGACAGGCTGACATGTTGACTGACCAGCTGAATGATTTATTAATTGACTCATTGACAGACTTAATGGTTGATTTGTTGAATGACTGAATGATTTGCTGACTAACTGGCTGACTGATTGACCAGCTCGCTGGTTAAAGCAATCACATAGGTTTTACACAGCTTTGTGGCATAGCATTTGCTTAGATTCTACGTACCCAGTAGTGTCTGATTCGACAAGGGTTACTAATTGACTCACTAACTGACTAAATGGCTGACTTACAGTTTACTGACGCCAACCAACTGACTGATTTATTGATGGACAGGCTGCTTGCTGACTGACTGACTCATTGACTAACTGACTCACTGGCTGACTTGCTGAGTGACTGTCTCATTGACTGATCAAATGGACCGCTAGAGGATCAATGTACGAGGGTAATCTTTTAATTGTGGAGACTATTTTAGTAGCTTTTTCCTTAGAATTTCCCTGTGTAAGCTAAACAACCAGATTTCCATTACGGCTAAATATGATGATATTAGCTTTTTGTATATACTTTAAGCTTTCATTCTTGAGCATGTGTATAAATTACATGAAGTAAATGTTGCAGTCCTTCTGGTGAATTACTAATTACTTTAGAACAGATCATTAGCATACATCAGGCAATTTAGTGATTGATTACCTAACTTTACTCCAGGGCAGTAAAGTCATTCATAAATAAAGAAAACAACACTGGGCTTAAGCCATACCCTTGTCATATCCCTTTGTTACATAGGAATCTCTCAGTCATTGTGTTTTCATTAACTTTCACACAACTCCAACTAATTGGCTGACTGACCTGCGGACTTCTCTGCTTACCAACTTACGGACCAATTGACTGGCTTACTGTTTCAATTATTGACTGGCTGACTGGCTGACTGACTAACTGACAGTGTGGCTGATAGACTGCTTGACTTACTGGCAACAATACATGTATTTGTCACAAATCGTTGAAACAAAACCCGTTTTTCTTGAATTTTTTGGAAAATTTCGTACATTCACTCTTCTCACCTTTGTTCTCACTCACATCTGCCCCTCTCCTTCCCCAATTTTGAGCCACACGTATTTTGGAGCACTGAGACTACTGTAAAACCCAAATCAACATTGGGGGTGAGGGACAATGACACAACTGTGTCAAGATTTGTGATGAGTATTGTAGCTCATACGCTCTTCTCACGTATGGTAATATGCCCGTCCAACCTCGTTTTTGAGTACAAGTTCTTTTGAAATGCTAATCAGACGATGTTTTCGTATTTGAATTTCAAAAGAATTTTTACTCGTAAACGAGGTTGGACGGGCATATTACCATACGTGAGAAGAGCGTATTGACTAATTGACTTGACTGGCTGGCTAATGTACTGAGATTCATGCTAAGAAAAGGCATTAATTTTAATGCCTTCGGGATGTGAATCAAGATAACTGTGATTGCTGATGAAAGTGACTGTTTTTTTTTTCATTTCAGATCAGATTTTTGTCCAGCAGATGTGTCAAGACTTCAACAGCCAGGATGTTGAGCTTATCTTCAGTACTGTAAGTGCTATATAGATTGCTTTGTAATCCAGTTATTGAGTGAACCAGATAAATTGAAAGTCGTGCAGCTTGCTTAAAGCAAGATTGACGCACAGTATCATCAGCTTTTAGTAGCCATACGTGGCCTAATTTAACACAAATTCAAATCGTTTCAAATTTAACGTTTCTGTAAAATGAGAGATACATGATTATTGTACATGTCTAAATATAATAGTGAAAGAAAAACACTACTTGAGTGACTTGACTTCTTGATGTTAATATTTACTAGCAAGCTGTTTCTTGTTTACTACAGAGAAGGCTATACTCCTTGTACACCTCTCCACTGAGTGACATCGCCAATTAACAACCGCGTCGCTTAGTGGAAGGTGGGTTCTCGGGATGTCCAGGGGCTTCCACCTTGGCACTGCCAGCCACAAGGGCCCCCCGCCCCAAAGTCCCAGGCACCCTAAATGCCCCATGGAAACGAACCAGCCCACACGCCTCATGAGAGCTACAAAACGCTGTGACTACCACCGAGGTTCCATCCCAATGCACCATAAACGCTACACGCCAGCCACCCAGCCACTGACTACATGCAACTACAAAGACTAACGTTACCACACTACCTGCTTTGTGTAGCAACTGTCTCTGAGCTACTTACTACCCTCAAATACACTGACTACTGGCCTAGATGCTGACTATGCTTACCAGCCACTACACTGACTACATGACTACAGTGACTACTTTTACTACACCAACTACATCTATTTTATTGACTGCACTGACTACATGGATGACACAGACAAAACCGACAACACAGCTACAAAACTACATGACTACACTGACTGCACTGACTACGTGACTATGCTGTCTACGCCGATTACACTGACTACACTGCCAAGATTACCTTACTATTGACTACAGTCAACTACAGTGACCTACTGACTAAATCTACTACTCCAACTTCACTGAATACATCCATTTCATTGACTACACTGATTACTACCCTAACTGTACATACATAAAGTGAAAGTGAAGAATGATCATCGCAGTAAATTTTCGAATTTAAGCAATTGGAAAGAAGAAGCCTGAAAAAAAAAAAAATCAGGGCTTCAACGGGATTCGAACCCGTGACCTCCGCGTTGCCGGTGCGTTGCTCTACCAACTGACTAACAACTAACAAACTTACATACATACATACATACATACATACATTTTATTGTGCTTTGAAGTAAAAGTACAATAACATGCCCGGGGGTAGCTAAGCTAGTCTAGGCGGGTCATGTTTACAGAAAATAAGTACAACTAAATACAGCTAAAAGTAATACGAGAACTAAAGAAACTAAAATTGACAACAATGACTAGAGACTGCTGATAAACTAATGGTATTACTCTGTCACCCATTAGTCAACGAAGAAAGAAAAAGAAAAAAAGAAACGATCTTAACTAGCCAAGCAACAAATGAACGCGGAGCGCTACAACCAGTTGCAAAAGTACTTGAGACGCTGTACCGTATTTTGGCTAAAATGG